>OY757912.1:25817516-25925016 GCA_963585895.1 Sepioteuthis lessoniana | reverse complement strand
TGATAGGTAGACTTCTTCAGATCATGATCGGTTTGAATCAAATAAATGACATTTATCAGAGTAAGTGTTCCACGAAGTCAATATTGTTATTTCAGATGTGTGAAGATTGGTCCTACCGCTCCATGCACCTTTTTTTAGACGGATAATTACAAGCTCTTTAAAACAATGGAACAATCTATGATGATCTATGATTATTATGCGTTAAAGTAGAATTGTATTATTGGTAAATGTAGAAATATAATCTATTTTATAGTTGAATACATTTTAGTTTATTAAATGATTGTAACTTACTTTTCAGACATATTTTATATGTACATACATTCGTAAGCATAGATTGAGCGTTTCTCTCCCTACCTCTCCCTCTCCCATCTCCCTCCCTCTTTCTCCCTCTCTCTCTCTCTCTATCTCTCTCTATCTATCTTTCACACACACACACACACACACACACACACACACACACATATATATATATATATATATATATATATATATATATATTTTTTTTTTAAATACGAGAAAATTAGAGATTGTATTTAATTTTCTTCTATTTTGAGCAAAAAATAGTTGCCCTGCAAGTATATTTCGAATTAAATACCCGAGCTTTTAGCACTCATTCTTTAGATATTCACCGTCCTTATTAATTTGATATATATATATATATATATATATATATATATATATATATATATATATATATATATATATGTGTGTGTGTGTGTGTGTGTGTACTCCTGTGGACCCCTTTACATGGACGAGCAAATGAAGTACGACCAGCTTTGGGCGTTGGGGTTATACCTGTGGTCAACTTGTATATATAGTACTAATTTTTTTTTTTTTATCTTTTTTTTTCTAAATATCACTTAAACTCTAATATGATTAGTATCTTTTTCAAGTTTTATCACACTGACCTTTTATTCTCAGAAAGTTTCTATACATCAAAAGTATTCAACAATATAACTAAAGAAGGAGATAAAGAAATAGAAAGAGAGAAAGAGAAAGTGGGGGGAGAGAGAGAATATTTAATATCGCATTTTAAATTTGGCCTACAAGTAAAACTAATGTTTAACACGTTTTCAATTCTCATGGGTTTAGTTCATTTGAGATTAAAATTGGCACTTCATTTTTATGGAGAGTAAAGGTAGCAGTCCCTAGAGGGAGAGGCAGGAAGAAATCTGTTGCTGCATCCTCCAAACCTTTACTTTTAATACTGTTGATCATATTTAATATGCACACAATATGAAACATTCCCTTGTGCAATAGAGAATGTTTTATAAATTTTAAATGATTATACTAGGGTGAGTGAAAGTGTTACAATATTTTAGTAATTTATATCGCCAGCTCATTAGCCCAGTGGGTAGTGTTCGCCAATGGTCCGTGAGACCTGGTTTCAATCCCAGGTCGCGTCATACTAAAGACTTTAAATATGGTACTTGATACTTCCTTGCTTATCAATATAAGGTACGTATCAAGGGTAAAGTGGAGCAATTTGGGGAAAGGAGTAGCGCCTTCCTCAACACTTCGGTGTTCTGGCTATTGAAAAAGGAGCCTTCTAGTCGGCCTCGACTAAGGGAGACAACTTTACTTTTATATCGGTTGATAACTGGTTGCTATAAAAAGTTGAGTCTTTATCCCAGAGTGGCTTTTCTTGGACTTTTCCTGTCAAAGGATACTTAATACTCCGAAGAGGCTTCATAGCGGAGTTTCCTTCCCCAATTTTGATTTTCACCTTCATTTATATATATATATATGTATATATATATTGGAGGTGCCCGTGGTGTAATTGTTATCGTCGTAGGAAATGAACACGGCGACACGAGTTCAAATTCTGGACGAGACTGATTGCATTTCACATAGCACTAATACCCTTGGGAAAGGTAGGAATCCAATTATTCTCCCTCCAGCTATGGGTAACTAGGAGGACATACTTGGTTCTTCAGCCTTGGTGAGGCAACTAGTCTAGGAGAAGGAAAACTCTGAATTAAAACCTGTTAAACTCCGCTTAAAAATTGACCTTGTGTCATGTCCTGCCCGAGCGGAGGGGTTGGTAAATAGGATATATGTATATATATATATATATATATATATGTGTGTGTGTGTGTGTGTGTGTGTGTGTGTGTGTGTGTGTAGGAGTGTGTGCGTGTGTGTGTTTAATGGATTCTATAATTTCATGAATATTAAGTATAGTTTTAATCCTTATTTTTTGACACGTATGGTATACTCATTTGTAATCAATGTGTATGATATATTACTTTTTTGAGAAGTTGCATGTTTGGCAAACATAAAACACCAGGTCAGTCTTTTAGATAAAGTAAAATGAAATTAAAGTAAACGAAAAAAAAATAACGAAACGTAAAAAGAAAAAAAAGACGCAAGTAAAAAAAAATAAAGATTCGATTCGAAGAATTTCGAGGAGACTTGATATCAATTATGATTATCGTGCTATAAATCAGTATTTTTTTCTCTAATCTTGGCTTTATAGTTAAAAATACAAACACATGCGGATTAATAGAGAAACATAGAGACCTCCTACACAAATGCATACATTTAAGACCAAGTGCCAGTGACAAGAACCAAAGCTCCAAACGTCTTGAAAAATGAACTCAAACTGTTCTATTTTTTTGTTCAAAACTCATCTATTTCGGGAAATTAATTCTCTCTCTCTCTCTCTCTCTCTCTCTCTCTCTCTCTCTCTCTCTCTCTCTCTCTCACACACACACACACACACACACACACACACACACACACACATTTTATTTAGTTATTTGTTTATTTTAAAACAATCAGCCTACAGGTTTATTTTTATTTGATTTGGTTCATTTTTTCCTAATGAATTGTGAACTACGACATATAGTCTCTCAATCAGATTTTCTGTAGTCTCTTCAATTGTCGACTACAAGGCCACTTACCAACAGCTGGTTCTGTAGATATTACTCTAAAGTGTTACCAAAATTTATCACAGTGAGTTATCTCTGTCAAATATACTAAATTGCTCTCAGATCTTAAGGCATTCATTCAAAGTATGAAAGAGGCAAAATATCATATATGTCACCCAGTATACAATAATCTTCCTTTGACTTTATTAAATTCTTAAAAAAAAATCCCTTTAAAAGTTTCCACTGAAGGGATTAATGAAATCTCAAGATCAGGATATACGTCTTTTCGAGTTCCGCTGTTTTCAAACTTTATGTTTATGACGGGAATACTGAAATGAAGTTACATTTTTTCCATAGTTAAATGATGTAGTTTTTTTTGTTTTTGTTTTTTTGTTTTTTTTGTTTATCATCCATGCAGTTATTTCTGTAGCATATCTGGCCAGATTGTCTAACAGAAAAATTTGATAAAAATAAAGAAAAAATAATAACGCCCAATCCTATAAAAATTTGTCTAGGAAAACTTATATAGATTTCTTTGATTAATGTTTTTTCTTGTCTGGACAAATTTAATTCAAATTACACGAGCAAGTGTGTGTGTGTATGTGTGTGAGTGTGTGTGTGTGGCTGTATATACATTACGCACACACGCTTATATAAGTGAGTGCCTTATATATATATATGTGTGTGTGTGTGTGTGTGTGTGTGTGTGTGTGTGTGCATACATTTTTTTATGTCTCCCATTATATTAATATCAATTCATTTTATGAGATATATATATGTAAATATTTCAACAGATTTTAAAACATTATGAACTCAACTATTTCTATCCTTTGTTTGCATGAAAGTTTAATGGGTTTGGATAATAAATATGCGCGCGTGCGTGTTCGTGTGTGTGTGTGTGTGTGTGTGTGTGTGTGTGTGTGTGTGTGTGTATGTTCGTTTGTGTGTTGCAAGACAAAATTTAATAATATCGATAAAATGAACCAAGGTTTTTTTCATAATGAGAATAAAGGCATAAAAATGACAGAGTAGGTAATTGGTTTCTATCCACGCTCAATGGAGCTGTATCGAGGATAATATACAAGAGAAAAATAAAACTAATCTAATAATCATAAAGAGCAACCTAAAGCTTCGTCAAATGACCTAACTAAACTCATATGCAGGTACTCCTATTTCCAATTTTGAATTCAAGTGGTATAGTCAACAGCCCTAGTAATTACCAAACCTGATAAAGGTTCTGGTGTCGTCATTTTAAATTTCCAAGACTATGTTGTTCCCAACCCAGAGATTTCTGTGACCATATTTATTGAACTAATAAAATTCGCTACAATGTCTGTGGAATTTAGTTTTGATTCTATAATGTACAGGGATATTCACGGGATTTCTATGGATTCTCCTCGAGGAGCCTCATTGGCAAATATTTTCATGGGATTTCATGTAAAGGCATTATAGCCGAGTCCAAATAAGTCGGAGGTCTTTTTTTTCCTTTTGTTGTTGATACTTTTTGTCTCTTCAATAGCCAGAATCAGGTGGACTAAATTTTAATAATAACATCCATCCAGCCTTTAGATTTACATTGGTTAAGTTGCCCTTTCTAGATGTTTTGGTTTGTTTGACTCCTTCGTATTATGTCAAAGCAATATATCTTAAGCCTATATATATAGGTCTTTATACTCGTTGCGATTCCTTATATGGGGGAAAATAAAAATAAATTTAATTAAGACGTTGAATCATAGAGCTAATGATTTCTTCAAAATCTTGACTTGATGACGAAATCAAGTTTATGTCTATGATTCTTTGCAACAATGGCTTTCCTTTGAATGTTGCCCAAAATGTTATTCCGAATAGAATAAGAAAATCAAACTGACATCAGACAAAGATGCATTATTTATTTGCGTCTAACTTGTTCGGGTGGAATTAGAGATAGATTCCCAAAGCAAATCTCACAAGTAGTACTGAAGTGCTATTGTTCAGCTAATGTACGGTTTGACTTTAAAACTTAATCTATCTTAGAATCTATCCGTAAGGACTTTGTTCCAGCTCATCATAATAATTCTCTTATTTATTTATTTAAATGTAGGTGTGGTTTTCGCAATTTAGGAAGAACCAATTAAAGCCTGAATGCCAGAATAAACAAAAGGTAGCAAGAAAAATCCGAAAATAAATGTTGGCCTGTCAGATAATCTTCAGAATACATATGGTTATCAAATACGAAATACCAAATAAAAACCCGTAATCGTCCTGAGTAATTTCGTGTTGGCTTTTCCTCTATACTGAGCAAGTTACAGTCTTTGTTTCCTTTAAACTTATAGGAAACACTTTATATTTTGTCCGGATGACCGTCTCTCAATAAACAGAGAAAATGTCTGCTATGACTTAATACTATTTCGATATAATCTTCAATACAAAAAATATTTTTACACCCAAACTAATTCTCTTACTTTTATTTTTAATCCTACATTATCCTGGATTTAGTTCCGTTGAGCGAGGGTCGAAACCGATTAGTTAACCTATCATTTTTTAAACTTTTATTATGAATATAACATTTGGTCATTTTCACCACGATATATATATATATATATATATATATATATATATATATATATATATATATATATATATGTATACTATGAGAGAGTTGGTTGTCAGTAAATCATTTTCTGGTTAAGAGTCGAAACAAGTGCAAGATAATATAGAGAATGCTCAATATCTTGGATATCATATTTATCCAACACCTCTGCTTGGGCAGGATATGACACAAGCTCAATTTTTTTTTAAGCGGAGTTTAACAGGTTTGAATTCAGAGTTTTCCTTCTCCAAGACAATTACCTCACCAAGGCTGAAGAACCTAGTCTGTCGTACTATTTACTCATAGCTGGAGGAGAATAATTGGATTCATACCTTTTCCAAGGGTATTAGTGCTATTTGAAATGCAATCAGTCTCATCCAGGATTTGAACTCGTGTCGCCTTGTCTATTTCCTGCGACGATAAACATTACACGACGGGCACCTCTTATATATATATATATATATATATATATATATATATATATATATATATATATAAATATATATATATATATAAATACTATTAGGATGTCGGTCCTCAGTAGATCCTTTTGTGTTTATGTGTCGAACCAAGTGCAATATAATATGGAGAGTGATTAATATCTATGATAGAGCTATTATATAATAATGATTATATATATATATATATATATATATATATATATATATATATATATTAATAATAATAATAATAAATGAATGTATATTGGATATATATATATATATATATATATATATATATATATATATATATATATATATATATTTAATATTAATATTTTCCATGGATTAAGTATATATATATTCAATATATATTTGTTTATTATCTTTATATATATATATATATATATATATATATATATATATATATATATATTTACACACAGATGTGTGTGTGTGTGTGTGTGTGTGTGTGAGTGTGTGTGTCAATGAAGAGAAATGAAAACGAACACTTGCTCTTCAGAGGAAATGGTTTTGTTTTAGGAATTATTTGCCAACGTTAAACGCTTCAGTTTTTAAACTTTCACTTGGGTGTTTAAATAATGTAGAGAATATATTTAAAGCTTTAAATTTCCGCTGATAATGTATTTTCCAACAATTGTTCGATTTAATAACCCTTTGAAATTATATCTCTAAAACGTTCATAGTCCATCACTCTATATATCTTTCTATCTTTGTTAATAGTTACATCATTCAGTTCATATCTCCTAATTATTCAATTTTTATCTACTAATTATTTAGTTCATATCTCCTAATTATTCAGTTCATATCTTCTAAGTATCCTCTTCATATCTCCTAATTATTCAATTTATTTCTCGAAATTATTCAGTACTTATCTCGTAATTATTCAGTTCATATCTCGAAATTATTCGGTTCCTATCTCCTCATTATCCACTTCATATCTCCAAATTATTCTGTTTTTATCTACGGATTATTCAGTTTATATCTACTTATTCACTTCATATTTCCTAATTATTCAGTTCATATCTTCTCAATATTCAGTTCATATCACCTCATTATTCAGTTTATATGTCGTTATTATTCAGTTCATATCTACTCATAATAGACATTCTAATATACATATATCTTTTTTTTATCAATGATTAGCCAGTTTCTTTTTATCACTATTTAATCCTAGTATCTTTTATCTATCTAATTATGTAATCGGTTAAGCCAAACTAAAATGAATGGAGGTTTTTAAAAAGTTTTCTGGCTCGAATCCGACTAATCTGACCAAATTAGAAGACAAAAACAAAAAAAAAAAAAAAGAGAAAAAAAGCCAAACAGACCTTAAGTTTACAGTATTTTGAAATGATTCTAGATTCAATAATTTTGCGCAGTTTAATTCAATGTATAAAAACTAACATGTAAGAATTGTTAAAATTAAACTTAATTCATAAACTATGTTCAATGAAACCCTTGTTTATGCTTCCATCATTTTAAATTCTTAACGTGATCGTAAATTCATTTTTTGATACAACGCCTTGATCCTCTAACATGTTTTTTATTACAACCCTGTCATTGAATTTCATGAACCAGAGTTCATTTACCCATTCGGCTGGGCCTGTAGAATACACCGACTGCACCTCTGCAGAGGAGTAAGACCCCACCCTACGAGTGTCCTGGATATGATACTAAATAATCTGATGGTGAGGTTCCAGCAGTACTAGAGCTTTGGGGAATGCGGAGTACCCTTTCATTGCCATCGCTCCCTGGTCCACTCTGGCCCGGAGTGGTAGCACCTGAAAAGGGCCCTATCTATGGGTTAAATAGAACTAACAGCATACTTATGCTAAAATGAATTGAGTAAACTGAATAGCTTGAAATAGAAACGTTTTTGACAATTAAACCGTACTTACACTTAACTGAATTATTTCAAATAGAACTGTTTTTCGACATTAAAACTGTATTTACACTTAACTGAATTATTACATATAATTTCTTGAATAGTTCGAAATAAATGATTTTGACAATTAAACAGTGTACTTATGCTAAACTGAATTGTTTTAAATAGAACATATTATTTACATAAAAATGGATGTGGCGTTAAATAACCTACAAAGGTTGATATGCCATAAAACCAAGTAAACCAAACCAAACCACAGTTCAGTAACCGATATGCGCATGTTATTTTTATTGTTTATTATGTTCTTAATTATCTTCAATGATTTAGAGCCTTTTTTTCAATTTCAAGGCTATATAAGTATTTTTCGATGATGTTTGTGGATGAATCGTAGGGTAAAATGATATATCTATGTCATAATTCAGAATTCGAAATATTATTTTGAATGTTTAGGAGCATGAACGTAAGTGCATGTTGACTAATTTATTTTTGCATGTTCTCTAAAAGATTAAGAATAATGAAGTTACGGCGAGCAATTTTTTTGTATAGTAAAATCATTTAGAAATTTAGGGGTGGAAATTCTAAGGGTTCTAATTAAAATCTGACTACAATGGCTTCGAACTGACAAAGAAAAGAAGCAAAAGGTACCCCGCAACAACAATTACCGACGCCGACTACGCCGATGACATAGCGATACTGGCAAATGCACCTGACCAAGCCGAAACACTACTGCATAGTTTGGAATGAGCAGCAGCAAGCATAGGCCTCTATGTTAATGCACACAAAACGGAATATATGTGCTATAACCAAACGGGGACATCTCCACTCGAGAAGGAACCCCTCTTAAACTAGTAGACAAATTCACTTACCTAGGAAGCAGCGTCGAATCAACCGAAAAGGACATCGAAACGAGGTTAACGAAAGCATGGACAGCTATCAATAGGCTATCGATTATATGGAAATCAGACCTAACCGATAAAACGAAACGCAGTTTCTTCGAGGCAGCGGTCACACCGATAGTGCTATATGGATGCACTACATGGACGCTAAGAAAACGGCTGGAGAAGAAGCTAGATGGCAATTACACAAGAATGCTGCGTGCAATCCTGAACAAGTCCTGGCAGCAACACCCCACAAGACACCAACTGTACGGCCACCTGCCCCCTATCACGAAAACTATTCAAGTTAGAAGAACCAGACATGCAGGACACTGCTGGAGAAGTAGGGACGAACTCATAAGAGATATACTCTTATGGATCCCCACACATGGCTGTGCAAAAGCAGTACGACTAGCACAAACATACATTCAGCAGCTATGTGAGGATACAGGATGTTGTCCTGAAGACCTACCAAGGGCGATGAACGATAGGGAGGAGTGGCGAGAGATGGTCAGGGATATCCGTGCTACCAGCGCGATATGATGATGATGATGATGATGATGATTACTTGCTTTATTTAAATGGCATGATGTGATTAAATATGTATGTGGTCATTTTTAGTCGCGGATGGTGAAGAACTTGAAATTTTATTTTTTAAACAAATATATTGTTTACCCATGACTTCACCCCTTATTAGGGTATTTGGATACCTTTCCTTGAATTTCTAAAATTTGTGTCTTTAGATTTATATTACCCAAAGATTCTTATTGTCATCGAAATATAGATAATATATTACTTATATGCAAACGGAACAATCATTCACCAAAAATTGCGAACAGATTAAACAATACTGCGTCTATCATAGGTTTTACTTGTTAACGATTTCCTATATTTCTTGAAGATTATACTGAAAAAACAAGAAGAATAATCAATAATTTAAAGTTCATAATCAATCCCAATTTGACAATATAAATCTTGAAACACTTGGCATCATCATTTTTATACTTAGATGAATAGACAGATTGTTGAATCAAACAGACAGGGAAATAGAAAAAAGAGGCTAACATTGTTAAAAATTGGTGCAACTGTTATGGGATGTTTATAATAGGTAGATATGTAGTAAATAACTTATATATTTACAACTGGTGCAGTGAAGTAAACTGATTGCACATTGACAGAGGGGGAAAAAGTCCACATTCACAACAATGCTCTCTGTAAGCCCTGGGTGGTCACCTGCAATGCTATAGGACACGCCCTTATAACGGATCAGTCCATGATCAGACATCTATATGGTCACTTGACTTAAAAATCCGAGTGCCTATATAACAGTGCCAACAATATTCCTTTTTTGCTCCGGTTGCAAACAAAAACCCGGCCCTATTTTAGTTTAAATGTGCTCGAAGGTGGTAGATTGTGAATTACATTGTGATAGCAATACTTGAAGTCAGTTAACCTGTGTGCTAATATGGGATTAATATTAGATTAGATAATAACAATTAGATAGCAATAATTGAACTATTTGAAAATGTGCTAATAAAAAAACCTTCACTAGTGTAAAAATAAACTTACCGTCTATTCACTGAAAAATCATATGTATAAAGAGTGTGTTGCACTAAATAACCCACAAGGCTTTGTATCCCATTAAATCAAATAACCAAACTAAATCAAACTTAGAACGTTTGCTTCTCCATAAACTTTTCCCAGAATTAAAAAAAAATTGCATTTATCATCAATTCAGCACGTCCTATCTTTTATTAAACTGTCATGAGCTTCCAAACACATACCACGGAAACTTTTAGAATTGAAATAATAGTTTACGAGTTAAGTCTTGCAACTGCAGCTGACATCAGAAAGAATATTTCCTAAGCTGTAAATAAAGAAAACTACATTATCACCAATGCGGCCTAGAGATGTGACCAAATTAAATAATCGAATTAAACGCAAAAGTATTTTTAACAATCCCAGACGAATTTCTTGTTTTTAATCTCATGTATACCTTCTTAATTTAACATGTGAACTGAAAAATTCTCACCAGATAATATATTGGTTTTCTTAGGGGAATTTCCAACCAATCTGAGATTCATATACGCATGTAAATGTTTTAACACTTTAAAATGTATGTGTGCATGCATATTTGTATATGTGGTACAACGTATATCACACATAAATATATTCTATTCGTTTTATATATAAGTTATGTTTCTGTCGTACAGAAATATGTTTTGAATGCATCACAGAGAAATACTTTTCATATAGATCAAAGATAAAAATGCTTCATATACATTATGTAAAAATTCCCGACCTTCCCCTCCCCTTTATCCCCACTTTAATCGGCCTTCGGGCTTTTGACCTTGTGTCAAGTCGTGTCTGGCTGGAGGCAGCGACAAATAACTATATATTATGTAAAAATATGCTTTATATACATGATATATAAATATGTTTTATAGGTACCATAAAAATGATTTTTATATGCATCATGTAAAATGTTTTTTTAAGCATTAGAAATATGCTTTATATGCATCTTATAGAAATATGTTCCACATGCATTATATGGAAATATGTATTTATTCTCCCACTTACAACCCGTCCAGTATGTAATTGAAGGTGTTTAGCAGATTTGAATTCAAAGCTTTTTCTCTACTTGAACAGTTTCCATACCAATATTAAAGTGCTTAGTCTGTCTTACTATTGAATCCCCAGCCCAGTTTCCTCTGGCTGCAGTATACGCCGACTGCATCTATGCAAAGGTCTATGCCTTCCCCAACGAGTGTTCTAGATAGGACATTAAACCACTCGATAACAATCTCTGCCTTTGGAAATTTGGGAATGTAGAGTACTCATTCATCGTCATTACTCCTAACTCCACTCTGTCTCGGAGTGACATCACCTGATACGGTCCTATCAATGGGTAAAATAGAACAAAGTGTGTGCAAACACATGAGTGATGTTAAACTGTGACTGTTATATAGAAATATTTGAATCCATTTAACTGGGTACAAAAAAAGGACTGATGCTCATTTAAGTATGTTATCAACAAAATCTGCTTACAAATCATATATGTGTTTAACATATATGTGTAAATATAATTTGGCATTAAATAACCAACAATGTTTGATATGCCATAAATCCAAACCAAACAAACTCATACATATTGAATATATATGTATAAAGTGGACTTGGCATTAAATAAACTACAATGGTTGATATGCAAAAAAACAAAACAAAACCAAGCAAACAAAAAACGACCCAACCAAACTAAACTATTTTATCAGAACTTGAGAAAGAATAAGTGGGTGCATACATTTCACAAAGGTATAAGCGCACTGAGAAATGCATATAGTAATTTATAAAGCTCTTTGTTTCGATGTGGTACAAGGCCAAATGGGGCACCCAATGAGACTCGAACTCACTCGTGTAGGTTTGCTAGTCTATCTTGCTAGCCCTTACACCACCAGAGGTGAGAAATGCATAAAGTTTTGCCGAGCATTTGAAATCGGGTAGACGTCTGCATTTCACAAAATGAAATATGTCAGCTTTTTTTTATCTTTTGACTTATTAAGTAATTGATATGTTCCCTTTGTGTTTTTGAAACTAAGCAGTGAATTTTTTTTATACTGTAGACTCATTTTTTTCAAACCTACGTGTATTTTTGGCTAAGGCCACACGAGCGGAGCACCCATTAAGTTTTCAAATCAAACGAAAAATAAAACCGTTATTTTTTAAGATGATTAGCATTTTTTTCTGATATTACTCTTTCAAAACCATTTTGTCACTCCTCAGGAGAAATATATATATATATATATATATATATATATACATATATATATATATATATATATATATACCACACTGATGAGTTCTGATAGAACGAAACAGATCTGTCTGTGGATGACTATATATGTATATATATATATATATATATATATATATATATATATATAGATATATATATACGTCTGTGTGTGTTGTCTCCTTGTGTGTGGGTGGGTGTGAGTGATTTGGGGTGGTTGTGAGTGTATGTGTGTGTGTGTGTGTGAGATAGATAGATAGATAGATAGATAAAGAGAGAGAAAGAGAGAGAGAGAGAGAGAGAGAGAGAGAGAGAGAGAATGAAATATTATGAAAACTTTTTTCTGAAATGGAGCAAGTGCGTAAATGCTGATCAGCAAACTAGGATATAGCCTAAGAA
Organism: Sepioteuthis lessoniana; assembly: GCA_963585895.1. Taxonomy (NCBI): domain Eukaryota; kingdom Metazoa; phylum Mollusca; class Cephalopoda; order Myopsida; family Loliginidae; genus Sepioteuthis; species Sepioteuthis lessoniana. Next base: position 25,912,164 of record OY757912.1, on the reverse strand, counting down.
AAATTATAAGCTCACTTCATTCTATCATTTTCCCTCTTTCTTTTTTCAATGATATATCGAGTATTTTGTGTCAAAAGTATCCCTGTAAGAAAAATAAAACAGTTCCGATACTCTTTAACAAACGACTAGGGGATATAGGGCTTCATATGTTTTGCGAGGGAATCAGTCCAAAATAGAACGTAATAGCGTGACTGGAGACACAAGGAGGTCGTATGAAAACATTTTTTTAAATCAAAAATTGGTCTAATGTTGGCAAGCGCAGAAGGATAAAATCTAAAATAAATTAATATTTCCTATTTTTATGATCAAATAATCTCCCAAAGAAAAATTGGTAAGTAAAAGGTTATTAAATACTGAATATTCCAACATGATGCATGTAATAACTGCACAGAACATAAACAAATTTAGAAGAGCGAGGGAAATAAAAAAAAAATCTTCCGTTATGAACCCCTTTGCATGATTATGTCATTTTTGACAGATCAGCAAGTACTTATGTTCAACAGCTCTATATAGACACAGGAAAGGAGGGAGATCGGGAGAGTAAGTTAATCCGTGCTAGCAGCGGGATTTGATAAAGATAGTACTAAAATTAGTTAGGATTCGTCTCAAGATTAGTCGTACCTTATAACAGTACTTTATTAATTACTGCACTATTAAAATGAATTGTGGTTTTGATGGAATCATTTAAATCATTACACAAGAAGACAATTTTCAGTACAATTCTGAAAAGTAATAGCGATAAAAAAAATAAATACGAAGCTTATTATAAATTTGGTCGACACGCTAACTATAATGAAAAGATAGATGTAAATGGACGCATAAAAAACAAGTTGAGAGAGACAAAATTAGGCTGAATAAATAACTACGTTCCAAATTTAATAGATAAACTTGGATTTACGGTGGCGTTTACTTAATAATTCAATAGGCTAATTCCATCGTAAATTTTTTTGTGAAAAAGTAACATCTGCAGTTTTCTTTCTTTGAATAAATTACACCGAAATTAACTGTCTCAAAATATCTTGGCACGCTAGAAAAAAAAATTAATATATATATATATATATATATATATATATATATATATATATATATATATATACACACACACACATATATATATATATATATATATATATATATATATATTAAGACAGTTAATTTCGGTGTAATTTATATGTTCACTGGTGAATGCTTTTTTTTTCTTGATGGATTTACTCCCAACTCCGGTTTAACTTGACCGAATAATATATATATATATATATATATATATATATATATATATATATATATATATGAGTGTGTGGGTGGGTGTGTTTGTGTGTGTGTTTGTGTGTGCGTGTATATATATATATATATATATATATATATATATATATATATATATATATATAAAACAATTACCATTTATCGTACTGTTATATTTACACCTCTCTTACCCTGTCCGCTGGGGCTCAAGGTTATACCGACTGCTTTTCTGCAGAGAGTAAAACCCCCTCCCAACTTCTGTCCTGGACATCACACTAAACAATCTGATGGTGAGGTTCCAGTAATGCTGGAGATATTAGGAATGCGGAGTATGCCTCCATTGCCATCGTTCCCAGGTCCACTCTGGCTCGGAGTGTTAGCACCTTATTGGGTACTATCTATGGGTCAAATAGAACTAACCCGTGGTTTTGAGAGTTTACTCTTTTTAATTTAAACCATGTATTTATTCTTAACACAATTGTTTAAAAATAGAACTGTTTGATATTTAAACTGTCTACTTATGCTAAACTGAATTGTTCGAAAAATAACTGCGTACTAAATCTAAACTGAATTATCTGAAATAAAAATCTTTTCTTCATTAACGTTGTATATCACGTAGTCGGCTGGGGCTGTAGAATACTCTGACTGCACCTCTGCAGAGAAGTAAAATTCCCCCAACGAGTGTCCTGTATGTGACACTAACCAATCTGATGGTGACGTCCAGTGATGCTGGTACATTGGAGAATGTGGAGTACCCCTTCCTTGCTATCGCTCCCAGATCCACTCTTGTCCTGATTGGTGGCACCTGATAGGGCCTTATCTACAGGTTAAATCGAACTAATCTGCGTACTTATGATAAACTAAATTACTTGATGTAGAACTATTTTGATATTTAAACTGCGTAGTTTTGCTAAACTGAATTGTTTTGTATAGAACTGTTTTCGACATTGAAACTATACTTACGTGAACTGTTTTTGATATTGAAACTGGACCTACGCTAAACTAAATTGCTTGAATTAGAAATGTTTAACTAAACTGAATAGCTTGAAATAGAAATATTTTTGACGATTAAACTGTTAATACGTGCTAAACTAAATTATATGAAATAGAACTGATTGTTCGTATAAAAATAGATTTGGCTTTAAATAACCTATAAAGGTTGATATGCCCTGAAACTAAAACAACCAAATAATAACAATACCTCTCATCTACCAGTGCTAACAAGCAGCATTTAACGGCAGCAAACAGTAATAATACCAAATAACCTGCAAAGGTTTATATGCCATAAACCCTAACCACCAAACAAGTGCCAACAATTGCCAACAAGTAACATTTAACTGCATCAGACAGTCATAATACCAACTGATTCACATCAGCAGGAATGCGAAAATCCCTCACTGATAGCACAAAGATATATCTAGAAATAATAAAAATAATTTACAAATCCTGTATCAGTTAAAAAGTAATCGACCAAAGAAAAAAATCCAGTATTCACTGGCACCAACATTTTGAATATATTCATCAACTAACATGATAACCGACGCAAACCAACAAATAATAAATCCTTCCAACTAAATGAATATAGCACCCGAACTCTGCAAAAGCAAACGATTCTTCCAAAGATAATCCCTTGAAAGAAATCAATTTCTATAATCAAATACGCTTGGGTGGGGAATTAGGCTAAAGTTTTTATCAATTGGCCTATGATTCTAAGAAACTAGCAAGTTTGAGAAAAAATAAAATAAGATGATAAAAAAGGAAAACAAATAATGAGTTGGGGCCAAAATACACACACACACATACAGAGACACACACACAAACACACACACACACACACACACACACATATATATATATATATATATTATATATATATATATAGAGAGAGAGAGAGAGAGAGAGAGGGGGCTTTCATGAGATAGCCACATCTATTAATTTCGGAAGCCAATTGGAATCGAGCAAAACAATCTATGGAAGCTCCCTCTATTACAATGATATTAAACACGCAACCAACTATTCAATCACTCGAACAGGACTGGAATATTCGGGACCCGTAGCTCATAAATATATGCTTACACAGAATTTTAAAAAATATCAAATCCAAAATTAAATCATTAATTAAAATTAAATCTTAAGGTATATATATATATATATATAGAGAGAGAGAGAGAGAGACTGTTAGATATACTTTTCAAAATTATTCTTAATAGTAGAACAAATTAGGATAGCTTTGAATAATTCATTGGATCTACGAAAAATATTGAAAATCCTTACATTTGTGTTATTATCATGCTGCTGTAACAAGTGTGATATACACTGATTTTTTATTATTAAATCCTTATTTTACTAAATAAAAATAAAACTTCCCTATTTTTATTCAATATTTTTAAATAGTTTCTAATCATTCGAAAACAGTGTGGAAAACTTCATTTTCCTGTCGGGATTCGGGTACTGAGTTTTTTTTAATCATTCAAATGATTCCGTTGATTGTAAATGGAAAGTTAGGTAACTATCCATTCATGACAATAAATATATCACTTTGTCATGGTGTTATATAATTGTCCTTTTTTTTTCATGTTTATGTAGTATATCACTTATAGCTTTTTGAAGTTACAAGAAATATTCGGATTTTTCATTTTACCAACTAAAGCCAAAGACTGAAATTTACTCCTATCTGGATAGGGAATGTAATTATTATATTAATGTATCGTTTTTGGTAAATGAACACACATTGTATTTGTTACGCAGTTCATTACAAGCATCAAGACACGTTACGAAAGTTATTCATGTTGGAATAGTACTTCTGTTTGTAAAGCAAATAACATCTACCTTTGACTTAAAATTGTTCAATTGACTGAATTATTTATTGATTGATTTTAATTGCATGTCAAGTCGTATACAAGTGTTTTTTTTATGGCTAGAGATTAGAGAATCACATTTATTGTCCGTTATTTTTCATATTTTTGGTATTTAAAAAAAAGAAAAATTATGCGATTCTGAAAATGGTTTTATCGAATACTAACAAATTTAAATCGGTTTTGAGCCATAGATCAGATTCTAATTGATTCTAACACTCGTATTTAGTGTAAACTTGAAAATAATGACAATAAAAGTCTATTCCACATTCCTCGAATTCCCATAACCGGAGCCTCGTTGTCAGGTAACGTTTACCATCATACACGGGACATCTTTTTTGGAGTGATTTACATTTCACCAGGGGATACAGTATGCTTATTCCAAGCTCCTCCCAATGGACGTTTACAATATTGGGATTCAGAGGGGAGAAAGAGTGGGGACTTAATATAATTTGCTCTCGTAGTTATATAATTTCTGAGATTTGTATGTAAGTGTTCTTTAAAAATCGGAAGACAATATTAACAGAATTCTTTCGTTTGGTTTCTTTGCGTTTTATGGCATATCAACCATCGGGGCTTTTGTAAAGCCAAAGCCATCCTTCAAGAAGATTAACTGTGATGCTATTGTTACTTTTCGCTCTGGCCAAACAGACGACAGCACGCAATATGTATAAAAATATGTTTATATTCTCGACGGACGCTTGCGTGAAGTAGGAACAATCAGGAGAGGTATTAGAATCGTTCGTCTATGAGGCCTGGACACTTCGGTGTAAGTTAGACGATGGCCAAGAAAGGGCACACGGGGTAACGACGAGATAAACATGAGTCAACAGTGGAATTTCACTAACTTCCGTTCAAAATCGTCGACCTTATATCACCATCAAACTCCCACTCGGAGATATGGATACGCCTCTTCGTCCACACAATCTCTTCCCATAACTGGCCAACGGAACATGCAAATTCTGCCCTTTTGGAAGTGACAGGTTTGATCATCATCGAACCCATACACGGGGATATGAACACGTCTCTTCGCCCACGCAATCTCCTTCCATAACTAGCCAACGGAACATCCGACTTCCGCACCTTTTTTTTGGAGTAACAGGTGTTGATCATCATCCGGCGGAAATAACTATCATGCAGTTCACAAGTCACCCTCTTCCGGTGCACCACTTTGTGACTGCACCGTGGAATTTTAACCTCGTCCTATATTGTCAGCCAAGCTGGATTTTACACTATTTAACCCATAGCTGGGAGGATAAAAGAATTCATACCTTTCCACAAGGGTATTTATCCGAAAGTAAACGTAATAGCGCATCTGGAGATTGAACTCGCTCACCACGATTCCGCAGTCCATTGATTTAACCATTACACCACAAAAGGAGAAGAAACTCAATCTCTATATATTACGATTTTATTTCTCGCTGTGCCAATTTGAGAGCTGGAAAACATATTAACACACTGATACTAAGAGATATACACATTTGAACAAATAAAAGGCATACACATTCAAAAATACTGGTAGTGGCTGATTAGTTCTTTGCTAATCTTACTTTTTAGTCACGACAACACTTACTAGATTCATTCATGACAAAGACAGTTAAGCAACTGTTGTATCCCTTGATATATTCCATCAATTTATAAATCTAACAAATCATTTATCCGAGGTCAACATTTAATACTTATTTGAAATAATCCTGTTTTATGAGTAAATGTACCGTGACATTGTTGGTCCGAAAAAGAATGTAGGCAAGGCCAAATTCGAGCTAAAATGATGACGAAAAGTTATCCAGAAAGGAAAACAAAACAGGCACTTTATAACAAGATATAGGTATTTTTATCACGTATAATATTCCTACTAATATCGTTATTACTATACACACTACGCTTTGACCGAAATATCCTTCTTCTGGTGTTTCATGTCGAATTAGGAAGCCTACACAGAATCTCGAAATGAATCTATTTACGGAGATAGATTGCTCCAATTCCGTTAACTAAGACTGGGCACTAGTGTTATGCAATTTAAAGTGTTACTTGTTATTCATACATGTATCTGGGATTTAAATCGGAAGTACCAAACGCCATGTGCCCCCGATGGACAATTCAGAATGAATTTTTGGGATTAATCGACCAATGAGATACGACTCACTACTAACATGTACGCTTTTTACGTACGCAGGTATTGCAATTTTTTCATCGAGATTTTTTTTATAAACGGTTCCCAAATGGCATTCATCTCTATATTGGGTCTGCGCAGCAAATAACTGTCGCCCAACATTTTCGCTGTTTGTTTTTATAACGTATATTTCTTCAGTGATCTTCATCATGTATTATTTAAATTCATGCCAGAAGGGCTGATGGTTTTCATTTTATTTCGATATATGGTCAGCCATACCTGAGTTTTTGACCCATCCGCGACATTCCTTGCTCTTTAGGAATTTTTAGGACATCATGGAAGGAAAAAAAACTATTGTTTTGTTCTTTCTCCATAGTTAACCGTATATATGATCTGAATAAATTCACATGATCAAGTAGTGTCCGAAAGTCTTCCTGATGAGGACTGAGAATGAATGTATCAACTACGTATCTAAGCCTCAATTATGGCTTTAGTGATGTAGATCCTAATGATATTTCTTCGGAATACTCCATGTATATGTTAGCCAATACCGGCGGCAATGGCGATCCAATTTCCAGTCTTTCTTCTTGTCGGTATATGTCAGACTACTCCCTGAAGTTGTTCGTTTCCAAGGAGAAGGTCAATATCTCCATCATGCTATATTTCAGGATATAGATTCATTCTTCCTGCCTGGAATAAACTTATCCTGTACCTCTTAGTGTCTCCTCAATGGGTACCTTCGGGAATAGGCTTAATTGACCCAACTAGACTCGCCATCTGTTTTGAATGATAACGTGCTTTGCTAATTTTTCCCCCTTAGTGGGCAGATTTCTTGACATACGATGAAGACTAACCCGATAATGGGGTGACTATATTCGTAAGGAAGTGGCTCTATAGCTGACATGCTGATCATCCGTTGCCGACAAAAGGTGTTAATGGAATATGATCTTTATTAATCTTAAGAATGACATATATGTATATTAACTTACTGTAGTTTTGCGGTTTGAGATCTTTGTTTTTACTAAGCATATGTGACAGCTTCTTCTCCGTCTTCAGGGTCGCGTCCTTTTTTACATGACAGTAGCGACCATTGCCTTTCAGGTCAGCAAATTCAGTAACAGGTACTGTCATTTTCAGCCAGAAAGTATGTGGAAATAAAGGCAACGAAATGGAAATACACAAATCCATAAAGTTTAGGTATTTGAGCCTCAACACTAGATAGAGTTTATTATCGTATACAGAATAGCCTGTATTGTTGGGATTTTGCCTCTCGACAAGATTCCCACTGGCAGTACTGGAGAAATCTGAATAAATAAAGTAAATAAAATATAACAGATCACTGGCTGTACTAACACCGTATAAATATCCTTTTCATTTCCATTGAGAAAATCTTCTCTTTCAACTTTATTATTTATTAAAATTTGCCGATTTCCCTAACATGTTTATCAATCCGTTATATTATACTATACAATCCCTTTGATTATACACGCATTCCTGTACATACATATAGGTTAGCTTTGCCCAAACACTCTTACAGATACTCCCATACCCACATTCATATACGCATATCTATGGACACGCCATTTCTTGGTTATTTTACCCACAGATAATCAACTGTGTTTACCCATATCTAGAACAATCATTACAAAACTCTATCAGGGTTATCTTTAAGAAAATAGCAAAAAAATGAAAACTGAAAGAACTTAGAAGACTATATGCACAGACGGAGCCATAGAGGAACAGCAACTACACGCATACGAGTCAGTTCAGCTAAATATATGCGTCAATTCAAAGATTATATTGTACCACACATTGATTTATAACAAGATTTCGAGAATTTTCTCTTGCGCACAATTTAAAAAAAAAAACTTCTTTGTATCTTTTGAACATAGCCCAACCCAAGTTAATTCATTTTCTATCATTATACTTTTTTCGTTTAGAAAAATCTTTACTTTATGACTAAAGGTGAAGAATACATCGGGCGATGGGTTGTTTTAACAAAATCCCTAATACCATGAGGAGTATCCATTATCTGAATAATTTCCACTTAAAAAAGGCAAATGTAACTTGTTTTAATATATATATATATATATATATATATATATATATTTATGTGTGTGTGTGTGTGTGTGTGTGTGCGTGTGTGTGTGCGTGTGAATATGTTTGAGAAGACACCAACTATACGGCCATCTGCATCCCATCACGAAAACTATCCAAGTTAGACGAACCAGAAATGCAGGACACTGCTGCAGAAGGAGGGACGAGCTCATAAGTGATGTACTCCTAAGGACCCCCACATATGGCAGGGCAAAAGCTGGACGACCAGTACGAACATACATTCAGTAGCTACGTGAGGATACGGGATGTAGACCTGAAGACCTGCCAGAGGCGATGAACGATAGGGAAAAGTGGCGAGAGAGGGTCAGGGATATCCGTGCTAGAGGCACGACATGATATATATATATATATATATATATATATATGTGTGTGTGTGTGTGTGTGTGTGTGTGCGTGTGATTATGTTTGAGGTTGTATTTAAATTATATTTGTTTCATTTGTGTATGACTATATATATATATATATATAAGAATTTGAAACAAAATATTCTTAGAAACTGTAATAAGAGACATTCTAACGTTAACGATTTTAAAATTCTTCAGAATTGGAATGAATTCTATTCAGTTTAAACCTCTAGGGAATGAGCAAAAGTAAATAATGCGCTTAGTATATAAGTGGGATAATAATAATATAATTTAGAACACATTTTCACTAACTATTTTGGGAATATCTTTGGGTCTTTATATAAAGGTTCCTTCATAAATATCAGCATGACAAATATTACAATTCACCAAATTTCTCAACAACTAAATGCCCGCCATTAATTTTGCTTGATATTAACTAAATCTTCTTGAATTATCATCAATGAAAAGGTTTAAAACTAATTTTTTAAAAATTACTTGATCTTTCATTCCCAGAGACATGTGTATGCTTGCCAAGAATGGTCAGTGTTGCATAAGATTTTTCAGATTCTTCACAATTACAAAGGCTTGACTTCTGTGACATGGTGGATGGATTCTCAGTTCCCTTCAACACACACGGAGATTTTTGTGGTAATATAAAATAGCAAATGAATTAAAATATATTATTGTAACAGGCATTGTTATTTTACCCACAGATAATCAACTGTGTTTACCCATGTCTATAACAAGAAAATAGCAAAAGATGAACGCTGAAAAAACTTAGAAGACGATATGATATTCATTTCAGATTGAAGCTATTTGTCTAATCCCCAGAAATGATTAGTTAAATGTAATCAGCAGAAAATAGGTTGACCTGATCTGTATAAATCCGAAATTTAGGACAACTATCATGAGTCAAAATGTGGCAATATGTACAATAAATAAGTTTAGTTGGCTGCTAAGATGTTATTATAGTTTAAGCTGTTATCTCAATTTTTTTCATTATAAACTTAAAATGCTGATTCAGCATTTCAGCTAAATTAGGAAAATCTTATTGGCATAAAGAATTTTATTATCTACATATTTGACCAATTTCCACTTACTCGCGAAAATTCTATTTTCAGAATTAATCCAATTGATTTTAGATTTTTTTTCTTTTTATCTGTAGGGCTTCTAGGATTTGTAGTCGTAGCTTATTAATTTCGTGTACTATTATAGAGTTGTTTTTAGCAAGACTTTTTTCAAAATTTGGATTTGAGAATAGAATGGGTTCTAAGATGTAAGGCTATCGAGCTAGAATCATTAAGGTGCATCTTAAGCCGTCATGAAAGAGCTGTAGTGGTAAGACCAACATATTTCCTTTGAGATATATTTACAGAAATTACTTCACCGATGTATTTGAGAAAGTGTTCTATCCTTTCCTTAAAACTATCTGTCATGCTTTTCAATGCATTTAGCAATACATAACGGGAATATTAGACCAAAAATTAATTTCATTGAAATATGATATTGTAAGAAATGATATGTTCAATTGCTGACAGATATGAACATATAGCGAGGGAATTTAAAATGTATCAATAGAATTGTCATGAAAATATATTTCATTTATTATCCATTCTCAAAATCAATGGTATCTTATATTCATTCGCTGATAATTTGAAATAAAATTATACTAAAAGTTTCGACGTATCAACATCCAAGAAAAATAACAATATACTCACACTTGACGTATTAATTACAGTTGTACGTGGAGGTGCCCGTGGTACAATGGTTATCGTCGTAGGAAATGGACACGCCTACACTAGTTCAAATCTTGAACGAGACTGATCGCATTTCACATAGTGCTAATACCCTTGGGAAAGGTATGAATCCAATTATTCTCCCTCCAGCTATGGTGAGGCAACTAGTCTAGGAGAAGGAAAACTCTGAATTCAGACATGTTAAACTTGGCTTAAAAATTGACCTTGTGTCATATCCTGCCCGAGCGGAGGGGTTGGTAAATAGGATTAATTACTGTTGTAGAAAATCTAATAAGCAACCCTAGATCAGATCTAGGTTATTTTCATTTCACTTTGCGCTAATCCCCACGGAAATGTATGAACTAATCAGGTCTCAGCTCCAACTATGGAAAAAAGTAAGGCATACAGTGTTCTTAACCTCGGTTAAGAAACAGTCTAGATTAAAGATCAGACTGGATTCGAAAACAGTTTAAGAATTGACCTTTGTCACATCCTTGCCATTCATTATCCAATGCCAGAGTTGTTGGATCTTTACATACTTACATTCCTCAAGATAGATGAATGAAAAAAAATGAAAATGTTCAGCTAAATCCAATTTAAATTTCTTTCATCTCCTAGGTTTTTCTTTAGAATATTTTTATTACATTTTCATGGATAGTGTGACGCACGTCGCAAATTATTGACAAAATATAAAACTTACTAAAATATAGATGATTATGAAATGTAAACGTTTTCTAATAGATAAGAGCTTATAACCAATCAATTAACAAGGTATGTTTATGGTTCCCATAAACATATTTTCTATCCATTAACTAAGCCAATGATAATATATCTCCATTAGCAGATAATATAGAAGCACGAAACCTATCTGTTATCGTCGTACAAAATGGACACGGGGACATGAGTTCAAATCTTGGACGAGGTTGTTTGTGTTTCAACTTCGCACTAACGCCGTTCTCAGAACCTATCTATTCCCCTACACATGTATAGTGAAATGGTAGGGCTGCATGGGCTCTTTATCTTTGAAATGACAACCACTCAAAGGAGAAAATAACCTGAATTCGAATACGAATTTGGTCGGAGTTCGTGTTCGGACACCAATCCCAAAAATACACCACACTGAATACCCGTATAGAGCTGGTTTAACCAATATCAAATAAATGTCGTTGAAGAGAGAGAGAGAGAGACAGAGACAGAGACACAGAGAGAGAGAAAGATTACCTGATTATTATAAATATAATGAAACTAAGATATCCGTTGTATCAAAGTCCAATAACACACATACAATCTATAAATTATTCGAATATATTTACTGTCGTATTTTGCATAGGATATGCAGAAAGATAAAGGCAAATACATTTTAAAGCAACTATAGGCAATTGTAGTATATTAATGTTCTTTGTTTTTTCTATTGACGTATAAATCTTCGAGGGTAACTTAGTGCCAAAGTCATTCTTGCAGAAATATTTAACCGGATGTTTGGTGGAGTGTTAATGGGAGTTCGTACCTTTCCCAAGGGTATTACCCTGAAAGAGAACGTAAAAGTGATTGAAGTCCAAACTCGCTTAGTATGATATCGCACCCCAGCACTTTACCCACTATGCCACGGGAACTCACCCAGTTGACGGAGATGTAAAAGAAAGGATGGGGATTTAACTGCTATTGTAGCAGTTTTCATGATTATATCACATGTAGTATATATCGACTTAAGAGAGGCTAGTTTTGTTGGGGGGATAAACGCAGTATTATTATTTCTAGCAGATGTTGTAGATACGATAAACTGATTTACGATATTTTTAGAATGAACTAAATAATTCACTCAGAAGATTGGGTCAGAACTGTCCTAACAGACAATCTACTTAACTTGTTTTGAAATATCAAATATAAAACTTAAAGGAAAAGTTATGGCAGCGGGGCAATTTATACAATAAAGTGATGAAGTCAAGACTCAATACTACTTCTGGCAAAATCGTTCCTCGTTTGAAAAATATGTACGTTAAATATTTTTTGGATGACCGGTTTGGGATGAAACACAGGTTACTTCAAGAGTAGCACCATAGCTTAACATTTTTCTAATCTCCTAAAATAGGAATTTATCTAAATAATAAACGTTGACATTATGAACGTTAACAGAAATATTATAATTTTGGTCCTCAGCGTGCTAAAACGAGACTTTCAAAGGTATATGGCTTTAAGAAAAAATTGGTAGAATTATCGTGTTGAATGTTAAAAATAAATATTTTTTAAAATTCGTTTTGTTGATTGTTTTTTTCTATCTTAGAATATAAAACTTCAGTCTCAATATCATTTAAACACACTTCATTAATGTGTGTACGCGCGTACACACACAAAATAAAGTGGTGACCTTAGTCGATGGTGACCCAAAGACTCCCTTTGAATAGCAACTACACTGAGGTGAAGGGAAGGGTGGTACTTATTTCCAATGATTGCTCGACTTTAACCGTTATCGTTACCTTTCAATGCTGAGTGTCGATCAAAACGGCATCAAGTACTATTTTATGAGTCTTTGACTCGACCTGGGATTGAAAACCGGTCTTCCAGCCCATTGGTGGACAATCAACTCATTAGGTCTATGGCCCAGTTGAGAGATAAATACTTCCTGCTTTTTAAACTGTCACCTTAGCAAATGACTTGCCAGATCTTTTTCAGATACGATCAGTCTAGACAATGGCTTCGAGTATGATTTGCACCTCGTGAACTTGCCGGTGACAACTTTATTTTTTTAAACTGCTGAATCCGTGATGGCTATACTGAGATTTTTTCGTGTTCATTTCCAGTTACTTCGGCTAGATGATGTTTTGGATAAAAAATCCATACTGTTATGGGTTGAACATTTCTGAATACTTGCTACTATCTGGAGGATATCGTTGTAAAATCCAAATGATATATACCGTAGTCCTTTATGTAAACAGCAATGTTTTCTTTAAACTAGCGGTTACATTGGTCTTTTTTTCTCAACCGCTAAGAACAGTGCCTGTCCAAGCCATTATGGTAACTGATCATATAAAAAAATATGGGAAGAACTTAGCTAGATGAAAGTACCATAATCACTTGCTCAGGTTTACACACACACACACACACACACACACACACACACACACATACACACACACACAGAGAGAGACACAGACACAGACACACACACACACACACATATATATATATATATATATATATATATATATTGTGAGAGAGATAGAGATTGATTGATGGAATGATTGATTCTAACACTTTCACCATAACAACTTTTCATTCCTCTTGAGAGAAAGCGAAAGCAGGAAATCCATATTCATATAAATCCTTTTTTTGCTTTTTTTTATCAAACGACATATCTTTGCTTCTGTTGTGAACGTCGTGTACGTGCTCTCTTCTCAGAATTTGCTGGTAAGATTAAAAGCATAGGAAAAAGACGAAAAAGAGAAGGACATTAGTTTAGGTTCGTTCAAGCGGTCAAAGAGAAATAGACACGTAATACCAAGAAAAGAGCATGGGTCACCTTCATTATCTCCTCTTCTCTCAACCTATCATAATGACAAGTCACGGCTAATAACCAAATTTGCTCTTGATTTTTACTGTATATCTTTGTTATTATCTCAGTAAACTAATGTACATTGTGTTTGGTAAAGTAATACAATAAGATTATGCACACACACACACACACACACACACACACACACACACACACACACACACACACACACATATATATATATATATATACCCACTCACATCCAAGTGGTCAAAAAGGGAACATGGATTTTATCTATAGTTTTAATGCAGAAGAGTTCAGATAAAAACACATAGAAAATAAAACGATTAATATATATATATATATATATATATATATATATTTATATATATATATATATATATATATATATATATATATATATATATATATATGTACCAGGAAAATCTAAATGTTCAGCTCTTGAAGTATTTTCTAGTCCTGAAGGAATTACTCCTAACTCTGGTTTAACTGGACCGAATAATACAATATATATATATATATATATATATATATATATATATATATATATATATATATATATATATATATATATATATATATATATATATTGACTTTTTTGTTATTAGAATGGTTTTTTCATGAGATTTCCGGGGCAAAATAATTATTTTATGCATGCTATCAGCTTGTTACGGTGTGCATTAGAAACCATTTCCAGCTTATTTTTTATTGTTTTCCACATCGTATTTTGGTGCGAAAATAATTTACTCGTCAATCTTACTTTTATAAATATATTCAATCGCATATAAATGTACATTTTGCCAAAGTCTGAACATCACTTTTTCAAAAAGTCATTTTTGTCAATTTAGTAGGTTGATGATGTCCGTTATGTTGAAAATGATATCCAATCATTTTACCAGACGGAACACTTTGTATTGTTGGTTGCAGTTCTTTCTTCGGTATATTAATATAATTTTTTGCATACATAAGAATGTAACATAGAAATAATTCACTAACTCCAGAAAACGAGTAAGTTATACACATCAGTATTTTATTATAAATCTTTTTAAATGTATTTTTCAGACATTGTATCAATGCTATTTTAACCGATTACTGATACAAGGTTCCATACTTATACTCTAGATACTGACTACTTTGACACATCATGCTTTCAAACCACTTTGTGTTAAAATTTCAATATTTCTTCTGTAAAAGTCAATTTTTCGTTTTCATATATTTTTCTATAAAAAATAATTTTAACATAAATCCCTTTTCTTTGAGCCTTTTTGCAATAATTTTTTAAAGTCTTCTCATCATTAATTGAGAACTCTTAGCTAGATATTTTAAAGGATTATTCGATCTCTCAGAGCAACAAATTATATTCTTTGGTAATCTTTTTTCTTAGTATCTTTGCAATGACCAGAATCGATTTTACTCCCCTTAGAAACAGTTATTGAAGAAGTAATGAAAATTCTTTTCACTGGGAACATAACGTGTAAATGTTTCACAATAAAAAATATACTGACCACATCTTAAAACACAACGAAAATCTATCTTGTTTGTTTGCATCCCCTTGTAGGCAGACCAAATGTTGCTTACTATATTAGCTTAACTGAACAAGGTATGAATATTTCTTTAATTTTTTTTTTTACAATTACACAACGGAAACGACAGACTGGATTGAATTGCAGTCTTTTGGGTTTTTTTTTAAAACGAAATCTTGTCTTTTGACCGGGATTGTGTAATGCGGTTTTTTGGCAAAATCCAAGAGGATTTCATGCGTTTGAAATTATAGGACTGATTTTTGTTGGAGGATATACCATAAGTTAGTATGATCAAATTGCAATATTTTCCATGTTCTTTTATAGATATGTCTGCCATTTTGTGTTTACACATATTAATGTCATCTCTCGGGTTCCAAGCTTTGCACATAATCGTCAGCTTCCTTATTACGTGGATCGTTTCTCTAAGTTTCTTTCTTGTTTATATTTAAAAAAAATCGCCTTTAGTATTTTGCAAGGGGATTACACCAGGTATTTACTCTTTTGATGAAAGTTCTGCAGCCGAGCAGCTTTTTTTAGGAGTTTTATTGTTATTTTGAGGTAATATTTTTGGTAGATTTAATTTAATCTTTGCACAATTATGGTGTCCACTTCCAATATACTCAAGTTCATTTAATCTTCCTTCTCTTCAAGAGTTCTGATTATTTCCTGAGTTGGCAGTTCTATTTCTTTCGCTGTTTAATTTTTCGAATTTTTATCAGCATGGTGCACTTTTCAATGCCAAATTATAGATTTATAACCAAGCTGTATAACCATATTCCTTATTTTGCCAAGTCAGCTAGGGTTGTAGAATACACCGACTTGTTCTATCAAGTTGGGTAAACCCCAACGTGTGTCCTTCATATGACACAAACAATCTGATGGTGAGTTTCCTGTAATCTTGGGGTTTGTGGAATGCAGAGTACACCTTCATTGCTTTCGCTCTCAAGTCACCTTTGTCCGGAGAGGTAGCACCTGATAGGATCCTAGCTATAGATCAAATAGAAAAAAACTGTTTACTTATGCCAAATATAATTGCTTGAAATATAATTGTTTCGACATTTAAACTACGTACTTAATTGAAACCGTATGTTAAACTGAATTGTTTAGAATAGAACTGTTTCCACATTTAAACTGCGCACTTATCCTAAGCTAAATTGCTTGAAATGGAACTGTTTTTGTATGCTAAACTGAATTGTTTGAAATGTGATTATTTCTGACATTAAAACTGTACTTACACTAAACAGAAATGTTTGAAATACAAATGTTTTGATATTTAACTGTGTGTAAAGAACAAAATATACTTATACTAACATGAATTGTTTAGATAAAACTGTTTGATGAATTAGAAATGTGTTTTACAATGTAATTGAGTACTTTTTTAAAGTGAAATGTTTGAAATAGAATTGTTTTTTTGTATAAAAATAGATTAAGAATCCAATAATAATAAAGATTGATATGCCACTAAACACAAACAAATAAAACAAAGTTTTCAGAGGATGAATTCATTTGTAGAAATATTTGCCAACATAATACATTTCGTTTTTTAGACCTTCATCGGAGAGTGTGAAGTATTAAATGAAACGATATAGTAGCAGAAAATTTCAAAGATTCTATGTCCGTTCGTAGCATTGATTTTCAAACATTTGCGATGTAAATTGTGTCCAAAACTATTTGAAAAATCCATATCTCATTTCTCTCTCTCTCTCTCTCTCTCTCTCTATATATATATATATATATATATATATATATATATATGTGTGTGTGTATAGAATGAAATTAATCAGGTTTTTCACGTAGCAAGACCTACATGCCTTGTTTAATAATTCTAATCGAATCAAAATATATCAATCATAATAATTTTTCATACTAAAATTATTTTGATAAAACACGTTTACATTAAAAAAAAAATTGAAGTCGAAACGCGTTAAAAATGAACAAACCATCAAACATATATTTTTTCCGTTTTACCTTTCCCCCCACCTACATATATATATATATATATATACTGTGTATGTGTATGTGTAAGTTAATATTTATATTATTTAGTTCTTATGTAGGTATGATAAACATTCCATATTATATTAATCCGTCTTTTTCAGCATTAACCCTCATTTATCTCTCTCTCACACACACACACTCTCTCTCTCTCTCTCTCTCTCTCTCTCTCTCTCTCTGTGTTTTCAATTCGACTGCTTTAAAACTTCTCCAGCTTCATCGTTTGATAGATAAAATTATGTACTATTTTTACTCTTTTGAAAGGTTTTCACACCATCTGATGGTTTTTCACTGGATTTTCCGCATCAGCAATTTTCCTCAAGTCTCCAGGACTCTTCTCAGTATTTTAGCAGATTTCTATAATGCTTTATTCTGGATTGTCTCGACTTTTCTTCTGATTTGAAAGTCCTCCTGTCATTTTATCAATCCTTTGGGCGTTGTCCTAATTGCACTTTTCACAATTGGTATCAGCGTCACTTTTATGTTCAATGGTGTGTTTTTTTTTTTATTTAATTCTATAGAATGCTCTACCTACTCATTTCTTTTCGTTTTCTTTTAATCTTATTCTTTGGTCTGTTGGAATCAGCAAAATTCTCGTTTGAAAAGTTCTCTCCTTTTTTTTTTTTTTTTGACTGGCCGACATTGTTTGTATCTCAAAATCCTAGAGAACTTTGTGTATGTCATTCTCCGAGACAGATTATTGGTTGTGCATATCATATTTACCAACCCCTCCGCTCGCGCAAGATATGACACAAGGTCAATTTTTAAGCGGAGTTTAGCAGGTTTGAAATCAGAGTTTTCCTTCTTCTAGACTAGTTGCCTCACCAAGGCTGAAGAACTCAGTCTGCTCTACTACTTACTAATAGCTGGAGGGAGAATAATTGGATCCATAGCTTTGCCAAGAGTATTAGTGCTATGTGAAATGCAATCCAGGATTTGAACTCGTATCACCGTGTCCATTTTCTACGACGATAACCATTATACCACATAAAATTTGTTGGTATAGTCAAATTTGAATCACCAACGAACCCTGTCGAGTCTTGTCTTATAATCTAATTGCGCTTGTTTGCTGCACTCGCTTATCATGTAATTGATTGTTTCGTCTCTATCACAAAAGGACCTTCATTTGCTATTTTCTTACGTCTTATTCATTTTTGATTTTATATAAAAAAGTAAGTTGGTGACTGTAGTCGAGGGCGACCAAAGGGCTTCCTTTTCAATAGCTACTACAACAAGGTGTAGGTGAGAGCGCTACACTTTCCCCTGGATTTCTCTACTTTTGCCTTGATACATACCTTACAGTGATGAGTGTTACGCATGGAGGTATCAAGTATCATCTTTTAAGTCTTTGGTATTACTCGACCTGAACCCTAGTCTCTGGGGTCAATGGCGAACACTCTACCCACTAGCCAATAATTGTTTTGTGCTGCTATGAAAAGAGATTCGGTTTCTCTATTAAGTTGTCTTTTTTTAGTCATGGCCTGTCGTTCACGTGTGAGATTTTGCTTGTTGTCACTGGAAATATTCATACAATCATATTTCTTCAAATATTTGTTTTGTAGTTATTATTATTTTGTTAATTCTATTGTTGTTGTTTTTTTTTTCTGTTGCTGTAGTCTTTCTTTTTTCTAATTAATGTAATCTTCAATGTTGGAGAGTTTTCTTGCTCCTTCTTTTCTTGACACATAAATTCTTTGATATCTTCTGGATGTAAAGTCTTATGCATCGTCATTAATTTTTTTTGTTATCAGATCCCTTTGTTAAAGTTTTTTTTCCCTCGTTCACTTCAAGAATCGTCATGTGTATCTTACAAGGGAAACAGCCCAGGTATTTATCCTTTTGCTGATATTTCTGCTATATAATATGTTTTCATTTAGTTTTTACTCATTCTCCTGAGATAATTTTTCCTTTTTTTCTTTCATCTCCATTTGTTTAATGGTGTCTGATTCTAATATCCCTAGTAGTTGTAAATTTACTTTTCTCCAATCAATCTAGTTTTCACGTGATTTGGTAGTTCTATTCTTTCCCTCTTGTCGTTTTCCGTTCCACATTATTAGCAGGGTACATTTTCCCATGCCAAATTCCATCCCTGCTAAATTCCATCTCTGACCCTATATTCTCAATGCTTTTATCAGAGTCACATATTCTTTTTTGATTTTAGCAAATGATTCGACGTCTTCCATGCAGATGTGCAGCTTGATCTTTTCTTGTGATTTAGTACATTTATATGCCCCTGTGCATTTCCTAAGTATGTGATTGAGTGATAGCATCACTATTACAAATAGTAATCGTAATAGCACGTCTCTCTCGACAATACCTCTCTAGATTTTCACTGCAGTCAAGCTTTTTCTCTTGCTGTCAATTCCACTCTCCAGTTTTTCATGTTTTCCTCGATAAACCCATGACGGATATCTTATCCATTTTGAGACAATCTTTTATCCAGGTTTGCGGGCCAATATAGCATGCCTTTTTGTAGTCAATCCATGCCATAGCTACATTTTTGTCGCGTTTTGCTTTTCTTGATGATGTGCTGATCTGTGTATTATTATTATCATTATTATTATTATTCATTAGAGTTTTTCTCATCAGCGTTAGCTGATGGTCCTTCACTGGAGATTGAATGATAGCAAGTCTCCTCAAGTCTCCAGGACTCTTCTCAGTATTCTGGCCGTCTTCAATGATGTTGTTTGGATGGTCTCCACTCGTCCGCCAGCTTCCAAATCTCGCAAACCCTTTAATGAACCTTTAGTTACCGTGCCAAAAGCACCAATAACAATTGACATAATTGTCACCTTCATGTTCCATAGTTTTTTCATAAAAAAGTATTAGATTTTTTTTAAATCAACGAAAGTATCAATTATCATAATGTTATCATAATGTTTATAATTAAAATTACATAAGCAGCTGAAATTGAGAAAACAAAGGATGAAAAGCTACATTTATGCACTCTGAAAAAGAAAAAAAAAAGAAAGAAAACAAAAAGTAACCAATAAGGATGAGAAAAATAGTGACAAACACATATTTGTCAAAAGTAAACAGAAATTGTTGAATTTAGTACTGGTCAGCATGAAATGTCGGGAAAAAACATTTTACCCTGTTCAGAACAGCTTTGTCACAGCCTTACAACTCATATTGCAACTAGAACTTCTGGTTGTTGCCTGTATATTTCTACCTGGTGAAGCAAGAAACGCAAAGAGAAACGAACAGAAACCCAGAATGTAAGGGGATCAAAACGGATAAATAATATGTAAATATTAAAGAAACAACTCTATTGTGATTTTCGAAACATTTAACAGGTGGTTTCTTTACACGAAAGCAAATGTAAAGATGAGCCTAGAAAAAAAAACGATGATGATGCGTGGTTCCATGTGTCGTAGCATTGGAATTTCGATTGGGTAAAGGGACACATATACAACTGAAAGTAATTATGTCCTTTTCCATTTATTAACAAATGTAATGATTTGTAGCTGGTCATACGTGATGCAATCAACCCACTCAACTTGTCAATTAGGGTTAAAAATTTATGGTATAATCAACGATAACTTTAACGGTTAATCATTTATAATCATTACCACAACAGCAATGCAAACACTTTGGAATTATCGGAAGGCATTGCTCGTCCTTGGGTCTTTTAGGGTGTTAATGGTAGAACTATATGAGTTCTGTTCCGATAGATACGGCCTTAGCTTTAATATGATCTAATGTGCTTTAATAAAATCAGTACCTTTATAATAATAACAGACGGATCACCTAATCTTGCCCAAAATGAAGGGGTACGTTGGTTTATTCGGCAGCCAACACAGCCAATTGGGACTAAGCGTAGATTTTCATGGGAATTAATTACAGTTAAGAAAAACGAAAACACTTTAAGTAATTAGCCTTACGAAATAAAAGAAACCCAGCAAACCCCTTTCATCTTTGAAAACATGCAGATAACTCTATAAAACGTAATGAAAAGATCATCTTGAATACATTTCATGCCTAATCAATAGGTTAAGGAATCCGGTGAAAGATAGAAAATCACGATAAACATGGCAGGCATTGACTAAAGTGAGATAAAAGAAAATTAAATCGAGAGAAAAACTAAAAACTGCTAATTGTCTTTTAATTGGAATCATTTTGAGATGAGGCTTCTTATTCTGAGAATTAATTACTGGGGATACGGTTATGAGACTCAGCATTCCTATCCGAGGTTGCGGTAAATCACCTGAAGAAGGCCAGAGGTGAAATTTGGCCGAAACGTTGTGAAAGAAGAAACACCACAAAAACTATCAAGATGAGTACAAAAAGTCCGCAATTAATAAAAAAATTAAAAACTGCTAGCAAAGAAAAAAATCAGAACAGGAAAGAACATTTCAACACTTTTGGAATCATTGATAAAACCACGGAATAATATATTAATTTCTGGTGTGACATCAAACTTGAAAACTTTACGGAGGAAGAACTTGAAGGTGTAAGCAAAACACTAAAAGAACAACAGTTGCAGGTCTGAAAGAATTACGTCCTTAAGTATGGAAGTTAACATACTTCTTTGATTATGAAAATGTGTGTTTAAAATAAAAAAAAAACAATAGAGAAATAACCAAAAGGCTGCATCCACTTCTTCCACAAAAAAGGTGACCTTGGAATTCTTAAGAACGACAAAGGCATAAATATTACTGCCATTGAGTTGAAGCTTAATACACAATGTTTCCCGAAACTTATCCGTCATAAAGTTTGGAAAATTCTACAGGAAAGATAAGAATTGTCTTCGGTGAAATCGATCGCCGGGTTCACAGATTCTGACAATCCGTTGAATCATAAAAGAAATACGTGCAAAAATATCGAGGCAACACTATTGTCCGTAGATTTCTCCTAGGAACTTGATTCCATACAGAGTAAAGATGACAGAAATATTACTAGTATATTTTATCTGTGAGGTTGTGTTATCAGGCTGAAGAAAAGTTGTCGGAGTTCCGATTCCAACTAAGGGTAGCTCGCGAAACTAGCCTCACTCATGCGTAATGATACAACGAAACGGTTTGTTTGTAGATGACAATATATATATATATATATATATATATATAGAGAGAGAGAGAGAGATTAGTATTGTGTTGAAGGCATTCATATTCGAACCAGGGAAAGGAGTAGCTCCCTTCCTACACCTCGGTGAAGTAGCTATTGAAGTAGGAACCTTCGAATCGCCCTCGACTATATTCACCAACTTACTATAATGATGCTTTACAAATCACAAAAACAAAATTTAGCACGTCCACTGCTGACACATTCTTCATTGACATTGTCATTGAAGTTTTCCAAGGAGATACACTCGATCTCTGTATGGCCATTATATGCCTAAATTATGAACTTCGAACGATAACAGAAAATGATAAAAGACAAATTTTTGTCATAAAAAGGGAGATTTTAACGTATTTTCCATGGAGAATTTGACAAGAAATATTATTCCAAAGACTTAGGAAGTTCTTTTCTGTGTTATTTATCGGCTGAAACCATAAACAAAAACTTTCCAAATTTCCTGCATTGTGATCATCCATCATATGATAAGTAGTCGATTGTAGTTTATGTCATATAAAGTCTAGTAGGGTATATATGCCAAATGCTATTTATAAACCCATATTAAAAACGCTTAATAGCATAGAGAAAATACAACCTAGAATGATGGTAGCTACATTTAACGGAAACCCCAGAGCAACAATCGTCTCATGCTACAGCCCCACCAATGTCAGTGAAGAAAATGAAATAGTCACCTTCTACGATGAGTTATCCTCATTAGTGCGTAGCATCCCGAAACACAACATGTTAGTCATTGGCGGAGACATGAATGCACAAATCGGGAAAAACGAAAACAACAAATACAGCCTCCACAACACGTCAAATAGAAATGGACAACATCTAACAGATTTCATGATAGAAAATAGATTAGCATGCCTCAATACAAACTACCAAAAAAGAGAGGGCAAACTATGGACATACACGTACGCAAACAATACTAAAGCTCAGATAGACTACGTCCTTATAAACAAGAAATGGAAGAATAGTGCATTGAATTGCGAGGCATACTCCTCTTTTGAGGGTGTGTCCACCGATCACCGAATAGTCACAGCGAAAATACGGTTAAGCCTACGAAAAAACGACAAACGAACAGCAACCACCAAACACTATGACTGGGCCCTATTAAACAAGAAAGATGTCAGAGATAAATACGTATTAGAATTAAGAAACAGATTCGAAACACTACAAGAAAAGACGGAAAAAAGTACACCAAACGACGAATACGAAAATTTCGTCAATGCACACCTTGAGGCAGCAGCAAAATACATTCCAACAAAAATTAAAACTAAATATAGAGTCCCATGGGAAACCTTAGCGGTGAGAGAAAAACGTGCACTAGTGAAAACAGCCTCCAAAAACTATCGAAAAAACCCAACAAACACAAATGCCTTAAAACTAAAAACGGCACAATATCAATTAGCAGGCATATATATAAAGGAACAGACAGAATACATTCAAAATCAGATAGATAAGATCAGAGACTCGGTAGAAGATAGACAATCTAGAATTGCCTGGCAAACAATAAACGAAGTGAGCAGAAGAAAGAACACAGCCAAAGCAAAACTTAAAGCAGCAAACCAACAAGAAAGAATAAAACTGTGGAAACAGCACTTCGAAAACTTACTTGGAAACCCACCAAAAATAACGCATGAACCAATCACCAGAATAATTAGCAAACAATTAGACATTAAACTTGGACCGTTCACACAAGGAGAACTCGACTCGGTTCTCAGAAAAATTAAAAATAGGAAAGCTGCAGGACTGGACGAAATTCCCCCGGAAGTATGGAAGACCAGACAATTCGACGACATACTGCTCCGACACTGCAACGCAGTATACAATCAAAATCCGATAGATAGATGGACGAAGGGATGCATACTCCCCTTCCCTAAAAAGGGGGACCTCGGATTAGCCAAAAACTACCGAGGCATAACACTTACATCCATAGCTGCCAAAATCTACAATGCCCTACTACGAAACCGCATAGAACCCAAAATCGACAACATACTTAGAAAAAACCAAAATGGCTTCTGAAGAAATAGATCTACGACCTCACAAATACTAACCATCCGCAGAATCCTTGAGGGTGTACGGGCAAAGAACCTACAAGCGACATTAATATTTGTCGACTTTACCAAGGCTTTAGACTCCATTCACAGAGGAAAGATGGAACAAATCCTACTAGCGTACGGCATACCTAAAGAAACCGTAGCGGCAATAACGATTCTCTATAGAAACACTAAAGTAAAAGTACGATCACCAGATGGAGACACAAAATACTTCGACATTGTAGCAGGAGTACTACAAGGGGACACGCTGGCTCCGTATCTCTTTATCATTTGTCTAGACTACGTACTTAGAACATCGATTGACAAAATCAAAGAGAATGGCTTCGAACTGACGAAGAAAAGAAGCAGAAGATATCCCGCAACAACAATTACCGACGCCGACTACGCCGATGACATAGCGATACTGGCAAATACACCTGACCAAGCCGAAACACTTCTGCATAGCCTGGAACGAGCAGCAGCAAGCATAGGCCTCCATGTTAATGCACACAAAACGGAATATATGTGCTATAACCAAACGGGGGACATCTCCACTCTAGAAGGAACCCCTCTTAAACTAGTAGACAAATTCACCTACCTAGGAAGCAGCGTCGAATCAACCGAAAAGGACATCGAAACGAGGTTAACGAAAGCATGGACAGCTATCAATAGGCTATCGACTATATGGAAATCAGACCTAACCGATAAAATGAAACGCAGTTTCTTCCAGGCAGCAGTCACATCGATACTGCTATATGGATGCACTACATGGACGCTAACAAAACGGCTGGAGAAGAAACTAGATGGCAATTACACAAGAATGCTGCGTGCAATCCTCAACAAGTCCTGGCAGCAACACCCCACAAGACACCAACTGTACGGCCACCTGCCCCCTATCACGAAATCTATTCAAGTTAGGCGAACCACACATGCAGGACATTGCTGGAGAAGCAGAGATGAACTCATAAGAGATGTACTCTTATGGATCCCCACACACGGCCGCCCAAAAGCAGGACGACCAGCACGAACGTACATTCAGCAGCTATGTGAGGATACAGGTTGTTGTCCTGAAGACCTACCTAGGGCGATGAACGATAGGGAGGAGTGGCGAGAGAGGGTCAGGGATATCCGTGCTGCCAGCACGATATGATGATGATGATGATAAGCAAATCGCTTATAGGTAACATTTTTTTACGAGCCAAAGTTTCTTTGTTTTCACACTGATTGATAGTGTTAAATGTTCATATCTAACACAAATAGTTCTATTCGCCACAGTGAAATTGTGTCGAATATTATAACTATCAATAATAGTTCTGTTTCTCCCAGTAAACTGGCGTCAAATATTGCCATTTAAATATAATAATAATATTTGGTACAGTTAAATGTTTTTCAATATAGTGAATGATTAAAAGATTCGGTTTAACCCAGGTATAGTCAGAAAGAGATGAGCAGAACATCTTCAGGTCCATCTGTTGGGTCAAAAAGTACCGTTTCGATAAGTAATGGTAAATGCCATTATCAATGATAAATTGTAATACTTAAAACAACCTACCTATGTGCAAACAATAAATAATAATCCTGGAAATCATTTAACTGTGTGCAAATAAATGAAGTCCTGTCTCATTTAAAATTGTTACCGATAAACCATTCGCTTTTAAATTTTATATATATTAGTTAAGTGGGTAGAATGTTGTCCAATGGCCAGGAAGAATGGGGTTCAATTCAAGGTTGAGTCATTCAAAAGACTCAAAAAATGATTTATGATACCTCCTTGCATTATAAGATACCTATCAAAGGTAAAATAAAACAACCTGGGGAAAGGTGTGGTGTCCTCGCCTAAACCTCGGTGTCGTAGCTATTGCAAAAGGAGCCTTACGGTTACCTTCGACAAAGGTCGTTATATTTACTTATTTATATATATATATGTATATAGGATTAATTAACCTAAAATTTGATAAGTCAAAGAACACAATTAAACCAGTGCTGTGTGCACATTGCTGTTCTGCGCTTAATTTTATCCCTAACAAAGACAATGAGGAAATTCATTTTTGATCAAAGACAAAAAGTACTTTTCTTGTACTTTGCTTTTAATCTATTCTTGGGTATATACCATCTAAAGAAAAGCAACATATCATTTCAAATGTACTTTTTGCTTACATTTAAGGACAATGGAACTAAGAGTACTTAATACATAAAAGAAGAAAAATGTTATCTGTATGGCATAAAACAAGGCATCATAAACATAAAACTGCAGTCAATTCTCGCATCTTTCCTTGTAAAACTGTCCCTCTTTGTCTGTCTTTGTCTCTGTCTGTCTGTCTCTCTCTCTCTCGATATATATAGATAGATATATATATATAGAAAGAGGGAGAAAGCGTGAGAGATAATATAAAAATATAATTGCGAAGGAGAAAAGTTTGCTTGAACACATGCTGTACACTATTACCTTAAATTAGGAATACAACCCGAATAAATTAAATTAGGAACACGAATTCCGTAGTGAGCACAATCGTTGGGCAAGAAAAGTGAGAAAATTGTTGACCAAGCGTAATATATATAGAATTGTACATTTTCTGGTCTTTTTAAAATATTATTTAATATCATTTGTCAACTGCTTCTGTTGTATAGCCGTGATACAACTATACGAATACATAATCAACAATAATGACGAACGAACACACTTCTTTAGAAAAATATACCTCTCACACTTTATTCGAAAGGGTTGCGAAAAGTTGGAGACGGAACAGACTGCAACATTTTGACCCCAAGTTCCTCTGGTCATAGCAGCACTTCTTCCTCATTCTCCTGGGCTGCTCAACTGGGGTCATGAGGGCCCAAGCCCTCTTTCTCGAACTGGTTCTCACTGCCTCGAACTGCAAATCGAACTCCAACAAACTGACTCCAACTAACTCAAGCCGTCTGTGGCACCCGGTTATATGATTGTTTACCGTTCGCCTGCTTCTTGTGAGCGCCGCAATTGCACCGAATTCAACCCGTCATGGTGATACCCTTATATGGTCAACCGGATGCACTATTTTCTTGATTGACGGCTGGGTCGAAGGTCAATATGTTACAATCATCCCATAATTATTTTTCAAAATTTCACATGTGAATTTTTCTTCACGTCCGCCTCCATCACCATCACACACATATTTTACAAATACTGCTCCAGGAAAACAATAGCAGGAAAAAATACAAAAAGAAATTACTTAAACCACAGCAAAAAAAAAAAAAAAATCTGTGTCGTAGGTCAATATGTCACACTTTAAATTCAGCATGAATGCATAAATCCGTGTTTTTGCCTTTCGTTTTACGTAAAATGCGCATGACAATAAACACAAACCCACACACACACACATGTATATATATATATGCTTATGTGTCTATGTTTGTGTGTACATATGAATTTATAAACCCTTGTATGTAAGTATATAGGCATTTGTGAGAATGCCTGAGTGTTTCCCTAAACGCACATAGAGTGTTTCAGGATTGGTAAGACAAAACCGCAGGGATTAAGATATTCATATTCACTTTACCCCTTCTAATTATCAGATTCCTGCTAAAAAATTACCATGTTTATATATCTAACCAATGAACATGTGTTACATATGTGTATGTTTCCAGCATTGTCTGAGAATATATGTAGTACAAGGCCTTGTTAATGGGGTACTCAATGAGACTTGAACTCACTCCTGTTAAAAACCATTCAAACTACAAACACTACTAAGTTAAAATCTCATTAAATACCCATCTACTAGGACTTATGCCAGGCATATTCTCAGACGAAAAAACATCAAGCTGAAAACACACGCACACACACACACACACACACACACACACACACACACACACACAAACATGTATATATATATATATATATATGCACATACTTGATAATACATATAGAAAAAAGTAGGAAAGTGGTACCAGTAAATTTAAAACCACACAGCCCCAAACACAAAAAATCACCAAGAAACACACTCAAACACACACAGAGAAGAAAATAACTGTTAATGAAAGCCAAAACTGCTCCAACACGCACACACACATACACACACACATGATGATAAACATACTACATATCAAAGAGGGGTAAAGCAGACCAAAATAAAAACTCTTTAGGAAAAAAGGGAGAGTAAGCTACATATAAAACCAGCCCGAACAAACTGAAGGTCATTTTCACTGGAAACCAGAGAGTTCAAGTCGCATTGCGTACCCTATTAACAAGTCCTTGTGCCATATATGTTCTCTCACAAAAGCAGCAAGCTGGAAACATACACATATATAACACATATGTAAGAACAAAAAAAAAATAAATTCAAACATTACAAATCTCTTCCTGGACCTACATATTTTAAAATATACTTTTATTTTTTCTTAGGACCTACAGCAAACATCTTTATATACGTGGATTAATAAATAAGTTTCCAGACTTTTTTTTCGTAAGGGCACTTTAATTGATACTACACTCATGAAACTCTAGTCCCCTTCGAAGGAATCTCCCCTGGCTGCAATGCATTTGTTGTGCCGTTCCAACGATTCTGGAAAGTCCCATGGAAGT
This sequence comes from Sepioteuthis lessoniana, assembly GCA_963585895.1. NCBI lineage: Eukaryota > Metazoa > Mollusca > Cephalopoda > Myopsida > Loliginidae > Sepioteuthis > Sepioteuthis lessoniana. Next base: position 25,883,066 of record OY757912.1, on the reverse strand, counting down.
CCTCTTGTGTGAGCGTGTCAATGACCTTCGTCACATCCTATTTCATCTCCTCAATTGTCTCATAACGACAGCCTCTGAGCCAGGGAATAACCAAAAGTCATAGGGAGCAAGTTCTGGACGATAGGGAGGCTGAGGAACTGTCTTGATTCCAATCTTGGTCAAATAGTCTGTGATAAGGATGGAATTGTGGACTGGTGAATTGTCAAGGTGGAAAAGCCACTGACCCGATTTGAAGAGTGCTGGCCTCTTCCGACGGAATCTCTTGCCGAACTCCCTTCAAACCTCAACATGGTAACCCTAACCCTAGCTCGTTGGCCAATCAAATCTGGTGTTCTGACTTCCGTATTCCTCCCACACCTCTCATCATCCCTCACGGAATCCCTGCCCTCCTTGAATCTCTTATCATATTTACCAACCTCTCCGCTCGGGCAGGATATGTCACAAGGTCAATTTTTTAAGCGGAGTTTAACAGGTTTGAATCCAGAGTTTTCATTCTCCTAGACTAGTTGCCTCACCAAGGCTGAAGAACCTAGTCTGTCCTACTATTTACCCATAGCTGGAGGGAGAATAATTGGATTCATACCTTTCCCAAGGGTATTAGTGCAATGTTAAATGCAATCAGTCTCGTCCAGGATTTGAACTCGTGTCACCTTGTTCATTTCCTTCGAATGTAACCATTACACCACGCGCACCTCCTTGAATCTCTTATGCCACTCAAAAATAGATGCTCGATTCATGCAAGATGGTCGAAAAGCAGTCTGAAGCATTCCGTACGTTTCTGTTGCATTTATTCCAGGTTTTAATCAGAATTTTATTGCATATCATTCTTCTAAAGTGTCCTCACGTCCAGATTGCATTTTCGAAATTCACCAGCTGTGACAATCTTTCTTTAGTAAGATGTATTCTAATTCCTGCTGTAGCTGTTCATTTGAACCTGAAATCATAAAAATTGGTCAGTCATCTCATAAGATTTATAGCAATGACATACTGAATATTCAATAGTCTACGACAATTTTAAATGCCTGTACAAAAAAGGCTGGTAACTTATTGAAGGCACCACGTATATCTAACCAAATATCCCGAAATCCATTTTTAGCCGATGTACAAGATCTTTTGTGTGAATATACATGACAAAACTATGTCTTTTAAAATTGTTCAAGTAATTTAGAGAAGGACGTTCAATTTCAGCATATTTCCAAACAAGAGTCAGATTTCGAAGTTAGTCAATTACTTTGAAGCCTATAGTACCTGTGAAGATAGGATGGCAACATCTGGGCCTCAAATAACATTCCCAACATTGAAAATTCTCTCAGGGGTTCAAGCGTAAAACTACTATTGTTTTTATTCGTTGTATTCAACAGTACCTTCCACTTAAAGGCGGACATCTGGAGCAGATACAGTAGGGTTTCTCTTGATATTTTCGGTTCAGGTTAGAGACTAAGTATTTTCACATCCAAAAATGTTATCTTTTCATATTTATATAACGGTAACATTTCTTATTCATTTGTAGTCATTGACATTTGGCTGATTATTTTGTGTCAAAAATTCTGAAACACTCTATATTTAATTATGAATATAAATCTATTTCCGTAAAAGAAATATGAAGAAAAAAACATGTTTGTGCCAGGTACGACAGGAACCAAATTCTATGAGGACATGTCATGTAACATCTGCTTGCATGCAAGTTTTTCATCCCTTATACTTTTTTGGCTTTGTCCATTCGAATGGATGTAAATATTCTATGAGATATTCTGCAAAAATATGAATAAAACATGAAACACTGTTTTGTAGAATCTATCAAAATGAGGAATTTTATCTATTTATTTATATGTTTATTCCCAATTTTTTCTCACTCATTTTACATCTTTCTTCCACCGGAAATACGCACCACGAATATTATTTTCGAAAAAAAAAAAAAATTAAAAAGGACGCTTCCACCAAAAAATGAAAACAAGTAAAGGGAATAAACAAGAATGAAGTAAAGTAAAATGAAATAAAATAGCATGAATAAATAAAATGATTTTTCCGTCTGTGGTTTGTAATCTATCAGTCTGAATTTTTTTCCGACTTGCTTGTCAACGAATCTTGCACCTGCCTTTATTATGTGGGAAAACTGGGATAAAAAATAGTGTTTTTTTTTCTTGAAACACATTGTACTGCTGTGTCGGAGACGACCTTTCATTAGTGAGACTTTTTTTTCTTTAAGTCTGACATAGGTTTATAAAGATTTAGTGATCAATGAATTCGCTTTAATAGCGCTATGATTTTGGAGTTTTGAAGATATGCATGCCCCAGATATCCGTTACATAATGAATTGTCATTTATTAATTCATTACTTGATAGACGTTATCGGGATGTTAACCCTTCTAAGTTTACTTTATGCCGAAATGTTTAAGAATCACTTTTTTTGCACTTTTATTTATAATTTCAATTTTTCTACATTTTTTTCTTGAAAATAATTTCATGAAATTTTCCAATTGATTATTATAAATAATAAATTACTTTCGCACAGTCGTGTGATTTCAAGTATTCCAATTCAATACCAATATTTTATGGATGATTGGATTTCTATCTAGCATAATATATGTTTTCACTGGTATGTTTTCAAGAGTTTATATCGAATACAAATTATTCAATTATATTTTTGACCCTTTGATGAATTTTATTTGGTTAGGTCTTATGACATATCAACCGTTGAAGGTTATTAATTCCAGATTTATTTTTAAACATATATAAAATTCGATTTCAAACAATTCAGTTTAGCGTAAGTACACAGTTACAATGTCAAAAGCTGTTCTATTTAAAACAATTCATTTTAGCATAAAAAACAGTCCTATTTTAAACAATGTAGTTTAGTATGAATTCGCAGTTTAAATGTCAAAATAGTCCTTTTCAAACAATTCAGTTTAGCATAAGCACATCGTTTAATTCTATTTGACTTATAGAAAGGACCCTATCAAGTGCTACTACTCCTGGTGAGAGCGGACCTGGGGGCGATAGCAATGAAGGGGTACACCGCACTTCCCAAAGCTCCAGCAATTCTGTAACTTCAGCATCAGATTGTTTAGTGTAATTTCGAGGACACTCACTTACTCCTCTGCAGATCTGCAGTCGATGTATTCTACAGACCCAGTTGACTGGGCAACCATAGATGGGACCCTAACAGATAGTACAACACGTGGTCAGTGGAGACCAAGGAGTGATTGCAATAAAGGGGTACTGTATACTGCCCTAATTTCCAGAACTGGAACCCCGCTAACAGACAGTTTTGTAATATATCCTGGATACTTGTTTTTTTAAATAGTGTCTAATCCCACGGCAGAATAGTCAGGTAGTTTAAACCTCACCTATTTTTATTGTTTATAAACTCACACACCTTGTCAGTTATACTTAAATAAGTGATATCTATATGAATGATATTTCAGTCATGACTTATATTTAATTTAGCAAAAACCTAAATGTTTTTTGTAGGGATGTATGACATATTCAGGCACAGTGAGCGTATATACAATCATAGAAAGAAAAAATTAACATGGTTATAGCTATGCTATAATTCGTACGTTTATAAAAAGAGTAGACATTTCACGTAATAATAAAAGCGCTCCTAGAGAGTAGTTTACGGTTATTGGAAAGTAAAATGTCTACCAGAGTTCAAATCCTGGACGAGGATATGTGCATACTATTTGTATAATTAGGAAAATATTCTAATGTAATTGTTATTGATCTAGTAATGGTTAAATAGCCGGGTTTACTGGCTTCTTTAAAATGTAATACTCCAGTTAAGACTGACTTTCTGTCACATACTTCTCGTGCAAATGGGTTCATAAATGAACATATTTTTAATATAAAAATAGTAAACTAGTATCTGAATATATTGAATGTATCAAAATAGATAATGTTTATATATATATATATATATATATATATATATATATATATAATCATTTATCATCATCATCATCATGTCACGCTATCAGCACGGATATTTCTGACTCTCTCTATCCACCTCACTATATCATCCACTACTTTTGGCAGGTCTTCCGGGTTACATCCAGTATCTGCACTGAGCTGTTGTATGTATGTTCGAACTGGACGTCGTGCCTTTGCTCGTCCCTGCGAAGGGATCCACCGTAGTACATCACTTACACGCTCGTCCCTACTTCTCCAGCAGTGTCCGGCATGTCTGGTTCGTCTAAGTTTTCATGACGGGTGGTAGGTGTCCGTACAGTTGCTGTTTTGTGGGGTTCTGCCTCCAGTACTTGTTCAATATTACTCGCAGCATTCTTGTGTAATTGTCGTCAAGTTTTCCTTCACAGTTTTGTTAGCGTCCACGTAGTGCATCCATATAGCAGTATCGATACTACTGCTGCTTGGAAGAAACAGCGCTTCATTTTCTTAGTCAGGTCTGACTTCCATACGACCAATAGCCTATCGATAGCTGTCTATGCCTTTGCTAGTCGTGTGTCTATGTCTGTCTCAGGTGATGAGACATTGCTCCCTAGGTAGGTGAACTTGTCAACTAGTTTCAGAGCGCAACCATTTAGTGTAGAGATGTTGCCTGTTTGATTGAAGCACATATATTCTGTTTTGTGTGTGTTGACATGGTGGTCTATGCCTGTAGCGGCTCGTTCCAGACTATGTAGCAGGGTTTATGGCTGAATGTCCGTAGTGCTATCTCCAATTTTTTTCATTCTTTGCAAACAATTTAATGCCATCTATGTAATTAATTAAGGTAATTAATTAATTAAGGTAATTAATATTGTATTGTTATTTAGTAAATGTGTTGCCTCAATTAAACTTACTAAGTATTCAGTTGAGTAGCATCACTGCTATTACAAATAGTAATGTCGACAGCACGTCTCCTTGGAAGATGCCTCCCTGGATTTTTTCCCTTAGGTAACTTTTTTTTTTCGACAGTCCATTATATTTTCCTGATTTTAAATGCCTTCCATGATAATTTAATTATTTTGTAGGATAACTTGTACATTTTATCTAAGATAGCATGACTATATCATAGGTCTTTTTGCTGTCAATCTACGCCATGAATACATTTTTCAGCCTCAGTTTTCTCTCCTCAAGGATGTGCTTATCAATGTACAGTAAATAACCTTTTCCTCTATTTTCATTGTGACACCATGATTATTATTCTTATTCCTTGACAGTTTTTCACATCAGCGTTTGCTGATGGTCTTTCACAGGAGTTTGAGTTACAACAGGTCCCTCAAGTTTCCAGGACTCTTCTCACTGTTCGGGCCGATCTCGATAATGCAATAGTTAGGATTGTCTCTGCTCGTTATGTTATGTCCAAGTCCTCCAGTCACTTTACCAATCCATTGGTGACTGTATCTAGGGCACCAATTACAGTTGGTATTATTGTCCCTTTATGTTCCACAGTATTTTCAATTCCCTCTCAAAACCGAGGTACTTATCCTTCTTTTCGATTTATTTCAATTCTACACTATCGTCATCCGGGACATCAATTATTATTATTATTATTATTCCTTTAGAGTTTTTCACATCTGTGTTAAGTGATCGTTTTTCAGTGGAGTCTGCGTGACATCAAGTCTCTTCAAGTCTCCAGAACTCGTCACAGGATTCTGGCCGTTCTCACCAACACTGTCATTTGGATAGGCTCTACTTGTCCGCTAACATCCAAGTCTTCCAGGCCTTTGAATAATCCCTTAATTATTGTGCCAAAAGCACCAATCACAATTGGTACAATCGTCACTTTCATCTTCCACAGCTTTTTCAATTCTCTAGCAAGGTTGAGGTACTTATCCTTTTTTGCACATTCTCTTCTTGTTGTTGATTATTATTAGGTCTCCATCATCATTGTTGTTGATATTATTATTATTATTATTCCTTTAGAGTTTTTTTTTACTGCTTGTGAGGTTTTAACACCATATAAATATGTTAGTTTTTCGCTGATAGCTTTTTCGTGGGTAGCTTTTTCCGCCCAGTCATGTTTACTTTAGTTTTTTTTTTTTTTTTCATTAACTTATTGTGTGATTCTCTGTCCCATCCCTGTCCCAACAGAATACTTTTTATCCTCATGTGCATAATCATTTTTTTTTAAATATAAATAAACCTATATGCCATTATTTGTGCAAATACAAATAGACATTCCGAGTTGTTTTTTCTCTATATTTAGTTAGGCAGCAGAAAATGAAACCATGTAATTGAAATTCATTTGTCTTACAAATATTTATTTTAATACATACTCAATTGTTTATTCTTAATTATAATCATAGATGTATCATCATCATCATTATCATCATGTCGTGCTGGTAGCACGGATATCCCTGACCCTCTCTCGCCACTTTTCCCTATCGTTCATCACCTCTGGCAGGTCTTCTGGACTACATCCTGTATCCTCACATAGTTGTTGAATGTATGTTCGTGCTGGTCGTCATGCTTTTGCTCGGTCGTGTGTGGGGGTCCATAAGAATACATCACTTATGAGTTCGTCCCTGCTTCTCCAGTAGTGTCCTGTATGTCTGAGAAATTGGTATTGGCTGTACTTAAACCCACAAAAGCTGACACAACAGAAAACAAGCAAAGCAAACAAGATTCTCGTTAGATTATGTATAGCCTATACACAAGACCTGGTAAAAAAAACATGAAAAACATATACTTAATCGTCAAATCTCGTATCAGCTTAATTATCCTCATCGTCATTTGGCTCACAGTATATTTACTTCTCTTATGAGTTTCTCCCTGCTTCTCCAGCAGTGTCCTGCATGTCTGGCTCGTCTAACTTGAATAGTTTTCGTGATAGGGGGCAGGTGGCCGTTCAGTTGGTGTCTTGTGGGGTGTTGCCGCCAGGACTTGTTTAAGATTGCACGTAGCATTCTTGTGTAATTGCCGTCTAGCTTCTTCTCCAGCCGTTTTGTTAGCGTCCATGTAGTGCAGCCATATAGCAGTATCGATGTGACCGCTTCCTGGAAGAAAAAGAGATATACTCTTATCGACCCCCACACATGGCCGTGCAAAAGCAGGACGACCAGCACGAACATACATACAGCAGCTATGTGAGGATACGGGATGTTGTCCTGAAGACCTACCTCGGGCGATGAACGATAGGGAGGAGTGGCGAGAGAGGGTCAGGGATATCCGTGCTACCAGTGCGAGGTGATGATAATGATGATGATATTCACTTGGTCAAAAAACCAGTTTTGTTGAAATACAAGTCATCATAGGGAAATGATAATTATCTATTTTGTCCGCTTGAAACTGGTCAGAAGTATCACGAGTGTCCTGCCAAGTTCTTCTTGCCATTTAAATGTATATGTCTGGTTGTCATATTATCTAAGTTTAGCCATTCATTGATGATATAAAAAAAAGAAATCTCAGAATAAATCACTACATTCAAAAACACCGCACCAGTATCTTTACGTCGTTATGTTACGAAGGGTGATTCGATAGCTTATAACCCAATTGATATTATTAGATTTAGTTGTAAACAAACCCAAATGTTTGACTGTCCGGATCTGACTGTTCTCAGTTTAACACTTTAAGAAGACATCTGAAGCCGATTTAGATTATTTCACGACCATTACATAGGTTCTACACAGTTTTTAGTGTTTTGGTTACGATACTAAACTGCATCCGGTGGTGAGGCTCCATGTCTTGAGCTATAAACTTTGTGGTATCAGATATTCTTTGCTAATCAAACGGGGGACATCTCCACTCTAGACGGAACTCCTCTTAAACTAGTAGATTAATTCACTTACCTAGGAAGCAGCGTCGAATCAACCGAAAAGGACATCGACACGAGGTTAACGAAAGCATGGACAGCTATCAATTGGTTGTCGATTATATGGAAATCAGACCTAACCGATAAAATGAAACCAGTCTCTTCCAGGCAGCGGTCACATCGATACTGCTATATGGATGCACTACATGGACTCTAACAAAACGGCTGGAGAAGAAGCTAGACGGCAATTACACAAGAATGCTGCGAGCAGTCTTGAACAAATCCTGGCGGCAACACCCCACAAGAAACCAAATGTACGGCCACCTGCCTCCTATCACGAAAACTATTTGAGTTAGACGAACCAGACATGCAGGACGCTGCTGGAGAAGCAGGGACGAACTGATAAGTGATGTACTCTTATGGACCCCCACACATGGCCGTGCTTAAGCAGGACGACCAGCACGAACATACATTCAGCAACTATATGAGGATACAGGATGTTGTCCTGAAGACCTGCCTGAGGCGATGAACGATAGGGAAAAGTGGCGAGAGAGGGTCAGGGATATCCGTGCTACCAGCACGATATGATGATGATGATGACGATGATGATGATTGCTTTTTATATGGATCAAATAGATATATTCAAAAATTATTAACACAAATATATACAGCCATCGAACGCAAATGTTTCAATTTTAATGTTTCTCGTGGCGTACTGGTTTATGTGCAAACTTGCAACATCAGTGTAAGAGAATTTTAACTTTAGAGGACCTATGACGTCCAGTTTGGAAATATTACCCTTCGAAAAGGTATTAACACCTTAATCTTCCGAGGAAGTATTTTAACATCTGCACAGCTGTCCTTCTTCTGGGATGGATTTGATACTAAATAACCCATAAATTTTGATATGCTGTTAAACAGAGAAAATGAATAGACATTTCAATGTTATGAAATTTTATATTAAATCAAAAAGACAAACAAAACTATATAAAATCATATTGAAAGAGATTACTCTCATTTTTTTTTCAGTTTAATCTAATAGATTTCTATATGAAAATTCATGCAGATTTGATTTTAATACGTTTGACACAAAAACTAAAATATTAGAGAGCAGTACTGCCATATAATTATTTATCTCAACGTTTTCTTTTTAAACAGGATACAAGTAATTCACATCATATACTACATCAACCTTTATTTCTATATAATGTGTAACAAGAGTTTTTAGCTCATAAATAACTTGGACTGTTTTGAGGCAAGTCTAACTCAGCTTGACTTTAATAATGACATGGATTAAAAACAAAATGCCAATTAATTTGAGCAATGATTACACTGGCCGTTGATGTTTTCAAAATCGAATATATGGTAGCTGATTTTAAACCAGTTTTTCATGCTGGATCCAAAAATTATTCTTATTTTATCTAATCAGATCAAATTCTCAAGATAAAAGCTCTTTTTTAAGATATATAGAACAGTATTATAATTCTATTTTTTTTCTTGTTGAAATAACCAAATAATGCTAAAATTAGTGCTGATATATTCACAGAAAGCTCATATTGTGCATTACTATACTGAAAAATACACAAAAGAAGTTATTCATGGAGGAAGATCTTTACAGGGATCTCTTTCTGTGGTCCGTAGCCACCGCATTTAGTTTTATGTTCCAGGAGAAGTTAGTGAGAAAATAAACATCCCACTGGCCTTGGACGCACTCTGCCATAATGGAAATGTCTTGGTGAAAGCGCTTATCCCCCTCTTCATTTAATTTGCCACAGTTCTTGGGAAAACAGTTAATGTGCGACCACAGAAATTACAGTTTGACTGAGATTCGTATCTCGTGTTATCGGAACCTCTTTAATATCTCCTCAGTTTCCTTCTCGTATTCTACACTCCGATAGTTTCCTAAGAAATATGTAACTACTGACTTCAATGACTACCTGGAAGACTGTTCAGCTTCGCCCTCTGCTTCCTCAAACATTGGGTACATCATGAGTTCTCTTATTTGAAGGCCGTATCAAATATACAAGCTTTGAGCTTCTCCATAATTATCCGTGTGAATTTCTCCTGGGGGAAAGCAAACCCATTGCCTTTCTTGTATATTGCCTTCACTACTCCTAACTTGATATGTAAGGTTGGAAGTAGTATTTTCTTCGGTTCATCGAAAGTGTGAGAATGAACGTTATGCGTGCCAGGTTTTTTACATTTGCTTAACGTCCACTCTTTTCTGACATAATATTTGTTGTTAGCCCGGCTGTTCGAGAGACACTGAAAAAAAGGATATATGTGTACCTTCATTGGACCACTAGGACCAGTCCAACCACCTTAATATCTCCACAGATTCACCTTTTGTGCTCATAGTATTTAGACGCAGACTGCAAATGGTGCATGCTGTTGTGAGTTTCTTTCATTTGTACTGAAAACTCAATAAGGATAGATGAAAAACTACTCCAATTATGTACAACTACTGCTCTGAGACGTCAAGTTGAAGACTCAATAAAAAGTCCCAATTCCCCAGCATCATAATCTAAGCTAATTGATTTGATTAATCCAGCATTGTTGTATCTATAAACTAACGATTGATTATCTCAGAACGTGAAAAACTGTCGTCATTTTAACTCACATTCTAAATAACTTTATAACGTTGTTTCCGGTACCAACATAATTTTCTCTCTTAGACGTAAACCCAACAGCTGAAAGACTCCTTTGGAAGTTTCAGTTCTCGTGTCAAGTCGTTGTGTTCTGTTTGTGTCAAGGGTACTGACGGATCGTCCTCTTTTGGATTATATGCGTCATCACAAACTACAAAAATCATGCCTCTATATTATATGTTACCATCTGGCCTTGGATGAGAAAGGTCGTGATCATGAAGGATTGGTCTCATGTCAGAAGGAACATCGAAGTATTGGACATGGTGGATGTTCTTGTGATTTATTTCTTTTAGATTTATCATGTAGAAATAGCAATCGGTAATATGACCTTTGCCTTCCCTCTTAACCATTGGAATGCCAAAAGGCATATTCTTCCTTTGACCATCGCTCCAACCAATCAAGTTTTCCACACATGTTTTACAACAAATGTGAGGAGCGAATAGCTTATCCTGATCTCCTAGTTGGACTCCAAATAATCACTATATGCCTTCTTCACAAAGTCAATGATTTTTGCTTGACGGCAACGAAAAACCACATTATCGCCGATATAGCAGAACAGGTCAGAATTTTTCTTACATTTGAGATCCATTCTTATTGAATACAAACGTCAAGCCGAACAGAGAAAAAATAAATAAGCTTGTTAACACTTGACACGGTATACTAAAATCAATGTAAGAAGAGGAATACGTCCTACCCCTTCTAGGAACGTGGGTGTTAAAAAGTCGGGTGGTACACTGGAAGCAGATACAGATACAACATTACATTCTAAACTAAATATCAAGCACACACGATCATCCGTGATAAGCAGGGTTCAGAGGCTTTTGAATAATTGTTATTATAGCGTACAACTTGTTGATAAGTATTCAAACACATCTTAAAACCGGACCTGACCAAACACAATGAATGTTATTTTCTATTTCAGTTTTAAATGGTGGTTATATATCACTTGATAAGCCTTTGATTTTTAGAAAAAAAATATTTTTAACGTAGGCCTATTGATCGTAGGTTATATAGCGTAAACAACTAAAGCAATTGTTTCGTCATTGATGATATAGTTTCTGTTTCAGATAGACATACAAATATTCTCCATTAATACAAGATATAAATTTCATTTAAAATTATTTAAGTTTAAATCATTTAAATTAAATCATAAAGTTTAAATTATTTCAAACAGAGGGAGTATAATCAAAAATCAGAACGATTGAGACGCTAGCTCTTCCAAACACTTGATTTTCATTTAAAAATTTCCATAATTTAACTAAATTAGAAATCAATGAATAAAATTACAATTTATTCGTTTTGTTAATTGATCTATTTTAAGATTCTCTCACGTGCTAATTCCTAATATCAAAATAAAACAAAACAGAAATCAATAATCCCAAGCAAAAAGTTATTAAAATCAATTTTTTAAGGAACATTTTCAAATTAGCCTTTTGTTTTACACTGTAACCCGCTATTTGTGTGTAAAATATAAATACAATTTCATGACATTAGTACGTACATTGATGATAGAAATAATAATATAATATAATTTCTTGAAACTGAGATTTAAATAAAATTCAAATAAAGAGAATGGAGAATGTGGCTTTAATAACAAAGAAAAGTGAAAGGTCGGTGTTGAGATTGTTTCGGTTACTCTCATAAAGTCATATAATCCCCATTATGATAAGATTAGATAGGATTACTGAAACCATATAAACGCATTTTTTTTAAAGAATTCATGAATTGATATAACTGAGTGGAAATTATCTGTATTCAAAATATTTACTTGAACATATAACTGTTTACAACCGATTTATTTTATTTACTTGAAATCATAGAATCGCTCGCCAAAAATGACTTTGGCAATACTATAATCAATTGTCCTCTTTCACTACCAATGAGCCATTATATTAATATTAAAGTCATTTTTGCTAGCGACTGTGTGAGTTTTGTGGTCCTCAGAAAAGCTTTAAATCATGAACATTCATTGAAGAAGCAAGAAACGGTCACATACGTGAGCTAGGGTTTACTAAGTGACAGTCAATAAGCTATTGAGAGAAGAACAAGGAACATTTTTTTAGGACGGGTAAAATTGAACAAGTGGACACAGATATGCATCCATACCCCGCTTAAAAATTGACCTTGTATCCTGCCCGAGCGGAGGGGTTGGTAAATATGGATATGCATCCATACTGTTAATTTTATATAAAATCTAACACACACACACACACACACACACACACACACACACACACACACACACACACACACATATATATATATATATATATATATATATATATAAATATATGTGTGTGTGTGTGTGTGTGTGTAAATGTCTATATATATATGAATGTATACAATATCATATTATAATAGTGTTGGTTATCCCAAAATAACTTTGTGGGTTTGTGTCGAACCAAGTGCAATATAATATGGAGAGAGCTCAATATATAGGACAGAGCAATTACATAATAATATAAATAATATACATTATATATATATATATATATATTATATATATATATATATATAGTATATATATATATTTCATTCATGGAATTTAGACTGCAACCCCGGGGTTTCATGGAGTTTTTTGCAAAACAATCATCATCAGGCAGTTAAGAAAATGGCTGATGATTGTTGTTTTGGAAAAAAAACTCCATGAAACCCTTGGGTCGCAGACAAAATTCCATGAATTAAATATATATATCTAATATATATATTATTTATTATTGTTAATCTATGTATACATATATAGCAAAAAATAATTCTTTCGTCAAAGTGCTCAATTCCCGGTGGCGGGGGAGCCTATACATTGTCATCCACAGACTGTTTATCAAAACTCTTCTGTGTGGTTATACACGGGAGGCGGTCCGACCCGGGTTCGAAAACCGCCTCACTTTACGTCAGGCTCATGACATATCTCTCTCTCTCTCTCTCTCTATATATATATATATATATATATACGTGGACAAGTCCACCTTCTTCGGAAGCTGCGTCTCATCGACTATAAATGACATCACCTCGTAGCATGGACAGCCATCGATAGACAATCGGTCAATTGGAAGTAAGACATAGATAAAATAAAGCGTGTTTTTTTTCCAAGCAGCGGTCGTGTAAAATCTGCTGTATGGATGCATCACATGCATGCTTACTAAGCGTTTGAAAAGAAATCTTGACAGTAATTGCACAAGAATGCTTCGAGCTGTATTGAACAATTTCTGGAGGCAGTATCAAACGAAACAGCAGCTGTACGGTCACCTTCCTCCCATAAAAAAATCCAAACGTGGCGATTAAGACCTGCAAGACACTGGTGGAGCAGTAAGGGTAAAGTCATAGGGATAAACTTCTATGATCACCAATTCACAGACGAGCAAGGGCAGGGTGACCAACTAGAGCCTTTATACTCAAATCTCTACTATTACGGTACAGCGGCATATATATATATATATATATATATATATATATATATATATATATATATATATATATATATATATAGTGCAGAAGTTTACTCCGAACTTTTCACTTAAAAACGTTCCCTCTCCTTCTGAGGACTAATTCTTTTTATCTTTAATTTAGAAAATAGTTGATTTCATTAAGAAAATTTAGTGGAAGACATTTTTTTACAAACCAGGAATGGAGAATAAGAAATACAAATTTGAATTTAAATCTCGGAAGAACCCACCCAGAAACAAAATGTTAGAAAAATTTGAAGATGACTTATTTAATATGGTAATAAAAACAAATCAAATTTTCATCTATTAATGATCATTTAAAAAGAAAGTTTTTTAAAAAATTGTTATTGACATTAACAATTTAAATAAGGTGTGGATAAAAGCAGATAGATCTCGACTTTTATATAAAATTGATCCACCACGATATAAAAAATATTACATGATAAAAAAAAGGAAATATAAATTAGACAAAGACAATACTACAGACCAAATTAATAAAGATACACAATTTTTCACGAAAAAACAATATTATCATATTTACCCAACCCCTCCGCTCGGGAAGGATATGACACATGGTCATTTTTTTTTAAGCGGGATTTAACAGGTTTGAATTCAGACTTTTCCTTCTCCAAGACTAGTTGCCTAACGAAGGCTGAAGAACCTAGTCTGCCGTACTATTTACCCATAGCTGGAGGGAGAATAATTGGATTCATACCTTTACCAAGGGCATTAGTGCTATAAGAAATGTAATCAGTCTCGTCCAGGATTTGAACTCGTGTCGCCGTGTCTATTTCACTACGACGATAACCATTACACCACGGGACAAATGCAATATTATAGATAAATTAGAAACCCAATAGAAAAGATGCATATAACGTTTTAAGAATCACAAACAAAACCTTGAGAATAATAATCACTCATACTAAAACAGAGTTAGGTTTAGTATCTACAAATGTATTGCATAGAATCATTTTCAAAATATTAAATAATTCGAGATATATTCTGTGGAAGAATTCATTTGATTCAATTGAATAGTTTATGAATATCAAGCATAAGAATAAAACTAATTTTATACAATTTGTCATCATTGATGTTTACCCCTCCTTAACGAAAGAATTATTGTTACAAAGCATCAATTTAGCTAGGAATCATACCGATATAATTAAAGAAGAATTATATATCATATTAGCATATAGAAAATCAGTACTAGTTTAAAATAAAACTACTCTGCCAAAGAAAACTACTGATAATTTTGACGTTACAATGTGTTCATTTAACTCTCTCCATATTACAGACTCAGTAGGAATATACATTGTGGTTACCCTTGTCTGTCTTTTAGATTTAAGCAATATCTGACTTTATAGAGATGATGTATTCATTTCTATCCTAAATAGTAATGGACCCTTAACATTAAAAATATAAAACACAATTAGAGAATTTCAGTGCATGGGGTTAAAAATAGAGATTAGTTCTAACTTGAACATAGTTAATTTTTTAGATGTTACTCTCAATCTAAATAACAATTCATATAAACAATTTAGTATGTCTAATATCATTCCAAAATATATTAATGTTAATTCTAGTCGCCCTGCAGAATCCAATGTTAAGCAAATTTTTGGTGCGATCAATATTAGAATTAACAGTTTATCATCTTCTAAAAACATATTCAATAATAAGAAGAATTCCTATAATGAAGCTTTATATAATTGTAGTTATAAAGATGAACTTGAATATTTATATGCCAAGAAAAATTACATAAAAAGAGGCCATAATATTTAGAAAATAAGGGTCACAATAATAGGAGAAGCAATAGAACTTTTAATATTAATATAGATAATGAAATTTTAAAAAATCATAAGAATTTTTTAATAAAACCAAGTAGAGAAATATTACCTGGTTTTTATCCCCTTTTTGAAACCATTCTGATAGTGATATAGGAAACTATTTTTTAAACTTACTCTATGAATATTCTAAAGATGGTAAGCCCCTTAGAAGAAATTGTTAATTAGATTATTGTAAGAAATAATTATTCTTGAAATAATAACAATTCTAAAATTATTGACAATTACACAACAAGAAATTAATAAACTAAACTGGAATATTACAATAAAAAAATTACATGTAATTGTAAAATACAAAATAAATGCCCTAAGAAAACAAAAGTAACAGTGATAATATTGTTTATCAGGCCAACATTTTAGCTAAAGAAAATCGTAATATTAATAAGGCTTACATAGGTATGAAAAGCGTAAACTAAAAATTGAGATATTATAATAATCTACAATTATTTAGAAATCCGATATTAAGATATCAGACTGTCCTATGTAAGTAATACGGGGATCTCAAAGAACTAGGACTAACACCTGTAATAAACTGGAAAATAATTTTAAAATAATCTTCTTCGATAAATAGTTTACATAATATGTGTAATTTATGCTTAGAAAAGAAAATATGTGTAATATTTTTTTTTATATGAAATTATTTAATACTAGGAAATGTATGATCATGGAATGTAGACACGGAAGAAAGTTCTTAGTATAATCTAATTCTTTTTTTATTTTAAGAATTATTCATTTAACTAACTTTAACTAAGTGTATGTATTAACATATTATGAGGCTGCATCAATAATTATTCCGGGACGGGAGTCTATTTCATGTGCATGTGACGTCGAGGGCAGTCTAGCCATTGACCCTCCGCAAAATAAGTCCTTGTCAAGACTCCTATTTCGGGAATATGGAAAATCGGCAAATAATGTGGGGGTTAATTTGGGGCTAGATTGATCTGCGACGCTGGTAATTGTGTATCCAATTCACTTTCACATACCCCACCAAGTCCTTCGTTTTTCTACCCCCTCAGACATCGAAGAAAAAAAGGACTTCGAGGTTAGAAAATATCAACTGTAGTCAAATTTCCAAAATCCCCTTGTAATGTTTTAAGGTGCAATAAGACGTTTAGCGAGAATTAATGGCAGCGATACGAATCTGAAACAGATATGTGCAACAGGAGAGGAACTGATAGAGGAAATGAAACAATCAAAAGAGTTCAACTCCAGGGGGCATTTTAAATATAACAAAATTTTGATAGGCGACGACCAAACAAATATTGATAAGTTTTTGGAAACAGTTCCTTTTTCTTTTCTCATTTCTTTTTAGAATACTGGCAAAATTAAGCCAACAGGAAGTATCAGACATAAATGTCTCTCAACAGTCCTTTTCTTCCTTCTCCTTTTTTTTCTTTCTTTTTTCTTTTACTTGAGGAAATATCTAATCGCCGGACTGAAGCATGTAAGAAAGTTCTTTCACTAATTCGCTAATGATGAAACAGAATCCTTTCGTTTCTCTCTTCCTTTTTTTGAATACATATAACTTTTCAATACTTAGGAAGGGTAGAAGGAAAACAGTTTAAGTTGTACTTATCTTTGAAGACATGTAATGTCAGGTTCCTTTCTCTCTTTTTTACAGGCGAGTGACATCCCCGGAATCGGCTGAATCAGCGTCTTTTTCTGCTGACTTCTGTCCAAAGACTGTGTTCTACTCTTTTTACGGGAGACTTTCCCCGGAGTTGGCTGTAAATCGGTGTCTTTCTTTCGCCGACTTCTGTTCCAATCTAAAGATTCTTTTCCCAAATTTCTCTAACGAAAAAACGGCATTTTGGCGCTAAGGAACTGTGGGCCAATCATTTGACTTTTTCCTTTTCCCACTATTTCATCAAGTGACAATACTCGAGTTACCTGGATTTCTTTCTTTGTCAAAAGGATTACAGGCCATTGAGTTGGGGCAGCTTTGACCTTCATTCTCCTTCTGTTTTAGCGGTCAGTCCTAATGCCTGTTGACTCAAACACAGAAGATAGGGGAATATACATCCCCTTCCCTCTCTCGGTAGCATCAAACGTTACAATATTAATCCATAATTCTCTACAAATTAATCATTTAATTTTATAATTCTCTAATATAGAATAAAATTAAAATTGATTGATAAAATATGCAAATAATATTTCATCAGATATAATAGAAGAAAGAAATATTAAAAAAAAATAATAGTAACGAGACATTTAAATAGTATCGATCATCCGAATGTTACACCTTTTTTTTGGGGGGGTGTATACCGTTCTTACTTTAAATAATCACATGCTTAAGAATCGAACATTACAATCTTTCATTTCACTTTTATAAAATAATAGTAACTTTAAATTAATATATTTAACTTATTAATTTTTTACTTATTACAATTGCTTACAATTAGATATGGGGATTACATGATAATTATGTGTTTTTTACGATTGACTTATAACTATATTTTTTTATTATAAAAAAAAAATCTTACAATATTCTGTATAACAAAATTTGTTTAGCAATTCAATTAGTTTTTTCTTATATATTCATATTTACATGGTACGTTCGCTGACATTTGGACAGAGTCATATATTGAATTTGGGTTTATAGTAAGCGTGTCTTTACATTTAAAACGCACAGTTTAAGCAATATTTTACAAACAAAAATACAGCATAACATTTTGTAAAATTCAGCGTTTTAAATTAATTGGACTTAATACTGACCAATATTGAAACATTTTTCCTCTGTTGGCACATGAGTTCAAATCTTTCCTCTTCCTTTTAGCGTTTATTTACTAATGAATTTTAGGTATGTTTGAAGACGGTCTAATGTTCGAGACGGGTGTGGGGGAGCCTATTAATTTCATCATTTTTTTTCCTTTCTCTTTGTGAGGGGGTTGCTGTGGTGAAATTCTTAGAGGGCTAACAGTAGTTTAGAAGAAAAAATAAAAACCTAAAGCTACACACATGGGAAACAGCATGATGCACGTAAAGGTATTTGAATAAACCCATGGACGACCAAATTCAATACCTAAACAGGTCCTGGACGTGAGTTTGACGACTTTACGCTCAGGATAGTTAGTTCGATCGGGGAACTACTGCTGCTCCTCTATAAGAGTGGCTTCTATAGAAGAGAATAAAACAGCCATCGAAAGATAACCATGACCAACACTCAACACACATCACTCTCCGCGCGGGTAAAAAAGGGGCCCGTGCTGCTGAGGTTGGAGCCCTGGCCTCAGTGTTCGAAAAATCAGCTACAGAGCTCAAACGACAAAAACTACTAAAATGCAAGCAAACACTACAAATAGCCACATTTAACGTAAGAACCTTAAATAGAATAGGACAACTACCAGAGCTAATCGCATCGGCCGTAGAACATAAGATTGACATAATATGCATACAAGAACGCAGATACACGCACACCGAAGATATCAAATATCATGAAACTGGCAATGGATGGTCGCTCGTCACTGTATCGGCATGGAAAAACT
Source organism: Sepioteuthis lessoniana (assembly GCA_963585895.1). Classification (NCBI taxonomy): domain Eukaryota; kingdom Metazoa; phylum Mollusca; class Cephalopoda; order Myopsida; family Loliginidae; genus Sepioteuthis; species Sepioteuthis lessoniana. The sequence continues at coordinate 25,863,953 of OY757912.1, read as the reverse complement.
CTGTCAACGCCGCAGTAGGAGGGGTAGTATTGCTTATAGGACCTAGAGCGTTAAAAACGCTAAAGAGCATTGAGAAAATACAATCTAGAATGATGGCAGCTACTTTTAACGGCAACCCCTGAGCAACAATCATCTCCTGCTACAGCCCTACCAATGTTAGTGAAGAAACTGAACTAGTCACATTCTACGATGAGTTATCCTCATTAGTGCGTAGCTTCCCGAAACACAAAACCTTAGTCATTGGTGGAGACATGAATGCCCAAATCGGGAAAAACGGAAACAAGAAATACAGCCTCCACAACACGTCAAATAGGAATAGGCAACATCTAACAGATTTCATGAAAGAAAATAGATTAGCATGCCTCAATACAAACTACCAAAAAAAGGGAGGGCAAATTATGGACATACACGTACGCGAACAATACTAAAGTTCAGAGAGACTACGTCCTTATAAACAAGAAATGGAAAAATAGTGCAATGAATTGCGAGGCATACTCCTCTTTCGAGGGTGTGTCAACAGATCACCGAATAGTCACGGCGAAAATACGGTTAAGCCTACGAAAAAATGCCAAACGAACAGCGACCACCAAACACTATGACTGGGCCCTTTTAAACAACAGAGATATAAGAGATAAATACGTATTAGAATTAAGAAACAGATTCGAAAAGACGGAAAAAGGACACCAAACGACGAATATGAAATTTTCGTCAATGCGCACCTCGAGGCAGTAGCGAAATGCATTCAAACCAAACTCAAAACTAAATTAAGTGTCCCATGGGAAACTTTAGCGGTGAGAGAAAAACGTGCACTAGTGAAAACAGCCTCCAAAAACTATCAAAAAAACCAACAAACACAAATGCCTTAAAACTAAAAACGGCACAATATCAATTAGCAGGCATATATATAAAGGAACAGACAGAATACATTCAAAATCAGATAGATAATATTAGAGACTCGGTGGAAGATAGACAATCTAGGATAGTCTGGCAAACAATAAACGAAGTGAGTAGAAGAAAGAACACAGTCAAAGCAAAACTGAAAGCTGCAAACCAACAAGAAAGAATAGAACTGTGGAAACAGCACTTCGAAAACCTACTAGGAAACCCACCGAAAATAACACATGAAGCAATCACCAGAATAATTAGTAAACAATTAGACATTAAACTAGGACCGTTTCCACAAGAGGAACTTGACTCGGTTCTCAGAAAAATTGAAAATAGGAAAGCTGCAGGGCTGGACGAGATTCCCCCAGAAGTATGGAAGACCAGACAATTCGACGACATACTGCTCCGACACTGCAACGCAGTATACAATCAAAATCTGATAGATAGATGGATGAAGGGATGCATACTTCCCTTCCCTAAAAAGGGGGACCTCGGATTAGCCAAAAATTACCGAGGCATAACACTTACATCCATAGGAGCCAAAATCTACAATGCCCAACTACAAAACCGCATAGAACCCAAAATCGACAACATACTTAGGAAAAACCAAAATGGCTTCTGAAGAAATAGATCCATGACCTCACAAATATTAACCATCCGTAGAATCCTTGAAGGTGTACGGGCAAAAAACCAACACGCGACATTACTATTTGTCGACTTTACCAAGGCCTTCGATTCAATTCACAGAGGAAAGATGGAACAAATCCTACTAGCCTACGGCCTACCTAAAGAAACCGTAGCAGCTATAACGATTCTCTATAGAAACACCAAAGTAAAGGTACGATCACCAGATGGAGACACAAAATACTTCGACATTGTAGCAAGAGTACTACAAGGAGACACGCTGGCTCCGTACCTCTTTATCATTTGTCTAGACTACATACTTAGAACATCGATTGACAAAATCAGAGAGAATGGCTTCGAGCTGACAAAGAAAAGAAGCAGAAGGTACCACGAAAAAACAATTACCGACGCTGACTACACCGATGACATAGCGATACTGGCAAATACACTCGACCAAGCCGAAACACTACTGCATAGTTTGGAACAAGCAGCCGCAGGCATAGGCCTCTATGTTAATGCACACAAAAAGGAATATATGTGCTATAATCAAAAGGGGGACATCTCCACTCTAGACGGAACCCCTCTTAAACTAGAAGACAAATTCACTTACCTAGGAAGCAGCGTCGAATCAACCGAAAAGGACATCGACACGAGGTTAACGAAGCATGGGCAGCTATCAATAGGCTATCGATTATATGGAAATCAGACCTAACCGATAAAATGAAACGCAGTTTCTTCCAGGCAGCGGTCACATCGATACTGCTACAAGGGTGCACTACATGGACTCTAAAAAAACGGCTGGAGAAGAAGCTAGACGGCAATTACACAAGAATGCTGCGAGCAATCTTGAACAAATCCTGGCGGCAACACCCCACAAAACACCAACTGTACGGCCACCTGCCTCCTATCACGAAAACTATTCAATTTAGACGAACCAGACATGCAGGACACTGCTGGAGAAGCAGGGACGAACTCATAAGATATGTACTCTTATGGACCCCCACATATGGCCGTGCAAAAGCAGCACAACCAGCACGAACATACATTCAGCAGCTATGTGAGGATACGGGATGTTGTCCTGAAGACCTGCCGGGGACGATGAACGATAGGGAGGAGTGGCGAGAGAGGGTCAGGGATATCCGTTCTACGAGCGTGACATGATGATGATGACATGGTACGTGTACTCTATGCTTTAATATAAAGCAATAGTTTCAACAAAATACAATATAATCTTATCTATGGTTTGTAAATATGGTTTACTGAGAATTATTTGTCCTAAGAATGCTTTTTTGATCTTTTACTTCTGCTCAATATGTAAATTAGGGATATATATATATATATATATGAAAAATAATAGATATAATATCATCCAATTTTATTATTTTTTTCTTGTTTAATCAATAGATAAAGTAGATCCTTTTATTTTTACTGAAAATTTTAAGAAACAAACTTTTTTAAAAAATTTTATTCTCACCGGAAGTATTATGATGACATCTTTTTATAATTATAATTTCAAACATTTCATCTGAAGATGGTTTTAATAAAGCTTATAATTTAACTTATCAGAATTAAGGGAACCTGAAATAGATTTTTAATGAGACTAAGAAAGGAATTTTTTTCTTTTGTATATATATATATATATATATATTGGCAAAGTTAATCTTTTGAATAATGGAAGTTTGTGTTGACGGGAATTTTTCCCCTACACCAGATGAAGTTTATAAGTGAGATAACCGGAACTAACAGGGGTTTTGACGTTGAAGCGAGAAATAAGAATCTCGGCCTTTTTTGGAGAGTTCTTTGGAGGGAGCAAAACGGCCAAAAGTGAGTTCCGTACTTGACCGCTGAGAAACATCTGGTGTGAAAAAGTTTTCCTCTAATTAGTAAAATTTCTAATGGCTGACCGAGTTCTCTCTGTTATACTTTATCAATTGCAAAATATTTTAGTCGAAAGGAGATATTATTAATTGGTGACCTGAGGAAATTTGGGCGAGTTTCAAATTCAATTGCTGAGTCTCCTATTCGAAAGAATACATTTAAAAATGCTAAATGGAGACAATTCTTTCAAGCTTTCTACCGTTGGATTTCTATGCCGACAACAGAAAAATAATGAAGTCTGAACACGAGGCTGGAGGGAGCTCTACCCTTCAAGACCCTTCATAAAGGAACTTTCTCAATAAGCATATTGCTGAAATCTGTCCAAGTAATTTTTTAAAAATTACAATTGCAGCTGCCTCTGTTCAACAGAAGATTCTATTGTCGTGAAGACTTACATTTTTTAAAGGACTTTTGAACCTGTAATACAATTTTTATTTTGAATTCTAACGAGTTCTATAACTTCTTTGTATCGAAACATCTGCTTTGCCCGTTGTTTTCGGTCCAAATCTTTGTCGGAGACTAATGTCTAGAGTTAAACGTTCAGTCATTCAACTGAACTCTAAAGTGTAATGATTTTAGCAATATGTGCTTTCTGTCTTTTTAACTGGATTCAGACTAGAATGAAATAAACCGATATTTACATGAAACTATATTGTTTACGTAAAATCTTTTGCGGAAGTTTTTGCAATAGAAGAGAATATTAGAATTGGAAATGAGGACTTGTATCCTTCTCGAAATAATGCTTTTTCGCACAATGTGAATGGCTCGGGTTTACCAAACTCGCTTTCACAGGCTCGTTCATATTACCAAAACTAAAGTGTATATTTTTCAAGGGAATACAAGTGATAAACTGGCCTTTAAAAGGTTTTCATCTCAATTTGAAAACCTAGTTAGTAGCATCAAATCTAACCTCTGTCTTATTCAAATTTTTAGAAGTTAATGTTGTAGATACCCGGTCCATGTCATAGAGCATTTATTAGAGACTGACAACAAATATGATGAAGCTTTAGAATTATTAAGAGGGGAATTTCTATACCTTAGCTTCATCAAAGGTCAAATATTTACCGAGATTTTAAATCAAAAGCCGTCCTATGAATTTAATTTAAAAGCTTTCCACGCTTTCTGAACTCAAGTGAGGGACAATTAATGGGAGCTAAAATCTTCTTATGGATTGGACTTTTTAGTCGAAAATACTCCAGGAACAGAGTTGATTAGTTACGTAAACTGCCCAGCTCCTTCCAGCCTCGAGTTCAGAATTCATTATTTTTCTGTTGTCGGCTTAGAAATTCAACGGTAGAAAGCTTGAAAGAATTGTCTCCGTTCAGCATTTATAAATATCTTCTAATGGATTGGATATTTTAGTCGAAAATACTCCTGGAGTAGAGTTGATTAGTTACGTAAACTGCCCAGCTTCTTCAAAATAGAATTGATTCCTCAAGCGGGATCTAATTATCCACGGATTAGTTTTATCTTGGAAACTTTTTCTGATGTGATAAGATCACATGAGTGCACGAAGTTTAAATCTGCTGACAGAACAAACTCCGAGTACTAAAAGCTATTCCTCCTCCACGCAGAAGTGGCAAAACTTGCCTTCAAAACTTCATTATAAATTCTGCCCTTCGTCGAGATGTGTTTAAGTGTAATTTCTGTGCTTCTAATGCTCACTTTTTTTCCATGTGCCCTGATTTCCCCACGGTGGAGAGCAAGCGTAGGCATTACAAGGGAAGAAAATTATGTCAATTCCGTTCCAGCCCCGGGCATCTGATGACTGACTGCAGAGGAAATAGAGGTGAGTTTTGCCCTGTAAAATCTGTGGGTCCCTTTGACCTAAGAAAGATAAGGTTTCATTTCTTAGTCTCTCATTCAGTTCTGTTCTGAGTGATAAAGAATTGTTACTTCCTCCAGTCAGGGTTTCAGTAACTAGAAGTCGAAAATGCATTCTGAATTGTTTGCTAGATTCAGGTAGCCAACGGTCTTACGTCTCAGATGAGATTGCTAAAAGCATAGGAATAAAAAATAGTCTCTTTGTCTGCCATGAGACTTAATATGAAAATATTTCTTGGTGAAGATGCTTGATATCTCAAGGAATCCCCTAGAACTATTAATGTGGGAGACCAATCTTTGTCAATTAACGCGTTATTCGACCGTAACATAAATCGAAAATTGCTTATTTATCGACGCGCTGTTTTAATTAAGTATTTCAAGTCAAAGGGTTTGAATTAACTGCAAATTTTGTCAAAGTGGTTAATGAGGCTATTAAAGTGGAAGGACTCATAGGCATAGATGCTATCCAGCATATGGAGAGGTTTCAAAAGGAAAATTGCACACAGTGTTGTACTTGGAAAATTTCTTCAAGCATCGTTCCTTTTGGCGATGTCCCGCATTTTTTAGACTCCCGCTCCCCAAAGACTGCTTTATCAACCAGAACATCTGAACGCAGTTTTAGTGCTTTGTCTGCTAAAAATTTTCTCTGTATACATAGGTGGATTTTGTTTTGAATCCCGAATATTCTAGGCAAGCCGCTAATAAGAAACATAAAATACTAGCACAAACTGTTGCTCTGTTTGACCCCCTCTCCCATTGCTTTCCTGTAACTATTAAAGGGAGACTAATTTTCTGTGATTTATGGAAACTTAATATGGGCTGGGATGACGTTATCACTGGTGACATATACGCAAGATGGAGGAAATTGTATCAGGATTTTATGGCATTGGGCAACTTGGAATTTTCCTGACAGATTTTTAGTGATTCTGATTCGGCTGATCTATACATCTTTAGTGACGTCTCCAAAGCTGCATATGGGTTAGTAGTTTATATTGTTCATAGCACTAAACCTATCATTCTATTCTCTAAGGCGAAAGTTGCTTCTACAGTAGCTAAATCCCTGCCAACTTTAGTTACTGTCTGTGTATGTAGCGCTGAAGTGTCTGAAAAATATCAGTAAAATATTTTGACGCCTCAGTATTAAGAATTTGCTTGTAGCAGTGGATGCCCAAATTGTATTAGCTTGGTTACTGTCTTCAAAATAAATCGAAAATATATCTTTGTTGCCAATCGCCTGAAGGATATCGGTTTGCTTAAAGAAGAAATATACGCAAGATTAAAAGTGTCCATGAATTTCAAATATATCCTGACTAATCAAAATCCGGCTGATCTTATTACTACAGGATTAACTTTTAACAAGTTTAAAAGTAATCTAGACATATGGATTAAAGGGCTTGCCTGGTTGAAAGCAAGACCGGTGCTTTGGCCTGAGAGTGAATTAAAGTGTCTGAGTGATACTGACAAAAGCGCTGTGCAAACTGTAGCTCATTGTAGTACTGAGAAAGACTGAAATGAAGTTTGCGTACTTAATTTGGAGAGATTTTCTCAGCTATTCAAGTTATAGAGGATCGCAACACTGTTTTTTTTTTTTAATTTAATAACCGATTAAAACAGTCTGACTCCAACTCTGTGCATGATGCCAAGGTGTATTTGCTGAAATTGACCCAACAGCTATATTACAAGAATGAAATTGAATTTCTGCAAACCCCGACTAGGACGGAACATCCTGAACTAGTTATTGATCTGAACTTGTTTTGTGATCAAAAGGAACTATTTATTGATCTGAACTTGTTTTGTGGTAAAAAAGGATTTATACAGTCTCAAGCAAGAATCGATAAAATAAAACAATTGTCCCTTAGAAGTTAATCACCCCATATTGTTGCCTAAGTATAGGGACCTTGGCAGGTTAATTATAAAGGAATAATATAACTGTAGACATCTTGGCATATTGGGTACCCCGTGCCAAACAATCAGTTAAACTCTTTATTGTTCATTGCTTTTTTGTAAAAAAGTATAACACTTTGTCTTTTAAGTATCCCAAGTTGGCCTATTTACCCAAACATCGTGTAAATCTAATTCGACCCTTTTTGCATACATGAGTCGACTTCACTTGTCACCTGTGGGTCCAAAATGGGAAGAAAGATAAAAAATATGTTCCTGTTGGTATTCACGTATTTCAGTGTCAGAGCGGGGCATTACTTGTTAGAAAATGTGAAAGCTAAATATTTTGTTTTACCATTAATCAGGTTCACAAACTGTTGTGTCCTGGTTAGTGAACACAATTAGTAGTAATAATAAGACAAACCACGATATGTGAGGAAAATAGTTATATTTACAGGAAAGAGTATTTACGAGAGAGAGACTGTTAGAAATAAGAAAGATAGGATTAGTGATAGAGTAATGATATACTTCAACAATAGGAACGGCTCTTCTGACTTGTAGGCTTATTCCCAGACTGATCTCCGACAGCCATATATGGCAGATGGAACATCTCATTATGCTGAAAGGGTAGGTGATACCCAACACAAACCTATTTGGGATTGTGGAATGTATTTATAGAGCAAGGTCCTTTGTTTCTGGCTGCAATATAGAGAAAAAAAAACACGCAATTACCGTTGAGTTCTCCGACAGATTTGGGAATTCGAGGATACGGCATCTCATGAACCCCTCTTTAGGCTCCTTGGATGGGAAGTGTCTGGGAGCGGATGATTAAAACGATAAATCTGTGTCCTTTAAATAATTTGGGAGGATGGTAATTGCATATTGTGATCTGCTGACACTGGTTTCTGTAATTCAAAAGGCTTTAAATTCTCACCCCCTGACTTATAGAAGTTCTTCTGACAAAGAGTTAGACATTATTGTTCCTGTCAATTTCATCAGTTTTTATATCAAAGAAAGATTAATGCTTAAAGCAGCTGAAGAGGAAAGTACTACATTTACAAATCCCCCGAGTAATTCAGAAATTGTAAATTCTCTTCAACTTAGAGAAAATCTGCTGCGAAAGATTTATCGCTTTTATTATGATGAATGCGTTTTGATCTTTTCTGAGCAATGCAAATCAATCTATTATTGTGAATTTGAAAATAAGATTAAAGTTGTCGACATAGTGTACAAAAGAAATACTGCAAAAATTTCATCATATTGTTTTTTTAGGTTGAGTTTTGAGTTTAAATATGGGAGATGACGGGAATGTGCGGTCTGTAAATCTAAAAAATGGAGATGGAATTTACCATCTATTCCATATGTAACTATCCCTTAACCACAATTGCCAGACTAGGAAATGCAGAAGTTGGTGGTGAGGCCCCAACTGACATAGAAGATCCAGGTAGACGCAGATCTAAAAGGTCTTGCACAAAAAAGGCACAACGACAAAAATGACTCTTATCTGTGGTAAAAGTTTACTAGAAGTAAATTGACTAAATCTTTTAACTTTTACCAATATCTCTTTTATAACCAGCAAAAATAAAAGGGTGCAGCCTGTTTTTTTTCTTATTTCTATAAAAACTTTAAATCGATTATGAAAAATGTTTTGGATGTGCATTCAAAAGAAATTTTCTTCATAATCTCACTGTAGTGTATGTGTAACGTCTTGTCAAAATTTGATTTGTTCTTCCCCCAAAATTCTTACCTTTTTACGATTACATGACTTGTTTTTCTCTTTGGAGGCGTGTAAATTGATTTTCTTTTAAAAAATGTTTATTGAAAATTATTTTCATCTGGTGACTAATTATATATGAACAATTCGAAAATGTTTGGGTCTATTCGAATTGTGATAAGAAAAAATAAGATTAGATGCGACGAATTCTCTAGATTCCTCGCTTCTTTTACGTTGGGAGTATGTCAAAAATATTTTTTTTATAGATAGAGGTTTGTGTTGACGGGAACTTTTTCACCATCACCGGAGGAAGTGGATTAGTAACGTGACCGGAACTAATATCGTTTTTGACGTTGAAGCGGTAAATAGGAAACTTGGGCTTTTTTGGAGAATATTTTAAAATATTAGTTACTCTAACTAAATATATATTTACTGATTAATTATTCACTTATTACAATAGCTTAAAGTTAGATGTGGGGATAACATATCAATTATGTTTTTTTACGATTGACTTATTTTCGATGACTAAATTTTCTTATTAAAAATAACTTCGGATCTTACAATAATTTGAATAAGAAAACATAAGTTTTGCAATTTAATTATTTTTATTTATATATATTTTTTTAATATTGATAAAACACAATAGTCTCACTTAAAGTTGAGTGTAAACTTTATCTATGTTTTGTAAATGTCACTTAATTAGAATTATATGTTCTAGGATTGTTTTTTTTTTAATGTTTTATTACCCTCTAGTATGTAAATGAGGGATAATAGTACCCCCTCGTATGGCCCAAATAAAAGCAGGACTGCCAGCTCGAACTTACATTCAGCAGCTCTGTGAGGATACGGGATGTAGCCATGAAGACCAGCCAGAAGCGATGAACGATAGGGAAGAGTGGCGATAGAACGTCAGGGATATCCGTGCTGGCGGCACGACATTATATATATATATATAGATAGATAGATATCGATATATATATAGATATAATACGTATAATATCTCAAGATCTTATTTTTTCTTATTCAATTAATTGGTAAAACAAATCATTCTAATTTTAAAGAAAACTAAAAAGATTTTTTTTTCAAATTCCATTCTCGAAGGAAGTAATATGATTACATCTAGATATAATTTTAAACATTTCATCTGAAAGTGGTTTATATAAAGCTTATAATTTAAATTATAAAATGTAAGGGAATCTGAAGTAGATTTACCAAGAAAGTGAACTTTTTCTTTTGTCTATATATATATATATATATATATATATATATATATATATATATATATATTATTTTTTTGAATCATAGAGTTTTGAGTTGACGGGATTTTTTGCCTACACCGGAGAAAGTTGATTACTGTAAAGACTGGAACTAACAGAGTGTTTTACGTTAAACAGGAAATAGGAAAGTCGGCCTTATTTTAGAGAAGACTTTGGTGGGAAGGGACCGTTCGAAAAGGAGATCCGCGTTTGACCATTGAGAATAATTTTGTGTGAAGAAATTTCCCCCCGAATAGTAACATTTTTAATGATGGAATTATATCAGGTATCCTTTATCAATCGCTAAATCGAAAGGAAATAATTTTTAATTGCTGACCTTAGGAAATTTCAAAGTTTCAAATTCAATTGATGAGTCACCTATTCGAAAGGAGATATTTATATATGAGGAACGGAGACAATTCTTTCAAAGTTTTCTATCGTTGAATTGCTATACCGATAACACGAAAGTATGAATGCTGAAAACGTGGCTGGAAGGAGTTGCTCCCTTCTAGACTTTTCATAAAAGAACTTTCTAAGAAAACAAACTGCTGAAATCAGTCATAGTACATTTTTACTTCATTACAATTGCCGCTGCTTCTGTTCAACTCAAGTTTCTACTGTTGTGAAGGCATCCATTTTTAAAGGACATTTGACTGTTTTAATTTTGAATTCGAACGAATTCTATTGTTTCTTTGTATCTCTATTTCTAATTTCTTTGTTGTTGTCAGCCCAAATCTTTCTCGGAGACTACTGTCCAGAGTTAGATATTTGGTCATTCAACTGAACGCTAAAGTGCAATAATTTTAGCAGTATGAGCTGTCTTTCTTTTTAGGTGAATGTAATATGCCTGTTTTCTATATGTTTAAAATGTTAATAAATAGAGAAATTTTTGGACGCTGGTGATACTTTTATTTCTGTTTTAATATTTGAATTTAAATGAACACGTGACGATGGCTATTTCGTGGTTAAAGAAAGCCGTGGGGTATCTTTTTTCTGTTTGCGTTGAAGGACTATTTTCTTGAGTTGTATTTTTTAAGAAACATGGGAAGCAGCATGATGGACGTAAAGGTATGCGAATAAACCCTATGACGGTCAAACGCAATGCCTAACCTTGTCCTGGACGTGTGAGTCTTGCGGCTTTACACTCAGGATCGTCAGTTCGATCGGGGAACTACTGCTGCTCATCTATAAGAGTGGCTTCCATAGATTAGAATAAAAAAAGTCATCGAGAGATAACCATGACCCACACTCAAACCACATACATAAACCGCATCACTCTTCGCGCGTGTAAAAAAGAGGTGCGTCTTGCTGAGGTGGAAGCCCTGGCCACAGTGTTCGAAAATCTGCTACAGAGCTCAAACAACAAAAACTACTCAAATGCAAACAAACAATAAAAATAACGACTTTTAACGTTAGAACTTTAAATAGAATAGGTCAACTGCCGGAACTGACTGTATCAGCAGTAGAACATAAGATAGACATAATATGCATACAAGGACACAGATACACGCACACCGAAGATACCAGATATCACGAAACTGGCAATGGATGGACGCTAGCCACTGAATCAGCATGGAAAAAATCTGTCAATGCCACGGCAGAAGGAGTAGGAATGCTATAAGACCAAGAGCCTTAAAAACACTTAATAGCATTGAGAGTATATAACCTAGAATGATGGCAGCTGCGTTTAATGGCAACCCCAGAGCAACAATCATCTCCTTCTACATATCTACCAATGTTCGCGAAGAAACTGAACTAGTCACCTTCTAGGATAAGCTATCCTCTCTAGTGCGTAGCGTTCCCAAACACAACGTGCTAGTCATAGGTGGAGATATGAATGCCCAAATCGGGAAAAACGGAAACAACAAATACAGCCTCCACAACACGTCAAATAGAAGTGGACAACATCTAACCGATTTCATGATTAAAAATAGATTAACATGCCACAACACAAACTATCAAAAAAGGATGGGAAAATTATGGGCCTACACATACGTGAACAATAGTAAAGTACAGATAGACTAGGTCTTTATAAACAAGAAATGGAAAAATAGCGCAAAGAATTGCGAGGCATACTCCTCTTTCGAGGGTGAGTCCTCCGATCACCGAATAACCACGGCAAAGATACGACTAAGCCTACTAAAAAACGCCACACGAACAGTGGCCACCAAACACTATGACTGGGCACTACTTAACAACAACATTGATGTAAGTGACATATATGTATTAGAATTAATAAACAGATTCAAGATACTACAACACAAGACAGAAAAAGGTACCCCAAATGACGAATATGAGAATGACGTCAAACGCACACATCGAGGCAGCAACGAAGTGTATTCCAACAAAACCTAGAATTAAATTTAGAGTCCCATGGGAAACGTTAGCGGTTAGAGAAAAACGTGCACACGTGAAATCTGCCTCCAAAAGCTATCGGAAGAACCCAACACACACATATGCCCGAAAACTAAAAAAGACACAATATTAAATAGCAGGCATATATCTAAACGAACAGACAGAATACATACACAATCGGATAGATAAGATTAGAGACTCTGTGGAAGATAGGCAATCTAGGATAGCCAAGCAAACCATAAACGAAGTGAGTAGAAGGAAGAGCACGTCCAAGGCAAAGTTGAAAGCTGCACACCAACAAAAAGAATAAAACTGTGGAAACAACATTTCGAAAATCTACTAGGAAACCCACCGAAAGTTACGCAAGAACCAATCATCAGAATTATTAGTAAGCAATTGGACATTAAAATAGGACAGTTCAGTCAAGAAGAACTCGTCTCGGTTCTTTGAAAAATTAAAAATAGGGAAGCTGCAGGGCTTGACGAGATTCCCCCAGAGGTATGGAAGACCAGACAATTCGACGACATACTGCTCTGACACTGCAACGCCGTCTATAATAAAAATTCGATAGACAGATGGATGAAAGGATGCACCCTACCATTCCATAAAAAAGGTGACCTCATATTAGCCAAGAACTACCGAGGCAAAACACATACATCCATAGCAGTCAAAATTTACAATGCCCTACTACCTGAAATCGACAACATCCTTAGAAAAAAACAAAATGGCTTCAAAGAAATAGATCCATGACCTCACAAATATTGACCATCCGTAGAATCCTTGAGGGCGAACGGGAAAAAAAAACTTCAGGTGACATTACTATTTGTCAACTTTACCAAGGCCTTCGATGCCATTCACAGAGGGAAGATGGAACAAATCCAACAAGCATACGACATACAAAAAGAAACCGAAGCAGCAAAAACGATTCTCTACAAAAACATTAAAGAGAAAGTACGTTCACCGGATGGAGACAGAATACTTCGACATTGTAGCAAGAGTACTACAAGGGCACACGCTAGCCCCATAACTCTTTTTCATCTGTCTAGACTACGGGCTTAGAACATCGATTGATAAAATCAGAGAAAACGGTTTCGAGCTGACAAAGAAAAGTAGCAGAAGGTACCCGGCAAAAACAACTACCGACGTTGACTACGCCGATGACATAGCGATACTGGCGAATACACCCAACCAGGCCGAAACACTACTGCATAGTTTGGAACAAGCCACCGCTGGCATTGGCCTCCATGTCAACGCACACAAAACTGAATATATGTGATATAATCAAACAGGTGATATTTCCACACTAGACGGAAACTCTCTTAAAATGGTAGACAAAATCACCTACCTGGGTTGCAGTGTCTCATCAACCGAGAAAGACATCGAAACGTGGCTAACGAAGGCATGGACAACTATCGATAGGCTATCGATCATATGGAGATCTGACCTGACCAATAAAATTAAATGCAGTTTCTTCCTGGCCTGGGTCGTATCGATACTGCTGTATGGATGCACTACTTGGACGCTAAGTAAACGGCTGGAGAAGAAGCTGAACGGTAATTACACAATAATGTTGCGAGCAATATTGAACAAGTCCTGACGGCAACACCCCACAAGGTTCCAACTATACGGCCACCTGCCTCCCATCACGAAAACTATCCAAGTTAGACGAACCAGACATGCTGGACACTGCTGAAGAAACAGGGACGAGCTCATAAGTGATGTACTCCTATGGACCCACACATATACCCGAGAAGAAGCAGGACGACCAGCATGAACATACATACGGCAGCTATCCTAGGATACGGGATGAAGCTCTGAGGACCTGCCGGAGGCGATGAACGATAGGGAGAAGTGGCGAGAGAGGGTCAGTGATATCCGTGCTGGCGGCACGACATGATGATGGACGATACATATATATATATATATATATATATATATATATATATATGCCTGTGTTTATACTTGTATATATGTATATGTGTACATATGAATATATATCTATAAGTATATGTGTATGTATATATATATAGATAGTTATGTACATATATTTACACACACACACACACTTATATATATATATATATATATATATATATATATATATATATATAAGTGTGTGTGTGTGTGTGTGAGAGAGAGAGAGAGAGGATCCCTGATTACTGCGTTATGAACATTAATAACGCGTTTTTGAATTTAACATATAGGTAAATTTAAATTATCCTGTTTGAGAAACACCGATACTCCTTCTGTAGACAAAAACAGCGATATAGATTTTGGATTATTTTTATTGGTATTAGTAATATTCGATTCAGTTATCACTAGTATGACATAACAAGGGGATTTTAGTTGGGAAGGAGATTTTGGAACCTTAGAAATGAAGTCGCAATTAGGTTATTTGAATTTCTGGGGTGTTTTGTTTTTTTTCTTTTTACCATTTTTGAGTTGATTTAAGTCACCTGATGGGTGCTGAAATGTTTTTTCTTTTCTTTTTCTTTTAGGAGAAAGATAATGGTCCCATTACCTGAAGGATTTAACACATGTAAAAGGAATAAACAGAAATATATATATGAAGATAATAGTTTACTTTACAAGTTAACATTATTAAAAAATGTCAACTGCTACGAAAAATCATGCATACGTTCAAACCCACTTTACTTTCGCCAGATAATTTAGATTAATATATATATATATATATATATATATATATATATATGTATATATATATAAAGACAAATCCATATTTGGCATTTGTCAGCTGCATATTTAATATGTGAAGTCCTCGGATAAGACCAAGTTTATAATGATATTCGCCGAAATAAATACATGACATTTTAACCAGGTTTAAGTTTTTTTCTAACTACATTGTATATGATTTTTATGCGAGTTTTATGAAATAAAGCTGGATCTGCAATATATGACATTAGCCATACACCTAGCATTACCATGGATTTTTATGAAATTTCTCATATATTAGATACGCGAATAATCCTCACCCATTGTCTTTGGACACTACGTGGAAAATTTCAGCTGACAGAAAAACAGCATACCAGGTACCCGTGGAAATGGATAAACTTACACCGGAATATGCTATGAAAAATATCCCGTTCCAAGGGGAACATCGATTCATTCTATCCCTTAGGGATAAGATCGTGGATTTCATGAAGAGGAAGACCCATTTCCATCTTAAACTTTTGGATTCACAACGGGAGCAGAGACTAGGCGGGAGTAAGGTTCAATTCACAGAGGACAACACCAAGAAACCGTAAACTAGACCTGTTTTAGGATTACCTGTTCGGATTAATTCTGAAAATTAATATCAGGAATATAAAAAAAATGGATTCCAGGCAAAGATGAAGGCCAATATTCAACTAATGAGGAAATCCGAGAAAATATGTGTGAGACCAGATAAATCCAAGAATATATACAAAGTTAACCCATATGAATATGAGCAAATTCTTAAAAATAAGATCACGGAATTCAATAGAATTGACCATAACAACACCCCACACTAATTAACAGAGATACCTCTAAAGTAGATATTGAAGATAGGTTTGGTTGGTTGGTTGGTTGGTTGGTGATTTTTTTGGTTTTATGGCATATACGAGGTGCATACGGTAAGTTTCCAGACTTTTTTCGTATGGGCACTTTTATTAATAGTACACAAATGAAACTCTAGTCCCATTCGAAGTAATCTCCTCCGGTTTGCTTTACCGTTCCAACAACTTCTGTAATACCCCAGGAAAGTCTTTTATGAGCATGTCAAGGACCTTCGTCACAGCCACTTTCATCTCCTCAATTGTCTCAATACAACAGCCTCTGAGCTTAGGGAATTATAAAAAATCACATGGAGCAAGGTCTGGATTATAAGGAGGGTGAGGAACTGTCTTGATGCCCATCTTGGTTAAATAGTCAGTGACAAAGATGGAGTTGTGGACTGGTGTATTGTTCTGGTGGAAATGCCACCGACCCGATTTGAAGAGTGCTGGCCACTTCCGACGGAATCCCTTCCTGAACTCCCATAAGACCTCAACATAGTAACCCTTACACTAACCCTTTGGCCAATAAACTCTTGTGTATTTACTTCCTTACTCCTCCCACACCGCTCATCATCCCTCGCAGACTTCCTGCCTTCCTTGTATATCTTATGGCACTCAATAACTGATGCTCGATGCACCAAAAGCAGTCTGAAGCATTCCATACATTTTTATGGCATTCTTCCAAGATTAAAACAGAATTTTACTACATATCGTTCTTCTAAAGTGTCAGATTGCAATTTTGAAATTCACCAGCTGCGACAATCAGGGTTTAGTAGAGTGTATTCCAATTCCTGCTGTAGCTGTTCATTTAAACCTGAAATCATAAAAATTGGTCTGTCATCTCATAAGATGGATAGCAATAACATAATGAATTTTCAAGAGTCTACGACAATTTTACATGCCCCTACCAAAAAAGTCTGGAAACTTATCGTATGCAACACGTAAAACTTTGCAGACCATTTAACGACAAAAACATTTCTATTTCTAGCAATTCAGCTTTGTCAAACAGTTCTAATTTAGCTAATTAAATTTAGTGTAAGTACAGATTTTCTTTACACACAGTTAAATGTCAAAACAGTTCTATATTAAATCATTCAGTTTAGTTTAAGTGCAATTTTAATGTCAAAAACGGTTTAAACGCGCAATTTAAATGTAAGTAGTGTTTAATTGTGAAAAACGTTTCTATTTCAAGCTATTCAGTTTAGTCAAAAATTTCTAATTCAAACAATTCAGTTTAGTATAGATATGCAGTTAGTTCTATTTAATCCATAGATAGAGCCCTATCAGGTGCTACCATTCCGGGCCAGAGTGGACTTGGGAGCAATTGCAATGAAGGGGTACTCCGCTTTACGGGAATCTCACCATCAGATAGTTTAGTGTCAAATCCAGGAAACTCATTTGGTAGTGGTGGTGGGGGTCTTACCCCTCTGCAGAGGTGCAGTCGGTGTATTCTACAGTCCCAGCCGACAGGGCAAAGAGAGGTAAGAAGAATTCACACTAATTAACAAAGATAAAACTAAACTACATATTGTAGATAGGTTAGGAAAACTAAAAGAAAAATGTTTTTATATTTTATTTAAGTACCATAAGCAGAACTTCAAGGATGGTAAATAGGCCAGACTAATTAAGACCGAACTAGACTTAATATCATCTAAGGATTTAATACAAATAATTACGTCAAGGATATTAAGTAGCCCTAAATATAACCTGAGGAAAGACTTTGTAGGTACTACAGATTGGTTAAAAACATTAGGAATAAAAGAGATCTACATTAATCAAATTCAATATCATAGATTTTTACACACCCTTTACACGAAAATTGTTATTAAGGAGCCCTGACCACGGTAATGAATATACGGATATCACATACGAGGAAATATAAATTTTCTCGCATGTAAGAAATCTCTTCTAGCCGATAAACATCGAACTTGGGTGAAAAGCCACGTGGACAACTTCGACGTACTTATGGGCGCTTATGACTCGAACCAGGTATCTGACTTGATAACCAGTTTAATCTTGTACACGTTTGGTCATTTTGTCAACTTGGAGCACGTAGAGCTTTACCGGGTTAATGGAATTATCTTCATGCCGTAAGACCTCTAAAATACAGAAGAATATTATTAAGGCATTTAGATTACTAGAACTACGAAGGGAAATAGCCTCAAACTTAAAGATAATTGACTTTCTTGCTGTTACACTCAATTTAAATAACTGCACCTTCAAACCTTTTACTAAAAATAGTTCCACTCTCACCTACATAAATATTGTGGTCCTATGCTTGTCACGGTGCCCAATGTTGTGTGACTACTAGTCACAGTACTTGTGGCTGTTGTGTTCGTGACTGCCACATTAGCTTCCAACTGTTTGCTTTGAAAGATCCACGAAGGGAGGTTGACATAATTCACCGTATCTTCTTCTGACGGTCAGAAATATGAATGGCTTTTTGTTCTAGCAACTGAAATAATAGAGAAAATCCGTTGTTAACAAACAGCAAAAATGTATTATTATTGAAACACGTTTGTGAGACAATAAATAACACGCAAACGATGTTTTCTTTCTTGGCAGAAAGAAGAAGAAAGAATATCGAGGGAAGAAGAGTGACGATGAGGTGCGGTTAGAATAACACTAATGATTCTGAAGTCTCGGACTTTGAATTTTTATCTTAATGTTGTTCGTAATTTCTCGGGTCTAGAATGGAAGGAATGCTTCATTGGCGGTCTTGAGTTTCTTCTTGGCCCCTTTACTCATCCTCTCTGATGATTCGTTTACCGTACTATTTTTATAGATCAATGTATGGACAAAAAATGGTTTCTGATTGGTTGTCCGATAAGACCCAATAGGAATCATATTCCCATTGGTCAGCCAATCCTAGTTCAAGATTATATCTTACAGGTGTAGGGAAAACCATTTTTAGATGCTTTGATCAATGGGAACAGGTTTAGATCAATGGGGTTGAACTAAAATTCTCAGCCTCACTTGACGCCATGCCCAACTCACCTTTATTTAGTGTGGAGCAAAATTAAATCTCCCTTTTTGACAATGATCTTTAAGATAAGGACTTGAAAAATATGTTTTCCGAAATGACCCGTTTCATCAATATGATCGATGAAGCTAGTTGACAAACTAAAAATTGAATTGTATCGCCCTTAACTGACCTTTAGGAACAACCAACCAGTTTTTTAGGCTAATTTAAGCCTCGAACAAAAAGATATTTATTTTAAGGATTTATATATATATATATATATATTGATTGAAGAGGCTTGAACTTAAGTGCCACGAGGAGTCGCTCAGTTTCTTCTGTCTATTTCTTGGTCATATTTCGGGTGTACTGGAACGGAGCTCCTGAAGGGATTTTGAATTCTCAAAGTCAGGACTGTTACTTTTATTGTCATTTTGACAGTGCCGAAAAAGGGTCTCTCCCCTGACTCTTAGAGCTAGACACGTTGCTGGTAAGGTCACCCAAAGTTCACTCCAAGAGTTCAAGGCTAGCTGAGATGGGTAAATAGTGGAAAGGGGTTGACTTGCAATTCCATTTCTCTCCGTCTTTTATTTTTTCTTTTCTCTTCCTCTTTTAGCCTCGTGAACTACCGAGCAAATCATGCGTGATGAGAAAGGGCATGCTTGGCACCTCTCCTTCCCAAATTTATTTTTCGTCTCGGAATAATAAGGACAAATAAAACTCATTTGTAATGTACATAAAAAATATATTTCTCCTATTTTCTACCCCACGTAACAGTTTAAACACGAGTTCGTTACGTTCATTACGCAGTAGTCTGTGATACTTAGATTCTATTATATCAATTTTTCATTGATACAAATATTCAATATGCCATTAAAGGTCTTCGCGGTTGAAAACTACTGACTATTTTCCACATTTTTTGAGTAGTTAGCTCCTGCTCCGAAAATTACATAAAATATATAGACAGAGTGGTTTGATTACTGAGTCTTGGATTGGAGAAAATGTCTGTGATTATACAGTTCTTGTTTCCAATTCGCAGCAGAGATAAACATGTAAAACCTCTGTCCATCATTATCAAAATTCATGGTAGAAATGCAAGCTTGATATTTGTCCGCTTAATGAGCATTCCCCTTTTATTCTACAGTTACAGGACACATCTGGTCGCCCACTACTCCTATTTAATTCGTCTTGTAATCTCCGGTTGTGGTTGTTTAAGATATCATGCATATTTCATGTATAAGAGTAAGACATTTTATGGTGTTCCTTTTAAATTCGTTTTAATGGGTGGTTCCTATTAAAGTGCATATCCAGGATGCTTAAGGAGTATTTACTTATGTTAATGTTGGTAAGTTTACAGAATGGCAGGTTAAACCAGCGTGTTTCAATAATAATTCTATTTCTATTTCCCTCGTCTATTTGAGTGATTATTGTTGATGTCACATATTTTGACGAGTGTGTGGGTACCACTATAACAACTTCCGCCACTGGAGGCGTTTCATCCATTAGAGCCAGAGTTCACTGGGTTCACATATTCCAGTATACCTTGGAATCTGCTGTTTTTAGGGCTTCATCATGAGGATTGTTTATCTATCCTCTCGTCCATGGCCTTAGGAATATGCTTCAATATCGATCTTGGTGTGACACAACGTGTGGGTAAGTAATTAATATGTAAAAATGAAAATTTAAAAAATATAAGAAAAAAAGAACGAAAGAAAATAAGATTGTTAACAAGTCCTAAACCCTCAGTGTGTTTCATATTTCTTTTGCCTCTATGTATCTATCTTGCAAAGTTGTTATTGTTGTAATAAATTTTGTTGTTAAATCTTCAAATTGTGTTATGTTGGTTTTGTGAGTGCTTGTCGCTGATTCTGCTGTGATTTACCGAGAGTCTTCGATTGGAGAAATTCCCTTCCCATAGTTCACCCTATTTTTTTATCGAACCTCGGGACATTCTTGCTATTTTATATATATAATTTTTATTATTCTCGTTACGTGCCAGCTATCGCAGTCCCAGTGAAAGCCGGTTTGTAACAAAACGTAGACATAAAAGTAAATTTAGATAATCCTGAATAGGGGCTGCTAAGGCTCCTACTCTAGATAAAAACAGGGATATTGATTTTAGATCTTATTTATTGGAAATAATAACCTTTACTTCCGTAATTACTAGTTTGGCATGAAGGGTTAACTTTTGTTGTGAAGGAGATTTTGGAACTATAAAAATGAATTAGTAATTATGGTATTTGAATTTCTAGATTGGTTTTTACCCTCCACCATTTTTGGGTTAGTTGAAGGGGCCTGGTGTGCGCCGAAGTTTTTTTTTTTCAAAAGGAGGAAGATGGCTCCATTAACTGAAGGAATTAACAAATGTAAAAGGAGTATACAGAAAAATATTGAATATAGAAGTTAAGTTTACAAGCTTATATTCTTAAAAAAATCAACGTGCTGTGAAAAATCTAGCTTGTGTTCAAATTAGGAATTATTTATTCTGATATATATATATATATATATATATATATATATATATATATACGTGGAGCCTTCAATAAGTTTCCAGACATTTTTGAAATCGTCGTGGACTCTTGAAAATTCAGTATGTTTTTGCTATACATCTTATGAGATGACTGACCAATTTTTATGATTTCAGGTTCAAATGAACAGTTAAAGCAGCAATTGGAATACACCGTACTAAAGCCTGATTGTTTCAGGACATTTTTCGAATGGGCACTTTATTGATCGTACGCACATAAAACTCTAGTCTCCTTCGAAGTAATCCCCTCCGGCTAGAATTGTTGTACCGTTCCAACAACTTCTGGAAGGCCCCATGGAAGTCCTCTTGTGTAAGCATGTCAAGGAACTTCGTCACAGCCACTTTCATCTCCTCAATTGTCTCAATACAACAGCCTCTGAGCTTAGGCTATAAACAAAAGTCACAGGGACCAAGGACTTGACTATAGGTAGGGTGAGGAATTCTCTTGATGCCTATCTTGATCAAATAAACAGTGACAAGGATGGAGTTGTGGACTGGTGCATTGTCCTGGTGGAATTGCCACTGACCCTATTTGAAGAGCGCTGGCCTCTTCCGACGGAATCTCTTCATGAACGCCCTTTAAACCTCAACATAGTATTCTTTCTTGACTGTCTGTCCAGTGGGAACCCAGTGTATGTAGATCCTGCCAGTGCTGTTAAAAAAGGGATCATCAAAAGGTTGTGGGTGGATTTGCTCTGTCTGGCGTTCTTGGCCCTGGGAGAGCCAGCATGCTTCCACTGGGAACTTTGTCTCTTGGTCTCTGGGTCATAGCAGTAGATCCAGCTTTGATCGCAAGTCACCAGAACATCAAGAACTGCGGGATTTGAATTGATCAGCTTGAACATCTCACTGCTGTCATGACAACGTATTGCTTTCTGATCTTCTCTGAGCACCCTTGAGACAAACCTCGCGCAAATATTCTGCATATTTAGTTTCTTACGAATAATTGTGTGTACAGTTCCGACACTGACATCAGACTGTGCACTATTTGTCTCTATAGACACACGACGGTCCTTATCCATGAAATTCTTTATTTGGCCAATCAACTCTGGTGTATTGACTTCCTCCCACACCTCTTATCATCCCTCGGACTCACTGCCTTCCTTGAATATCTTATGCCATTCAAAAACCGAATCTCTATTCATGCAATATGCTCCAAAAGCAGTCTGAAGCATTCCATACATTTTTGTGTAATTTTTCCAAGTTAAAAACGGAATTTTATTACATATCGTTCTTCTAAAGTGTCCTCTCGTCCAGATTGCATTTTTGAAATTCACCATCAGTGACAATCAAGATTTAGTAGGGTGTATTCCAATTGCTACTTTGACCAATTTTATGATTTTTGGTTCAATAGAACAGCTAGTCATCTCATAAGATGTACAGAAATAACATACTAAATTTTCAAGAGTCTACGACAATTTCAAATGCCTGTACAAAAAAAGACTGTAAACTTATTGAAAGCAGTAATATATATATATATATATATATATATATATATATATATATATATATACATATATATATATATATATTTACTCGAAATAAAAGATATTACATTATTCATGATATAATTGTTTTTAGTTCTCTGTGTTCCATACAACAGTGTCAGTTTTATTTACCTTTGAAAAAATAACTTTTTTGTAGAGTACATCTCATGTTTCCATATTTAATGCTACAATATATAACATGATAAAAATGTATTTGAATTCGACACTAATTGCAAGCACATTCTTTATAATGATTTCTTCTCTCAAATATATTGAAAAAGAAATACATACTTGAACGTCGACAGCTTATAATGCAGCCAGATAAAATTGCCGAAAAATACAAATACGTATTTACTTTTCTATGAAGTTTAATCAAGACGTTTACCAGGTTCTAACTAACCACTGCTTTTACTCTATGCAATTCGTTTCTGTCACTTGTTTAACAACTCATCAGCTCCTAATAATACCCGAACTACGACTGAAACGATTTGTCCGAAAATACAATGTGTTTTTGAAGAGTAACATAAGAATGCTATGGAAGTTAATTTTATGACTGAATAACTATAGTCCGAATATCCGAATCTATAAGAAGCAAATCTGTGAAATATAAAACAAAACATTCAACCTCACACACACGGACAATTATATGTATTGTCCGTGTGTGTGAGATTGAACGTTTCGTATAATATATTACAATATTTTGTGTGTATATATATATATATATATATATATATATATATATATATATATATATATATATATATATATATATATATATATATATATATATATATATATATATATATATATATATATATATATATATATATATATATTTCAAATTTACACCTACTCGGAGACACAAGAACCAACTGAACAATCTGCCAACCGACTGACACACCCACATTTACTCACACGCTCACTTGTACACACACACACACACATGCACACGCGCCCGCGCGCTCACAGAGACCCTGTCACTTTCTCTCTTTGACTCTGTCTCATATATATATATATATATATATATATATATATATATATATTGAAATAAAATCGTGTAAACACAGTCAACAGCATTTGGTGAATGTCAGACCATGTATACGCTATCCTTACTTTTATGCTCTATCCACTATATTAAGCACGTTTTGTTCTGAATGAAATAAAATTATACAATATTTTCTTCTGACAAAAAATATCGGAAGTTAATATTTCGACTGAGTAATTGTACTCTGTATCAATGATAGTCTGAATTATACCTAAGTATTTAACAACTCACCAGTAAGATACTTCAGTAGGGTAAACTGTGAATTATTGACTAGTAGTTGTAGTTAATGTTTGTTTCTTTTTAATTCATTAACTTAATCAATTCCATCACATTATTTCTTTTAAGTACACGTGCTTAAGTGTACGTGAATGAACAGCTTTGGTTTTCCTTTAGTTTGAACAATAAAACATTTTTCGTGAAATACATTTGAAATACGTAAAAAAAAAAGGATCAAACTTCGTCCACTGCCAGCCCAGTGCAAGGATTAGTTACTTACATTACGTATTATCACGAGTGACAAGGATATATATTTGGGACAAAAACCTGTCCTAGAAGATCCAATATTGGCCTGACCTTTTGAAAACTGATCTAGATCACAGAACAAATCTTCAGTCTCTTTACACTCAGGAAATTGCTATCCCGATATTTTTTGGTTTGGGTCTGGTCCGAAATATTTTTTGAAAGATGCACTTTTCAGATAATGGAACTGATTGGTAAATTTCCACAGATTTCCAAGGAATATTTTTAAAAAATGCCTTTAAGGCGTATTAAAAAACTGGACCATGTTCTTACCGGATTAGATGGATATTTTACTTTTTGTAGGGTGAAATTATTCATATAATCTTAGTATAACTTGATCTATTTTAATCAAACATTTTCGTTGGCAATCCGCACGCACGCACACACACACACACACACACACACACACACACACACACACACATATATATATATATATATATATATATATATATATATATATATATATATATATATATATATATATATATACCAACCCCTCCGCTCGAGCAGGATATGACACAAGGTCAATTTTTAAGTGAAGTTTAACAGGTTTAAATTCATAGTTTTCCTTCTCCTAGACTTGTTGCTTCACCAATTCTGAAGAACCTTGTCTGTTCTACTATTTACCTATAGCTAGAGGGGGAATAATTGGATTCATACCTTTCCCAAGGGTATTAGTGCTATGTGAACTGCAATCAGTTTCGCCCAGGATTTGAACTTGTGTCGCCGTGTCCATTTCCTACATTTCATATATATATATATATATATATATATATATATATATATATACATATATATATATATATATATATATATATATATATATATATATATATATATATATATATATATATATATATATATATATAAATGTGTGTGTGTAAGTAGTTGCGCATTAGCTTTTAGTACTGTTTAGAGTGAACGGTGAGTCTTTCAAACGAGCAACATTAAATTGCTGCTTACAAAACAAACATTTTATGTAAATTGGAAAAATTAAAGTGATTTACAATAAAAACAAAAGATTGTAGAAAACTACTTTGAATGTTATAGCAGAGGTAACTGTTAGAGATTTTCAAATTGGTCGCAACATGACGTTATAATACGTTTTATTAATAAATAGCTTCGCCCGAATTCTCATCGATTTTATTGATTATTAACAGTAAACTACGATGGAAGCAGTTGATTTCTTTCTTTTCACTGTGGTTGATCGAGATACGCTTAAAGATAGATTTCTATTTGATTTTATTTGATGGAAAGAAAGTTTAAGAAAATAATCATCCAAGAAATGTATTGGCTTAAACAAAGGTAATCGTTTCTATTTGTTTTGTCTTTTTTTTTTCCTTTCTCTAAGTTATTTCTTTTTTATTCACCGCTTAACTTTAGCAGAAACATTTCATGCAATTGATTTTTGAAGAAATAAAATCATAAATAACATAAGCCCTGATGGATACAGCGCTAACCAAGCAGAACAGTTTTCAATGATTCTTGATTTATTTGCCAATGATATCGTATTGTATCGCAAGAATAATAATTCTCCCGCTGTTCAGTTTGTACGTTGAACGAATTAACTTCATTTAAAGAGTATAAATGACTTTAAAGTGCGCAAACGTCTGCTTTTAAGCTACAATAATAGCTTATAATTTTGAAATAATTTAAATCCTGCATTGTGATTTAAATACGTAGTTTTAAAAAAAATAGAAGAAATTTCTTATTCTTAAAACATATTTTAAATGTTATTTAAAAATCAGGACGTAGAAAACAATATGAACGCAGAAAACAATATGAACGTAGAAAACAATATGAAAGTAGAAAATAATATGATCGTAGAAAATGACGCAAAATTAAATTCATATAGAAATAGTAATATGTTAGAAAATGAAAATAAAACCGAAACTGACTTGAAGACAGTTAAAGGTATAACATCATTCTCAGTTTTGATAATCATAAATCATTTTTTTATATCAATCTGTACCAAATGCCCAAAACAGGAAAGAAAATCACAAGCAGCCAAAAGAAACACGAATTTACTGTGTTCAACAGGTCTTTTTATGAATTAGCTGTAACATGATGTGCTTAATCTAACACTCGGTGACCAGTCTTATAGAAGTTTTCATTTGAAATGTTACCTATAGAAGGCAGAATTTTTTTTTCAGCATTCTGTAAAGCCTAGTAAATATATATGGCAAATTTCGTTATTCGGTTTCTTTTTCTTTTTTGTTACTGGGGTGAGACGAAAGAAATGTTAGCAGTAAACAAAATCATGGAGAAAACATTCGAGAATGATCCTGTTCCTAGAAAAACGAAGAAACTCATCAAGCGGTGTCCATTGTTAATTTTTTTACTTGATTCCATGGCCTCAAAAGATAAAGAAACAACAAAAGTTCTAAACGCTAATACAAGAAGTGCTTTGATATTTTTCCGCAATCGCTGTTAATAGCCCTCACTGACATTACAGTCTCCGGTCGCTTCGTTACAATTTCATTGCATGCCACCAGCTTTTTTTTTATATTTATAATCACTCCGTGTAAACCTGAATGAAAATGAACAAATTATACCAGTGGTGGCTAAATTTGCTTAATGTCAGAGCCACAACTTACAAAGCTAAGACGCTTATTAATCACTTTAACATGAACACAATTTACGAGCGCATTTGTTGTTACGTAAATTCCATTTTAAATCGTTAGAAATGTTTACCAAATACAAGGATATTTATTTAAGCATTTACTTTTTAAACTATTTGTTTGTTTTAGTTTCGATAATCACAAGGGCACACATATGTAAAAAATTAAAAAAAAGAAAGATAAAAGTTAACCGAAAAATTCGAAATATTTTGATTAAATTTCCACTTGACTAGTTTGTTGAATCCTAATTATATTTTTAAAAGAAAAATACAATGCGTCAAATCGTCATCTTCATCATGTTTTACCGTTAGCATGGATTTCCATGACTCTCCCTCGCAATTCGTCTTTATCGTCCATCACATCCAGCATGTCCTCTAGATTACACACTGTGTCCCAACAAAGTTACTGTAAAATAAGTTCTAGCTGGCCTTGCAACCTCTGCTCGTCTGTGTGAATGGGTCCACAGGAGAACGCTCTTATTTCTCCTGCTGCGACACGAATGTATTATTTGTCTTATTTGGATGGTTTTAGAGATGAGAGGTAAGTAGCCGTACAGCTGCAATTTTTTTTTTATGTTGCTTCTAGGATTTATGCAACAGCACTCAGCATTCTTGAGTATTAGCCGTCAAGCTTTTTCTCTATGCGCTTAGTCAGCATCCATGCTTCAAATAGTAGGATATTAAAACCGGTACTTATATCTACTGGGGGACCTGCCGGTCTCCTTGCTTACATGTTTACAAAGCTTTACAAATTTGTTCTCTCTGATATTAGTTTCTAAAGATTGCATGAACCTTTGACTTCACAGGATGCTATATGCTGTTCAGCAAATTGAAATTGCGCACTAGTTTTCTTTAATTCATTATATTTTATTTCTGGAATTCGTTTCCGGAATTCATTTTTGGTCTGTGAATTATGGATCATCTTTAAACTCGAATTCTCCAGTAATTCCATTAGTTTCATTTCCACAGCAGATGATTCTGTAACCAGAATTTTAT
Organism: Sepioteuthis lessoniana; assembly: GCA_963585895.1. NCBI lineage: Eukaryota > Metazoa > Mollusca > Cephalopoda > Myopsida > Loliginidae > Sepioteuthis > Sepioteuthis lessoniana. The sequence continues at coordinate 25,835,844 of OY757912.1, read as the reverse complement.
AAGGGGACTGAAATCCTTAACCAAATAAAGCCTGAATGGATTTTAAAGAGAAACAAAACTGGACTTCATATTCTGCAAACAATTAAACATACCTAGATTTTCGAGCAGTGCTTGTAAATTTTCTTTATATTCTTCCAGTTTAATTGTATTTTTTTCTTTGTGTCCTTCCAGATTTATTTCAATATCAGAAAATGTATTGATTATCTTAGATAAGGGAAATGACTTAAATATCTTGACAATGTATTTCTTTAAAAATCGTTTATTCAATTGTTAAAGCAGAAAATTCGTTGAATATAACAAGTAAGCTGATCTCATCCGCTGGAGAGGCAAGTAAAGAGTTTGTATTTTTTTCATCATGAAAATACGGGAGATCACATCTTGCATCCATTCATCCTTTTCCAGTTGAGAATAGCATCATTTATCTTCTTTTGTAAGAAAAATAATAATAGACTCTAACAGGCCCCCGAATTTACCTCTTATATTGCTTGTTTGCATGCAACTCACAATGGAGAAGTAAAACCCATCCTTAGGTTTATCCTCTAGCTCTAATACTTCAATAAGAAATACTGAATGGTCAGTGGGTCTTCCAATTTGCGGGTATGAACCTGAACATTTCAGGAACAACGTTGAAAACATAAAAAGCAGTATAATTTTTGTTTACACACAGTTAAATGTCAAAATAGTTCTATTTCGAACAATTCAGTTGAGCATAGCACAGTTTTAATGCCGAAAAGAGTCCTATTTGAAACTATTCATTTTAGCATAGGTACACAGTTCCCATGTTAAAACAGTCCTATTTCAAGTAAATTCAGTTTAGCATAAGTGCGCAGTTTAGATCTATTTGAACCATAGATAGGACCCTATCAGATGCCACCACTCCGACCCAGAGTAGACCTGAGAGCGGTGGCAATGAAGAGGTGCTGCGCCTTCAATAAAGTTAAAACACCGAAGGAACCTCCCCGTCTAATTGTTTAATGTCATATCCAGGACACTCGTTGGTTGTGTCGTACCCCTGTGTTGAGGTGCAGTCGATGTATTCTACAGCCAAAGCCGACAGGTCAATTAATATAGGAAGATGTAACAGTATGATCAGATAATAAAGACAAGATATAAAAATCTACACGGATTTCCAACGTACGCATAAATAACCACGCGTTTCTTGTTCTTTCCTGGGGTCCACATTTCTTAAATATTCAAATTGTCTAAATCTTTCCGCCACCAAAATTAAATAGATGCGTTTTAGTCACCCTTGATATATAATAACTGTTTATTTTACCTTAACTATCGGTGGCATATGCCAATACTATTGTTTACAGATATACTCTTGATATTATTGGCAATAATATTATCTTTATTTTTGCTTATGTTAATATGATATCAACGATTCTAACCTTCAAGAAATAAAATGCAAAAACATATACATTTAGCCCATAAATATGACCTAAACTTATACTACCATTTCGAAGCATAGTAGACATTGGAGCAATAAAATTGAAAGGATGAATCCACAGTTCCCCGACCGTCATAACTGGTTCTAAATATTGCCAACGCAGAAAAAGAATAGTGCCATAAAAAAATACTTAAAAAAAAAAAAGAATCTAACTCCTTTTCCTGGAATCCAGTCAGCGCATTCAAATCCTTTTTAAAACGGAAAATAATATTAAACTAGATTTTGCTATAAGAAAAGAAAGTCAAATAATTCTACATTTTTCACTTCTATTTATTTCATATAAATATTAGTTGTCTTTCATTGCAGTTACATCGAACGTTGTTGTTGCGAATATTTATCATTTAATAAAAAAAGAATATTACTACTAGCCGATGCAAACAAACGGCGATACCAAAAAGACTATCTTCTTAGAACATTATCTTTTGAAGAACTTTTTTTTTTCAACCTAGTTGTTTCCTGACATCCGAAAAATGACTGCATCGTTCTGAGACAAAAAAAGACGTCTGCATGAAAGCAATACTCATGAATAATTAGCAATGATTAAAATGAAAATTAAATAAACATATTTGAATGCTACTTGTTGATAATGACAGGAGAGCACAGAGGACAGAACTTGGCATGAGAAAAATAAAGGAATCAATTGATGTTACCAGTAAGCAGCTTTGTTTCTTTGTTTAATCTCATATCATCATCTGTGCGTTATATGATGGCAAAGTCGTTCTTATATAGAACCATCAATGATATAATTTTAATCCTAGTTGAGTGGGTGGGAGATAAGAGGGTTCATATATTTTCCAAGATAATTACTCTGAACGTCATATAATAGCATGATTAGAGTTACTCAGAGGACAAATTTCAGAAATTTATTATATATTGCTGATGGCGCACAAAGCGTAATTATTATGTTCGTTGGAAATGGAGTCGGCCACCCGAATTTCAATACTAGACGAGGCTAATTTCTATCCCTTCGTGTGAAAGTTCTTGTGAGACGTATGAATTTATTTGTTACTCCTAGAAAACTAATTCTAGTAAAATATTAGATAGGATTATCATTTTTTTTTGCCTAAGTTAAGGAACCTGTCCAGAAGAAGGACAATACTAAATTCAAACTATTGTGAAAATGGGGCAAAGTAAATGCTTACATATAGTTGGGTATTTGCAAAGACTCTGATAGGTTAAACAAACACTGAATTTTTTCGCTGGATTATGTATATTGTTTTTATGCTTAAGTGTAATTGGGGATTTAAATATATACATTAGATTATGATGAACGAGACAAAAATCTGAATGCCTGTTTAAAATAAATAAAAACGAATAGAGAATATATATATATATATATATTATATATATATATATATATATATGATAAAATAAATGGACTAATGGATAAATCAATTGCATTTAAAGGGTTAAGTAGTAATGTTTCGTAATTTATTCAAAGAAGAATGACCTGCTTGCTTTATCCACTTGTCTACTTATTTTTAAAATCTCAAATTCACCAAAATCTACCACTTCTCTCTCTCTCTATATATATATATATATATATATATATATAGCCCCACACACACATATAAATATATATATATATATATATATATATATATATATATATATAATCAAACTCAGGTCTTCGTAGACGGCACGGATTTTACTAAACCTTTCTCTCTTCATTCGTCACTGTCATCAATCGGTACTGTTAAATATTCCAAACTACAGCCAATGTCCGAACAGAGCTGATGTTAATAAGTTCTTTCTGGTCAGCCAAACCTGGCATGTCAATGTGTAGAGGTCCAAAGAAGAACGTCACTTATGAGTTCGACTTTGCTTCTGCAGCATTGTCCCATATGTCTTGATTATCTTACTTGAATGTATTTCATATGGCTGTTTTACGTCATTTTCAAGATTTGTTGAAAATACACGTAGTATTCTTCTGTAGATCACACATCTAACTTTTTCTCCTTATTGTATTGTTTGAGTCCCTGAGAAGCATCCATACAATAGTATTGTTGCAGTAATAGTTAGGGAAATATTCTGTTTTACATATATATATATGATATATATATATATATATATATATATATATATATATATATATATCCCTCCCATCACGAAAACTATACAAGTTAGACGAACCAGACACGCTGGACACTGCTGGAGAAGCAAGGACGAGCTCGTAAGTGATGTACTCCTATGGACCATCACATGTGGCCAAACAAAAGCAGGACGACCAGCTCGAACCTACACATACATCAGCTATGTGAAGACACAGGATGTAACCCTGAAGACCTGCCGGAGGCGTTGAATGATAGGGAGACGTGGCGAGAGATGGTCAGGGATATCCGTGCTGGCGGCACCACTTGATGATATATATATATATATATATATATATATATATATATATATATATATATATATATATATATATATATGTCTGTGTGTCTGTGTGTGTCTGTGTGTTTAAGCCTGTTTTTACAACTATGGGGGTGTGATGATGACATATTTAAATAACAAAATATTGCACATGCTCATAAATGGGGAAAAATATAAAAAAAAGAATAAATACATACGTAATGTTTTAAAATAATCAACCTGCACCGCAATGTTTAGCATATATATATATATATATATATATATATATATATATATATATATATATATATATATATATATATATATATATATATATATAAGGCGTTGATCAGGCCTTAGATAATGCATGCATAATATTACAAACAATACATGTAAAAATACATTTAAAATGTATTTAACACCACATTTGAAAAATGATTTCTTATGATATTTCAAAATATCATAATTAAATAATTTAGTGTTCTGTAAACAATTTCACATTCAACTTTTAAAAGAAAGATAAATATTATTAGTCATACAATAATCATTATTGTTTATTTCGTGGGTATCTCAAACCTCACATTTAGTTTTAGTAGTTGTGATGGCAGTCTCTTAGAGAAAGATTGTTTGGTAAAAAGGTATTAAGTTAGTAAGATTAAAAGATATGGAAATGTATGTGACACTTCAAAATTCAAGAGACGATCAAAAGATAGCGTAGCTGAATAGGGATGTGGATATAGAACGAACTAAAAAATTGAAAAAATCAAAAGAAGGAGGAGGAATATAAATTGTTCAAAGACATCAGCATAATCTTATTTTAACGAGACAAACTTATATTAACAGAAGAGCCAATGTAGCTATAATAGATATAAAACAGTCATTTTCATGCGTCAAATATCCTGATTTCCTAGTCTTTTCTCAATATATATATATATATATATATATATATATATATATATATATATATATATATATATATATATATATATAGAGAGAGAGAGAGAGAGAGAGAGAGAGAGAGATACTCCCCTACCCCCGTAGGGTTGAGTTCTCTAGCGAAGAAGTATTCGTGTTGCCATTAGCGCCTTTGCAAGTCTCTTCGTATTTGAATTGAGATCTCGGCGGCCGTTTGAACGGATGTATGTAAACAATACTAATTGTGATTCATAACCGTTTAAAAATGTACTTCGTAGCTAATTTCTCCTTGTAGCTAAATGGTTAGAAGCTCGGCTTGGTGTTTCAGTCAACCGGGTTTCGATCCCAGCTACGGGGAGATACTGTCTAGCCACACTGATGAGTTCTGATAGAACGAAACAGATCTGTCTGTGGATGACTATATATATATATATATATATATATATAATAGTTAAGTTTATGAATAAAGAGGGATCAACATTGGTGATATCAGTATACTGTAAAACCAGCGTTAAAGGTGCTTGGTTTCTAGCCTCTACAATCTTGATGCCACTGTGGTTTGATACTTGCTGTTACACACGCTGCAGATACGGTTCTATACGCAACTCAAAGTTATATGCTGTCCAAGTCGGCTGAGACAGTAGAATATAATGATTGCATATGTGCAAAGGGGTAAGACTCCCACAACGGGTATCTTGGATATTTCGCCAAGCAAACTGATTGTAAGGCTTCAGTAATGCTTGAATTTTGAGGTATGTTGATTACCCTGTCGTTCACATCGATCCCAGGCCCACTGACTCTGAGTAGTCGCACCTGTTAGGGTTCTATCCATAGGTAAAGTGAACTAAATTGTGTAATTACGCCAAACTTAATTTTTTTGAAATTAGGTGTTTTTACATTTAACTGTGTTAAACGAAAAATATATACTTATACTAAACTGATTTTGTTTTAATAGAACCGTTTTGACATTTACACAGAGTACTTATACTTAACTGAATTGTTTAAAATATAAATTTTGGCATTTAACAATATGTAAAGAAAAACTGTTCTCAGACTAAACTGAATTATTTGTAATAGAACTGTCTGAAATTTAAAATATGTACAGACAAAAAAACTGTTCTCATGCTGAAAAGAATTGTTTGAAATAAACTCTTTTAACATTAAATTGAACGTAAACAAAAGACTACACTTTTACTAAACTTAATTGTTTGAAACTTTAATCAAAATGACTTAATTCAGTGTTAAATGACCGGAAAAGTTTTCATACGCAGTTAAATAAAGAACCAAGCAAGCAACCAAAACATATATGTGTGTGTGTGTGTGTGTGTGTGTGTGTGTGTGTGTGTGTGCACGTGTGCACGCGCGCGAGCGTGTGTGTGTGTCTGTGTGTGTGTTCGATATCACGTTAAATACTCGGCTCGACTAAAAACATGTAGCACCTACATTTAAGAAACCTACATGCTATTCCACATATGCATCCAAATATTAAAAACAATATATTATATATATATATATATATATATATATATAATATATATATATATATAAACAAGTAAAACCTAAATTAAGGAAACATGACATATAAAAAATACATATATATATATATATATATATATATATATATATATATTATATGTCATGTTTCCTTAATTTAGGTGTTACTTGTTTTTGTTCGAGGCGTCGATTTAACATGATATCGAATACAACCTCAAGCACAAACACACACACACACTCATGCACGCACACACGCACTCGTATATATATATATATATATATAGTGGAGGGAGTCCGCATGGATTACTGGATAACGTGGTTGACGTCAACATCTTTGTATATGTGTTGGAACTCGTTCTGCGTTATTATGTCTTCTTTCGAATTTATACAGTTGCGAAAGGTAAGAAATCATTAATCCGCCCTCAGTTATGCGACATATATTACAAGTACTATTCCTCTATAAAAAAAATAGTATTAAATGATATAGGAATGTTAATATGTCATTAATCAAATGAACGAAACGAAACCAATATATATATATATATATATATATATATATATATATATATATATATATATATTGTGAAATAAGGGAAAGAGAGAAGTTGAGGAAAAAGGGATAGAGAATGTAGGAGAGTTAGAGATTGGTTTGTCATGGTTAGATGTCTCTTTTTTTATTTTCAACTCGGTTCGTGTCCAATAAATATTGAGTGTGACTGAGCTGTCAAATATAGGCAAATAATAATTATATTGTTTTCTCATCACTCATTCTAATCTTTGTATTTTATCAAAGGTTTTACTACAGAAATTCTTCCAAAGTGAAGATTATTCTCAATTCCTTTGTAATAGTTTGTATTGAACGCATTAATTTCAAAGACGGTGGGTGTATTTCATAACTTTTTTGCATTCTACTAATTCAGACCGGACATTGGCATGATGGTTAGAGTATTCGCCAATGGCCCTGTAGACCGGCATTCAGTTCGAGTTCGAGTCATACCAAAGACTAAAAAATGGTACTTGATGCCGGTTTGCTTAACACTCAGCATTTTAAGGTATGGATCAAGCGTAAAGTGGAGCAATCCAGGGAAAGAAGTAGCGCCCTCCCCTACACCACGGTGTAGTAGCTATCGAAAATGGAGCTTTCGGGTCACCCTCGAGTACGGTCGCCAACTTTTCTTTCTACTAATAATCATATCGTTTAGTCTGTTATTGAAAGATTGTTATCGACTAGCAGATGTGATATAAAGCATAAAGGTTTTTTTAATATATATACTTGAGTGAGTAATATATATGTTAGGCAAATTCTGCGGTCTGTCTTTCTTTGTCTTGCACATGGCCAGAAGCAAGAAAACAACTTGCAGTTCTTGAATATGGAGCCATCAGGCTGAGTAATTTTAGCCTGTGCAAACAGAAAATACTGAGCCTTCTCTTTTTGAGGAATCCAGAAAGTGGGATTGGAAGAGTTATAGTTTTTTTACTCCCTCACTTTTCTTCTCGAACTATTGAACAATATTTAATCACCACACTAAATGATATTTCAATATTATAAGCGATTCCCGGTGTAACTATTGACAAAGTTCCAGACGAAAGTGACCCATTATTTTTTTATCTTTTGCTTTTAGATTATAACTAATAAAATATGATTCTCCAATTTATCATTATATATATATATATATATATATATATATTGGGGAATCATTTTATATATATACATATATATATATGTGTGTGTGTGTGTGTGTGTATTCTTAGATATCAGAAAATAAACGCTCTAATCTGTTTACAATAATACAAAACTTTATGGGATGCTGTTAGCCCACATAAGTAATTGGTTATAAAGATGCCATTACCTGTATGTCAACACATTTTAATATGTAAATCATACGTTTAAAATTTAATTACTTTGTGGATTACTGTTTATTTGAACTTTTTAGAATTGATGTCATTTTGAAGATTTCTCCTTTTTTCCAGTCATTATTTTTTTCAGTTTTTTTTGTTTTTTGTTTATTTTGCTTCTTCTTGTAACTTTTTTTTTATGGGGAATTTGAGGGAAGAGTGCATTTTAATACAAAGATCAAGTGTTCCTTAAAATTAATATTTTTTTCATTTTATCTATATTAAATTAAGCTTCATTTAAAAAATGTTCTATGTTTTTTTCTTGCATTCTTTCTTTCTTTGTTGCGGTTTGGTTATGTGAAGTCTCATGATGTGTGTCTTTTATATCAATTAAGTTTTAATAACAAACTCCTTTTTCCGGAATAATTAGCGATATAAATATAACTTATATTGTTCCAAATCCTTTGTTTTATGGGGATTGATTAATCAATTAAAAGATAACTTTATTGAAATACGCCAAAAGAGCTTGTTGTTATTTGCGCCCACCCATGAATAAAAATGTGTGGCGCGCCATAATTTAAAAGTGATTATAACCCGAATCTTGTGGAATGTTTAGACAAAGATTGACAGATTCTACATAAATATAACATAAACGTTTTCAGTAATTCGTTACGAGTGGGGAAAAGAAGACTACTTTATAACAGTACCAGAATTGCAACGTGGAGGGTAAGCGAAAAATATCAACCTTGCAAAAATATGATAGGGTAAAGATGTTCAAAATGAAAGATATTGTAGTATTTTGACCTCTGATCCGGCCAAACATGCTATTCCGAAGACGGCGGAAGTTCTATATCCCATTGGCGTGGGCGAGCTTGGCTGACAATGTAGGATAGGGTTAAAATCCCACGGTACAGTCACAAATTGATGCACAGGAAGAGAGTGTCCTGTGAACTGCATGACAGTTATTTCTGATCGAGGAAGATCAAACATGTCATTCCAAAGTCGGCGGAAGTGCATAAGAGATTGAGTGGGCGGTGAACTATTATATAACTCGGTGAAGACAGGAAGTCAGTTAGTTTGGAGACCAGACCAGTTGGAGACAAGATGCGTTAGAGAAAGCCAGCACCCAGCGGAGCTAGCCCTCAGGCCCCCGATTAATCACTTTGGTGAGAATATACTGGATTGAGGAACATGTCCCAGAGAGGCTGGGCCCCCAGGCCACCGGTTGAGCAGCCCAGAAGAACGGGAAAAAACGCGGTTATGGCCAATAGAGTGGGGGTCAATATGTTGCAGTTCTGTTCGGTCTCCAACTCCCTCTCACATACAACACTTCAATAATGTGAGAGGTATATTTTTCTAAGACCTGTGTCGCTCCTCTTTATTGGGTTGTCGTTTCTTTGGCCTGAGTGAAATACAACAATATCCCCCATGTCTATTTTAGGAAAACGAAATGAGTATTTCAAATACGTTTCCTTTTTAGACGAAGCAATGGAATAACGGATTCCATAACTGATTTCACTTGATTTACTTGTTTAATGGCATATAATTCTTCATGTGGTATCTACTTCCAAAGTCATTTTTGTATCAGAAAAGTAATGGTAAGCTTTAATCTACTGGGGAAGGGATAGTGGGTATACACTTTTTCCTGGGCAATTAGTTTCATCAAGAACAAGTGAACAAAAAGGGTGCAATATTACACTAGAAAACATTTTGATTTGTTTTGGTTTGGTTTGTTGGGTTTTATGGCATATTAACCTTTGTAGGTTATTGAACGCCAAATCCATTTTTATCTAAATAATCTGTTCTATTTAAAACAATTATGTTTAGCATAAGTAGACAGTTTAATGATCAAAAACTTTTCCATTTCGAACTATTCAAGCAGTTATATGTAACAATTCGGTTAAGTGTAAATACAGTCTTAATGTCGAAAAAACAGTTCTCTTTGAAATAATTCAGTTTAGCATAAGATAACAGTTTAATTGTAAGCACGGTTTAATTGTCCGAAACATTTCTATTTCAAGCTATTCAGTTTACTCAAACAATTCATTTTAGCATAAATATGCTGTTAGTTCTATTTAACCCATAGATACGGCCAAATCAGGTGCTACCACTCCGGGACAGAGTGAGCCTAGGAGCGATGAGGCTGAAGGGGTACTCCGCATTCCCCAAAGCTCCAGCATTGCTGGAACCTCACCATCAGATTGTTTAGTGTCATATCCAAGACACTCGTTGAGGGGGGTCTTACCCCTGTGCAGAAGTGCAGTCAGTCCCAGCCGACTGGGCAAAACATGTTTTGAGCAGGTATATGTAAAGAATATAATGCATCAGGCTATTAACAGGATTGTCTTTCCAATTTATAAGAGTGGGAAATCTGCTAGATTTGTTCTTTAATCCTAAAGATTTTATTTAGAATTTTTGAATGATAGGAATTTTAATGTGTATGAATTCTGACAAAAGTAGAGGTTTTTCATTATACTTTTTTCCCCAAGATGCTGGGCAAGGTTTATCCTACCATTGAAATCTACAGTATCCATTTGATGCAATACGTTTTAATGGGTTATATACTGCCAATAGTCAGAAGGAAAACAGCCTTGACCTCATATTAACGCCATAGATAAATTTCCTTATGACAAAGTTAAAATCGTTCTGTCTGCCTGGCTTATCTAAACTGTGTTCGAAAGGATAAATAACAGCAACAATAGAATAAAACCAAGCAAATAAACGAAAATTGGTTTAATATGTGTCAGGATTTTATTCGTGATGCAGAATGTTTTTGCAAATTTAATTCGAGTTGAGCAAATAAATCGGGTTATATTTCTTTATCGGATATATCGGGAGAAATTTTAAGAAATAAACATTGGAACCAGTTTGTTTCAAGATATTAATATAGGTGAGAGTTGCACATGTTGTTTGTTAAGTAAGTAACTAAGATATAAACCTTCTGTTAAAGAAAATTGACATAATACTACAGCACTTGAAGTGCAGATAGTACGTGAATAATACGGATGTTTCCATGCATAAACCTGGGTACACTCAGATCAATAGAAGACTTGTGATCAATCCCGGGATATGTTAAAACAAACTGGTTAGCGATAAGAACAGTGTAATTGCCCTATTGTTGAGATAGAAACTAAATCAAGCGAACGTAACAGGCAATAGGAATAAGTGAAACATCAAATTCGCTTCCTCATTTTACTGAGCCACACGAGTGTAAAACGTTTAATTATATTAAATTTCAAGCAAAATACAGATACCCTATTTGTATTTTGATGGTGTACTGGAATGTCTGTCTACTTCAATGGCAAAAATAATGATTAGAAGAAGAAATTAGAGAGAGAGAGAGAGAGAGAGAGAGAGAGAGAGAGAGATAGAGAGAGAGAGAGAGAGATTGGATGTGTGTGCGGAAGGGTGAAAGGAATTACTTGTACTAACAATGTCTGGTTGCAAAAAATCATTGGAATCAAATAAATGCAAAATAAAATTTAAAAAATGCAAAAACAATACATTACAAGATATGACAGTTAACATACATGGAATAGTATCGTTGATTTCAGAAAAAAAGTTTGTCTCGTGTTCCTGCTTAGTATTAAGCAATTTTTTTTTTTAGCAGGAATCTACATGGTCTTATCAAACTAGCATTTACATATTCATAATTTGAATTATAGATTCAGTCAGGGCCAATCCTACGCCATGTTCAGTATGGTAATCTATTTACTGGTACGGCCTGTGAGTGAATATATAATTTCAATGGCGATGTATTATTCTACTTCGATGAAAACTGGCATTTTACTGACTGTGGTTTTGACATTTTTGACATCGAGAATATAAGAATGATAACATTTCTCTGTCAAAGATTATGCAAAATTTACACACACACACATATATATATATATATATATATATATATATGTGTGTGTGTGTGTGTGTGTGTGTGTGTGTGACTGAGAGAAGGAGAAATATACATTTTACTCAAGATTTGAATTCAATATATACGGTTTGAAAAAATATGTTGGGTGTAAAAATTTTGTTGCAAAGTGACCGACAATCACAATTTCGGAGAGAGGTAATCGTCGGTATAGTCAAGGAAAAATATAAAAGCTCTTGTGTTCAGGCCTCTGTATACAACTACAGATCTCTAATAGAAGGTTGAACTGTTACTGCACCAAATAGAACGCTGTACCGTTACACACCAAATGTATAGTTGTAACATTGCTCTGCACAAAGAGACGCTTATAACGCTTGGGTGTCCAAATGAAAGTTCTTGCTGGTGTGTTCCCAGTAGACATTTGTACTACTACTACTACTAGGCATTGATATCACCATTTTGCAAACGATTTTTTGGAGGGTGTTGCGCAACGTCTTAAGTGCCAGTTTTAACTCCGCCGTGAGAAACACGAAGACCTCGTCTTGACTCGCTAATGCAAAGGTTTATACTCTCTTAAAAGTAGTTGTTGGTGAGAGAGGAACAGCTTATGAAATCTGTGTCGACCGCCTAAGCTAGAGAAACAAAGAGAAACAAAATATCTTGAGGAGAAAGAGATCACAGACAGACCTAGAATTTTCTTTCTAGTTATCTGTTATAGTTCTAACGTAGTTGTTGGCTGGTTTCGTCGCCACAGCTGAGCGTCTGGTGCTAGATATATTTGCGGAACTCGCCCCAAAATGGGGGCTGTCCCTTTCGGGTCACTTTATATTGTCGTATCTCGTCTTCAACTGATTCTCTTTATCTCGTCATTTCCGGCAGCCAGCTAACTTCTTCCTGTTTTCCATCCCGCACCCACTGCTCTAACAGCGTTTTCATTTGAGTTCCTTCTGCTCATGAGAACGCGATGTCAATCCGTTGATGATCCCTTTCTATTTTTAACCTAGGCGTCCCTAATTATTTTATATCTGTTGCTTTATTCTCTACCATCAGTTTCTTTAGTGGTGGAAGTAATGCAAAGGGCTTACGGAACTGACGGTCTGAACAGTTTTTTTTTCGTTCTAGTTGTAAACGATTTTCCCGTTTGTTTCGTCCCTCGCAGGCTGTTGACGTGAACGCTTGTCTTCCCTTATCCCAGGAATCAAAAAAGAAAGCACATCAAGAAGCCCATCATCGGTTATTGAGATTCTCAGAACACCTAACCCTAACTTCAACCTTTCCTGGACTGCATACTCCGGACGAGGCCTGGTTACCTTTAAGTAGCCGATCGTGTCCGAGGACCTCGGCAAGTACTGGTTAACTGCTGTTATCAGTCCCGATGATGATCAAGCATAAGTAGTCATATCTATCCTTCTGGATGATATGTTGAACTGTGTCAACACGTCTTTCTTTTGATTGTTCTCTTTTAAAAACATAACTCATCTATTCCAGTAACGTTACCTCACCGCCACGGTATTAAAGGAAAATACGGGTGCCGCACGATACGAAACGAGTCTGCTGATTGCTTGAAACGACGGTGCATTTGTTTCTCCAGCCTGATAGCAGTTGCAACAATAAAGAGAGAAAGAGTAAGAATATATCAACTGATCCAATATATAGTAAGATATGACCCGAGAAATGGGTCACGTAAGCAGCAAACTTTTTTTTATCACTGACCCAGCTGATTTTTCTTAGTTCTGGATGGGTGAATTTCTTAGCGTCTCTGTCTGATCCCTCCGTCCGCCCGAATCTCCATCTCTGAACTCTGAACTGCCCAAAGACTGAACTATCATCCGAAAATATTCTGCTTATATAATAATATTAATTACCTCTTACTCTAATTCTACAAGAACAGGTGTCATTAACTTTAATGTAATTCAAATTAAACTTATTCCAAGTCAGGCGTCAGAAAGTTTACATCAAATATCTGGCCTTCAATCGACGATTTCAAAAAAAATTCTAACGTGCCGACCCAGATTGATTCCAAAACAATCCGTGTACTTGATAATTTTCATATATGTGTGACAATTGCTCTATTTGACCTACGCATGAGACCTACACTTACATTCCAATTTTTTAACTAACCTAAAATCTATAACCACAAGTAAAACAATTAACTAATTAATCATCATCATCATCATATCGTGCTGGCAGCACGGATATCCCTGACCCTCTCTCGCCACTCCTCCCTATCGTTCATCGCCCTAGGCAGGTCTTCAGGACAACATCCTGTATCCTCACACAGCTGCTGAATGTACGTTCGTGCTGGTCGTCCTGCTTTTGCGCGGCCGTGTGTGGGGATCCATAAGAGTACATCTCTTATGAGTTCATCTCTGCTTCTCCAGCAATGTCCTGCATGTCTGGCTCGCCTAACTTGAATAGATTTCGTGATAGGGGGCAGGTGGCCGTACAGTTGGTGTCTTGTGGGGTGCCGCTGCCAGGACTTGTTGAGGATTGCACGCAGCATTCTTGTGTAATTGCCATCTAGTTTCTTCTCGAGCCGTTTTGTTAGCGTCCATGTAGTGCATCCATATAGCAGTATCGATGTGACCGCTGCCTGGAAGAAACTGCGTTTCATTTTATCGGTTAGGTCTGATTTCCATATAGTCGATAGCCTATTGATAGCTGTCCATGCTTTCGTTAACCTCGTTTCGATGTCCTTTTCGGTTGATTCGACGCTGCTTCCTAGGTACGTGAATTTGTCTACTAGTTTAAGAGGGGTTCCTTCTAGAGTGGAGATGTCCCCCGTTTGGTTATAGCACATATATTCCGTTTTGTGTGCATTAACATGGAGGCCTATGCTTGCTGCTGCTCGTTCCAGGCTATGCAGAAGTGTTTCGGCTTGGTCAGGTGTATTTGCCAGTATCGCTATGTCATCGGCGTAGTCGGCGTCGGTAATTGTTGTTGCGGGATATCTTCTGCTTCTTTTCTTCGTCAGTTCGAAGCCATTCTCTTTGATTTTGTCAATCGATGTTCTAAGTACGTAGTCTAGACAAATGATAAAGAGATACGGAGCCAGCGTGTCCCCTTGTAGTACTCCTGCTACAATGTCGAAGTATTCTGTGTCTCCATCTGGTGATCGTACTTTTACTTTAGTGTTTCTATAGAGAATCGTTATTGCCGCTACGGTTTCTTTAGGTATGCCGTACGCTAGTAGGATTTGTTCCATCTTTCCTCTGTGAATGGAGTCGAAAGCCTTGGTAAAGTCGACAAATATTAATGTCGCTTGTAGGTTCTTTGCCCGTACACCTTCAAGGATTCTGCGGATGGTTAGTATTTGTGAGGTCGTAGATCTATTTCTTCGGAAGCCATTTTGGTTTTTTCTAAGTATGTTGTCGATTTTGGGTTCTATGCGGTTTCGTAGTAGGGCACTGTAGATTTTGGCAGCTATGGATGTAAGTGTTATGCCTCGGTAGTTTTTGGCTAATCCGAGGTCCCCCTTTTTAGGGAAGGGGAGTATGCATCCCTTCGTCCATCTATCTATCGGATTTTGATTGTATACTGCGTTGCAGTGTCGGAGCAGTACGTCGTCGAATTGTCTGGTCTTCCATACTTCCGGGGGAATTTCGTCCAGTCCTGCAGCTTTCCTATTTTTAATTTTTCTGAGAACCGAGTCGAGTTCTCCTTGTGTGAACGGTCCAAGTTTAATGTCTAATTGTTTGCTAATTATTCTGGTGATTGGTTCATGCGTTATTTTTGGTGGGTTTCCAAGTAAGTTTTCGAAGTGCTGTTTCCACAGTTTTATTCTTTCTTGTTGGTTTGCTGCTTTAAGTTTTGCTTTGGCTGTGCTCTTTCTTCTGCTCACTTCGTTTATTGTTTGCCAGGCAATTCTAGATTGTCTATCTTCTACCGAGTCTCTGATCTTATCTATCTGATTTTGAATGTATTCTGTCTGTTCCTTTATATATATGCCTGCTAATTGATTTTGTGCCGTTTTTAGTTTTAAGGCATTTGTGTTTGTTGGGTTTTTTCGATAGTTTTTGGAGGCTGTTTTCACTAGTGCACGTTTTTCTCTCACCGCTAAGGTTTCCCATGGGACTCTATATTTAGTTTTAATTTTTGTTGGAATGTATTTTGCTGCTGCCTCAAGGTGTGCATTGACGAAATTTTCGTATTCGTCGTTTGGTGTACTTTTTTCCGTCTTTTCTTGTAGTGTTTCGAATCTGTTTCTTAATTCTAATACGTATTTATCTCTTACATCTTTGTTGTTTAATTTTCGCTGTGACTATTCGGTGATCGGTGGACACACCCTCAAAAGAGGAGTATGCCTCGCAATTCAATGCACTATTCTTCCATTTCTTGTTTATAAGGACGTAGTCTATCTGAGCTTTAGTATTGTTTGCGTACGTGTATGTCCATAGTTTGCCCTCTCTTTTTTGGTAGTTTGTATTGAGGCATGCTAATCTATTTTCTATCATGAAATCTGTTAGATGTTGCCCATTTCTATTTGACGTGTTGTGGAGGCTGTATTTGTTGTTTCCGTTTTTCCCGATTTGTGCATTCATGTCTCCGCCAATGACTAACATGTTGTGTTTCGGGATGCTACGCACTAATGAGGATAACTCATCGTAGAAGGTGACTATTTCATTTTCTTCACTAACATTGGTGGGGCTGTAGCATGAGACGATTGTTGCTCTGGGGTTTCCGTTAAATGTAGCTACCATCATCCTAGGTCGTATTTTCTCTATGCTATTAAGCGTTTTTAGTGCTCTAGGTCCTATAAGCAATCCTACCCCTCCTACTGCGGCGTTGACAGAGTTTTTCCATGCGGATACAGTGGCGAGCGACCATCCATTGCCAGTTTCGTGATATTTGATATCTTCTGTGTGCGTGTATCTGTGTTCTTGTATGCAAATTATTTCTATATTATGTTCTTCGGCTGAATAATCCTTAATTATATTACATTTCTCACTGTGGTAGGATTCGCTTACAGTGTTACTCTTGCATTTTCTTGAAGGTAGCTTGAATCATGCAGACCCTTGGTTAGTGACCTAATATTGATGGAACCATGGTAAAATCTACAATTACAGTATTCCAATATCAACTATTCTCTTTAAGGAAATGATGTTAAGAATTAAAATAGCTGATAATGTTATAAACAGGACAGCATTTAGTGAAGTATAATAGTTACTGAGTTATGTTAGCCAATATTTGGTTTGTTCACCGTAGAATTGTAACAGTTGCAAATCTAAGATAAACACCTAACAGCATAATAAATCATTTTGCAACTGAAAAAGCCAAGATCTCGTGCCTGCGCAGTGAGTAAGTGTATATAATGCTTCTACAACTGATCGAAAACATGTTCAGTCTCATGAAACTGTTTTCCTGGACGAAAAGCAAAATCTGTGAAATACCAAAAAGTGGGAAAAGATGAAATTGTAAAATATCTCTCAAACTGTACTTGAGTGCTACTTATGACCTGGCTTAAACAGGGTGAAGAGCTATTCAACAGAGAGTTTTTGGTCTTTCAAACGAAGGAGCTATGTTCTCTGTAAGACAGTAACAGTTGAGGTGATTCATGAAAAAAAAAAAAAAAAAGAAATGTTTCACTGTATAAAACAACTGAAGCAAAAGAAAGACTAGGATAAAAATCAACATAAGGTGAACATTCCGACGAAGCAGGTGATATCATTATATAAAATGTGGCTTTATGAATAACTTTATGTCAACAAATAAAGAAAATAGATCACCCTTGAGAAACAATATACTAATTTTGTCGATGCTAGAGAAAAAAAAAATGGATTTAAAAGACTATGATTGTAATAACTTCAATATTGTCAGCGAAATTATCATGCTAATATAATTTATATCATATCTAAACGTAAACTTGAGATTATAGGATTATTTTTGATTTTAAGTATTGAGGAAGAACAAGACATTCAATATTGACAAATACCCTGGTAATGGTTAAAAATTAGTTTTGGGCAAATCTAATGTTAGCATCTGTGCCGCAGATGAGACACATTTCTTTTTCCAAGATGTCCCAGAAAATCATACAGTGTCGATAAGCTTCGGCTTTGAGTTAATGGCTATTGGATTTCAAGAGGCCTTTAAATTGAAACGCTTATCTTTCTCAAATGTAATAAAGTTGGCGATCGCTTCGAAACCAACAACACCGATTCTTTTTTCCAAAGTGAAGTGGCGATGATCAACTAAACATTAATAAATACAAACAAGCAAACTGTTGTAAACCAAATGAATGAATATTTAGACTTAATAATGATCTGTATACATATAAAAATTTCGAAAATGACCGGATTGAGAGGCGTGCTATACATTTCAAGTAAGAACTGTTACCCTGATATTGTAAAACAGTTAAGGAGGTGCCCGTGGTGTAATGGTTATCGACGTAGGGAATGGACACGGCGACACGAGTTCAAATC
>OY757912.1:25710016-25812516 GCA_963585895.1 Sepioteuthis lessoniana | reverse complement strand
ACTATTTTTATAGGGTGTGAGTTTTCAACTCCAGGGCGATGTCGGGGAAAATCTTGTCAAAGTTAATTTTCAATGGCGTCTTGTGGCCTATGCAGATATTTTTTGTGTTTATGTTTACAAGAATGTAATCTGTGGGTTTATGGTTATGTGTAAGTATTCGTATCCATGTATGTGTACATAATTTTTTTTATTATTCCTTTATTTCCTTTCTTTCTCTAAATAACCCCCGACAGCTGATATACCAAAAACTCGAAACAGCAATTAACCTTCCTCCCTGAGTGATTATGTTTGTGTGTCTGTATTTGTATTGTTAGTTTCTGTTTAATGTTATTTTGAATTTATCAGTGATTTTTTTCTTTTATTTGAGTAATGTATAGTTGTCAGTTTTGTATAATGGCATTAGTTTACATATATGATATTTTTTCTGTTTTCCGGTAATTTGATGTTGCTCTTATGTAAATATACTCTACTGATTCGGGCTTGAGTTGGTACTATGTATACTTTTTTAGAGTTCCATCATTCTATTACGTAGACTATGTTTTTGAACTGCAGCTAAGATTGTTATTTTTCATGAATGTTAATTTTGGATATTGAAAGGTGTAGGATTGTTCTACCATTATTATATAACATACTGTACACATTTTATTCTGGCATTTCGAGACTACATGTGGTGTGTGTTTCTCAAATATTGATGAGGTGAGTATATACTTTAATTATTTGGTTTGCATTTGGCTTTTAATGACTTTTTTTGTGTCAGGAATGTTTTTAATCCTGTCATTGTTTCTAAGTTGTTCGAAAACATTTTATTATTTCTGTTAAAATCCAGGGTGTTTTTGTGTATGTTGAGAGGTATGCTAAGAATTCTTTGTTGCTATGTTTTTACAGTCATATGTTGTTTTTTTTAAGTATCTTTTCAGCTAAGTCAAACCTCTGTTTTGTTAGTGCAGTTGTGTATCACTTTTGTTTGGCGTTACGGGTAATTCTTCTTGGCGGATTTTTCTAAGATGTTTACTTGTGTCAATGGTGTATATTATACGTGCTAATCTAAAAAGGATCGAATTTATGCAGTTTTTTGGGTGCTGACTTTTAAGCGATTAGTTTACTGGAGGCATTGTTTTAAAATACGTTCAAATATTTCTATTCAATACTAATTAGGTCTGTTTGACCTATACCTGAGACTCTAACAGTTAATACCCCTCCGGATCAAAGCGTACCTGGGTGCAATGGCAATGAACGGGTACACCACATTACCAATATTCAAGACAAAAGCCTCAACATCAGATACAATCCAATGTCATACACAAAGACTGGTAGAATTTGATGCGTGAATAACAAAGAAAATGTCCAACTGGAAAAATTAACGAAAAAATGAGGTTTTAAACCTTCCTTTACACTGTGCTAAAAATATCTTTGACTCAGTACATATTTTTCAAAAAATGAAAATATTTATTTTTGTTTTTATGGTAGAAATACGAGCGTGGATTAAAATGCTACCAAAGAAAATTACCAATGCGGAAAATTGACTGAGAAATAATACTTTAAATGATCCCGGACGTAGGACTAAAAACGTCATTGACATAGTGCTTTCTTGACAACATTTTAAATGCGGAATTTTTCGTCGTTTCTAGTAGAATTTTTTTACGTAGATTAAAATGCTATCAAAATAATTTCACAATTAACAGATTTAGACATCCCTGACTTAATAACTATTCATTGAATAGTTTAGAATTTAATAACTATTCATTGAATAGTTTAGAATTTAATAACTATTCATTGAATAGTTTAGAATTTTTTACGTAGATTAAAATGCTATCAAAATAATTTCACAATTAACTGATTTAGACATCCCTGACTTAATAACTATTCATTGAATATTTTTGACAAAATTTTAAATATTGATTTCATTAATGTTTCGAGTAAGAATCCAATGCGTAGATTAAAATACAACGAATTAAAATGGTCAATTCTAAGCCTCATTTCCCCGTCAATTATTCCAATTGTCATTGTAATCTACGCTTAGAATACTACCAGAAACCACCAAAAAGACAACATGTTAAATTTTGAAGAAAACATCTTGTAAGTCCGTGATGTCTTAAGCACTTAATACGGCCTGTTTTAAAGCCACTTCTCGAGTTGTGTGAAAAAGTGAGACAATAATATATTTTAGTAATCAAAGCATACATCATCATCATGTCGCGCTGGTAGCACGGATATCCCTGACCCTCTCTCGCCACTCCTCCCTATCGCTCATCACCCTAGGTAGGTCTTCAGGACAACATCTCGTATCCCCACATAGCTGCTGAATGTATGTTCGTGCTGGTCGTCCTGCTTTTGCACGGCCATGTGTGGGAGTCCATAAGAGTACATCTCTTATGATTTCGTTGCTTTCTAAGAAGAAAGCATACATAGTTATAGCATTTATTTTCGAAAATGTATAACATTAGGTTCATTTCTTAATTTTTTTTTCAGTAACAAGTAAATAAATAGATATATAAGTGAATAGGTGAATGTATTTTGTGGGAACCAACTGGATTGTTAACCCTCTTGGAGGCGCTTAGAATATACTGATTGTAAAACCGGTAGAGGCATGTGACCAGTAAGGAACCAATGCCAAAGCGATGCTTTTCCAGTTCTAGAGATGTGGGGAGTGTAGAGAATACATTTCCTGCCATCACTAAGAGGTCCATTCTAACCCGAACTGGTAGTACTTATAAGGGTTCCATCTATTAGTCAAATAGATCTGTTAAAAAGGGTTTCTACTCGATAGTGTACAAAAATAAAATCTCTGAGAAACAACTACACACAAATGTTTATATGAACGTATAATGAACGGGATTCCCTAACCTATTGGCATATAATACACCTAGGCAAGTTAAACACCCGTTACAATCAATCAAGAAATCAATCTAATACACATTTTTAAAGAGCAATACGATGAAGAACTGATATTGATCACACTTTATGAAGAACAACTACAGCCTTTTGAAGAATTTACTAATCCAGACAATGCAAATCCAAAAATTAGCCAGGTGATGCCTTCGGTTTCTCGTTGTCGAAGAAAGAACGAGAAGAGGAAGAAAGGATGAGATCTTTATTCGTTCTCTTATCAAGAAACCAAGGAGAAAATGTGTAGCAACAATTGTCCTCTACCCTTGAAAAAAGATTTATTTCACCGAAGGATATCACCACAAATGAGAATCATCAACCACGTCAAAGCTGACCTCAAAGATAAAACGAGTTCTAATAGAGTAACAATTTTTTTCTGTTGTTCATTCCACTGGCTTACTGAGTAGAGTGTTTGCCAACGGACCGTGAGACAGGGGTTTATTCCCAGGTCGAGTCATACTAAAGACCAACCAATGATAATTGATACCACCTTGCTTAACACTCAACATTATAAGGTGTGGATCAAGAGTAAAGTGGAGCAATCCAGAGAATGGATTAGCACCCCACTAAACATCGGTGTAGTAGCTATTGAAAAAGGAACCTTCGTATCACCCTCGACTACCGTCGCCAATATATTTTTTTACTAATATTCCTTTAATTTGATGAAGATTTGCTCCTGCTGATATAAACTACATTTTATATTGTGTATTATCAACTCTTTGCAAAAATGTGGCCAACCATTTCATCAGATCAGTGTATTAGATAGATTACAACACAACATATACACGCTACTCCATTTACAACATCTGTGAAAATCTAGTTGATAAAACCGCTTCTAAATTCAAATTCATTGCCACCACAAGGTGTGTGCGAACAGTGAGATAGTTGTTTACACAGCCCGAGGGAATTGTATGAAAAGCGTAGTCAACACCATTAACCCATGAAAGACAATCACTTGTGAAGAACACGAAGCGCGAAATAGAGCTAACGTGATAAGGGACTATATCGAACGTTTTCAACCCACGTGTATCACGATTTTTCAGCTTGCTTCTTGATAATCTTCACAAATATATGCATTAGTGGCATACTTAAAAAAAACTGAGTATTGCTCCATTTCTATATAATTGCAAGTAAAATGACATATATATATAACCAAAACATTTGAATGTATATATATATATATATATATATATATATATATATATGTATGTATGTGCGTTTGTGTGTGTGTGTGTGTGTGTGTGTTTTAATTATAGCCCAGTCATCTTGCGTTGTAGAATACACCGACTGCATCTCAGTAGAGGGGATGCACTCCCCGATCCATTATCCTATTAATTGATTTAACATATTTATGTAAGGCTCTAGTAAAGCTGAAGCTTTGCGAAATGCGAGGTACTCCTTCATTGCCATTGCTCTTAGGTCTTCTCAAGCCGTTTACAAACAAATGACATGTTGAATTGAATTGCTTGCAATAGAACTGCTTCATCATTTAACTGTGTGTAAACAAATGACTGATGTTTAATTAAATTGTAAGTAATACATAGCAATACATGGAACCATTTAACTTTGTTGATCTATGCTAATTACAATTATTTGAAACAACAGTATTTGATCAATAAACTGTGTGTAAGCAAATGACTGATGTTTTATTGAACTATCATTGATATATAGCCAAACTTCAAACTATTCAGCTTTCTTGATGTATATTTAAAAATCAGATATAACTAATATACGAGGGGCATACCATAAGTTTCCAGACTTTTTTCGTATGGACATTTAAAATTGTCGTTGACTCTTGACAATTCAGTGAGTTATTGTTATTCAGCTTATGAGGTGATAATCAATTTTTTATGATTTCAGATTCAAATGAATAGCTACCGAAGCAGTTGGAATACACCCTACTAATGCCTGATTGTCACAGCTGGTGAATTTCAAAGATGCAATCTGACACTTTAAAAGAAAGATATGCAATAAAATTGTGTTTTAAACTTGGAATAAATGCCACAGAAACTTATGGAATGCTTTAGACTGCTTTTGGACTACCTTGCATGAATCGAGCATCAGTTTTTGACTGGCATAAGAGATTCAAGGAAGGCAGAGAGTCTGGGAGGGATGATGAGAGGTGTGAGAGGAGTAAGGAATTCAATACATCAGAGTTGATTGGCACAAGGGATATGGTTAGAGTTACTATGTTGAGGTTTGAAGGGAGTTCAGGAAGAGATTCCGTCGGAAGAGTTCAGCACTCTTCAACTCGGCTCAGTGGCATGTCCACTAGGACAATGAACCAGTCCTCTACTCCATCCTTGTCACAGACTATTTGACCGAGATGGGCATCAAGACAGTTCAACACCCTCCCCATAGTCAAGACCTTGCTCCCTGTGACTTTTACTTATTCCCTAAGCTGAGAGGCTATCATCATGAGACAATTGAGGAGATGAAAGAGGCTGTGACGAAGGTCATTGATACGCTCACACAAGAGGACTTCCATGGGGCCTTACAGAAGTTGTTGGAACGGTACAACAAGTGCATTGTAGCCGGAGGAGATTACTTCGAAGGGGACTAGAGTTTTATGTGTGTACTATCAATAAAAGTGCCCATACGAAAAAAGTCTGGAAACTTATCGTATGCTCTTCGTATATGTTTAAACCGGGTTTGGCATTGAATTATCTACGTTAGTTAATACCCATAAAACCAAAACTAAACCAAACCAAACCAAACCAAACTATTTTCTGTATATTAATCAACTACATAACATATCATAACTTGTTAAAAAATGTACAGAGTTCGGTAGACTGATTTTGGCTTTAAACGCAAGTAAAAGAAATCCAATACATATTTAAAATTGAACTTTATTTTAAGAAAGAAAAAAGTTGCTCTATTTTTTTCTGTTATTGGCATTACTTTACTTTAGAGGTGCATGTAAAATAATGGTTATCACTGTAGCTATGGGAATTCAATATCCAATTTCGAATCTCACACTTATTTCTTTGCGATTCCTGTCCTAATCCACTTGGGAAAGACATTAAGCATTCTATACAAAACCTTTCTTATCGGTAGGGAGGGTTGAATTCTTTATTCTTGTTTGATTAACTGGTCTAGAAAAAGGAAAACACCAAACTGAAACCTACTCTTATCTTGCATCCTCCATACGTATATATATATATATATATATATATATGTGTGTGTGTGTGTGTGTGTGTGTGTGTGTGTGTGTGTGTGTGTGTGTGTGTGTGTGTGAACAGTAAAATCAAGATCGATCACAAAAGCATTCACACTTTAGCTATCCATTCGTAAAGCCAAACTCGGAAATACTGCTGCGCAAACCTTATTTTAACCACTGGTTTTGCTTCGATTGCATGATGAATATTTCTTTCAATTTGCCAGTTGTCAATGGCCTATGATTAAAACCTTAAATATACAGTTATCCACTAGTGACGTAATCACAAGGGAATGGATCTTGTTTTACGCAATATTCTGTGGAATATTTGAAGTATGGATTTATACAATCACCGACCAATCCAACAACAACCCATGGGCTTGGTTTGTGAGAAAAAACTTTTCTAATGAAGCAATGAAGCCGTCTACGCTCCTTGAATATTTACAGAAGATTCATCCCGATAAATCAGGTAAAACACTGGCGTTCTTTCATTCTCTTCGAGATCCATTTTTGAAGTGAAAAACAATAAATATGTTAACTTCCTCATCGAAAAATTCAGATGATGGTCTGAAGGCTTCTTACAACATTTCTTTGCTGATAGCGAAAACAGGCAAGCCCCACACTATTGAAGAAGAACTGATTCTGCCGGCAGTTAAAGAGGTTATTAAAACAGTCTTGCACAAATCTCCTGAATAAGTCATTAATTCGATTCCTCTCAGTGACAACTCAGTTCAACGAAGAGTAGACAAAATGGCTGAAAACGTCGAAGAGACCCTCAGTAAGATTTTGATGACAACTGAGTTCAGTTTGCAATTGGACGAATCCACTCTTCCGGGAAACGAATCGCTACTTCTCGCATATGTACGCTTCATCAAGGGTGGGTCACGGTGTCAAGAATTATTGTTTGCACGTCTCCTGGAAACAGATACCAAAGGAGAATCAGTGTATCGAGCTGTGGAGGACTATTTCCAGAAAAAAAGCATTCCACTTACAAACATCATCTCAGGTGCAACATATGACGCCCCGTCCATGGTTGGTCGCCGCCGTGGATTTCTAAGTTATTTGAAAAAAAAAAAAAACTGTTTCGAAAGTCCTCACTGTTCACTATGTAATCCATCGACAACACTTGGTAGCAAAGAATTTGAGTGAGAAGGTTCATGAATCCTTATCGACTGTGATTACTTCAGTCAACAAAATCAAAGCGAATGCTCTCAATTCTCGACTGTTCCCTCAGCTGTGTATCGAAAATGACGAATATTTTCAATGCCTGCTTCTCTATACAGAAGATAGGTGGTTGTCGAAAGGTAACTGTTTAAAAAATGTTTTACATACTGTTTAACAGTGTTCGGAATTTTTTTCAAGAATTCAACCCTGAGCTTTACGACTAATTGAAATCGAGTAAGACAGATATTGCTTACCTCACTGAAATGTTTTCCAAATATAATGAAGTGAATTTGCAGCTGCAGGGGGATGAGACTTCATTAATAAAAGCCAAGTCCGCCCTCTCGGCATTCCTCTCAAAATGACAGCTCTACTGCAGGAACCTTGGATGCCGCGAATTCCGTCAGTTTCGTTGATTGTCTGATTTGGAGAAGAAAACAGGAGTGAAGGACGATGACATTTCCGTGTACAGCGCTTATTTAGCGGAACTCCACAGGGATATGTCAATCAGATTCAATGACCTATCTTCTCTTGAAATCCCTGGTTGGGTGATCGATCCGTTTACTGAACCCAGCACAGAGGTCCCAACCCATCTAGAATAGGAACTTGTAAGTTTGCAAAATGACGAGTTCAAAACCTCTTGCCAAGGCTTTTGGTTGCTAACAGTGATCCCAAAACGCTACCCAACCCTGTGGAAAGACATCAAGTTGTTTGTCATTGATTTTCCGACTTCAGGTATTCAGGGGATTCTGCGCTGTGTCCAGGCTCCTCACCAAACAAAGAAAAAAACTCAACATAACAGAGCGTGGTTATCTGAGACTGCTCCTGACAAACCATCATCCTGATGTTGACAGTTCGATTGCAATGCACCAAGCCCACTCATCCCATTAAGCAGGGTAGTTGTTAATGGTTACTCGTTCATTTTTACAATTTATTTCATGTTCAGTTCAAGGTGTTTATGTTTGAAAGATAAATGTTAAACATTTTTGTTTGTTAAAATTGTTTTTTATTCTCTTCAAACTGTTTGTGATTGAAGAATCAACCAGTTCTCATGACATTTAACATTACCGTCGTTCTGGCGTTCGT
Source organism: Sepioteuthis lessoniana (assembly GCA_963585895.1). NCBI lineage: Eukaryota > Metazoa > Mollusca > Cephalopoda > Myopsida > Loliginidae > Sepioteuthis > Sepioteuthis lessoniana. Next base: position 25,804,226 of record OY757912.1, on the reverse strand, counting down.
TGGAAGAGGGGGGGCGCTGGCATTTTGGTCCGGCGGTGAAGGGGATGGTGGCAAAAAAAGTTTGAAAACCACTGATCTAGAACATAAACCAACTACTACCTGAGGTTTAGCGTGGTGGCCAGATTTGATCTGTCATCGGAGTGGTGGCAGTAGCTGGCCAGAAAATAGAGATTAGATGTATCTCGATAACCCCCCGCCTCTCTCTCTCTCTCTCTCTCTCTCTCTCTCTCTCTCTCTCTCTGGCTGGAGTACGAGGAGAAAACTCCATATATAGTGAGTTTGTGAATCTTTCAGGTGTATATGAGAGTCGGTTCTAACAAGAATTAAAAAGCAACCCCGCACATTGCGTCCGTTATCCATCTTTTCCGACTTCCATGGCCTTGGAAACTGAACGTAGAGAATAAAACAACAGAAGACTAAAAATCCCTGCAAGTTTTTTTTTTTGTCTTTGCTCATTTAGCGATTAGAAGACAACGACTTGGCAGTCGTCTTTGACTAAACTTTAATACCACTGAAAATAAAGTGAAACCTTATTGTATATTTTATTTAGAAGAAAATGAACTTTTGATAAAGAAAGAAAGATCTTTAAATGGTGTATTTATTTATGGACGATATTATAAATACTTATATATGCAGATTAAATATAAACTTGTGTATGGGCTTATAATATGTTTTGTGAATTTTTCGTCATTAATTTTTAGAATGAACCGATATACACAATGCATTTTTAATGTAAATAAAAAAAACACCCATACTTTAATTTGTAATCTGTGTGTGATAAGCATATATATTTCTATATTTCAAGATAAAATTGTGGATATGAAATTAAGATAATTGGATTTTCTTTGATCCCTTATAATGTTTTTACATTGTTAAATTTTCTAGAATTTTGTTCGAGTGCCAAGTTATTTAGAAATTAAATTTAATTCTTTTCCACACTGAAAAAGCCTGTCATGGATCCTATTTTATCTCGATTAGATTATTTAATACCCTACCAAAAAGGAATTTGATAAGAGAAATAAAATCTTCATCAAAGAATTATTTCCTGAAAATTATTTTTCTATTTAAACCAGATATCTAGTTTTCATTGTGACCGAAAACAGAATTGTTGCTTTCCACCTAGCAAGTGAAATTTGTGGATTAATCAATTTAAAAGATTTAGATCGTTACTCTTTTTTCTGTGATCCCTTATAATATTTTTACATTGATAATTTCGTAGAGTTTTGTTAGAATGGCTTGTTATTTAGAAATTAAATTTAATTCATTTCCACATAGAAAAAGTCTGCCATGGATCCCATTTTATCTCGACTAGATTTTTGATACCGAAAATGAATTTGATAAAAGAAATAAAATCTTTATCAAAGAATTATTTCATGAAAATAATCTTTCTATTTAAACCAGATATCTAGTTTTCATTGTGACTGAAAATAGAATTGTTGCTTTCCACTTAGCAAGTGAAATCTGTGGATTAATCAATTTAAAAGATTTAGCCCGTTACTCTTTTTTTCTTTGATCGAATAATATTAAATGCCTCCAAATTAATTCATGTAAAGTTTTAAAAATTATCTTGATTGAAGCGGTATTTACCAAGACATAAAAGGATAAGTAGTGGACAATTACTCGTCATCAAAATACTTCACGGCATTCAACACATTTAATAAAATAATTTTTCCATGATTCAAAAAATCAATGAAACATTTCTATGAAAACAGTGTGAATGAGTACTGACATATTTTATTTCATATTCTTTGTCTTCAAAGTTTACTCTTGTCATGAATGTTCTGTTGACTATGGCGAGGACAGTCATTGGAATACTACTTTCGCTAAAAAAAAAAAAAAGAAAAACTAAAGAAAAATCCTTCAAAAATATTGATATTACCGATTTGCAGTGTGTACTAGATTGTCTAGATATTTTTGCATGGAAGTAAATAATTGGAAATAATCTTACAATATGGAGAAAAGTTTAAATAAAGAAAAAACATTTATCTCTTTATGGTTTAATCTATTTTACATCCTTGCCTCTCACATTCACGTGATATATTTTTTACATATTTATTGATTCAATCCTATGTCCCTCTTTCTCTGCATATAATTTTTTTCATTTGTTTTTGTAATTAATCAAACATCCATCATTGATATTCCGGCACTGGATATCATCTTCTCTAAGTCTTGATGATGGTTTATTAAAACCGAAACGTTAAAACGTTGACTTTCTTTCACATTAAATTCTTCACTTTGGATTACTTTGTCTTTCAATTTTTCTCTATATCCATACTTACCAACCCCTCCGCAGGTTTGAATTCTGAGTTTTCCTTCTCCTAGAATAATTGCCTCATCAAGGCTGAAGAACACAGTCTGCCCTACTATTTACCCATAGCTGGAGGGAAAATAATTGGATTCATACCTTTCCCAATGATATCAGTGCTTTGTGAAATGCAACCAGTGTCATCCAGGATTTGAACTCGTGTTGCCGTGACTATTTCCTACGACGATAACCATTACACCACAGGCACCTCCATAAAATTGTTCTCCATATCTGCGCATTTAGACTGCTATCACGATGCCAAGACATTATTTTGTTCTGAGATAAGGCGCTCACCTATGTCTACATTTTCCTTTTTGTTTAATTTTTATTTTATTGAAAATATTCAAAGATTCATGGAAACCTGAAAGTTGCTTGGTTGGCTGTTTGGATTTTATGGCATATCAAAACTTGTAGGTAATTTTATGCCAAATCATTTTTGTACAAATAATCAGTTTTTTTTTTCAAACAATTCAGTTAAGCATACATACGCAGTTTAAAGGTAAGTACACAGTATAATCGTCAAAAAACGTTTCTATTTCAAGCTATTTAGTTCAGTTGAATTTTTTTTTTTCGTTGGGTTTTATGTTATATCAACATTTTTAGTTTGTTTATTGCTAACTCAATTTTAATACGAATAATCAGTTCTATTTCAAACTATTCAAATTAGAATGAGTACAGTTTAATTTAATACATTCCTATTTCAAGCTATTCAGTTTAGTCAAACAGTTTTAATTCGACCTGAGTCACTTTAGTAAAGTATAGATTTTGTTTACACACATTTAATGTCAAAACATTTCCATACCAAACAATTCTATTTAGAATAAGTACACTTCAATGCCAAACACAGTTCCACTCCAAACAAATCGGTTTAGAATACAAAAACAGTTCCAGTTCAAACAAATCACTTTAGAATAAGTACGCAATTAAAATGTAAGTACACAGTTTGATTGTCAAAAACATTTTTATTTCAAGCCATTCAGTTTAGTCAACCAGTTCTAATTCAAACAATACAGTTTAGCATAAGAACGCAATTTAGTTCTATCCAACCCATAGATAGGGCCTTATCAGGTGCTACCACTCCGGGCAAGAGTGGACCTGCGAACAATGGCAATGAAGGGATGCTCTGCATTCTGCAAAGCACCAGCATCACAGGAACCTCACCATCAGAATGTTTAGTGTTATATATCGATGTGGGATCTTACCCCTCAGCAGAGAAGCAGTTGGTGTGTTCTACAGCCCAAGACGACGGGTCAAGAAAACCGACAGTCTACGTTATGTAAAATATTGAAATTGCTATCCTGCTTAATATGAATACAATCGGAACATTTAAGACCATTTGACCAACATACACTTATCCAGGGATAACGATAAATAGTTATATATCACTTTTGATAACTATTACAAAAATGGCTGGCTACGAAGAAAATTGGGAAGTTATTGTCTCAGAATCACTATAACAGATTTAAAGTCCTATTTTTACGGTGGATAATGATATCTTGTGCAGATAGTCCCTCCTTCCTCGATAACCAAATTTAAGTAGTGATGAGCTTGCTCAGTACCCATCTGAGTGAACAATCAACAGCTTCAGTTACGATTATAAATCTGAGGCTAGTGGCTCAGTGTATTAAATGATTTGGAAATAATAGAAATACTGTTCTGGTTTTTTTCCTGATTAACAAAAAATAACAAAAAAAATAACAAAAAAATTAACAAAAAAAAATAAACACGGTTTTTAGTAAAATCTTAAAAGACTGGTACTGAGGTGCGAATAGACCGTTTATCAAAAAAAAGTAAATGAATAAATAAATAATACCTGTCGGAAGGAAGTCAAAGTTGGATAGATTGTTCTTTGAACCAAAACAAATAACAATGGATTTTTTCTATTCTTTCTCTATTAAAGACAGTTGTAAGTGGAAATTATTAAAAATACGGAAAGATACAGTTCCAATTTGAACCCTGAAAACATCCTCGTTCTAGGTCTGTTATCCATTTCCATCCTACTTCCATAGACTTAGCGATTAAACGGAAAAAAAGAAACAACAGGGATCCTAATCATTAAGATGAATTGTTTTTATTTTTATTTATTTCTTTTTTATTTGTTTCTCTTCTCCTTCCATCGAACAATCAACCATCGTTAGCCTATCAGACGTTGGTCATTTCACTACATTGAGAAAAAGAGTATTAACTTCTATTTACTTTCTATGATTTTTTAAATATATATCACTTGATTACTGAACATTCAAATTTGTTAGAAATCATCATCATCATCATATCGTGCTGGCAGCACGGATATCCCTGACCCTCTCTCGCCACTCCTCCCTATCGTTCATCGCCCTAGGTAGGTCTTCAGGACAACAACCTGTATCCTCCCATAGCTGCTGAATGTACGTTCGTGCTGGTCGTCCTGCTTTTGCGCGGCCGTGTGTGGGGATCCATAAGAGTACATCCCTTATGAGTTCATCTCTGCTTCTCCAGCAGTGTCCTGCATGTCTGGTTCGCCTAACTTGAATAGTTTTCGTGATAGGGGGCAGGTGGCCGTACAGTTGGTGTCTTGTGGGGTGTTGCTGCCAGGACTTGTTCAGGATTGCACGCAGCATTCTTGTGTAATTGCCATCTTAGTAAACCAAACATGAATATATTTAATAGGGTTAACTGCAAAGAGTAACATTTTTAAACATCTAGCTGCTTTTAGATATGTATTCGATATAATTTACCTGTTTTCTTATAAATTATCTTGTTCGTTTATTCCCTCACTGAAACCGGATCGCTCGTTTTGATAATGAATTATGACATGTGTCACTCAAATAGACGCCTCACTACATTCGTCTGTGTGACATTTCCACATGTTCCTGCGTATCGCATTAAACAATAAAAAAATATATTATTAAGTCTGCAAAAAAGTTTATGGAAAAGCTTATAACGCAAATAAAACAATGACTTGAAAAGATATATTACTTAAGAGAGCTCTGTAAAGAATAATAAGAATATTGAATAATAATCGTTTAATTTTTTAGTTGTATTTATTCAGAGAAATCTTTGACAGTCTTAAGAAAATATGGAACATGATGTCAGTTTAAAAATTTGAAAAGTACATTAATTGTAAAACTTTGAAAACTATTTTCAAACATTTCAGTAGGAGTAGTGATGTTTGAAGAATTGTTTATAATGTTAACTTTTACTGAGAAGAATATTTTGCTAAACAAATTTTCTTTTAAATAAATCAAATGAACTCATGACTCGAGTTAAAAGATGTTACAATATATTTATAGATTTTTACATGACAGAAAATACTGTAAAGTAGAATATGAAATTAACATTTTTAAATATTACATTTTTTTAAGAAATGCAAAGATTATTTAAAAAGTTATATAGAATTATTTTAATTGACTTGATATTTCTGTTTGTGACATTTTATAAAAAAGATATGTCCTATATGAATGGCATGCATACCAAACAAAAGAGCAAATGTCTAATTAAGAATCTATTGATCCATTAATCGCAATAATGCATGGGATTTCAAACTATATATATATATATATATATATATATATATATATATATAGAGAGAGAGAGAGAGAGAGAGAGAGAGAGAGAGAGAGACATACAGGCAGCCAGACAGACAGACAGATAGTCTGAGAGAGACAAAGACAGAGGCAGAGAAAGATAGATAGATAAATATAGGCGTGTATCTAAGTGAGATTCACTGAGCTTTAAGCAATTTCTACTTGCGTCATACCTAAGTTTGTAAGTACATATTTACTAGTTTAACTTCTTGCAACGAAGTTGGCTGGGGTAAGGCATAGAAGATCTTATCGGAATGAAATAAATATAACGAAATTTAGCAGCATATAGAAGTTTCGAGGCACAGGATAATTAAAAAACAGTTGAATATCCATGTAGTAGCCATTGGATTGATTATTCTGAAGTGGAAGAAATTTAATATTACCGAAAACCTTCCCCGAAGTGGGACTCCATGTTAAGTTGAGAAATGAAAAATATACATAGAAAAGTCCATGCCACCTCAATTAAAGCGATGGACTGCGGAATTGTAGTAAGCGAGTTCGAACTCCAGTCGCACTATTACGTTCACTTTCGGGCAAATACCCTTAGGAAAGGTATGAACCCCCTTATCCTCCCAGCTATGGGTTAAATAGTACCACTACTGTTCTTTTAGGAGAATGGCTTTGGTAATAAATAACCTACAAAGATTGATATGCCATTAAACAAAGAAAGCAATCCAACCAAACCATGCCACCTCATTGTTGATTTGAAAATATTATATAAAGTAATTTAATCGCATCTGGGACAACAGTTACGAAAAGAATTAATTATGAACAGCTTGGGGATAATCTAAAATCCCGTAAACCACAAAAAATGAATTTGGGAGAGAAAATGCTGTGGGAATCTTCGAAAGATTTAGTTCTGGAGCATGTACAGTTTCCAAATAATTTGTCGAAAAATCTTTCTTTCAAAGAAGTTAAAATTGGACTTTTCGGTCGCAATGGGACACAAATTATTTTGAATTGAAAGGAGATGTATTTTCAATCAATAAGATTTTGGTTTCATCATTATCAAAATCAACTCGGATTACTATAAAAAATATGTCACAATTTCTGATATAAATCTAGATCATTTTTATTTCTAAGAATTTTTGGACAATTATCATCCTTTTCATCGTTATACTTATAAAGGTTCGGTTGATATGTATCCAGCAAGTCAAATACCACAGTGGATAAGGAGCAGTAGATAAGGCGTTGGGTTGAAATGAACATCTGAGTGAATTCATCAGGTATTTAAGGGTTCGATCCCAAGTAGAAGTAATAATAACCAGAAATACTTAATTCTGCTTAACACTTGCACTTGGTCAAGGTTAACGTAATTATAATAATCCAACATCGTGGGTTTAATAAAGGGTTATATCTAAGGTTCTGTTTAGGCTCCCGAGTTCGACCAAAAAAAATACTGAAGGCCGAAACGTTATCAGAATAACAATGATGATAAAGTCAACAGTCCCTATATTCTAAATGATAAAAATAATAAAAATGAATCATTGATAATTTCAAATGGTTTAACATGTTAGATAAGCATGAAATTATACAAATAATGTGTTGCTGATTCATTTCAGATAACTTCCAAAAATGAAAATTAAAAATGAGCGAGAAATAAAAAAAGGATATATTGTATGGTATATAAAAGGGTAATATTTGAAATATTCTTGCTGTTGTTTACGTTAAATTAATTTTGTAAATTATATTTTCGATATGTTCAAATCGTATTCATTAAATACAAATACGTGAGTAACCATAGTCCACCGAAAATACTATGTCGTATCAAGATATTTGTTAGAGCAATAGGTGCCTGTGTAGGAAAGCCCAACGAAGAAATGTTGGAAAACATGATCACCACAATAAGATACACAGGTGGAAATATCTTGTTTGGTATTTTTTTAACAATGCTATGGTGAATAATGCAATTTATCTAGCGGTTTCCAAGCTTATTTCATTATATATTAAGCATGTTTGTGTTTGAAGAGACAACAGACCAAAACATTCATTAAATGCAACGTAGGGATTGTCATTTCTTTAGAACTTACAGGAGCTTTGATTTATTTAGATCAGTAGATCAACTAAATCACCTGATGGGAGTTCATTTGAAAATTCAAGGTAAATCCTGTAGGATCAGAAAAATCGAAACTATCCTCCTAGTACATATGATTTTAAGGCTAGTTATAAGGAAAAGTTGTCATAGAATTTTTTAACCGTCAGGAAGGGCTTATAGAATGTTTCAGAAACCACGCAATTCAACTATTTGTAACGTGAGATCAATGCACCCCATTCCCTTTTACCACTTTTAATTTTTCATAATTTCTTTCCTGTCATTTCGTTTGGATATTTATAGTTTTCTTATTCATTGAGCATCAAAATATCGGACATCAAAATAGTTAACATCAAAATCACACGAGTTTGAAGATAATTTAAACGATTGTAATCATGTTTTATATCAAAGCATTTTATAAGGGTCCAAATACTCATTTTTCTCAGGTGAGAATATATATATATATATATATATATATATATATATATATATATATATATATATATAAACTTTGTGCTACTGAAAAAAATTATTTTTTAATCCAGATTTATATATATGTTTTTGTAAAATGAACGCTGATATATTTTCCGAACTCCAAACAAATATAAATGCGTACCAAAAAAGAAACGCTAATAAATAGTACCTAAATAAAAACGATAACATATATATATATATATATATATATAGAGAGAGAGAGAGAGAGAGAGAGAGAGAAAGGGAGGTACATCATGAAGAAGCAAGTTTTTAGAATATATCACCCCACCCCACAAAAACAAAAACCTGAACATAAAATTCCCTAGTTGTTGGAAAGAATTGAAATAATAGATTATATGAAAATAATATTTTCCATATCGAAAACCTAACATATACCAAAGAACAAAAATTAAAGAAAGTCAAGAAAGCACCAACAAATTCCAACATTGACTATAAGAATATATTCAGGATTAAATCACTACAATGAAGAACTCAGTGGATAATCAACGATATCAATGTGCAAAATTTGAGTAACTAAGTGGAGACAACTCTGTACCGAATGTAAAACATTCAGTCAAGAAGAAAGAACTCAAAATGAAAACATTTCGAGAACCTGCCGGGGGAAAACTCTTCAAGTCACACACAAACGAATTGAATAAATCATCTATGACCAATTAGATATTTAACAAGAAATCTTTGATAGTGATTAACTGTCATAGTTCAAGGAGGAATTAGAAATAGAAAAGTAGCAGACCACGAAGAAATACCACCTCATACATGGATAAAAAATAATATTTGATGACATAAATCAACGACCGATTATGTAATGCCTTATATTTTTATCATTAAGGGTTTTCGGACTATTGTCTTCATTTTTATTGTTATTTCCACAACGTTCCGGCCGATATATATTCCAGCCTTCTTCAGGTGTTTGTCGAACTCTGGAACCTTCACGGAACTTCGAACTACGTCCTTTATTGAATCTGCGGGGATCATCCGTTCTATTCCGTTAGCCCTAACCGGGTACAAGTGTTAAGTATTCTTGTATTGTTACTCGCCTGCAGTCAGGATTGAACCGGCAACCTCCAGCCGATTGTTTCCTTATAAACTTAGGGAACCAACACCTATAGTCGTTACGCTATGTGTCCTGATGGACAGTTCAGAGTGAATAAAGATGAAGATGATAGTCCAAAAACGCTTAATGATAAAAATCATCAAGCTTCGTCTCAGAAATTTAGACAAGTAATGCCTTATATATTCAAAATATGAGAGAAATGGAAAACATTTTGTATTTTCAAATTTTCTAAAGAAAATTGATCTCGGAATCATGAGGAAATACTAAGATATTGCTGTTATATAATTGCGAAATGTTTTTTTTTTTTATATTATCATTTTTCGTTGGTTAGATCTTATCATTCGGTTTGGTTAGGCTTTGAACTGTTCGGCTCTTAGTGCAGGTGTTCACGCTCGATCGCGGAGGATGTGACAATCACAAATGTCATAATAAAAAATCCAGATAAGAAAGGAGATTGGGGTATGAATGTCGTCATGCCTGGAAGTTATAGGCTGGGAATTTTGGTGAGTTTTGAAAAAAACAGTTAGTTGAGATTTGACTCTGGGCGAGGCGAATTGAGATTTGGACTCTGGCCGAGAGCAGTCCAGTTGGGGGCTACGGCCCGGGCAGGTTAGCTGGGGGTTGACTGAAAGACGATGTAGGAACAGTCAGCATAATAGAAATTGTGTGTGCCTCTCTCTCCTCGTGTCAAAAACCTAAAAGTCAAAAAAGTTAATAAACGTTTCGTACCTGAACTAAAGAAAGTCGTCAGTATTTCGGTATTCCGCATGAATATGTATATATTACATATTCATACTTTGACTATGCTACATTGCACTTATATAGCCATTAAAATGTATAATGCCCTTCTTCTCAATCGTATGTGACCTGAAATTTGGCCAAGATCTTCGGAAAAAATCAGAACAGTTTTCGGAAAAATCGATCTATATTTTTTTCCGATTCTAACTTTTGAAACATTGACAGAACACATGCAAAGAATTTAGAGGCAATATTTTTTTCCAGTTTTCTCTAAAGCATTTATTCTCATACACACCAAAAAGATTGGCCAAGTCAGCTGGAGCTGCATAATACACCGACTGCATCTCTATATTGAGGTAAGACTCGCCCAACGAGTGTCCCTTATATGACACTAAACAATCTGATGATTAAGTTCCAGTAATTCTGGAAATTTAAAGAATGAGGACTACTCTTTCTTAGCAATTGCTCCTAGGTCCACTCATTCCCACAGTTGTAACATCTGATAGGGTCCTATCTATGGGCAAAATAGAACTAAACTGAGTAATTATGCTAAACAGCATTTTTTGAAATAAACCGTTTTTAGATTTACACGCGTGTTTGAACAGTGTACTTCTGCTAAACTGAATTGCTTGAAATAGAACTGTTTATTTGTAGAAAAATCAGTTGGCATTAAATAACCTACCACGGTTGATACGCTATAAAACCAAGCCAAACTAAACAAAACCAAAAAAGATAGAATGATCACTTCTTGTGAATCTTTGAACGGCGATAGTGATGCTTTATAAGTATTCGATAGTCATATTCAGCTCATTAGAAAATAACACTGACAACTTTAACATTGTCACTGGAGTCTGCTAAGGAGATATATTGCCACAATTCATGATCATAAGCTGTCTAGATATGTACCGCGAACATCAATAAATTTAATAAAAGTAAACATTCACAAAAGATAAGAAGTAGATGCCGTCCTGCGGAAACTATTTCTGAGACAAATGCTTCTACTCAAGCTAAATCTTAATTGTTTCAAGAAAGCAGCAATAGACAGAGGTTTCTACGTGAAGTTAAAAAAAAAAAGAAAAAGAAATTCATGTTTTTTAAACATGATGATTTAATTTCTTTATTAAATGGTAATATTCCGAAATCAGAAAACCAGTTTATATACCTAATTGGCAATATCTCATCTACCTAAAGCGATTTTGACTCATGCATTCGTAATGCATGGACTGTAGTAGATTAATGGTGTAATGGATATCGTCGTAGGAATTAGAAACGACGATACGAGTTCAAATCCTGGACGAGTCTGCTTGCATTTCACGTTGCACAAATACCCTTGGGAAAGGTATGAATCCAAATATTCTCCCTTCAGCTATGGGTAAATAGTTGGACAGAATGGGTTCTTCAGCCTTGGTAAGGCAACGAGTCTAGGAGAAGGAAAACTCTGAATTCAAACCTATTAAACACCGCTTAAAAATTGACCTTGTGTCATATCCTGTCCGAGCGGAGGGGTTGGTAAATATGGTAATAGATTAATAATCGTCCGTGATGGAATCTAATCCCTCAAATAACATGAAACAGAAAACTACTCAAAACTATAGTGGTTTGTTTACTTGTTTGTTGTTTAATGACATAACAACATTCATGTGTTATTTAATGCTAAATAAATCATTTTCGAAGAACAGTAGTGGTACTATTTAACCCATAGCTGGGAGTATAAGGGGTTCATACCTTTCCCAAGGGTATTTGTTCGATAGTGAACGTAATAGCGCGACTGGAGTACGAACTCGCGTACTACAATTCGTCAGTCTACCACTAAACCTTACACCAAGTTGATACCACCCTGCAATAGCGGTATTAGTATAATTAAGTGGTCGCACCACTAGGACTCTTATAAAACGAGAGAAAACAAACAAGATCGGATCATCACAAAGATACTGTATGTTGTTTGGAACAAATCATGGAAGAACCACCTTAAAATGCAACAACCGAACGGCCACCGTCTCACAAACCATATAATTGCGACGAGCAAAGGCACGCTATCTACAAAAGTAAAAGCTAATTCATAAAGAACGCTCTCCCATGGATTTTTTTAAAATGGCCAAACTGGTGATAGCCAAACAGCAGAACAACATACATTTATCCGTTCTATGGAGGTGTCTGTGATTTAGTTGTTAATTTCGGTTAAATTGAGACGGCAACCCAAATTAGACCTCTTGACAAGGTTGTTTGTACTTTTACCCACTGGGAAAGGTACAAATACAACTATTCCCATTCCAGCAATGGCCAAATGGAAGGGCAGACTGGGCTCTTTAAGCTCGATATAGCAACCGGTCGAAAGTAAGAAAAACTCTTTATTAAAACCTCATAATCTCCGCTGAAAAAGAGACTTTGAATTACATCCTGATCAATTGGCCAGTCGGCTGGGACGGTACAATACACCGAATGCGGACTACTCATTCATTGCAGTCGCCCCTTGGTCCTCTCTAGCCCGGAGTGGAAATTTACTAAGCTTTTTGCTTAGATGTGGCACACGGCCATATGAAAGGGGCACCCAATGAGACTCGAACTCACTCGTGTAGGTTTGCTAGCCGAGCTTGCTAACCATTACACAACCAGAGGCGCCTTCTCTAGCCCGGAGTGATAGCATAAGAAAGGGTCTTATTAATGTGTCAAATAGAAATAAACTGTATTTATTGTAAACTTAATTCTTTGAAATAGGACTGCTTTTACATTTAACGACGGGTAAACAAAAACCTATTGTCATTCTAAGTGTAATTGTTTGAAATAGAATTGTTTATGTGTATAAAAATGGGTTTAGCATTAAATAAGATAAAATGGTTAATGTGCCTTATAACCAAACAAAACCAAACATCCGAATCATGCGGGGGTATGGGTAAATACCCAAACTCATTTGATCTGTGCAGATACTTGTTGCTGTTTACTGCTTAACAAAAGCGAATACATTAGAGGCAGGGAAAAAAACTAATGGGAATCTATGGTATCAACATGAGACGATGGTGATATATATATATATGTATATATATGTGTGTGTGTGTGGGTTCTTACATACGTGTATATTTCCAGCTTGTTATTTTGGTCAGAGAACATATATGGCAAAATGCCTTGTTAATGGGTTACTCAATAAGATGAACTCACTCGTGTTTGCAGTTTTCTGTATACACTAGTGAGTTCTGCAAAATTGCAAATACGAGTGAGTTAAAGTCTTATTGAGTACCCCATTAACAAGTCTTTGTGCCATATATGTTCTCTGATTAAAAGAAAAGGCTTGAAACATACACGTGAGAACAAAATAAATAAATGAATTCAAAAAATACAAATCTCATCATGGACCTACCCATTTTAAAATATTTCTATTCTTTCTTTGGACCTCCAACCAAAAATTATATATATATATATATATATATATATATATATATATATATATATATATATATACAACGTAAAATAGATTGATTGCTACATTGATAGATAGATATAAGGCTTTTTTATATGATCGTATTCTTTTAAAACTGGAATATTCGTACACACACATACACGCGTATATATATATATATATATATATATATATATATATATATATATATATATATATATATATGTGTGTGTGTGTGTGTGTGTGTGTGTGTGTGTGTGTGTAAGTGTAAAACAAGAGTAAAATGAGGCAATTTTAAAGAAAGATACTTTGATAGTTTTATTATTGGATGGCATATCAACCTTAATGTGTAATTTAAGACTAAAATAATATTTGTAGAAGGACAGAAGTGATGAGCATTTATCCCATCCCTGGGGAGGAATATTACGGGGTTAATATCTTTTTAAAATATATGAGATTTGAATTGAACGTAATTGCACGACTAGAGTTCCAACAACCTTGCTTTGAGGACGCAATCCTACACTTTAACCATTACTCCCTTTTGGAAAGTAACAATCTAATTCTTTTGAGGAAGAACGGAAACAAATCTGGAATAATCATGACTGAGAAAACTCACATTAATCTACATTTAAAAAACAGCAAAGTAAAAAGGTTTATAAATGGAAATTTCGAGGCAAATATACAAATAATGTCGAGTAATTTAAACAGTTTTACAAAGTCTGCTTTACTTAGATATCTGTTAGTTGTAATGTTTTTCATTTTGGCAATAAATGGAAAAACCGTCCAAAGAATTTTTGAAAAAAAAAAAAAAAGAGGTTTTCGTGATCAGAAGATCAATCATATGTGATAAAGAAAGATAACATTTAGAGCAAATTGAGAGGAAATTGAAAATGAACGAATCTAATAAATATATCACGTCCGGCTTGGAAAATAATTTGTTAAAAGCAAAAAAAAAAAAAAAAAGGCAAAATATTGATTGCAAATTGATTATGGACATTCATGAATGTTTGGAATTCAAGAAAATTGCTGCTGTCACTAACTTCTGCATGAAACTATAATGATATTTAAAAGAAGTAATGAATTTAATATTATCATTAATTTCAATGAGAGTCTTTAATATTTCAGCATTTAAAAATATTATTATATTCGTTGTTTCAACACGGTGAAGAATCTAATCTTATCTTTCAACCTATTTATCGACATGTCTACCGATCTATCAAACCATATGTCTCACAATACATATATATATAGAGAGAGAGAGAGGGAGAGAGGCGTATCTTTACATCTGCGAACCATCTTGATATCATCCATATGGGTTATTGGTGTGGGAGAATGGGTAAGGATCTTGTTCGTAAATGGTGCAGAATGGAAGAAAATAATGGATTGTAATCCGGCATTTTTTAAAGAAAAATTGATAACAAGGTAATCTAAGAAGAGATAGGGGGTGTCCTCGTGGTGTTATGGTTAAAGCGATGGACTGCGGGTTAAATAGCAGCAGTTCCTCTAGGAGAATGACTTTGGCATTAAATAACCTAAAAAGAGTTGATATGCCATTAAACAAAGAAACAAAGAAACCAAGTAGAAGAGGAGATTTATTCAGAAACAAAGTCGACACTACAGCCTTTCGGTTCTTATGAACCATTATATATATATATATATATATATATATATATATATATATATATATATATGCAAATTTCATTAAACATAATAGACATTTTATGCCTACATATTTTCTTTTGGATCCGTTCGAATTCACGTATTACTTTTATCGTATTCGGGGGGAATTGATTAAGGTATTGTCCATAGTTGTATGTATCCCTAATACTTTCTGCCCGACTTCGGGCCATCATCAGGGGAGAATCCGTTACAAAAGTGATGTAACTTTTGTTTTAGCAAATTACTACTGTGTAAGGACGTCTTTGCTGTTGGAGATTTACAGAATTACATTTAAAAGCAAGCGCCATAATCTCCAACAGCAAAGACGTCCTTACACAGTAGTAATTTGCTAAAACAAAAGTTACATCACTTTTGTAACGGATTCTCCCCTGATGATGGCCCAAAGTCGGGCAGAAAGTACTAGGGATACATAAAACTATGGACAATACCTAAATCAATTCCCCCCCGAATACGATAACAGTAATACAGGAATTCGAACGGATCCAAAAGAAAATATGTAGGCATAAAATGTCTATTATGTTTAATGAAATTTGCCTTAACGAAGAAATGCTACCTAAATATACATATATATACACATATATATATATATATATATATATATATATATATATATATATATATATATATATATATATATATATATATCCATATTTTACATTCATGTGAGTATGTTAGTGATTCTGTATATAGATCGATAGATAGCTAGATAATAAATTTCAATTGACATTTCATCATGCAAGTAAATATATGTGGTAGATACCAAGTGAACATGCTCTGCAACGGAATGAATAAGGTTTATCTCTATCTTTTTCAATGTCGTCTGATAAATATCGTCATGACAATACTGCCTTACAATAACTTGAAGTCAATGCACGCAAGATTATTGAAATGCAGTTAATATATATAATTGTAGAAAGAATATCTATAGAGAGAAAATAAATCCTTATTATTGTTAGCCCATTGCATTTTTACTGTCAATGGCGATTCACTATAGGCGGATTAACAATGCTGGAATATATGTATGGATTACTATCGTGAAAATTTATATTAAAAAAATGAATTTAAAATAAGTACAACTAACGGGAACGTTAATAAATTAACCTAATTCTGTGATTAACATTTAAAGAAGAGGAAATATGAACTAATTTTATTTGGTTTAAATGAATTTAATATGAGAAGGCTTTCAGGTATATATCATAGGATTGAAATTGTATAATTGCAATGCGTTGAGCACATACCAAACAACATATTTCCTTCTCATGAAAAGTAAATTAAATCGGTGAATATTTTTCTACTGCCAAGTAGAATACCTTATCAAAATACTCCTTGCAGGTAGGGCGTAAATATTAATCAATTACGAAACGGCCAACATAAAATTTTGGGGTAGCTCAGAAATATTAAAGCTAAGATTTATTTCTGTAGTCTCTTTTTAAAACTTTTTTATTCATAGATTATTTTCCGTGAATAATTAGGTTTCCATCAAAGCAATTAATTATCAGGTGATTCATAATATTCCCTTTTTTTCTCTTTCTCCCTCAATCTGCTCATGTTATTCTCCTTCTCTATCTCTTTTCGTCATTTTTGTTTTTCCTATTCTCTTTTCGCTATCCTCCCTCCCTTTATCTCTCTCTCTCTCTGAATATCTGTTATCGTTTATTATAAATGTGTCAGCACGTTAGATTACTAAATAAAGTTAAGCTTGTGATTGATTCTACCTAATCCAATGGTAATTTACTCCGAAAATATAGGAATGTTGTGTTTCAAAGAAGTGTATATATATATATATATATATATCATTTTGCGTTGAATGACTTCTCTTTAGAAATTTTCAGCTTTTATTCTGACACCGTCAACAGCAGATATCTTCGTGCAATACTACAACACGAATTGTGGAAGTGCCAGTGGTGTAAGGATTATCGTCGTGTGAAATGGACACGGCAACACGAGTTCAAACCCTGGACGAGACTGATTGCATTTCACATAGCGCTAATACCCTTGTGAAAGGTATGAATCCACTTATTCTCCCCCCAGCTATCGGTAAATTGTATGGCAGACTAGGTTTTTCAGCCTTGGTGAGGCAACTATTCTAGGAAAAAGAAAACTCTGAATTCACTTAAAAATTGACCTTGTGTCGTATCCTGCCCGAGCGAAGGGGTTGGTAAATATGAATACTACAAAACAAATAAGACGGTTCCCAGCAGACTCTTGGGGCATCACATCATATAGGCACGTGTAATATCACCGTTCTAAAAAATCTGTGAGTGCAACAGTACACCTTAATTTCCTGTCGAACCCCCGTGAGAAGATTTGACGAACACAAAAAACACCGTATTTGTTCGCTAATACAAAAGTTTATTCACTGCTACCCTTCTTCATAGTCACTGAAAAAGAGAAACAAGGTATAAAAGGCCTTTCAAACGCTTTAGATTAACAGAGAGAAATTAACCAGCGTAAGACGTGAGAGGCCAATACATAATTGTATTATTTGTGGCGGCCGGTGTGGGACACTATCGCGGAGCTCAACCGAAGTGGGTGCCGTAATTTCAGTCCCTCTTCACACTCTCTGGTTCCTGTCCAACTAAACTTATTTCCTTTTTATCTCTATTGGGTCCCTTCTAACGGTTTTTCAGGTTGCATTTCTTCCAGCCATTCAGAGCCTGTCGGCTGATTGCCCCAGATATTTTTCTATCTTTAACGTAGTTGTTTGCTACTATTATGACCTGGATTTCGGGAACAAACCGTTCACTTTCCTATTCTTTTATCCGTTGTCGTCTTACCTTCTCTCTCCCTCCTTCTCTTTCTTTCTCTCTCTCTCTCTGACTGTCTGGAATGTCTTTCTCTTATGTGTCCCTCCTTTTTCACAGCCTCCAGTTTGACCTCTAAATCTTTTGAGGAAACAAGTTACTACTAAAAGAATCAACCAGTTTCCTTAATCATATTAAATTACGAGTATTTGGATTTTTGAGAAAGAGTGCCTGCAAAATAAATAGACAGTTTCATAGAGTTATTTTAATAGAATTATTCAATTAATTAAATCTTGTAGTAAACCGTTTTTTACGAGTTTCTTCCCACAACATGGAGTCGAGTTGTCACTGAATAATCAGTATCTCCATAAAATTCTCTTCGGAAGATTTTTATCGTTTCCCTACCAAAATCACTAAATATAGTTTAGTCATCTTAAAAAAAGAATTGTAATAACTTCAGTTTGCAAGCTACCATTATTAACCCTTTAATAAGACTTTTACAAAAGACTCTAGTGTAGGATATGTATCACCTGAATAGCTCTTCCGTATTTTGGTGGGTTCCGTAGGCAACTAGCACAAACACTTTCCTGTTATTTCTATTTTGACGATTTCTAATGCTCTTTAATTTTATACAAACATACTTTTGTCAAAAAAGTATTTTTACTTTAGTATTATCTTCCACAACTCGCACAATTTCACGAGACAAACAACTTCAATAAAACGTTGTTAAGCAAAGACTAGCTGGGCCGGATTTTAATCGGAATCATAAGAGCCGTGGTTCTACTCAAGAAAGAAAACTTGAAATAAAAAGTATTCAACTTATCGGTGTTTCTATATTCACTGTTCCAGTTTATTCAGGCGAGGCGAGGCGATGTGCCAGTTCACTTTTAAAACTGAGTAATTATCTGTAACTATTCAATGTAAGCTCTTCTTGTGGCCCTCAAGAGAGGACGGTGGTTTACATTGGCCCAGCAGCTTAGTCCAACGGCCAATACAAACGCCACTGGTCTGTTCAACTGATGGTTGTTAATTTGAATATCCGGATTCTTGAAAAGAAAACTAACCTCCCAGGTGGACTTCCCAGAAGATAAGTATATTAAACGAAATCATCTTTTGATAGTACTGTTCTTCTACGCATCATTACATAAATGTCTGATACTTATGTAAGTACACAGCGTAAAAATACGCGCACTAAAATATACTTGTACCCAACGTATATATGAACACTTATTTTATATACACATGCTCACACATATAATCATGTGCATTATTGTACATAAATATATACACCTATGAGCAGGAGAGCTGATAGGAACCTAACAGAAATCACTGATAAAATGTTTTATATGCAGTTATTTCACGTAATGTCTTTTAAAAAGCTGTTGGACGATTGTAATATATATATATATATATATATATATATATATATAGTATTATTCGGTCCAGTTAAACCAGAGTTGGGAGCAATTCCTTCAGGACAAGAAACCCTTTCATGAGCTGAACATTTAAATTTTCCTAGTAGAGAGCTCAATGTAATTGATTTTACAGATCAATATTTCTTTAAAGAAAAAAAACAAAGACCGGTTATTTAAAGATATATATATATATATATATATATATATATATATATATATATATATATGTGTGTGTGTGTGTGTGTTGTGACGTACACTATACTGGTAAGGTTTAGATATAGCAGCAGACACTCTGGGAGAGAAAAGTGGGAGTTTGCCGACAGGAAATCCCTTTAAGCAAAAAAATGAGACTCCTTTTGCCTAGCTAGAGCGAATTGGAACGCGAGGCGGGGTAGCTTGAAACAGGAAAAGATAAACGCTGCATGAACAGTCAAAAAGAAAAACACGACCTGAGTAGTTGGGAAGAAAAGGCATGACCACGTGGGAGAAAATGGACAACAGAAAAAAGACCTGATAGAACACAATTTTCTATCATGTCCATGTCGAATCTTTACGTTAACCATCACTTCTCAGATAAGTCTTATCCGAATATCTCTTGGACTCAGTTATATGTTTATATTATTTTGTTTGTTGAATGTCAATGAAATAGATATTTATATCATTGAAAATACTGTTGTTTTCAATTTTATTTTGCTTGACATTGTGATACATTGGTTCCGCACTCTAATTCCTCAACCTGTTGTTGATACCTTTTTATATTTATTATTACGCGTGAGATATCCCTTACCAGCCGACACGAGTAATTAAGACGAATGATATTTTTTGTTCGTTAACGTACTTCTTCGCTGACGTGTTCGAGGCAACGAATACCAAAATATGGAGAATTTCGTCTGGACACGAGAGAGAGAGACGTTGCAGTCTGAAGACAGAGAGAGAGAGAGAGAGAGAGAGAGAAGGTGGGCAGAGACATAGGCAGCCTGATAAATCCTCAGTGAGACAAACTTATTATCAAATACAGACAGACAGACGGACATGCAGAGAATTTTTATGTTTATTTGATTGTGTACAAAGTGATGTCATTGTCCAAGAAATATTATAACACGATCAAAAACTATTTCCATAAGACAAGAATTAAGAGAATAATGCATATACATGTTGGTAACGATTGCAATATATATATATATATATATATATATATATATATATATATATATATATATAATGCATTTTGGCCAAATTATAAAAATGCCCTCTAACTTTTAATATAAGAATAATTGTTCCTTACTAAAAATATAATGTACGAATAATATAATATATGAATAATGTGTAAAGTAAATTAAAGATGGCGACCGTAGTCGAGGGCGACCAGAAGGCTCTCTTTTCAATAGCTACTACAACAAGGTGTAGTGGACGGTGCTCCGCCTTTCATTGGATTTCTCCAATTTACCCTAGATACATATCTTATATTGCTGAGTGTTAAGCAAGGAGGTATCATGTACCATTTTTAAAGTCTTTGGTATGACTCAACCTGGGATTGAACCTATGTCTCCCGGACCATTTGCAAACACTCTACCCATTTGGTCAATGAGCTGATATAATGTACGAAAAATCTGGCTTTGATTTCTTCTTTCTTGGAACTTCAAGAATGTTAATGCACTGTTCGAATACCCTTAAACTAAACCGAATTGTAAAATAAACCCATGTAACACAGCCATACATGAATATGAGAAACGTACATAGAATGTTCATAACATATATACATAGAACATAGGAATCCCGAAACACCAAAAACACTTACGACTTCTTAGTTCAGGTACGAAACTTTTTATTACCTTTGAGTTTAAAGGTTATTCGACATAAGGAGAGAGGCACAATCTTTCTATGCTGGCTTTTCCATCTGCACCCCCAACACATGTGGCACCGGCCCCAAGGCCACTGCGAGCTAGCGAAAGTCACCCTTCTTCTTCAGACCGCAAGACTCAACTCTGACCTTTTCAAATCTCCCAAAATCCTCCGCGCGCGCTTCCGGTGCATTACGTCATTCACATATCTGGTCACATCCGCTATCTGGGATTTTTATTTTGACATCTGTGAACGACACATCTTCACCGCGCGCGCGTTAACACGTGCGCTCAAGTTGGCACCTAACTAATCCATGTGCTGAACCGAAAGTTTCTCAGCCTAACTAAACCCAAAGGCAAGATGTATAATACGAAATCCCTCGACCATTATATTACACCCAGATTTTTAAAATACTCTTGAGTATCTTACAAGGGATTCTGCCCCGATGTTTATTCCTTTGATAAGATTTTCTGCAATGGATGTCTTCTTCGAGGAGTTTCCTTCTTCTTTGGAGGAATTTCCAGAAATTCCAGTTAATTGTGATTTTCCTTCTCCCCAGATATTCTAATACTTTTCGATTTGTTAGTTCTTTTTCTTTCGCCTTTTCATGACAATAACATCTTTTGCGACTGTGGTATATTTTTTCTATCAAGTTATTTACGTATATGCTGGATGTCCATTTCAATTGTTTATAACAAGGTCACCAATTTTGTTTCATTTCTTTCAAATACCTTTATATCATTTCTGTATTATGTGATTTATTGTCTTTTGTGATTTTTAGAAATGTGTATACACCTGTACACTAATTAAATACAGAGTTGAGTGTCATAATTGTTATAACTTAAAAGCATATAACTTGTATAGCAGTAAGGAGAGTGAGTCATTCTGGAAGATGCTTCTTTGGATTTTCACCTCAACTAGGGTAACTTCCTCCCGCTGTCATTTTCACCTTCCTTTTCTTTGGCATTCGTGATGAAGTTTAAAACTTTGTCGGATATCACGTACATTTTCTTATTCTATTATTCACATATGCAGGACCGTGTAATTAGCCTTTTTTTAGTGAGTTGCTAATTATTTTTTTTTTTTGCTTTTGCTTTTTTAAGGGTGTAATTGTCCCTACGTAGGAATTAATCTTTTCCTGTTCAATCTCTGCGGCATCATTTTTGTTATCGCAGAAATAGTCCACGGCATTCAACCGAGTAGTATATTTCTTTTTAACTGTGTAGTCAGGATCCCCCACATCGTAAATAATCACTCTATCATTCAATAAATGCTTGTGATGGTTCAATGTTTAAGGTCTTTCTTGATCACGGTAATTTTCCCTTTTCTCCATCTATTCTGGTGTACTTGATTCATTTTGTCATTTACTCATTTGCAGGTCAAGTCAGTCGAATATTTATTAAACTATTCAACATTTCTATTATGTTCTTATCATTTCCATATTTTACTCAAAAATTGTTTTGTTTCGTTTTTATCTGCTGCATTATCCGCCATCTTTTTCTTGGTAGGTTTTTATAATTTTGGCGGGAAACTCTTATTTTGTTCGTTTTGATTTATCCTGTACCAGTACCTTTTCAGATTTCCTTCTTCCAGTAAAAGAAAAAAAATGATGATTCATTTCTTATATTTGTGTCGTCAGTCTTGTATGCATTTGTATTTTGGGCGGTATTTTCATTTCGTTACGTTCTTATACGTTTTCTCTTTCATTGTCATCGTTTCTTTTTTTTTTGTCTTTCTATTACTATTATTAGTTCTTCATTGAGAGTTTTTCACTATTATTATTATTATTATTATTATTATTATTATTATTATTATTATTATTATCGCAAGTTTTTCACACCAGAGTTGACTGGAGGTTTTCAATGAATCTAAGAGACCACAAGTCTCCTCAGATCTTCAGGACTAGCCTCAATATTCTAGTAGATCTGGGATTTGAATGATCTCGATGATTCCCTTAATTTCCAATCCTCCATACATTTTTCCAGGCCTTTAGAACCTTTTCAAGATCACTAACTACAACCAATATTACCCTTACACTTAATCTTTACAACCATTTTTTTTTCTTCGGCAATGTCCTTGTATTTGCCTGCTTTCACGTTTTTGTTTTCATTGTTGTCCCCTTCAACGCTAAAATTCCCTTGATGACAAAGTTTTTTTTCTTGATAAATAGTGCTTGGGCGGCTCTCCTGGTCGGGGATTTATCATCCGCTGGTTTCTCAAAATCCTAGCAAATTTTGAGCGTCTCATTTTTTAATACAGATTCTGGTTTGTGCATATACTATTTGTATGTGTAATCACATTTAAATCTATCGCTCAATTTCCAATGGATTCATTTTCCGCCCGATTGTACCTCTTGTTTTACTGATTTTTATTTACTAGTGTGCTGCATTGATTTATTCTGTGATTAACCGTATCCTCTATCTGCACATAACGTACACTTGCTCCTCTGTTGCGTTCAGACAGTTGTCGCTCTAATATAATTTGTCCTTGTGGCATCGTTTTGCGCAACTATTTGTAAAGATTCAATTTATCTTTTGCGGTTTCCCTTTCTTTGCCCTGTCCAAGTATTTTCGTATGTATGTTCGAGTGTTTGTCACTTGAAGTATCTATTCACTTTTTTTCTACCCATTTCACTTTCTTAGTTTTTCTATTTTTCTTTACGTTTCAGTTGTTGTTACTGGCTTCTATTTGGTTCGGTTTGGTATGTTGGGTTTTATGGCATATCAACCTTTGTAGGTTATTTAACGCCAAATCCATTTTTATGGAAATAATCTGTTCTATTTAAAACAATTCAGTTTAGCATAAGTACACAGTTTAATTGTCAAAAACATTTCTACTTCAAACTATTCAAGCAGTTATATGTAACAATTTATTTAAGTGTAAATACAGTTTTAATGTCAAAAAGCAGTTCTATTTGAAATAATTCAGTTAAGCATAAGCACGTAGTTTAAATTTAAGTACGGTTTAATTGTCAAAAACATATCTATTTCAAGCTATTCAGTTTACTCAAACAATTCAGTTTAGCGTAAGTATGCTGTTAGTTCTATTTAACCCATATCCTTATCAGGTGCTGCCACTCCGGGCCAGAGTGGACCTGGGAGCGATGGCAATGAAGGGGTACTCTGCATTCCCCAAAGCACCAGCATTGCTGGAACCTCCCCATCAGATTGTTTTTGTCATATCCAGAACACCCGTTGGGGTGGTCTTACCCCTCTGCAGAGAAGCAGTCAGTGTATTCTATAGCCCCATCCGACTGGTCAACTGGCTTCTGTAAATTGGTCTTTCTTTGGGTTTTTTTTTAATATTTCATGAGTTTTTGTATTGATTCATCAACACAACCCTCAATGCTGGTGGGAACTCTGTCTCCTCCTTTTCTTGAAACATGGATCAATCTGTATCGTCAGATATTCAGTAAAAAGCTTTGGGCATATTTACAATTTTCTTATTTTTTGGTCCGATTGCCTGAGTTTCGATCTGGTCCATTTTAATAATAATTTACAGTATATTATAAGGGAAATTCTCCAGTTGTTTTATCCTTTCATGAAGTTTCTTGTGCAGTTCTTTGTTTTGGGAAGTTTTTATTATTTTTTTTCGTCCTCCTGTGGTAACCTTACCGTGTTTTCTTTAATCTCTGTTTGATTGATAATGTCCACTTGCAATATGCCGATTAACTTGAAATCTTTCTTCTTTTCAATCATTCCGATGCTTTCTTGAATTAGTAGTTCTATTCCTTCCACTATTTTTTTTTATTATCAGCATGGTACATTCTTATTTTCTGGCTCAATTTCAGTGAGTCTCCCATGTATGCGCTTCTTAGGATCTTAAAATCCGATCGAGTTTTTCCTTCAACCGTTTTATCCAGCTTTTCATTGCGTTCCTGATGAGGTGAATATTCTAAACCATACTTCATATATGTCATCATAGCTAATTATTTTCCAGCTAGATATTTTATTGAGTGTTGCTTTGAATGAGTCTAGGGTGTATGTTGGCCACGGTAGCTTTTTTTAGAATTTGGAATTCATTTTTTGTTGATATTTTTCCATACGGACATTGTTACATTCTTTCTCGACCCATATCTTACCCCGATAAGAAATTAGTCTAAGTATTCTATGTGACAGGACGTGCGGTTAAATACTTAACTAATATGTAAAAATTAAAGTTTATGAAATATAGGAAAATGGATATATACATATATATCATAAACAAAAATATCCTGAAAATAAGGATCATTTTGTTCGAGGCTGAAATTGGACTAAAAAGCTGGTTGGTTGTTTTTAAAGTTAAGTGCGAAACAATTATTTTTGATTTTAAAGGTGAGCGAATTCATTTGATTTTTCGGTTTTCATGTGCCTCTATCGATCATAATGATGAAACGGGTCATTTCGTAAAACATATTTTTCTAGCCCCTATCTTAAAGGTCAATGCCCAAAGGGAGATTTAATTTTGCTCCACCCTAAATAAAGGTGAACTAGGGAGGGCTCATCCAGTCAGGTGAGGCTGAGAACTATGTGTTCAACCCTATTGCTTTAAACCTGTTCCCATTGGTCAAAGCATTTAAAAAGATTCTCCCTACAACGGTAAGATATAATATTGAACTAGGATTGGTTGACCTATGGAAATATGACTTCTAATTGTCCTTTGTTGGATAACTAATCAGAAAACATTTTAGTCCAGATTTTGATCTATAAAAACAGGATGGTAAAACAAATATTCGGAGAGGATGAGGAAAGAGACCAAAAAGAAATTCAAGACTGCCAAAGAAGCATGCCTTCCATTCTAGACCCAAGGCAATCTGAACTACCTGTTGACTTTATAGAAATTCAAAGTCCCAAAGTTTTTAAACATTATTATTATACTAACCGAACCTTATCGTCACTCTTCCTCTCTCGATTTTCATTCTTCTTTTTGCAGGAAAGCAAACATTGCTTGCTTATTATTTCTTGTCTCATAAACGTGTTTCAATAAAGACTATCTTTGTTATTTGTTAACAACGGGTTATATCTATTCTAGACAATGTAACCACTCATATTACCTGACTGTCAGAAGATTGAGCTGAATTGTATAAACCCCACTTCGTGAATCTTTCAAACACAGCGTTGGCATGGAAGAACTTGATAAAGTAAACAGTCGGAGGTAAATGTTGTAGCCACGAATACAGCTGACACAACAAATACTGTGACTATTAGTCACACCACATTGGGCGCCGTGACTAGTATAGGACCACATCTGGTGCCACTTAAACCAGGATCAACCTTGAATAAACTCCACGGCTAAATCCCACCGCAAACAGGACTCGGCCCAGGCAAATTCGCATTAATACTTCCACACCTAACCCAGGAACTGACCGAGAGAAATCTCCACAACTCAGCTACACCAAGGAAAATATTGTCACCTCCTCCCAAAAAACTACAGATCCAGGGTAAAAGACTGTTTTTCTTCGCTTCTCTTTATTCGTTGTACAAATTGTTGGCTCATTAGTTGGATATGTTGTTAGATAAACTAGTATCACATTTAAGAAAAAGCATATTCAATGTCTACCACCAACCCAAGTCTCATACACATAGTAGCAACATGCGGATCTAGCATCCCAATATTTACTGGAAGGCCGACTGATTTGAAACCATTGCTAGCAACATTAAAAAAGAAGCAACGGATCTACAAGTTAACAGATTTGGAGGTAATAAACATAGCCTATTATTTTTCAGAGTGTATAGTGTCGGCATGGATCGGAAACTAACTTGACGATCACCAAGACATGCAAATAAAGACTTGTTCGAGGAACTAGCGGCAGCGCATGGAGAGTTTGTAAACTCTACTACCGCTGCTTGGGCTTTAATAAAGATAAAACAACAAAAAAAAAAAACGAATCTCTCTCCGAATTAGCGTGCAGAATATGAAATCTTGCTAATTTAACATAGAGACTCGGAGATAAGGGAAGGATTAACGGAGCGAGTACAGCTAGCTGAACTTTTTTATATGTGGTTTAAGTAACTCTTTCATTAAAGCAGACGTTGCGAGACTTAATCCAACAACAATTTCGGAGGCCTTGTCATCAGCAAGGGAGAGTGAAATATTCTTTGGCAAATATCCGTAAAGGAATTCGAGAATTGCTTACTCTCGAAAAGAAGGACTCAACAAGAATGTTTGAGCGTAATGCTCTATTTCGGTATCTGGTGCTTATTGGTCTAATTGATGAAAGCAAAATGAAGCTTGATTATGTGCTTGGTTAACGTTTGGAAGATTGCTTAGAAAGACGCCTGCAAACTCATTTCTTTAAACTTGGTCCCCAGTAGTACACCACTTATGAGTTCATTATATATATATATATATTTATATACACACACACACATATATATATATATATATATATATGGAAAAGATAATAGTTAAAACATTTACAGCTAGTTTGCGTAATAGTTCGTCCTTTATTCAAAGAAAATCTTCTTTAGACTAATTTTTTTTTTTAGGTTTACTACGATTTAGCAAATGAGGAAATTGATAAAATAATGGGGAACATGTGAAAAAGTATAAAGGGTGGGAAAGAGTCTAAAGAAAGGGGACAGGGAAGGAATGAAAAGTGAAGGAAATTGATAAAGATTTGAGTGATGGGGGTAAAGGTTGTTGATTTTGACTGTGACCATCTTAGTAGATGGTCAAGGCTTGGTACAATCAAGTGTATCATGTTTCTTCAGAGATTTGACCAGAAAGAGGTTGGTTAATTTAAGTGTGTATATATTTACCAACCCCTCTGCTCGGACAGGATATGATACAAGGTTATTTTTTAAGTGGAGTTTAACAGGTTTGATTTCAGAATTTGCCTTCTTATAGACTAGTTACATCACCAAGGCTGAAGAACCTAGTCTGCCCTACT
Source organism: Sepioteuthis lessoniana (assembly GCA_963585895.1). Taxonomy (NCBI): domain Eukaryota; kingdom Metazoa; phylum Mollusca; class Cephalopoda; order Myopsida; family Loliginidae; genus Sepioteuthis; species Sepioteuthis lessoniana. The sequence goes on along the minus strand of OY757912.1, from coordinate 25,776,096 downwards.
ATTTACCCATAGCTGGAAGGAGAATAATTGGATTCATACCTTTCCCAAGGGTATTAGTACTATGTGAAATGCAATCAGTCTCGTCCAGGATTTGAACTCGTGTCGCCGTGTCCATTTCCAACGACGATAGCAATTACACCACGTGTATAAGAGGGAAATATAAAGAGGGGAAAGGTTTTGAAAAAGTGGAAATGGAAAGGTGTATCGCTTTTCATCAAAGACAGTGACTATAATGGAGAATCTAGTATATTTTTTTACCATTTCTCAATATATATACATACTTTCTGCACGTGCAGGAAGTCAGAGGAGGTCTATTTTAAATGGATTTTTGAGTTTTTAACCAGAATATTTTTCTTCTTGAACCATTCCCATTTCAAGGCTTAAGAGCCCAGTCTACCCAATGATTTAAGAAGTTGGAGTAAGACAACTTTGATTCATACCATTCTCAAAGGTATTAAGGCTGTTAGTAATGCAAATACCCTCTTTCCGCATTCGAACTCGTGTCGCTGAGATCATTTTCTCACAAAGTTAACCTTTTCACCACGAAGACGCTCACACACACCCGCAAGCACACACAGAGGCACAGAGATATATATATATATATATATATATATATATATATATATATATATATATATATATATATATATATATATATATATATATATATATATATATATATATATATATATATATATATATATATATATATATATATATATATATATAGTGTCATTTGCTAAATGTATTTCCATCATACTATGGAAATTCCTAAATTTCTATAATCTATAACGCTTTCAAATCTTAGTAAACTTGTATATTCCGAAAGGAGATACATATACAAATATCATTAAATGAGGAGGCAAAGACCCAGTATAGATATTCTATTCAGTAATTATCTTTATTTGGAGCGGGCAATTGCATGAACAATGGACAGTCGGCAGCTAAGCCCTTGGTGGACATTTAATTCCTGCAGGTAATCCAGCGTGTAATTTGTCATTAAATCTAGTAGATGTGAATAAGTCACTTCAAAAGGGCGTGAAATCCAAGGATCTGGTAAATCTTTGAATCGAAACTCAAACGAAAGAATCGAGTGGGTGAGAAGCGCATGTGAAAGGCAAATTAATCTAAAGTTATTAAATTTGCCTAATCGAAAGATGGCCTAGGATAATCTGTAGAAATTTACATGGTCAAAATGCCCTTTATCGCTTGTAGCGAGAAATGATGACGTAGATAAAAGGGGGAGAGAATTTCGAAACAGATTAGGGCTCACTTAAAACGGACAAATAAACAGCACACACACACACACACACACACACACACACACACACACACACACACACACACACACATATATATATATATATATATATGAAAATAAGCGAGTTTATACATATGCAATGTGAAATATATCAATACATGCGTCATTACGTAACGAGACAATTTAATAAAGAAATAAATGTTAATGAATAGCATGAGATACGCGTGAAGATAGACATAGCGAGAAATAAATAGACAAACACACACGTATATATATATATATATATGTGTGTGTGTGTGTGTGTGTGTTTTTGTGTGTGTGTGTGTTTGCGTATATTTGTCAGCATGTTTATACATATATATATATATATATATACATGATTTTAACAATGCAGACCCAGTCATTGATGTTACGGTCAGGGTTTTGCCTATGTGATCATCAGAGTAAAAGCATTTAGTTTGGTGATTTCAGGAACGTCTAACTCGCCATTACCAACTGCTGTGAACTCAGTGTCAAAATTATTGAATTCTATATCTTCATAAATTTTCCACCAACACTCTCCCTACTTTTCCTTTTAACTCAATAAAGTGCGCGCACACACACACACACACACACACACACACACACACACACACACACATATATATATATATATATATATATATATATATATATATATATATATATATATTTACATTAGTGAAAAATATAACCAAATGCGAGCATATGTAAATATAATATTATTTCAATTCTAAAGATTAAAATATAAAGTGAAAAGATGTTAAATCATTTTCATGAGACTCTCCTAAGATGTATTGAATATTTTAATTTCAAATATCATAAAATGTTAATATGCATACCAAACAACGTAGAAAGTTTGTTAAATTTAGTATTATTTTTTCATACTTCTCTAAAAAGGGACTATTTTTTAAAACTCTTTTCTTTTTCAGGTTCATTTTGTTCTCATTAATAATAACAATATCCAGTCTTTATTCAGTTCATTTAGGGCAATATATTATAAATAAAATCGGAAGAGGAGCTTTCACCCAACTGATGACCGTTGGCTGTTGGGGCAATTTTATAAAATTTCCGTCGGAAGTCACCCCGAGAACACACAGAAGTAATACAATGTTTGCTACTAAATGTTTTCGCGAATATCAATTGAATGTTTTAATCAGAATATACTAGATGGCTCTTAAGCACATTTTAAGAGATGTTCTTGATTTTAATTGTAATATTTAGGTTAATTACCGATGATATGGCGACAAGAAAAATCATAATCAGGCAGCAAATGTCGATATTCCTTGTTATTACCTTAGATTTATATAAGTTTTGGAAATGTCAACTGACTGTGTTCTCATGCTCTTAATTAATGTTCATGGACTATACCATCGCCAATTAAGACCCCAATTAACAAATCTATAAACACAATTATACTAATTATATTGAACATACAACTATAATAAGAGAAATAGATAGCTATTATTATTGAGGCCTTCTATCACCTGATCAATCCATGGCAATTCAAATATTACACTGTTGCGGTCAGGGGACACTACTGCATTTAATTATCATGGTATTTAACACATAATTTGCTTAATGCAATATGTAAAATTAACTATTTTACTGTATCTGTATACTGTTTGGAACAGTTCTGAATATTCATCTTATTTTTGTTAAGTTCTGCTTGCTATTTTCAGGAGGTTTTCATTCGCTGGGGTTGTCAATCAAGCCCACAGCATCCCAGTTCCCTTTATTGGTACCATTGTTCTGCTCGTGAGACTGATCGATGGGTATGACGGAAAATAGCCAATTCCTTTTCTGGACAGTGAAGTTCTCATTTTGGAATTCATGGGCGTTATAGGGGTGTGTCGATGGCTGTCCCACCGTATTCCTCTGCCAAATGCACAATAACCCAGTGCTCGTAGTTTGTACTCTTGGGCATGAAAATATTCGGGTTTTTGCCTCAGAGTATTACGTACATAGCAAACTATGTTTGGTATAGAGATCGCACGTACACAAGGACAGTCACTTCCAGTTTCAAGGCAGTTGTTCAGTAGTGGAGCAAGAATTAGGTCTGCATTGTATTGGTGTTTTTTTTTAATTGAACTTGTTAGTGACTCGGGTGTCGTTTCTAAGGATATGAAGCATAATGACCAGTATATCAGTAGTTGGTTGGTTGGAGGTAGACTGATCTGCTTCTGTACGACGAGTTTTTGCTAGACTGAATCTCTTCGATTTTTTTTTCTGGAAAACTAAAATAAAAATAAAATATTTATGAAAGGAGCCGTAAGAATCACATGAATTAGGTCATGTTTAATTGAGAAATGTCTGAGGTTTAACAGAGTAACTATACTGAAGAAACAGTTTTCGTCCTTGATTATATATATATATATATATATATATATATATATATATATATATATATATATATATTTGTGGGGGGATTTCATTCATTAAGGTGACTTTGTACTATGTTATTCCCTCTTTCTTCCCCTCATGGGAAAGTAACAAAACATATGGAAGGTATCTTTATTTTAATTTTTCATTCCCATATTTTTAATTTTTTTTCCTAGGAAAAACGTGATACTTTTGGAAAATTTTCGAACCCTGTTTACCTAACTATATTCTGATACAGAACCCTATTAACTTCAACTCTAACGGTGGCGATTTAAAAAAAAAATTATTTGATTTAAAAAGAATTTTCAGATTGAACATCAATTCTTCGCATTTAAACATTGCTTTCGGATTGTTGAACTAAAAACAAACGCCCCAAAATAAACATATATGTTATCATATATTAATAAATACATTAGTGTATTTTGTCATGTCTCATTATTGCATTTACTACCCGCAGACACACACACACACACACACACACACATATATATATATATATATATATATATATATATATATATATATATATATATGCGCGTTTCGATCACAGCTTCAAGCATCCTACGTGTCCGTGGATGACATATACGCTCCCACACGGGCGTTGACAAAGTCTGGTGAAGGAAATTTACGGCTGCCACTCACATAATGCAAAGCTCTTCGAATGAATTGAGCACTCTGGTATTCGGTAAGGCAAAAATGTAAACAAAGGAAAGGTACTTCTTAATGCTTTAAAATTCCCGAGCTGACGTGGTTTGCTTGTTGGCTGAGTAAGTAAAGTTGCGTGGGTTTTGATCCCAGTTTCAAGCGTCCTACGTGTCTAGCCACACGGAAGAGTTATGATTCAACGATCAGTCTTTTGATGGATGGCAGTATATATATATATATATATATATATATATATATATATATATATATATATAAAGTCAGTGACAGAGTATTGGTAAGAGAGACTGTGATATACAGGAAGGGATTCTTCGTAGCGTAGTGGCTGACGAGATGGATTGTAACACCTTTAACGGATTCGAACTTCAGTTACGATATCACGTTACCTTTCGGACTAATACAATTTGAAAATATGAATACATTTATTTCCCAGCTATGAGTTAAATAATTCCACTCTTGACCTCCTACAAGGGATTTTGTGTATTAAAATAACCCAAGAAATTTGATGGTCCAATAAATGAAAAAAAATCAAAGTGAACTGAGCGAGATAGGATAGCCAACCAATCCCTGAGATATTTAATGCTTATTCGTTACTGTTTTATGCAGGATGGGTTGGTTATTATTTTATAAAATTAGTCTTTATTTTCTTTCACATTATTTTATCAGGTCTTTTCAATGCTTTTGATTTATCTTGATGTCGAGACGACAAAACATAAATTCTCTTTTTTTTAATTAAAATCAAATTCAAGCTCTCTCATTATGTATCACTGCGTTTCATTTAAGCTTAAAAGAAAAAAGACTCTATATGACAACTCTAATGCTAAAAGAGTCTCTCTCTCTCTCCCTCTCTCTCTCTCTCTCTCCTACACACACACACACACACACATATATATATATATATATATATATATATATATATATATATATATATATACGTGTTTGTGTGTAAGGGAGTGTGTCTTAAAATCGCATAACAATAGTCTTTTAATCAAAAGCGGATTTCATACACAAAAATTCATTGGGAGTTCTCCAACATAATTCTATTCAGCAAGTGCCCGAACCAGCACTTCTTCATCAATAAATTTTGAGGCGTAATATATTTATACTGCTCCCATTATTAAAATCAATCAGTCTGCATTCGATGAACTTAAAATATGTGGGGGGTGTAATTGGGTACTTTTCGTAGTTTTACATATTTTATATGCCATAATATGCTCGCATTTTACTCGCTTTGGCTAATATAAAGATGTTTGGGGAACTATTTAACGTACGACTAGAGAGTTACATTGATGACCAATAAGATACTCCTAAGTTTAGAATGAACGTAAAACTTGGACAAAAAGCGAGACGGCGATTTTTGCTTCTGTAATTATGATTCTGATGAAAAATTTGAAGAGTTTTGTTCGGAAGAAATAGTTAAAGTTTGGTCTTGTGTCTATTTAAGCGTCAGTTGATTCATGTTGATACCCAGAATAACAAACATCACGTTCAGGTTTTATTAGTCTCTATCAGCTTAACAATTCCCGCATCATATTTAAGAAATAAACTTGTGCAAAGAAAGTAACGATTTAATTTATTTTCTTGTAAAAAATAATCTATAATACCTTGAACAATTATTATTATTATTATTATTATTATTATTATTATTATTATTATTTTAATCGTTGGGAATTTTTCACAGGAATTTAACTGACTCGTCTTGAGGAGTCTTCTCAGTATTCTGGCCAGTCTCTATGATGCAGCTCTAAGGATGGTCTTGATTCTTCCCTCGATATCCAACAGTTCCAAACCCCTTTCCAATCCTTTGGAGATCGCAGCAACAACAATTAGTATCAACATTGCCTGCACGTTTAACAGTTTTTAGTTTACTGGTACGGCTCAAGTGTTTGTTAAACTTTTCGCTTCCATTAATTTTCACTCAGTTGTTCGTCGGAGTAGCTAAATCCACTAGATGACCTATTTGTTTGTTTGTTTGTTTGTTTTTATCTTGGTTGGGAGTCGGTGATCCGTTTGTATCTCAAAATTTCTGAGAATTTTATATATACGTTTCAATTTCTAGGAGTGATCGTGGTTTGTGAATACACTATTTCGTTAAATTTAGTATTTTTCACAATGTCCAGTGAATCAACATTTCCAGCGAGTCAGGCTTTGTCTTGCACTCTGTGTATTTACATACAATGTGATTAATCGTTTCATCTCTTTTTTCTGTTAATCTACACGTGTTATTCTGTTGTATGATAATTGGTCTTATGGCTTTGTTTTATATAGCTATTAAATGAGATTAAATTTCTCTCTCTAGATTTCTCTTCTTAGGCCATGTCCATGTCTTTTAACATGCGATCTTGTCAGTTTGTTACATGAGATGTCTATATTGTCATAGTTTTTTTTTTTTTTTTTTTTTTTTTTTTTTGTTGGTTCCTACTTTTACAGTTTTTCTTTAACTAATTATGTTGCCACTGCCGCAATTGACTGCTGTAAATAATATTTCTTTGCGCAACTTAATCTAGTCTTCGAGTTCTTGTATTGGCACATATAAACAATGCTCAGTATTAATGAATCCTCTTGATATAGTCGATGCCATTTTTCAGATTTACCACCTTGTAAATCATGATCAACTTTTTTGTCCTTTGTCCTATTAGTCTGAGTTTTTCCCGTTCATATTAAGAATCGTCACGGTTATCTTACTGGGAGGACAGCCAAGTTATTCATCCCTTGGATGAGATTTCTGCTGCAGAGTAATCTTTTCGTTCGTCTGAGGTACTTTTTGCTTATTTTTTGCTTCATTTCCGCTTGTTTGATGTTGTCCTGTTACAATATTTCCTGGTACTTGAACTTATCATCCATTCATAATATTATTCCTAGGGATTTTTTCACCCCAGCGTTAACTGATTGGCCTATAACGGGTATCTAAGTAAGATTAAGCCTTCTGAGGCCTTCAGTACTTGTCTCAGTATTCTGTCTGATCGGAAAAAATGGTCTATTTTGGATGGTCTTGATTTTTCGCCTGAATTCCATATCTTTCAATCCCCTCTCCAAACGTTTTGGGATCGTTCCAAGCGAGCAAATTAGATTTCGTATCACGTTTACTCTCATATTCAACAGTTGTTTTTAATTATCTAGCAGGATCCAAGTACTCGTCTCACTTTTCGTTTTCTTTTATTTTCACTCGGGTGGTCCCCCGGGACTGCAAAGTCTACTATACAGCAAGGTGTATTTCTTTTCTTTTTTGTATTATTTTTTTACGACGGCTTGTCTTCTTTCGGGTAGAAGTTAATATTTGTATCACAAAATCACAGACAATTTTGTGCTTCTCATTCTCCAAGACAAATTCCGGTTTGAATAATTACAATTAGATAGTATAATCAAATTTCAGTTTATTGCACATTTCCCAGTGTATTATGGTTCCCACCGGGTGGCGTTTAGTCTTATATTATCATTTTATTTATTTGAGTGTTCTTCCCATCCGCGTAAGTGGATGGTTTTCCACTGGAGTCTGATAGACAGCAAGTTTCCTCAAGTCTCCAGGATTCTTTATATTCTGTGGGATGTTAGTAATATCATAATGTGGATGGCTTCCGCTTACCCTCGTATTTCCAATTCCTCCGGGTCTTTTATCAATTATTTCCTGACGTACCGACCGCACAAATTACAGTTTGTATCATCATCACTTTCATATTCCATAGTTTTTTCCTTTCTCTAGCAAGGTCTAGGTACTTATCTTTCGTCTCGCTTTATTTCAATTAAACCCTGATGTCAGCCAGAACAGCAAAGTCCACAATTCGGCAGGTTCTCTTTTTTTTGTTGTGTCTGATTGTCAGACTGAGATTTATCAATTGTTTGTTGGCCTGTCAGGAAAATTGAAAAAGATGTGTCCCATGATTAAAAACTCCATTAATTATTTTGAATGTTTCAATAAGATCAAAACTAATTCTTTCTAGATAAGATGTTAACCCTAATTTCTTTAATCTTGCCCAGTAGATGTTATTTATTACTTGCCTTTTTTTTTCTTTTTTTTTTTTACTTTTTTGGTACAGGTCCTTGTCTATTTATCAACTTCTATTCGATTATTTGGTGTTTTTTTTTTCTTTCTCCACTATATATTGAGATAAAGTCGTGGAGTTGTATATTTTTACAAGAAGTGTTGTGATTCTTATATCTGCTTTTCTAGTATCCTTTCCACAACCCTATAAAATTCGTGTTGAGTTTAATTTCTGGTTTTACGGTCGCTAAGTAAACATTTTTTTACGTTCTTATATCTATAATTATACAGAAGGCCGTGATTTGTATTTCATTTTTCAATATTTTTGATTACATATTTTATATTCTTAGCAATACATTTACGGTGCAGTTGCAACTTAATTTGAGAAAATTTATGTTGACTATTTTATTTAATACGCTCTTTTTGATAACATGTTTGTCAATTAACGTTTATACACTCAAAGGGGATGAAATTAGGGTTTTTCAAAAATACAAAGAATCTATTGGAAAAAGGGAAATAAATGTTTTTTTCATAAATATGACCTCAGGATTGTAATGAATTGGTTAATTGCAAAAAGTATTTTAATCTCTCAAAAAACATTTTTGAGGTTATTCAAAACGGTGTTAGATCAAAAATAGTAATCCAGGACGTCCTCAAATTTTACTGTCTGCAAACCAAATGAAGATTTTGAAAGAACGTATAATGTGTACGCAGAAGCGTGTTTTCGTCAAAAATATTTACAAATAGGTTAAACATGTGTCTGCTGCGACGAACCTGATCAGGAAATACGTATATGGAATCGAAACATTCTGGGTTTCTACAATAGGAAATGTTCTTGGCACAACGGTCATTTAAGAATTGCTCTGTCACATGAAAGGATTCGTCAAAACTGATGTCTTTGTAAACGTGTAAACCGTGTTTCCTTAAGTAAAAGTCAATTTAATAATCGAATGACTTTCGTAATATGTACTTATGTACTCATGTTCGAATTTATGTTTATGAATATATATTTCCTTTAGAAACCAAAAAAAAAAAGCTCGATGATGATGGCATTGAAATCCATATAAATATGGTGAGATGGGTAAACTCTGATGTAAATTTCGCAAAAATCAGATTATTACATATATTTACCAAAATTACATGTAAGTTTGGAAATACTATAGATTATATTTATTAGAAGAAATTAAAATTTGCTCCAACCCTCTGCGCAACCAGAGTGAGTGAGGAGGCAAGTGAAAAGTGGAGAATATGAGATAGTGTACATTTTACATTTTCTATACGCAAAATCTATCAATAAACATATAATGACATTTTTCAAAGGCTCACTTCAGTACACACACACAAATATATACACACATGAAGACACTCGCATCCCACAAAAGCAGTGGAAAATGGAGTAAGAACTATCTTCTTTGGAAATGGACAAGGTGGTCCGAATTCAAATCTTAGACAATGCCATTTGCAATTCTCATTGAGCAAGTACACTGGCGAAAAGTATTCATCCAGCTGTTCTCGATTCAGGTAGGGATAAATAGTAGGGCAAACTATGTGATTCAACCTTCTTTGGGCAACTGGTCTAGAAGAAAGGGAACAATGAAATCAAGCCTCTTAAATTCTGTAAAAATTGAGCTTGAATCACATCCTGCTAAGGCAAAGGGTTAGAATATATATATATATATATATATATATATATATATATATATATATATATATATATATATATATATATATATATATATATTTATATATATATATATATATATATATATATATATATATATATGTATGTATGTGTGTGTGTGTGTGTGTGTGTGTGTGTGTGTGTGTGTGTGTGCAAAATACCTACCACACGAAATGATGTATACGCTCAATTTTTCTCTAGCAAATACGGATACACACACATGAAAGCACGTATAATCACACACACACGCGCGCGCGCGCGCACACACACACACACAGACAGATAGATAGATAGATAGATAGATAGATAATTTACAATCATTAAAATGCCATTTAATTCTTCCACTATTGAAAAAGATTGTATGTGGTGAGTCATTATGTATTTTAAAATGACAGCTATAGTCACAAAATAAAACAGCTCACTTGCTTGGTTGCTAGATTGATGTGTATGGATATAATTTGTAAGATAGAGAGATATATTGATAAGCGTTTAGTAAGTGTAGACAAGGACACAAATCAATAAAATAGGTTTCTCTCGAAACACATAAAAAATGAGTTGTACGCAAGCGCTGATTGATTTCATCCTTTTTTTTTTTTGCGATCTCGAGAATGCCATAGAAGTATCATTGATTTGTAATTTGATAATAAACGTAAATACTCTTCATAGCATTTGTGTGCATCATTCATCAAGTTTAATGTTATTATATTGCAATATTATATAGAAAACAATCCACATATCGTAAGTATATTAAAACTTCGTTCTTTTTTCTCTGTATGAGTGTGTTTCTTGTTATATAAGAATGTTATTTTGATAAAATACATTTTCCATCGATTATTCAACGCCTTCTTACTTTTTTAATGAGTTCACCGATACTTCTATGGACGTGTGAAGACACAATACAACACAATTTTTAGAATTATTTACGGACAGTTATTTGACGACAATTCACGGTGTAGCTGTTATCGCCGTAGGACATTGACACATCCAAGTGAGTTCAAATCCTTGACCAGGTTTTTTGATTTTTACATAACATTTTTTCGATAGATATGTGTTAAATTATTTCCCTTCCACCAATAGATGGATAGTGAGGTAGACTGGGTTCTTTAGCCTGGGTCTGTCAACTGGTCTAAAAGAAGAAAACTCCTGAATACAGTACTCTTAAACTCAGTCAAAATATTAACACTGCTGAGGAGTGATAGGGCCAATACACACACACACACACACACAAACACACACACACACACACACACACACACACACACACACACACACATATATATATATATATATATATATATGTGTGTGTGTGTGTGTGTGTGTGTGTGTGTGTGTTTGTGTGTGTGTGTGTGTATTTCATCATGAACTTACGCACAGATTATTTAGACTCTCTTTCGCGCGCGATCAGTCTCTATCGACAGTCTTTATAATAAAGACCCAAGACGATACCAAGTCTCTTTTCGTAAACCAGTATACACAGAGGGAGCATGTGCATGAGTTTATTGAAGAATGTTACTTTCTACTTCACTAGGATTGTCCAGTATCTCTAGTTTCTCCTACTTGAATGGTTTGTAATTGGGGAGGTAACCACTCTTTTATTGGCTGTTGTTTTCAGAACTCGTGCAAACAACCTACAATTTCCATCTTGCTTTTTCTCTAAGAGTTTGTTTCAAGCCCAGTTTCATAACTATATTGTTGTTCTGACACTGAACCTGATTTAATATTTCTCGTTTTATTTATGAAAGAGGTAAGGTTCCCAATATATAGTACCAGGAAGGATAGTTGGAGGCATACCTGTTGTGTAATTATATTTACATATAATAGGGTTCAAAAAGACATGCCAAGCCTCGATAAATGGCAGTTATACGTAGATGGGGAATATGAGATAACCCATACACATATGTAAGTTTACTTTAACGTCGATCTAACTGACTGTAACCTTTTTTACGTTAAGAGATTCTTTATTTTGATAAGAATTTTTAACAGGTTCCTTTCGGTTTAAAAGATTGTATTCTTCCAAAATAAGGATATTTCATTCTCATGATCATTGATGAATCATTCCTTTAAAAGCAAGTTGTAAGCATCCAAGTCTCTTATTTTTCTTTTTTATTTTATTTCCATGTGGAATTTAACAATTATCAATGCAGAAACAAACTGTAGTTTAGAATTAAATTCAATTCATGAAAAATGTTTAAACTCAGTCAGGAATGAATCTATGTTCGTATTGTTTGTAATTATATTGAAAGGTAATATATACACAGTGTCTATGATTTAAAAAAAAAAGTGCACACAGCAAGTAGGTTGATTTAAATAAAAATTCTCTTCTCCCTTGTCGACCTGGCTTTTAATATATTGATTATTACCTGTGAAGAAGAGTAAAACCCCACAAAAAATAATACCCCTTCATTACCATTATTATAAACCCCTTCATTACCATTATTATATATTGGATATTACCCATGTACCACAAAATGTAGTGACCTGTTTATAGCTCTTAACTATATCTGAAGCGAGGTTCCAGTTCGGAAATAATACCCCTTCATTACCCTTATTCCCACTTCCGGTCTGATACGAAACCATAATCCCAATGAGTGACTAATCAATGAGTCAAATAGATCAGGTTGAACACTCTCACAATTAGACAAGAATACTTGATACCGTAAAACTCTAAATTATTTGTATTAAGATTAATTTCTCTTCTTGGTTTTGTAAAATCAGCAACTCAAACCATATCACTAAGAGCAACTAAATAGTTTTTATCATACAGATATATTTGCTTGAAACATTATAATTATGTATGAATTATCAATATGTGTTTGAATTACTTGAAACCATACAAAAATTGTGCAACATATTTCTATATGAGAGGAATGGTGAAAAAATATAAATATGCAAAAAAATAGCTCTTAAAAAAACGTTCAAAGAAAAAAAATCCTTAATCCCAAGACATAAAATATTCTCAGTACCGTTGACATACAGTATATCCAATCGATTAATCAATCAATCAATCAATAAATCTTTTGGAAGACTAAATAGAGTGGCCTCTCTTGTCACATTGTTTGAAGGATTCTCCTACGTCACGAGTCCGTTTTGGTCACTCGACAAGGGGAACATAAAAATCCGCCTCTTTCATGAACAGGACTTCAGAAGCAATAGGCGTAGTGGTCACTCCTCAACAGCGAACACGGCTGCCCCCCCTGCGTTATCTTCCAGACCTGAGACGATAAAGTGACTTCTATATTTTTGCTAGATTGACTAGTTTTCCTGTTCCTAGAACACATTATGACTTTGCTATAGCTTGGAACAGGAACCAAGTTCTTTCCTTGTAGGTTGTATTAAATGGCATATGTTCTGAATTGACTTGTCTGTACTTTTTTCCTACCGAATATTCTGTGTTAGGTTACTCTCTTTTTGATATCCTCATGCATTCTAAGAATCTAAGTATTATCTACTAATGAAGATTTCCTTAAATCTTATAAATCTAATCAAATTATTTTATTAGTCATCATTTACGTTGATTTTTTTTTAATTCTATAAGCTCACAGTGTTTATTATTCGTATGTTCATCATTATAGCCCTGCTCACTGCAAAACCTTTATTGAATCAATATGAATGTCATGTTTGGCTATTTCACTTTTAGCTTCAAGATATAGAAAGTTTGACAACACGTCGTCTGCTTTGTTTCGAGGATTTACTTTTTTTCAAAGTTTGTTGAAATCATAATGACACGTTCAAATATGAATCACTTCTTGTCAATTTGTCTCATATGAATTTGTTTTGGTTTATTTTAGTTTTATCGCATATCAAACGTTTTCGGCTATGTAACGACAAATCCTTTTAATATATATATATATATATATATATATATATATATATATATATATATATATATATATATTAAATATATGATATCTAAACACACTTTGTTGACAACATTTCTAAACTAGGTTAAGCTAATTTTTTGACGCACAGTTAAATGGTGTCACTTATTTCTATCAAATAGGGGTAATTTTATTTAGTATTAATCATTTGTTGGCAAACAGTTTAATGTTTTTAACTATAGCAAAATATTACTCACAATTCAATTAAGCATCTATTATTTCTTTACACACAGTTAAATTATCAAACAGTTCTATTTCAGGTAATACAGTTTATAATATCAACTAAGTTAAATATTTCCAAATAGTGCTATATATCACTAAAAATTCAATTAAACATCAGTCGTTTGTTTACACAGAGTAAGATGATTAAACAGTTTTCTTTCAACCGATTTGTTTTAGCACAATTACTCATTTTTTTCGGCTACACACAAAATCAGTTCTATTTCAAACAATTCTGGGGAACATAAGTAAACTGTTTAAATATCAAACAGTTCTATTTGACCCGTAGATATGGCCCTTTCCGGTACTATCACTCGGGGTCAGAGTGGACCAAGGAAAGATGGCAATGAAGGGTTACATCACATTCCCCAAAGCTACAACATTACTGAAATTTCGTTATTAGATTTTTTAGTGTCATATCTAGGACACTCATTGAGGTAGTCTTACCCCTCTGCAGAGACTCAGTTAGTGTATTCTGCAGTCCCAGCCGAGAGGGTCAATCTTACAGAAAGGAAGGTCGGAATCTTGTTCGAAGATCTTCTGCGTTCATTTTTCGAATTCTCTCGCATATTGGGCATTCTTATAGTTTTCTTACCCATATATTTACACAAAGCGAGACTAGTGAACAATTGGATTTTATTGAACTAAATTAATCTGTGACGTAAAACTTATGAGGTCAAGCAAAGTTACCGGCTTCAATATAAAAATTGAGACAAAAAGCAATTGTATTTTACACAAGATTAAAGGTATTGGCAGCATAGCTAAGTTACTGTAAATGATTCAATTCATAGATAAATATCTTTAAAGGTTCTAAAATTAGGGGTATATCAAGAGTAGTTTGATCCTATCTACATAAATTACCCATGTTGTATATTGACTTGATGACCTCTTTGACCTATGTCTATCCTGCGGAGGAAGTCGGACCCAGGTTGGACGAATATTACAGGAAATGAACTGGCCCCAAAAGCAAACAAGATGCACGTGTTCTCGGTGGAAATTCCTCGTAAACTGCTTGTGGGGCATGCTAGAAAGAAGAGTGTCCACGTGAATTGTATAGGCGGCAGACTGAAGGTGTTCTCGGGAGAATCTGTGAAAGTGACAAGTTAGAGGCGTGGTCATATTAATTGTTTTGGTGTCCGAGACGTTATATAGCCAGGTAGATTTTGATCCAAAAATAGTTTTAGCGAAGATCTGTGCCCGTCAGCCTGGTGTTCGAGCAGCCCCAACGTCTTCGACGCTGTTTTTAATCCACACCTCCGTTCATTGGATAATAAAAAAGAACCAGATTGTATTTCATACTCGAGTGCTCTTGTCTTTCTCTGTTATATAGTACCCCACTTCAATTTTTTTTTCTAGTTTTCATTTCTGTTAAGGTAGTGTGACTATTTTAAATACATAATTTAATGTACCATGATGGAACAAGACGTCTGGTGACTGCAATAGTTAGTAGACAAACTATACATGAATAATTAAAAAGTGGATGTTGGTTAAGTTTATTTACACTTATTATTTTACTTATTGTTAAGGAATGTCCGTTAATCATACGTACGTTTGCGGCGTAGATTTGTTTTTTTTTCTAAAATGACCCATATAGCGTATCAAAGTGGTTAAGGACTGAATTTGATGAAGACCATAAAGATATTCCATTTATTCCCGAATTTTTTTTGCTTGGTTTCGGCATTAAGCAAATCATAGATTCTTTGTTGTTTCTTTTCTTACAAACCGGCTTATTCGTCTAGTGGGTACAGTGTTTGCCAGTGGTCCGGGAGACCTGGGTTCAGTCCCATGTCACGTCATAACAAAGACTCAAAAATAGTACTTGAGAGCACCTTGCTTAATACTCAGCAATATAAGGTACGTATATCAAGGGTAAAGTGGAGCCATTCAGGGAAAAAAAAGTAGTGCCCTCCCCGACATCTTGGTGTAGTAGCTATTGAAAAGGGAGCATTCTAGTGTCACGTGATGGCTCACAGAATTGAGGAGGTGGGAAGGATACTCTCTCCCCGTTGAACTAAAATTATCTAGCAGTCAAAAAGTGACCGTTAGAAATGATTATGGGTCACACAGATGTTTGCACCTAAGTGACCTTGGGTCGCCGGACATCGGAAGGGGAAGGAGAAAATGAAGCCAAATGATTGGTGGGGGGACCCCAAACGGAAGTAGGGTTCCCTTCCCCTCAACGGAAGAAAAATACAAAAAAAAAGAGTTTTTGGACAAGTCTCGTGGCAGACGGACGATAGCCATTTCACTCCGGGCTAAAGACAAAAGACTGAGACATGAGAGACCTGAGTCTCTCAAGCCAGCATTAAAAACAGTACCAAGTCTATTAGCCCGTGAAAGAAGAGGAATTCTCCAGTGAACCCCGTCAAAAAAATAAGATAAGTAACTTTGGGACATTTTCCCTTTACACCCAAATTTTTGTTTACCACTCTCTCTCAATTTGGAAAAGGATAAAAGCCAAGAAAAGACATTTATATTCATGGACTATCCTATTACATATTTTTGACACTTTGAACATATATATGTATATAACCGTAGTAAAGAACTTATGTATTTTAATTTTACCATGTGGTCTATGTTATTATTCCATGCTTTCCTTTCAGCTTCTATTCGCCTTATATTATCTTGCTTAGAACTGTCCTATTAATCCCTAAAGTATCACACGGGAAATTGAGTTGCCGACTGTAGCAATATTAATATTATTACAATTAAGACCTATAGGCTCACTTTCTTCCATTATCTCGGGGAAAGAAGAAAGCGACCTGGTGGGTGTGTGATAGTGTGAAATTTGGAACCCCTTGCCAGCGGCGGTCAGTCTGGCCTTACATTATTCCCTCACGTAATATGCCAGTTCTTATCTGCCTGAGAAAAGAACTCTGAACAGGACTTATTTCTGTAGGGGATCAAGTGCCAACCTGCCCCGTCTTCACACGTGCGAAAATAAAGTCCATTTTGGGATTTTAGTTCAATCTGCCGTCACAGACCTAAAATGGGGGCTCGTCCGGGATTTAATATTATAAATAATATTTATTGCTAGTAGTCGTGTGACAATTCCTGCCGTTTAAATCTACCCTGGGAGACCGTGAAAGAAAAAAAAAAGGAATATTGCTGAAACAGTCAAATTACTGGTTGATATCACTGTTTGGAAAAATTTTTTAAAAAAATGGACAAAATAGAGAACTTTTTAAAAGAACCCTCCATGGAAAAGTTGGAGAGGCTGAGAAAAAGCGAGATAATAAAAATTGGCGAGAAGCTTGAGTTAAATGTTCAGAATTCTATGAGAAAGCATGAACTCGTGAGAGAGATAGCAAGTCACATGGTGGACGAAAATGTTTTCGAGGAAGCAGTATTAGAAGAGCTACCAACGGAAATGATAAGAATGACTCCAGAAGAAATTGAACTGGAGAAAATTAAAATACAAGCACAAATGGAACTACAGAGAAATAAAATGGAACTGGAGAAAATAAAAATTCAGCAAGAAACAAGGCTGCGAGAAGTCGACTTGGCAATAAGAGGACGCAAAGAAAGCCATGACAGTTTCGAAGTAACGAAGCAAGCGAGGCTAGTCCCAAAATTTGAAGAAGCCAACGTGGACGGATACTTCGCACATTTTGAGCGAACTGCACTAAATCTTGGATGGCCGAAAGAATGCTGGTCGATGCTACTCCAAACTGTGCTGACAGGAAAAGCACAGAGAGCATATGCAACTCTGCCGACAGAAAATTGCGCCGACTATGATTTGGTGAAAGCAGCGGTTCTTAAAAGCTTCGAGTTGGTTCCAGAAGCTTATAGACAGAAATTCCGAACACAAAGAAAAACTGAAAACCAATCTTATGTGGAATTTCTGAGAGAAAAAGAGAATGCACTGGATAAGTGGTGTGACTCTAAGAGGATAGACGGAGATGCTGAGAAACTCCGGCAGCTAATATTAGCTGAAGAATTTTTAAACTGTGTGCCAGAAGAAGTCAGGGTTCACCTAAGTGAAAGGAAAACCGACGTGACTTATGAAATGGCCGCACTAGCAGACGAGTACATCCTCACACACCGAAAAACAAAGGAAAAACCGTACACGGGAAGTAAAGTGAAATTCAAAGCTGAATTAAGTCCTGAAGGAAGACCTAAGGAAGGAAATAGAAGGACCTTCCAAAGTAGCAGCAGAACAGTGGTCTGCTACAAGTGTGGAAAGGCTGGACACATAGCCATAAGGTGTCAGCTAGGAAAAGGTCCTGAAAGAAACCAGACCCAGCCGAGAAAACCTCAAGGAGCTGTGACAACAACTAGAGGAAACCAGTCCTATCGACCCTGGACGAAAAAAGGGATGATAAGAGGCCCACACGGAGGACCAGTGGAAGTCTCAATTTTACGAGATACCGGAGCATCTCAGTCGTTACTTCTACGAAATAAATTACCTAAAAGGGTAATAGAAGCAACACGTGAGACTGTGATGATAGAGGGTATCGGCGGAAAGAGGGTAAAAATACCGCTGTGTAAAATAACCTTAAAGTCCCAGTGGAAAGATGGACCTATGAAAGTTGGTGTGGTAGATAAACTACCTATGAAAGGAATTTCCCTCATACTGGGAAATGAAGTAAGAACAAAAAAGTGTCACCCGGAAAAGATGCCGAAAATAAGCGCCATAAATGAAGAAAGAAAGATGGCGAGGATGAACTCCAAACATGGAAAAAAGATGGCGAAAATAAGCGCCATAAATGAAGAAAGAAAGATGGCGAGAACGAACGCCCAGCATGGAGACAAGATGGCGGCTGAGCCACGTGCGAGATATAAACGACACAGTCGCTCGCAAAGTGAGAAGGTGGAAAGAAAAGAAGTGAACCTTCCACACCTCAATAAACAAGAAGATAAAAGGACCAGTCGTCAGAAAAAGGATGAAGGTCCAACGAATAATGGGGATAAATTCCCTAATACTTATCGAGAGGATAAGAGGAAGATAAGAGGACCCTCACAAGTGACTAAGAAGGAAGAATTCAAAAAGGGCGACGAAGTCCTGCTACTGTCATCAAATAAAGGACCCCACTGTGGTGGACGATATATAGGTCCCTACGTAATATCACGGAGAATAGACAAGAGGACATACAGAATTGATACCAACGAAGGAAAGAAGAAGACACAAGTGTGTCACACAAACAAATTGAAGAGGTATGTCCGTCAAGAAGGCCAACCTCGAAAAATTGAGAACTCGGAAATGCCGAATAAATTCGAGGAAAAATTAAGCCAGTTGTCTGTCTCAGAGAGAGGGGACTTAGAGAAATTAATAAAAAAGTACCCAAGTTTATTTCTCTAACGCCCCACGAAAATGTAGTAGCAGAATATTCTTTCATAGTTGTTGAGAGAAAGAAAGAGAGAGAGAGAAACTAAAGGAAATGAGGAATTCTCGTCCCCAATGTTGAAATATGAGATGGACGAGAAAGTGGTTCGTCAACAAGTGACGAATAGGGGAAAGAGAGAAAAGAAAAGGAAGTTTTCTCCCCAAAGCTTGACAATTAAAATTATAAAGTCGTCAAAAGTGACAAAGAAAGAAAGAAGGGCTTACCTCCTCAAGATTTGAAATATGATACGGCCAAAAGCCGAGAGAGAAAAAGAAAGAAAGGAAAACGAGATTAAAGAAAAAGAAAAGGGAGAGAGAGAGAGAAAGAAAGGGAAGAGAAATTGTTTTCCCCTATAGTGAAAATTAGGAAGGACGAAAAAAGGAAAAGGAAAGAATTCGTCAAAGCGTGAAGAAGAAAGGGGATGAAAGAAAAGTAAAGTGAGAAAAAAAAAAGTGAAAGGAAAGGAGAAAGAACAGTGAATTGAATTGCCTTTTTTTTCTATGGTATTTCTATTCATCTCCCTTTCTTCTCTTAAGCAGGGAGGTGTCACGTGATGGCTCACAGAATTGAGGAGGTGGGAAGGATACTCTCTCCCCGTTGAACTAAAATTATCTAGCAGTCAAAAAGTGACCGTTAGAAATGATTATGGGTCACACAGATGTTTGCACCTAAGTGACCTTGGGTCGCCGGACATCGGAAGGGGAAGGAGAAAATGAAGCCAAATGATTGGTGGGGGGACCCCAAACGGAAGTAGGGTTCCCTTCCCCTCAACGGAAGAAAAATACAAAAAAAAAGAGTTTTTGGACAAGTCTCGTGGCCGACGGACGATAGCCATTTCACTCCGGGCTAAAGACAAAAGACTGAGACATGAGAGACCTGAGTCTCTCAAGCCAGCATTAAAAACAGTACCAAGTCTATTAGCCCGTGAAAGAAGAGGAATTCTCCAGTGAACCCCGTCAAAAAAATAAGATAAGTAACTTTGGGACATTTTCCCTTTACACCCAAATTTTTGTTTACCACTCTCTCTCAATTTGGAAAAGGATAAAAGCCAAGAAAAGACATTTATATTCATGGACTATCCTATTATATATTTTTGACACTTTGAACATATATATGTATATAACCGTAGTAAAGAACTTATGTATTTTAATTTTACCATGTGGTCTATGTTATTATTCCATGCTTTCCTTTCAGCTTCTATTCGCCTTATATTATCTTGCTTAGAACTGTCCTCTTAATCCCTAAAGTATCACACGGGAAATTGAGTTGCCGACTGTAGCAATATTAATATTATTACAATTAAGACCTATAGGCTCACTTTCTTCCATTATCTCGGGGAAAGAAGAAAGCGACCTGGTGGGTGTGTGATAGTGTGAAATTTGGAACCCCTTGCCAGCGGCGGTCAGTCTGGCCTTACATTATTCCCTCACGTAATATGCCAGTTCTTATCTGCCTGAGAAAAGAACTCTGAACAGGACTTATTTCTGTAGGGGATCAAGTGCCAACCTGCCCCGTCTTCACACGTGCGAAAATAAAGTCCCATTTTGGGATTTTAGTTCAATCTGCCGTCACACTAGTCTCCCTCGACTACTGTTGCCAACATTTTTTTTCAAAACCTTTTATCTAATAGGAAGATTTTTAAACAGCTGTATTTGACCCATATATAAGACCCAAATAGGTACAATCACTTCATGTCAGAATAAATTTTGGAAAATGCCAATGAAAAGACACTCTGAATTCCGAAGAACCCTTAAATTGGTTCTCGTCAATTTACAGTCATACCAGGACACCCTTTTTTTGGTGGGTATGACACTTTTGCAGGAGGTAAAGCCATCGTCTTAAAATCTCTAGTGTCAGGGCTAAAGAAAAAAAAATTTGGAAAAATAAATGTATCATTTTAGAAGGATGTTAGTTTGATTTGATTTGGGTTGGTTTTATGGCATATCAACCATTGTTATTACTGCCAAATTATCTTTATATATATATATATATATATATAGTTTGTAAACATATGATCTTGCTAATATTTCAAACGAGCATGAGTTTGTTTGTTGCACCCATTTAAATAGCATGTATTAGTGCTATCAAATATGAATCATTATATTTAGTATTAATAGTTTGTTTGCAAACAATTTAATGGTTTCAAGTACTGCAATATAACATTGAAAATTTAACATCAGTCATTTATTTGCACGCATTTAAAAGGTATACTTGATATGTATGATATGTGTTTGTCGGTAATTTTATTTTCAAATGAGCAAGAACTAATTTGTTTGCACTCTAGTATTGTTATTTCTTCTGCACAGTTTAATCGTTTCAGTTATTGTTATCTGACACTTATAATTCTATTTAATATAAATTGTTTTTACACGGTAAAGTGATTACATGTGTTGCTTTTAAACACACATTATTCTATTTATCATTACTCATGATTTTACACACAGATAAATAGTTCCACTATTACTTTGTATCACTAACTAATCAATAAAACATCAATCATTTGTTTAAACACAGGTAAATTATCAAACAGTTCTATTTCAAACAAAACAATTGAATATTAGTTATTTGCTTGCACTCACTTCTAAGATCAAACAGTCATATTCAACCCACAGATAGTACCCTAGCTGGCACAAGCACACAGGGCCAGAGTGGATCTAGGAGTGATGGCAATGAAGGGCTAGCTGGCATTTCCCGAACATCAGATTATTTCGAGTCATATCCAGGACGCTTGTGGGTGGGTTATTACCCACTGAAGAGATCAGTCGGTGTATATTCTACAGTGCCAGTTAACTGGGCTGGAAGGATATTGTGTCAAACAATAAATGTTCCTTTGTTAATTAAATCTTTCAGTTAGCAATTGGTAACGATTTCCTGTCCACATTAGATTTTCTTTATTATTGATAATGCACAAAGTTTGATTAAAACTATCGTGACTGATTTTTTTTTCAAATTCTTAAATTTCAAATTCGCAATGTGAATTTACACGTGCATTAACCTCCATATTTACCATACATGTTTCCATAAATTTTGCTATCCCTTTCGGCAAGGTGGAAAATGAACGAACTTTACACCCTGCGGACCGATTATACTCTTCGTAAAAAGAGGCATCTTTAGTATATCAAACTTCACCTGATGGTGAAGCTCCTGTTCTGGAGATAGCGGCAAATTGGATAACCCTTTCATTGTCCGTACTGCAAGGTTCATTTTTGTAGTGCTAGTAAAAGTACCATTTAAGATCCGAATTTATCTATTTAAAAAGTATTCGTATTTAGATAGAAAAATATGAATACAAACTTACAATTAATTGATTCACTAAATTCTAGGCAAAAATATCCTGTATGGGTTGACGTGCGATTAAACTCAATGAATCAGTCATTGATCTCGTCATGTGTTCTAAATTGAGATATTCCCTGGCTGCTAGATTTAAAAAAAAAAAAAACTAAACAAAAAAAACCCCGTCGTATTCTTTACACAGAATCAACAAACATTCTACCAATTCGAAAACGCACAATTAAATGAAGATTTTTTTTCTCAAGATTCTTTAATCTCATTTTTGTGGGTAGGAATGTTTATTTACTTGCATGGGAATGAAGTATATATTCAATAAAACGTTACCCAAAATTAATCCACAAATGTGTCGTTTAAAAATCTGGTTAAATAAAAGCTAGTTCTTAAGGTTCTAACTGTTAGCAAGAATTTTTCGTTGTTTCAGATCCTCATTGTCTAGCTCTTTTAAAATAAAATGTAGACAAAATTTCAAAAGTCGACCTTTATAATTCACACCCATTTGGTTTTGTATATGCTTACTTTATTTTTATCCGAAGTATTAATGGATGATATGTAATTATCTTACATCATTATCTTTCATGTATTAGGTCAATTAAACATGACTTCGAAATTTATTGTTACAATCGCTAATTTTTCTAAAAGTCGAATCAATTATAAAATACTTTTATCAAGTATACGTTTTATATTTTTCATATATTTGGCACAGTTCTCGGGGAAACTTCTAAGATATTTAGCAGAAATACTTTTTTTATGTGGCTGTAAGTTAAAGGTGTTTATAGTTACATTGTTCAGCATGAATAATGAATCCCAGTTTATGATATTGTAACCAAATAGAGACGCGCACGAATAAATTGAAAAGACGAAGAAATAGGAGAAAGAGAAGATAAACAATTCAAACTCACTTTCAAAAGACAATTTAGATATAATATGTATGAAGTAAAGTTGGCGACCGTAGTCAAGGGAAACTAATGAACCGGCTCATTGGTCTAGTGGGTAGAGTTTTTGCTAATAGTCCGGGAGACCTAGGTTCAATCCTAGGTCGCATCATACCAAAGACTTTAAAAATGGTACTTGATATCTCCTTGCTTAACATTCAGCAATATAAGGTATGTAACAAGGGTAAAGTGGAGCAATCCAACCGAAGGAGTAGTGCCCTCCCCTACAGCTCAGTGCAGTAGCTATTGAAAAGGAGCCTTCTGGTCGCCCTCGACTACTGTTGGCAATTATATATATGATAGTGCAGCATGAACTAGAGTTTGCCGACGTTGCTAGCGATAACCATCGATTTGGTGAACCACAATTTTCGACCCCTCGGTAGGACCATCTAACAATCGTGTCGGGTGGGTGATTGTAGTCTTAAGAGGCCATCTCTCCGGGCTATTCCTGGAGGACGATTTAGCTTATTGGTCAGTGCTTAAGACAAACTTGAAGGATAATGCCGAAGGGACCCAACATTTTTTGGTATAATTACATATAAATCTCAATATGTGCGTCGATCTTTACTATACGTAATCACCAATCCCTCCACATAGGTTTAATATGACACAAGGTCAATTCTAGAGGAGTTCAAAGGTTTGAATTCAGTTTTTCTTCTCCTAAAGTTGCTGCCTAATTAAGGCTAAAGACCCTAGTTTGCTCCCAAATTTACCCATGGCTAGAAGGAGAATTATATAACCCATACCTTCCCCTGTATTAATACTATGTGAATTGTGATCTGCCTCGTCCCGAATTGTAACTCATGTCACCGTATCTCCGGTGTAAAACAATTTTGTGTCATATCGGCTAGGTGAGAAGACTTTAGAACCCCCTGATCCTGTCTGGTTTCTGTTACACGAGGAGACAAACGTTCGTGGGAGAGGAAAACGAAAGAAGAATCAAATTAACAAGAATTGTCCATTCGAACGAAACAAAGACGCAACTCACCCCTTTGGTCCGTCATCCACTTCAGTTGCCTCAAAGACTAAACACAGAGAATAAAGGAAGGTTTAAACGCTTTAGATCAGTAATGTTCTTTTTTCAGTTTTTTTTTTTCTCCTCATCTGACAAATAGGCACCAAGGACATAACTGTCAACGATGACTACGCTACAATATAATAAAGCCTCTTTGAAGGCTTGGGTAATATCAGTATTTCTAGTTAACTTATTTAACTGATTATAGTAAATAATCGAAACGTGAAAACAAATTCGACGTTAACTTTTGCTGTGAGAAAAATAAACAAAAAGTTATCTCAGTGATGGAAATAACGGTCATCATCATATCAGGAGGTGCCCGTGGTGTAATGGTTATCGTCGTAAGAAATGGACACTGCGACACGAGTTAAAATCCTGGACGAGACTGAATGCATTTCACATAGCACTAAAACCCTTGAGAAAGGTATGAATCCAATTATTCTCCCTCAAGCTATGGGTAACTAGTAGGACAGACTGGTTTCTTAGAGCCTTGGTGAAGCAAGTAGTCAAGAAGAAGGAAAACTCTAAATTCAAACTTGTTAAACTCCACTTAAAAATTGACCTTGTGCCATATCCTGCCCGAGTGGAGGGGTTGGTAAATAGGATCATATCACACCGCCAGCATGAATCTCCCTGATCCTATCGCGCCATCCGTGTCTATCGTCTATCGCTCCCGGTAGGTTTTCAAGGCTATATCCTGTATCGGCACAGAGGTGTTGTCTATAGGTTCTAGCTGCTCGTCATGCCTTTGCTCGTCCATATAATGGAGTCCACAGGAGTATGAGTTCTCCTGCACTATACTGCATGTCTGGTTCGTCTAACTTGGATAGGTGTTGTGATGGGTGGTAGGTGGTCGTAGAGATACTGCTGCTTTGTGGGATGCTGCCTTCTGGACTTGTTTGCAGCATTCTTTTGTAGAAATTGCGGTAATGATTTTTAAATAACCGTGGGTTGAGGAAGAGAAAATTAAAGTGAGCAAATATTGACCAATTATACGAGGGTTATTGAATAAATAAGCTGAATCTGGCCTAGGGTTTTGACAGTTTAAAGTACTGTTTTTAGTTTATGATATCAGTAGTGATGTGTCTTTTGATATTTCATACGACTGTCGGCATGACCTTCTTTTCTGTACCTTGATTTTTTTTTTTTATTCAGCTGAGAGTCGGTTTGTTTTCTCTCAACGTAGACTCAGGCTCGTAGAGACAAACCCATGTTTTGGCGATTTATAAATGTTTCTTGACTAAAAAATGCATCTCTGTACACATCACACATTCTTCTGTAATCTTCTTATAGAGTGCACTTCGCAGACAAAAAAAAAATTGTTTGATGACAATCCTCTATTCAAGTCTTAAGTCTCTGATTTTACATCAATTAGAAAAACCTCAAAATAACTTCTATTTGTGAGATGAAAATAACATATTTGTATAAGCTAATTCCACACAAAAAAAGAATTTATATTCATAGAAAAAAATCATGGGAAATATTCTCGATAACTACTTATCTATTGAATGACCTTCATTTATAAATGGTTAACCTTGATAATTATAAAGTATGATTTTTTCTTTCCAAACTATAGTCAACCCCCATTGTATACACGAGGAAAAAAGCAAAAAAGCAAAAAAAAACAAAACAAAAAAAACAAACAAAATTTTCGAAACAAAGAAAAAGTGAGAATATTTATAAAAAAAATCAAAAGAGCACCTTAATGTAAATTTGTAACCGGAAATACTGAATTCTGAGCAGACTCTGTCATATTTTGACATTGTCGGAAGCACTGACCTTCTCTCAAATGTAATTATAGCAAGTGCGTACGTTACCGGTATTTCAAATAGCTCAACCCTATTACTTGACGTTAAGAAGCTTGAAGATTCTACTTTGGCTTTTGCAGTGAAAAGAATAAAATAAATAAAGCGATCACAGAGATGCAAATGACGGTAATGATGATTAAAATAACGGTAGTTAGAAGAAGAGAAAATTCAAGCGAGAAAAGATGGTTCGATAGAGAGAACGAATCAGGATGTAATAAAATGTTATACTTTGTGTTGAAGGAAGATGATAAAATAAAAACAACAAGGAAAAATGAAAAAAAACAAAAAAACTTTTATCTGAAAAGACTGCTGAAGAAAAAACAAATTTCGTAAAAAGTAGTAAAAAAATGTTGGTACTAAAAAGGATTCTTTCTTGTTCTATTTTTCATGCGTGAAGTCGCGAATTAAACAAAAAAGATAGAAAGGTATAAACTAGAGAGAACATTAAGTGAAAGTATTGAATATAGAAAGAAGTTTACGGGTGTAATTTAAACTTAATCTGATAAAAGAACTCTGCGTAAATAAACAATAGTAAAACAGATGAGGCTGAAATAATTGTAATATATAAAGGAATGGTATAGAAATTGGAAATCAGAAAAAAAATACTTATAAGAAGTAAATATATAGAAACGTGATTAAACAAGTCAGAGTTGAGAATGAGAACTTGAAAAAAGATGCAAAATGTTATACTTAAGATAGAATTAATACAATCAGTTTACACAAGATGTGAAATACAGAGAAAAAGGTGAAAAGAGAAATAAAGAAGGTAATATAATAAATCAGATAAAAAAATGAACCCAGTTAAACTCTAAAAGTGTGAATGATAAAAATAGGTTCACTCATAATGAACGCGGCAACAAATCATTTTCCTGTTTCAGTATACAAGAAAGAGAAACAAACAAGGAAGTTTTAAGAGACAAAGAAATATATGATAGTAATTTAGTATGAACACGAAGAAAGAAATAAAGAGGAAAACATACGAAAATAACGGAACGACTCCATTTAATAAGCACTGATTTCTTTTTCAAAAAGATTTACAGATACTCACAAAGAACAGATTTTACTTGCAACGTACAGATATTCTAAAATGCCAAACTTACACTAATAGATTTTCCTTAGAAGAAAACAGGTTGTTGACGAATATATTTAGAGGCATGTCAACTTCTCAGCGATATTTTAGGCCGAGAAGCGGGCGAATTGTGTGTAATGTACATTTATACTTACGTATTTGTGTAGTTCCTTAAGTGGTGAAATGGGCGACAGTAGTCAAGGGCGACCAGAACGCTCCCTTTTCAATAGCTACTACACCGATGTGTAAGGGAAGGCGCTGATCCTTTCCCAGGATTGCTCCACATTACCCTTGATCCGTACCTTATATTGCTGAGTGTTAAGCAAGGAAATATCAAGTATCATTTTTAAAGTCTTTGGTATGACGCGACCTAGGATTGAACCCAGGTCTCCCGGACCATTAGCGAACACTCTACCCACTAGGCCGGTTTAAGTGGTAAATATATGTTTTTTATGAGGTTTCTAGCGTTGGTCAGTAGTGATAAATGATTAAATAACATGAAGACAACTATGGACCTTTGAAGAGGACAGGGATAAGGTAGACAGAGTGGCATGCACACGATAATCACCCCATAAATGATCATAGGATACAAAATTTTGCTCAGGCGGCAGGGGCTGTAGAATACACCGACTGCTTCTCTGAAGAGGGGTAAGACCCCGCCAAAAAGTGTCCAGATTATATGACACTAAACAATCTGATGGTGAGGTTCCAATAATACAAGAGCTTTGGGGAGTGCAGAGTACCCCTTCACTACAATGGCTCCCAGGTCCACTCTGGTTTGGAGTAGTAGCACCTGATAGGGTCCTATCTATGAGTCAAATATAACTAAACTGTGTACTTACACAAAACTGGATTGTTTGAAATAAGACTGTTTTGACCATAAAACTACGTAGTTCTGCTAAACTGAACTGTTAGAAATGGAACTGTTTTTGTATGGTAAACTGAATTGTTGGAAATAGAACTTTTTCTGATATTCAAACTATACTTATGCTAAACTGAATTGTTTGAAATAGAAATGTTTTGATATTTTACTGTGTAAACATAAATTATACTTATACTAAAATGAATTGTTTGAAATAGAACTGCTTGACTAAAGTTTGTAGCTTTAAAAAGAAATGTTTTTGAAAATTCAACTGTGTATTTATGCTAAACTTAATTGTTTGAAATAAAACTGTTTATTTGTATAAAAATGGATTTGGCATTAAATAACCTAAGCCATAAAACCCTAATAACCAAACAAATATATACAAAATATATAACTTTGGTATGGAAGGATCTTAAAAATAAATGTTTGCCTTCCATTATAAAAAGAAGATATAATCTATTTTTATTGTTCTTATTACAGACTACACATGTCATAAGCAAACAAAATGTTCTCAATTATCAACTTAAAATCTTCATTAAAATAGTTAATCAAGATCATTTTATATCCCTAAAGAAATCTTTTTTTTTTTCAAATGTAAATCAGTCTTTTAGATCAAAGAACATAAACCTTTCTGGCTATAAGAGTCATTTTATTTATTATTGTTACACTTATCATAAATAATTACAGTTAATCGTTTTATTTACTTTTTTTTAAATTCATTAACCTGCGTAAAAGTTACAATAAAAATAGAACGGAATAATTATGATGAAATTTCTTTATCGTAAGCTTCAATTTTTTTTTTATTGATGTTGATCCAAGTATTTTCTTAAGAGACAAATAAAAATTGTGAGTTCTTTATTTATTTTTTTTTTCAAAGTACATTTTTTGACAAAATAAAAAAGCATCAAGTAGAATGACATTTTTAAACGGGTGAAAAGAGAGAAAAGCGTCTAAATACTTAAAGGGAAAAAGTCTTATCTAAATCATCAGAACGAATTGTATGCACAAAGAGTCCTTAGAAACCTATCTAATTGAGAGTTCACCTCGTCCCCTTAGGGCTGTTACCGCCCACGTTCACATTTTAAAATAAAGATTAAATACTAGAAGAAAAATAAAAAGCAAAACCGAAATATCTTCTGGTAATGTCAGGTAATAGGCATACTAGGAATAAATAAAATGAAGTAGTAAGAAAAAGAAATATAAAGTGGGTTTGGATAGATTCCCCCACTTTTTACTGCAAATATGGTCTTATGAAGAGACGTACGTAAAGAAGGTAAGGTCATAGGAACATTAGAGTTTGTTTTCCAAGAAAAGGGGATTTGACAGCCTCGAGACTCAGGAATCAAAATCCTGGATTTGATCATGATTGTATTAAAATAAATAAAAAAAATCATATCATTACACTGAAAATCTAAAAATAAATGATTATATAAAAAAGAAAAAAGAAAAGAAATTGGAGAGAAAATTTGATTAAATTCCATGCAGTATGTTAGTTAAAAATATTTTGCGTTTGGTTTGGTTTGTTTTGTTCTTATGTTGAGATAAAAATCAGCGAAAGCAATGAACACCAGCTATCACATCAAGTTTAAGTTTTATATATATATATATATATATATATATATATATATATATATATATATATATATATATATATATATATATATATATATAATGCCAATTTTAGATTCGTAAATAAAGGGTGTTCAGTGCATTATCTGGGATAGAGCATATATATCAAAGTTAGGCTGTAAATACCATGTATGACAACAGCAGACCACCTCTTGGGATAAAGATGGCATAAACCAAAAACTGTCACCTATCACCTTTCATTATCCATCAATGCTATCCCGATTCTTATATATATATATATATATATATATATATATATATATATATATATATATATATATATGTGTGTGTGTGTGTGTGTGTGTGTGTGTGTGTCTGTCTGTCTGTCTGTTTGTTAAATTTGCTTTGTAAAGGTATTTATTCTTACATTTAGTAAATAGATTCGATCTTTGTTTAAAACGATTTGCCGTTTTGGTTTATTTTGGTACTAAATCAGTATATACGTGCGTTTACCAGAATCAATAATAATATAGTGAACAATAAGATAGTTTATAACTATTGATATATAAACCTAACCAGGTTAAGATTCACAATATGAGAAGGAATTTTAACCGAGTTATCTGAGTTGGGATTAAACCTACACAATCACATATACTCTCATTCTCTCTCTCCCTCCCTCCCTCTCTCTCTCTCTCTCTCTCTAATGCACACACTCACACATGTATATGTATAGATAGATATGTGTGTCCGTAGTTAGGCAGCATTCCTTCATTTAAGCATGTTTGATTAAATAATAAAGACATATTTTTATATATAATTTTAATAGGATCATTTCAAGTTTCCAGATAAGTATTTTGCGTAACGAGATTAAGGTAATATTTTAATAACTCGCAGTTATTTTTCAAATCACATTCCGCCGATACACTTCTGAATCAACATCTAAGCTAAGCTTAGTATATAACTAATAGATCCTCAGTAATATATACATTTATATTCAGTGAAACGCGCCGGTGTGCAAATAAAACCGTTGAGAGGAAAGACCCAAAGCTTGCACATTCTCTCCAGAGGACCCTAATACGATTTTTCGAAGAAAAGGATTAAGGCAAAAACTTTTGTTCAACGAAGAAAACCCCATTATGTAGAGTTACTCTGTGGAATGTCAATGGCAAGAGAAGCGTCTGTCTGTCCGCTCAATTTTTGGTGAGTATCAATTACTTATAAAGTAATTTCCTTCTCTTTTAGTTGGAGGTTGATAGATGAATTTACTGAACATTTCCAGAGTGTATTCGAACCTTTCTGGGGGCACATAAAAGAGTAATTTAGTTTTTTACGCATAGTATGTGGTTCAGGGTTTAGTTTGTTGTTTTTGGTTGTTTTTTTTTTTTTTTTCATTTTTATTGTAGTTCATTTGTCTTATTACAAAACTACTCTGATACTTTCGGGTTTCAGTATCGTCGTGAGCTGAAGGATGATGCATTTTAACATATGTGTAATTAGTTAGCAGTCCTTCATTTAAGCATTTTTAATTAAATAATAAAGACACATTTCGTCCATATGATTTTATTGGGATCCCTCTTGTGACAAATTCGGTTAATTCATGTACCAATTCTAACCTAAAACCAAAACACTCGTCAGGAAACAGGAAGGAATCCTAATAAAATCATATAGACAAAATATATCTTAATTATTTAATCAAAGATATTTACATGAAGAACTGCTGCCTTAATATCAGAGTTTAGCGATACTCCCAAGTTAACTGAAGTCGGGCTACGATTTGCCAAAGAAAAGATAAAGACTTGCTCCATTTGAAAATGCAACTAGACATTTTCCTATTCCTGAGACCTGACGAGATGAAAGTCGAAACATTGACAATAAAGTGAGGTGGAGATTTATCTGTTTTCACATGTCTGACTTTTCATTCATTTTCTTAACTGATTCGTGAGGAGTTTGTCTCTTTTTTTCCGTTATTTTTTTTTTTTTTGAGATTTACCGAACGCTACATGATATAAAATATATGGGGCTTAATTAATTTTGATTTTTGCTATTTTGTTAGTTGGTAGATGGTAGTCGTCCATTCCCGTATCTGACTCCTTGGTTTCTCTTCTTACCCTCATTAACTTGTTCTCTTATTGTTGGCCAGGGCTGCAAATAAACTTAAAATAGAAAGAAAGCAAATATTTGGATACTTTAAACCTAAACTTATTTTACTGGTCGACAACTATTTTGAGGCATGGAACTCTTTCCCGAGCCAGTAAAATCGTCTCTCCATTAGGAAGGTGTAAAGAGAAACAGTTTGAAAGTTTCTTTTTTTGTGTCAGGAAACCCGTCTTTTTTAGGCATGCGTGGATCGAACTTCTGTCAGAGGCTACCAGCAGAGTTGTTTCTTTTTATTTATTTATTTATTTATTTATTAATCCTGGTCCTTGTATTGTAAAAAACAAAACAAAACTTTAATGTGAACCTTCGAGTAGCAATTTTATCATACTAGTGACTTAATCAGTGAATAACAAGCACTTTTCCTGTTAAGCCAAGGACCTACCCAATGATGTTCGCAAACCTTAATTCTACATATGTCACTTTTATCCAATACCAATGAGCTATTATACACAAAAGAAAGTGGAAAGGTAAATTTAATGATTAAAAACTCAGTTTAAGATAGTAGCTTCCGTAGTTCAACACACAAAAGAAAAAGCAACTCTCAATAACAAAGTAGATGTTTTAAATTGGGTTGGATTATCAATTTTGTTCATATACAATATTTTAAAGCACACATTAAAACACATAAAAATCATATCTTTACAAATAGAATTCAAATCGTCACAGCTTGATAAGAAAAAGTTAGATCGAGAAAAACATCATAAACCGTTTACTTCTGCTACGGTAAAACCTATTAAACGATGTAAAAGTATATATATATATATATATATATATATATATATATATATATATATATATATATATATATATATATATATATATATATTGGGGTCGTTAAATTGAGATGGTGAAATGTGCATTATAACGAGTCAATTATCACCAAGCTGAAAATCGTTCCTTCCTTTTTTCTGTAAAATTTCCATTCTTTAGAATGAATTTTTTTTAATTGAACAACAAGCATTTGTATTCCTTCTGGTAAGAAATATTTAGAATGAATTTTCAGTGATTTTGCTCACGATGTTCTCCAGTTAATCATCACTTGAAAACATTCTTCCACGCAAAAATTCTTTCAGAGAGACAGATAAATGCAAATCAGGAAATAAGATAGACTGAAAAGAGGATGTTGCAGATGTTCCAAAAATGGCAAATGGTTTCCATTGTTTTCCATTGATTGTCCTCGGGAAACTCAAAGACAAATATAATAAGAAAAAGCCAAAATTCAGTTTTGTGTGCTGTAACCATAAAACGTCCTAGTTTTTCAGAAAACTCTGTTCAAACAATTTTCTCAACCAAAATGAGCACATTTACTGAATCCACCGAATAAGGTGTGCTTATTTGTCTTAATCTAAACCCTCTTTCGAACATTTTCCCTGAAATACGCTTCTCCGAATACATCACTCATTCCTTTGTAAATGTCATAATTTGCACTACCTAGCCATCCCAAATTTGATGACTGACCTCTGTTTAATCTTCCAGTATTCTGTTTGATTGGTCCTGTTTTTAATAACCTCAAAATAAAGATTCTTTTGGGATTGCGATATTTTTTATACAAGCCAATTTCAAACAATGCCGAGGTTGCATTTATGTGAAAAGTTTTATAGAATTCTGAAAAATTATAAAGAAATATTAAATAGGTAGCTACTTTTTATTACGACAAAAATGAAATCGTGCATTTTTCGAATAAAAACCTTTGTGTGATTTTTTAACATTTCGACTCTTAAATTGAATATTGTTTGTAGAGATGAAACTCTTATTAATTGATCTCTCTCTCATCACTTGGATCATCTTTTTGGCGAGAAATCACTGATCTGATAAAAGAAAAAAAAACACTTTTTTAATTCGTTCCAACGTTCACAGTAACTTTTCAATTAACTAAACTAATTATATATTTAAGCGATTGTGTTGGATTTATAACATGATTCAAATAAAATGTATAGAATTCTTTAAATGTAACATCTTATCTTTTTTCACAAATCAACTATATCAATTGGATATATGAAACTATATCAATTGGATATATGAAACTTAGGGAATATTCAGTTGACTATAGAATAAAGTGCGTTCTTATAATCTTATATTTCATTTCCCTGTAACTTATGTAGTTTTGAAAATTATTTTCTCTCTTAAATTTTACCTTCTTAATTAGTCTGAACAAGTCAGCTTCAAAAGGGTCCAATAGTCTATTATTTGGAGGAATGTTCTGAGATTTGAGGTTGTATACTTCTTTTTTAGCACAGTTATTGTCCTCCTGTGGTTCTAGGTAGAACAATATCTTCCACCGTATTTTCTTGATGAAATCTTCACATGAAATTAAGCAAAGATATAAAGGAACTAAGATCTTCTAAATGTATATGGGTGACGGCCGACAAATCAAGAAATATGTACAAAATTGAACCCTCTAAGTACCAAGAAATTTTAAGTAATAAAATTACGG
Organism: Sepioteuthis lessoniana; assembly: GCA_963585895.1. Classification (NCBI taxonomy): domain Eukaryota; kingdom Metazoa; phylum Mollusca; class Cephalopoda; order Myopsida; family Loliginidae; genus Sepioteuthis; species Sepioteuthis lessoniana. Next base: position 25,741,548 of record OY757912.1, on the reverse strand, counting down.
ATAATTATAAAATTTATAAGGATAAAACGATAGACCAAATAAATAAGGACACTTGTAATTTTGCGAGTAAACTACATGTTAACGTAGAATAGGGAAATTCCAAAGGAAAGATGCCTACATTCTATCTAAGGACCATAAACCAAATTTTATAAATAAATTACAAACTAGATTAATTAATCACTCTAAAACAGAGTTAGGTAAAATTTCAAAAAATATAATTCAAAATGTTGTGAGAGGAAAGCCATAGTAATCTTTGGAGAAACTCTTTTGATACCATTGAATGGTTTAGGAAGATAAAAAAACAAAAGTAAAGCTAGCTTTATACAATTTGACATCATTGACTTTTATCCGTCTCTATCTAAAAAAATCCTAATAGATAGCATCAACTACGCAAGAGAATATATACATATAACTAAGGAACAATATGATATAATATTAGCGTGTAGAAAAACTGAAAAATATTAGCGTGTAGAAAAAAAAATAATGGAACCACATGGATAAAAAGAGGACCTGTGAATTTTGATGTCCCTATGGGGGGATACGATTCTTCACAAATAGCAGACCTTGTGGGTCTGTATATATTGCATATACTAAATAGAATTATCAGTACAGAACAATTAGGTCTATACCGAGATGATGGTATCATATATATCCCGAATAGTAACGGCCCAAATAGCTCTAGTATACAAAAGAAGATTATAAGAGCCTTTAAACTCTTAGTTTTTTTAAATAGAAATATCATCAAACAATAAGATAGTCAATTTCCTGGATGTGACTCTAGACCTTTCTAACAGCACCTATAAACCTTTTATAAAAATGGATCAGTCCCCTTCATATATTAACATCAATTCAAACCACCCTAAAGCTATAAAGAAGAGAAGATGCCTAATGATAATAACAAAAAAATAAATAAGGAAAATGGACGTAAAAATAGAAAAAGGAAAATCATATGGTTCAACCCCCCGTTCTGTAGGCTAGCTAATATAGATATAGGAAAATATTTTTTGAAACTAGTGGATAAGTATTTTAAACATGGAAATAAACTGCATAGATAGAAAAACATTAAAAATTAATTACTCTTGCACGAAAAATATTTTTCAAATAATTAATAATCATAATAAAAATATGACTAAAGATTTTCAGGATCAAATAAATAATAATAATAATAATAATAATAACTGTGTAAAAAAAGAATGTAATTGTAAATCCCGAGACAATTGTTCTATGAATAGACGATGTAATTTAAATAATATAATACATGAAGCAATAATTTACCCAAAAGAGAATATTACGGACAAAAAAAAACTTATATCGGTTTATCTTCCACGAAATGGAAGGAGAGATATGCAAACCACAAATATACTTTCTCCCACGAACACCTTAAAAATTACACGGCACTATCAAAGCAATTCTGGTAGTTGAAAAACAAAGGGTTAACCCCTGAGATTGAATGGTCAATTTTGAAAAAATCAAATACTCCAAATAGTTTTGATGGTTGATGCAATTTGTGCTTAGAAGAGAAAATACAAATAATGATGTATAAAATGCCTGAAAAGTTATTAAAGAAGAGATGTGATTTAATAGACATAGGACAAAATTTAAACTATAAACTGATAATTTTAAAAAAAAACATAGAAATAAATAGTGAAGCAAAGAAAAAAAACGTATCTAATATACACACATGGAAAAAATAGGTGGCTAAGTAAATGGTATCGAAATTAATATAAACATTAATATTTCCCTTACAAAAGTTCATTACATTGACATAGCACATAAAAGTTATTTATCGAACTTAACAAGAAAAGAAAAGAAATAAAATAAAATAAATGAAAAAGTTGAATTACCGTAATTATAACTGACGGAATAATTTTGAAATTAAAATAAATAGGTAAATAAAAAAACGGAAATTCAATGAAACGAGGAGATAACTCTTCACCTCTCTCCCTCCTCCTTTCACCCGTGCCTATTCTGTTTTATTTATCCATTAGATCTGAAGTGGTCCTGTTATATTTTTCTTCCTGTTTTTGGTTTACACCAGAAACGCAAAACAGGATGGAAATAAATTCATAATCCTAAAATAACCGGTCTTTGGTTTTTTTCTTTAAAGAAGGTATATATATATATATGCGTGTGTGTGTATGTGTGTGTGTGTGTGAGAGAGAGAGAGAGAGAGAGAGAGAGATAAAGAATATATATATATATATTGAAGGCAATTTGCCTTTTCTATAGTCAGTAATCCAGAGCAAATGCAATCTGTACAACACGGAGTAGCCTAAATCATTAGGGAACCGGTACTTTTCTTTGTACTAAAAAAATAGTGTGTTTATGCTTCTAAATTTACTTAGCAACGATAGTGTAATGTATGTGTTTGTCTTTGTTTTCCATAGCTCTAGAAATATATATATATAATGGTAACAAACCCAAATCCTCAACACCAAAATATTCAAAACACTACCATATAACATCTAATTGTTTGCAGATGCAAATACGCAATCAAGGTTCATTGTGATATACGTTGAATGCTTTGTTCTCTCTACAAACGAACCGATATATTCTTCCGGCTGACGCCTGATTGTAAATCGACAGATATACTCAGTGAGTGGGATGAGAAATCGAAAAAGAGAGCGAATATCAAATATATGGTCAAAGAGCAGCAATGACTTTGTAAATAGATTAAAACGGAAAAAAAAAAAAAAAAAAAAAAGCAACAAAAAAAATCGATATAAGTGATGAGACACAAGCGGTGGGACGATGTGGTAATATTTGTGGCAGAGGCTGATTATAACACAAAATTGGGCAAATGATGTTTATTTCTGGAGCTTATTTGCAGCTAAAGCTTTTGCTTTAAAAAGAAGTATGACTTTCACTGATTAATCGAAGTGCTCGCCTCTGTGTCTCTACAATTAACATCACGGACAATAATACATTTAAGCAAAAAACACACGCTCGTCAATGAAAATAGACATACAAATGCCTGAAACACACACACTGCATTGGCTAATATTTGAACTCACCTCGCCAAGTATATTTCCTCCCGCAGTAATCGTTTCGAGATCCACACATCATCGTTTAGCTGTTTTTTAGTGGGAGATAATGTCGCTTGGAAAAGATGATTTTAAGAATAAACCAAATTAAGGAAAAAATATGGAATTCATTGACATAATGGCTTTAAAAAATTCACAATCAATGAACAAGTCTAGATTATTTAAAGGAATGGTAAGCTTTCCAAACATGCGTAGGTAAGTATAATCATCATCATCAAGTCACGTTGCTAACTCAGATTTCTTTGACTCTCTCTCTCTCTCTCTCTCTCTCTCTCTCTCTCTCTCTCTCAAGCGCGCTCTCTCTCACTCTCCATTCCGTAAATATCATCTATCACTTGCGGCTGGTCTTCCAAACTACGTCCATTGTAATTTCTTGATGGTCGTTCAACACTGGCATGATCATATGAAGGGGTCCATAAAAGAACGTCAGTAACGAGTCTGGCCTTGATTCACCAGTTGTGTCCATCGTTTCTGTATGTCTAAGTTGGATAGTTTTAAAGATTGTAGGTATGTGGCCGTAAAGCGGTGGTTTCGTGTGGTGTTATATCCAGGATTTGTTCAATAGAGCTCGTAATATGGTCGTGCAGTTTCTTTTTTTTTTCTTTATTCCTTTTATTAGAGTCCATGTCATAACTTCACTATTAAGGAATATATTATGTCATTCATTAGCAAAAATTAGTAACCCCTCCTTGAGCTATAATGATTGCTTTGATTCTTTCTTTTTTTTTTTTGCTTTAATTTATCTGAATTCAAGTTATACTCCTTATCAAAGAGGTTCCAACTTTCCAAAATGACAGGATAAATTTTCCTTGGAAGATAGAGCCTTACCAAGGACCATTTGAAACAAATCAGCGTAAATTCCCTATTGAGTTTAAATCCCTATTGTTCGCTAGCCATCTTATTGATTTTAGCTGCCTTCTCCAGGGAAAAATAATCCAATTTGCTCTGTTACAAGAGGCATCATCATGCCGAACAATGAATTTATCACTAACCCAATATTCTATCGAAAGAATGAAAAATTTATTAGGGATTCCAATGTCAACATTGCCATCTACCATCGATGTTTAAATGACATGCAAACCAATATCATATTGGGAAATTTAATTTCTTCTTTCCGTTATTCATCTATCTGTTTCGTTTGATCATCACCAGATAAAAGTTCCAACATTATGACCTTGCTGAATGCAGATTCTTGATTCGTCACTGAATGTCATTTTAGTACAATTCTACACATGCTAATAGTGTTTCTCTTATGCCCAATTTCACCTTATCTTCTCTTTGTGTTGTAGCGCTAAATTTTATTTGGTTTTTCTCTATGTAAAACCTATTTACTTACGCCGATGTTAACAGTTCTGCCGTAAACATTGACTCCTGATTGGACCCATTTGATTTATTGCACATTTACTGTTTTCACGAAATTGCTTTGAGACTTCTATCCTGAAACTTGGGCTGAGAAATTGACCAAATGCATCTCTGCTGAGGGGTAGGACTCCCTTAACGAGTATCCCGGATACAACACTAAATAATATGATGGCGAAGCTCAAGTAACGCTGTAATTTTAGGGAATGCGGAGTAACGCTTCATATCCATTGCTTACAGGTCTATTCAGGCCCAGGGTCGTAGCACCTGACAGGGTCCTATCTATGGATCAAATAGAACAGTTTGACTTTTAAACTTCGACATGTAAACAGCGTGAAAACAAAAGACCTATTTTAAACTGAATTACCTGAAATTGAACATTTTAATCAATTGACTGTTTGTTAAAAATTTGATGTTTAATTGAATTCTTAGTGATACATAGCAATACTTGGAACCATTTAACTTTGACTCATACTAAGTTGAATTATTTGAAATAGAACTGTTTAATCATTTAATTGTCAATAAACAAATGACTGAAGTTTAATTGAATTATTACTGTTAAATAGCAATGCTTGAAAATATTTACCTGTGTGCCCGCACATAAGAAAGCATAAAGATAATTATGCGTGTTAGATAGAAATAAGTGAAACCAATTTACTGTATGCAAAAAAGAAATTAGCTCAGAATTGTTTTCAAATTTTATCTACAAAATGTGTTTAGAATATATATATATATATATATATTGTGGATTATGCGTTAAATAACCTACAATAGTTGATATGCTATAAAACCTAACCATAGCAAATAATATATATTTAATAATAAAGATGATTTGGCATTAAATAACATACAATGCTTGAAATGCTATAAAAGCTGACCAAACCAAACTTGACGCTTTGGTGTACTATATTATCTACCAGAATACTTCTCTTTTTTGAAACAACCCGATTTCTTTTATGACTGAACTATATTTTGAACACAGGAGCTGGGGAGCTACAGACAGACCTTAAGGCACTCTACAGCGGTTTGTCTTCTTGTAAGAGATGGTCCTTTCTTTTTTTTTCGGTTGATAGTTATTTTGTCGGAGATAAGTTTTCTATTGGTGAGTGGTGATCAACTGCTTGTTAAAGTCTGCATGAAATGTGTTGTAACTATACAAGGATTTGAATAACTGGGATTCTGGCGGTATATATATAGAAACTTAATTTCTATCTTTTTTCAATCTTACACTATCTTTTATATTTTCCTATAATTATCTTGCGAAAAATTCCGTCAATAGCCTAATAAATTAATCTAGTTCGTTTAAGTAGTATTTTTTGAAGACAATTTTCTGCAATTAAAAAAAATCAGTTTTACGTCTTATGTTATATGTTATTATTTTTTTTTACTGTAAATAAAAATGAGAGCATCTTCTTTTTCCCGAGGTCGTTGTAAAGGAAGAATGAACTATTTATCGTTGATAAGTCGTGTTATAGGAAAAAGAAAAACGCCTAATAAATATTAAATATTTTAGAGTAATCTATGGCAGTCTTGAAGTTCGCATCATAATCTGAACTAATTCCCTAAAACTAAGACTTCTCGATATATATATATATATATATATATATATATATATATATATATATATATATATATAGGTTCGTGCGTATGTGCGTGTATTCATTTGTTTGTGAGTTTTCACGGGTATACATGTTCTTGTCAGTCTATGACAGAGATTAATCTTTGGTGAAACGTTAATTTCCTTCAGAGTATACTTATGGAATGTCACAGACCTTTTTAATCAGATAACCTACTGTTCAAAGCACCCCTGCAGCTCTTCCTTTAATATAAATTGAAACCACACTTTTCTCTTTCTGATATCGTCAATGTCATCCAATCTTACCCAGGAAATAAAGTTATAGTTTATGAAAAAAGAAACATTCACACGGAGATAGGACTTGGGAATTGAATAATATTTTGTTGTTTTTATTTTCGTTGTTTTTTCTTTGTTTTTACACTGCTAACGTCGTGTGTTTTTCCCAAAAAACCGTTTGTTCAAAAGTATGAAGACTGAATTCGTTGTTTTTTTTTAAATAGTTCTGTCTTATGAACATGAATTTTGACCATTTCATAATATCTATTGGCAACCTTTCGACTCATCAGCCCTACTAAAAGAATTCATGGTATGTTAACGATGATGGTACGAAATTTTCACAGCAGAAGATAATACGAGTAAGCACCTGCCTTATTAATGAAGAAAAAAAATGTAAAAATATTTTCTATGAAAAATTATAGCATTAGCCGGCCATGAAGAAAACAGCGTGAATCATGGTTTGCACATTACTGGACTAGAAGTATAAACACCATTACTTTATTCAATTGTGTTCATGTCCCTAGTTATATTTAAACAGGTAAGGCTTAAAACTGAGACATTTCAATCTTTATATATATATATATATATATATATATATATATATATATATATATATATATATATATATATATATATTCTCATTAGTTTGGTTTGGCTTATTTTTTTAATGACATATCAAAATTTATGGATTATTCATACTACTGCTATCCTCATAGAAGAACAGTAACGCTAATATTTAACCCATATCTAGGAGGATAAAGAGGTATTAGTTCAATAGTGAACATTATAGTATGAAGAATTTTAAAGAAGCTTAGTATGGTGTCACAGTCCAGCAGGTTAGTGTCTATACCTCGGGAATTCCTACATAGTTATAACTGATTAAAAAATTCAATGCATTTGGAAAATATATTGCTATATTGAAAGAGGCATATCATGATAATCTAATCACTAGGGACGTGCTTTGGTCAGTCTCTCTCTGTGTCTGATTTATACATACACGCATATGCACATGTCTTAGATTACCTCTCTCCCAAAAATTGACTTTTCTCATTCCATCCCTTATCATTTCTTTAAAGTCTTGTTTTATTCTGCTTCTGCAGATTTTTTATCATTTATTTACACCTTTATCAGGGCATTGGCCTAAAGTGTAGAGCATTGACTAATGCTCGGGAAAAACTGGGTTCAGTCCCAGGTCGAGTCATAATAAAAAACTAAAAAATTTGTTATTGATGCCGTCTTACTTAACATTTATTTTTGTAGGATATAGATCAAGGGTAAAGTAGAGCAATCCAGGTAATGGGGTAGCGCCCCTTTCCCTACATCTTGGTGAAGTTGTGATTGAAAAGGAATTCTTCGGGTTACCCTCGACTAAGTTCGCCAACTTTACTTTACCGGGCCATTTTCCTAATGGGTAGAGTGTTCCCCAATGGTCCTGAAGACTGGGTTATAGATCTAGGGTAAAACGGAGTAATTCAAGTAATGGAGTTACGCCCTTCCCAACACCGTGGTGTAGTAGCTATTGAAAGGGGAACCTTCTATTCACCCCTACTCGATTTATACTTTCTGTTCCTATTTATTCAGCATTTTGAAAGAGAAAGTATAAATCAATACTCAATGTTTTCAAGAAGACCATTTTTGTTTTAGTTGAAATGATAAACCAAACAATAGCAGGATATATAAAAAAGCACCTCTTGAAGAAGACATCTATTGCGATTCCTCGACTAAATACTCGCTCATTGTATCGCTTACAATGTGGTAAGACCCTACACAAAAAAAGGGATTTCTTTGTTATGACACTAGATTGCATCTGAGAGTAATGATGCAGTTTTAGGGTTCTTGAGATTGTGGAGTAAAAATTCATTGTTATTACTCCCATATCCACCTGCTATGGGTCAAATAGATGTATCTATAAATTATTCGTATTCAATGGGAATACCAGATGTCACATGAATTTAAATTATTTATACTTCGAAAAGTTAACGGAAGCTTTGACTGTGTGAGCCTTGAGGTTAGAGTGTTCGCCAATGGCCTAGGGTTATGTTTTGACCTGTTGACCCGGCCAAAAATGCCATTCAAGGGAATGCACCGGAAGGAAGTGACACATTCTAATGGCAGTTATGAGAGGAAATTGCGTGGGCAGAATTGGCTGATGAAATGGGACGAGATAAAAAAAATCCCATTATACTCTCATAGACGGACCTCTGAACTGGATGACAGTTATTTCCGCTCGATGACGACCACACAAACCATTCCAAAGTTAGCGGAAGTGACACATCCCGGTCGCTAGATATCGGAAGAAGTTGCGGAGGCGTGTCCATATCACTGCGTAGGAGTTTGAAGGTAATATAAGGCCGACGAATTGAACAGCGGACAGTTGAGTTCAACGAGCCAGTAGACAGAGGCGAGTAGAGTTGAGGACAAGCAGTATAGTAGGAGTGGGGAGGGACGATATGTAGTAGGGAAAGCCAGTGCTCGGTTGAGAAGCCATGGAGAACGAGAAAGACACAACGCTGACGGCCATAACTTCGGGGTCAAAATATTTCAGTTATGTTCGGTCTCCAGCTCCCTCTCACACGCAAACTTTGAGTAACCCTTTTCGAAACCTTACAATAAAGTGAGAGGTAAAATATTTTATAAAGAAGTCTTCCTGCGTCTTTCTGTGTGCGTCGTTTATTCCTGCGTTTTTATCATCGTGCGTCTGTCTATTATTGTATCGTTATGATGCTGCATGATGCTGTAGATGACGATACAACACTAGGAGACTAGAGCTCGATCCCAGGTCGAGTCATACCAAAAACTAAAAAATAGTACTTGATGCTTCCTTGCTAAATGCTCAGCATTATCAAGTATGGGCCAAGGGTAAAGTGGAGCAATCCAGGGAAAGGGGTAGCGCCCTTCCCTACATCTCGGTGTAGTAGCTATTGAAAAGGGAACCTACTGGTCACCTCTGCTGTGCTCGCGAACTGTACAAATTATATATATTACTATGGGATTTATTCAAACCTATGTAAGCTGTTGGTTTTCTACTGCAGTCTAAGAGACAGTAAACCCCCTCAAGTTTCCAGCACTCTTCTAGGAATTCTGGCTGATTTTAACAATGCTGTAGTTGTCATGGTCTTCACTCATCCTCGTTTGTCCAAGTCCTCCAGTCCCTATACCAATCCTTCAGCGACTGTACCAAACGGGCTAATTACAATTGGTATCACCATCACTTTCATATTCCATAGTTTCTTTAATTCTTTAGCAAGGTTCTGGTTTTAATCACTCTTTTCGCCTTCTTTCTTATGGTCAGCCAGAACGGAAAAGTTTATTATTCTGCCAGTTCTTTTTCTTTTATCATTTTTAAATCCTTGAGTTTTTCACATCAGCGTTAACTGATGATCTTTCACTGGAGGTTGAGTGAGAGCAAGTCTGCTCGAGTCCCCAGGACTCTTCTCAGTATTCTGGCCAATCTCATTACTGCAGTAATTTGAATTTTCTCTAATGGTCATCTTATATCTAAGTCCTCCAGTCCCTTTATTAATCCTTCTGTGACTGTACCAAGAGCACCAATTATAATTGGTAAAAACGGCACTTTCACGTTCAACAGTTTCTTCAATTCCCTTGCAAGGTCGAGGTATTTATCCTTCTTTTCACTTTCCCTTCAATTTTCCTGTGATCAGTAGGGGCATCAAAGTCCACAATTTCGCAAGTTATCTTGTTTTTGTTGATTATTGTCGTGTCTTGTCGCCTGGCTGAGATTAGGTGAACCGTTTGTATGTGAAAATCCCAGAGGAATTTGTGTGTGTCATTCTCCAAGACAGATGTTGGGTTGCGTATATACTATTTGTTCGTATGGTCAAATTTAAATTTCTTGCATAATTCCAAGTGGATCACTTTTCCCAGAGAGTCATGTCTATTCTTATTCTCTTTCTTTGCTAATTTACAACATTCACTGATTATGTGATCAATGGTTTCGTCTCTATCACTAAATAACCTACATCTGCTGCCTTGTTGCGTCTTTTCTTTTTTGTGTTGATATGATTGGTACTTATAGCATTGTTTTGTGCTGCTATCAGGAGTAATTCAGTTTCTCTCTAAAGGTTTACTTTTCTTAACCACATCCGTATTTTCTTGTGTGAGATTTTACTTATTAGTCGCTTATAACGCCCATAGAGTTGTTGTTCTTACCAGTTTTCTTTTCTGCTTATTGTTGTTATATTCGTCCCTATGATGTCGGTATTGTTTATGGTGGCTGTAATCAGTCTTCCTTCACGCTTTTTTATGTAGTTATGAAGTCGTTATATTGATTCATCAACAATGTCTTAAATACTGGCACTTAAATTCTTGCTCCTTCTTTTTTTGACACATATAATCTGTTAACGTCATTTCTAGGATGTAATGCCTTATGCATGTTCATTGGTTTTCTTGTTATCCTGCCATCTATTCAGGCTCTTTTCTGGTCCACTTCAAGAATTGTACCGAATATCTTACGAGGGGTACAGCCCAGGTACTTTTTCCTTTGAAAATTTTTCTGCTATATAGTTTTGTTTCGAGTAGTTTACAGGTTCTCCAGAAATTTTTATTTCATCAACTCTTGTTTGATGGTGTCAGCTTCCACTATATCCAAGTATTGTAGGTTTCCTTTTCTCCAAGCGTTCTAGTTTTATATGGATGTCGTAATTCCATTCCATCCGTAAGGTGTCGTTTGCTACTTTTCATTACTAACAAGGCGCGTTTTTCTATGCAAAATGTAATCCCTCTGTCTTGTCTGTATATTTTGACTGTGTGTATATGTGCCTCCAATTGTTTTTCATTTTTGGCAAACAGTTTGATGTCGCCCATGTACATTAGATGAGTTATATTCTCTTGCGATTTAGTATGTTTGTATCAAGCTGTGCATTTCCTGAGAATGTGGTTGAGTGGTATCATGGTATTTATAAATAGTAATGGTTATAGTGCATCTCTTAGGAAGGTACCTCTTTTCCCTCCAGCTGTCAATTCCATTCTCCAGGTTTTCATGGTTTTCTCGATAAATTTTATGTCTTCATCTGATATTTTGGACATTTTAAGACAGTTTTTAATCCAACTTTGAGTGACCATATCATATGCGTCTTTATAGTCAATCTACGCCTTAGCTCGAATTTTTCGTCTCGTCTTGCTCTTACGGAGGATGGGTTCGTCAATATAGAGTAGCTCTCACCTACCTCTGGATCCTTTACAGGATCTTTTCTTTTCCTCAGAGGAAAATCTCCGGCTTTTTAGCGATAAATAAATCGCTTCCCTTATTTGTGCCGTTAGTATTTTCCATATTATAGGTAGGCACGTTGTACCACTGGAGTTGTTTGGGCCGGTTCCAATTCGAGAGTCATTTTAAGTGGCAACAAGATTATTCTTATTTACTTGAAGCAATATGACTCTTTCTGAATAAATGTCTATTGTTGAGTAGAAATAATTCTTCAATACCATACAATTGTTTAAGAAATCTAAAACAAAATGGGCAAGGAAAATCATTTCCTAATTTTTTAACATAAAATGATCCTTGACAGATTTTACATGTCATTAATCAGAGGTACCTCAATAGTTTCGCTATTTCATCTGCTTCCGAAACACCAATAACCCAAACTAAAACGATATGACATTATTCGATGCTTCCTTCGAAAATTTACAGCATAGAATCAAGGGGATCAGGAGATTAAGTCAACCATATGATTTGCTTTGTAAAATTCATTTCGTTTTAGCGGATTTTAAAGCTTTCCCTATATAGCAATATTTTCGTAAAAAATCCTCGTTTCAAACTTAATTAACCGGAAGTAAGTATGTAAACCTCAAGATAAATGACTCATCCTGTGATAGGCATGTGTGCTTTCTGAACGTGTGATATTCATAAACAGTAGACTGTTTGAGAGACGAATAAAACCAGCACGTCATCTTACGGTTAACATAAAATCTAGCACGTTAAGTATTTGCCTGCAGAAGGTTCAAACTAATTGTTCGCAAATGCCGTCTACAGACTTATACAGCAAATTTGTCTGAAAATTCAATATATTTCAATTCATTAGAAATGATCAACATTTTCCAAATTTTCAAGCGCAACTAATAAAGTATTCTTCGCCGAATATGGAATGGTTCAACAAGTGGATTTTTTCTAAATTTTCTATTATGATTTTACAAGTGATGTTGATAATGTATTGATAATCGTGGACTAACGTAATAAGATTTTGCTAACTGGCCTTACTAACTGGTAAATGAAGTGATCGTCTCTCAAGTACAATAGAATTGGTTCTCGGCTGTGTGACCGACGGCATGAATCAATGACGCCAATTCTCCTAGAAAACATTCACATGGGAAATTTTGTGATATTTTAAAGAGCTTAATCATGTGATTGTGTTTCAGAGAGAAGAGTTTGCAGAAAATCAAAACTAAATGTTGAATATACAATTAATATAGAAAAAAATACCGAAACACGTGAAAATAATAAAACACACACACACACACACACACACACACACACACACACACACACACATTACACACACACACACACACAAACGCGCGCGCGCACACACACACATATATATATATATATATGTGTGTGTGGGTGGATATGAGGGTATATGTATATAAGTATGTATGTATGTATGTATGTGTGTATGAATGTATATTTGTCGTAGGTCCAAAGAGAGAAACAATTATTTTAAAATGAGTAAATTAACGAAGAGATTTGTATATTTTTTAGGATTTTTTTATTTATTTATTCATTTATTTTGTACTTACATACGTGTATGTTTCGAGTTTGTTACTTTCGTCAGAGAACATATTTGGCACAAAGCCTTGGTAATGTCGTACACAATGAGATTAGAACTCACTCGTGTTTTCAGTTTGAATGTTTTTTCAGTTGCTTGTGGGTTTATACGGAGATCATTCCTCTCTTTTTCTTAGAGAGTGCTTACCTTACTTGTCTTCACACCTCATTTGCCTTTGATATTTGATATGTTTTACATTGTGCGTGTGTACGTGTGTGTGTGTGTGTATGAATGTATGTCTTGTGATCTTTTTGTATATATATATATATACATATATATATTTACTAACCTGACTATATGGAAAAAAGGATATATATATATATATATATGGGAAAAGTAACAAACTCAAAAAATACACATATGTAAGTACAAAATAAATAAATAAATAAATAAATAAATCCTAAAAAATATACAAATCTCTTCGTGGATTTACTCATTTTAAAATGCTTGTTTCTCTCTTTGGGTATGCAACTAATATATATATATATAACTATAGGAAAAGTTAGAATGATATAGATTTCTAAAAGAATTAATAAAGCTTGAAAGAGAGAGAGAGAGAGGGGGGGCGGGAGAATTAAATAAATAAATAAAGAAATAAATAAATAAATAAAGAAAGAAAGAAATGAAAACTCGAATTTAAAAGCTTAATTGCCGGCTTTTAACTCATCTATTTTTAAGATCATTTTAGTTTATCGCAAAAAATACTTGTTCTGGGCATTACTAAGTCCCCTCGGATTAATCTCAGATCGATATTACCGATACGTCATCGACAGAATAATATTCTATTACTATTTGTACAATATGCAATATAAGTTCAAAAGAACAATAAATGAGATGAAAGAGTAACTGACGTGAGAAATAGATTATTTTGAAAACTTTCATCTGTATGTTTAGATGATTCATTACATTTTCCGATCGGAGTTTTCCTGGGCTTATTTAACAGGAACATAGAAATGCAATTTTAAAGAAAACTGTTTAACTGATGTAGTGCCGATAGGCATTTGTTTGTTTTTTGAAATAATTTATCAGTAATGTAGTTAGCTACATCATTCAGAAAATATTTCTCTATATAATTGATAGAGCGTATATATCTAAGTTAGGATAAAGTAGATGCGGATTGTAAGGCGAAAGAGTCCTCAGTATCGCTGATAGAACACACACACACACACACACACACACACACACACACACACACACACACACACACACACACACACACACACACACACACAGAAAGACATCGACACGACGGCTAACGAAGGCATGGAGAGCTATCGATAAGCTCTCGGTCATATGGAAGTCAAACCTGACCGATAAAATGAAACGCAGTTTCTTCAAAGCTGCAGTCATATCGATACTACTATATGGATGCACTACTTAGACGCTAACAAAACAGCTGGAGAAAAAGCTAGACAGCAATTACACAAGAATGCTGCGAGCAATATTGAACAAGACCTGGAGGCAACGCCTCACAAACCACCAAATATACGGCCATCTACCTCCCATCACGATAAGTATCCAAGTTAGACGAACCAGACATGCAGGACTCTGCTGGAGAAGCAGGAACGAGCTCATAAGTGACGTACTCCTATGTACCCCCACATATGGCGGAGAAAATGCTGGACGACCAGCTCGAACATAAATGCAGCAGCTATGTGAGGATACGGGATGTAGCCCTGAAGATCTGCCAGAGGCGATGAACGATAGGGAGAAGTGGCGAGATAGGGTAAAGGATATCTGTGCTGGCGGCACGACATGATATATATATATATTATATATATATATATATATATATATATATATATATATATATATATTATGATGGGTAAACGCCGATTAAAAGGCTAAAGTGAGCTCAATATTAGTAAGAGTATACACATATCTTATTTACGATAGAGTAGACACAGAATCAACGGCGGCTAGCTACTTTCTCGCTTAGGTGATCATCAGATCAATTCTGCAACTCTTCGTCTGCACTATCCTAACTTTGTATATATATATATATATATATATAGGTGTGTGTGTGTTTTCTTGAGAAACTCAATTTAACTTTGCACAAAATAATAATGATATCATAAAATGACATAATACTAACTGACCTTACTGAAATGCCTTTTCTGACAATAGATTACATGTTCAAGTTAAGTTCACACTGTACTGAAAGCACCAGTTCCCTTCACATTTCCAAAATTTAGGCACCAACGATCTTTTTTGTTCTCATATTAATACCCTTATATAAACAGCAAGAAATGTAAGCAATCTGTGGCCTTAGCATAAGAAAAAGCTTTATAAAGAAAAAAAATTATAGCAATTGTGACTTTTGGCTAAGCCATTTATGCAAGTACAGATTTCTGTCAGATTATCGATGTAATAAGGGATGTGCCTGCGTAGTGTATGAAATAGTGACCAATTAAGAAAATGTCGACAAACAACTTTGTTGTCTGTGTGTTAGTCAAACGAAAACTTGTTATATAACGAGAGGTTTACATTCCAGCGTAACCACGAGGGTCATTTAAATCAAATGAGATCTTTATTTAGAAAAGCAAATTATATATTTTTTATAATCCTTTTTCTGTCAATGTAAATCTCTGCACTGTTCAACATTGGTTCATAGCAAAAAATATTGCAATGTCGGAAAACTATTTATTTTATTTGTGTGTGTGTGTCTGTGTGTGTGTGTATGTGTGTTGCGGAAGTGTTGTGTGATGTGGCATAAAATTCAACTAAGAACTGATTTTGACTTCTTTATTTCCTTTATATGTATATATGTTTGGGTGCTTGTTTGTTTCTCTCTGTGTGCGTACAGTTTAAGTTCTTTTCGGTGTAAGGGTGTCTTTTTAGGTAATTTTTTTTCTATTATTAGAAGTAATGTGTAGACGCCAGTCTGGTATATTGTCTTTATTTTTAACACTTCCATTGCTACATTCGTATTGGAGTCTAGACACATTTACTTGTTAACATTCGGTCAAGGACATATTATTTTTGTTGAATGATATTCTATATGAGAGATTGCATAGATCTTCACTACACGTTTTTTTTTTACATATATGGCATTCCATTATGAAGACTCCTTTTTTGAATTGTAGCATACATTCCTATTTATTATGAATTTTGCCTTTGGGTTTTCAAAGGTATAGGATTTTCTTTCTATAATTACATGGAATACCCAACATCTTTTATTCAAGCATTTTGTGACTTAATGTGTTGCGTGTTCCCCCAAATGTAGAACAGGTGAGTATTTTTATAGATTTGGGGTTATGTATGACTTTTAATAACTTTGGTTGTATCTAATATTTCTTTGATTTTGTCATTGTCTTTTAGTTCTAATTTTTTAAAATTATATCTGTGAATAGTTCTGTTTTATATTCTTTTTTATAATATAGATTGCTAAGTACGCAGAGGGTTTTTCGTTGCTGTCATTTTGGGGTTTGGTAATTTTTTAAATGGTATTTTCTCTGCTAATTCGAGTCCCTTATTTATTAGTGTTTTAGCGTATCATCTGTGGTGGAGGGTTGTGCGGACCTCTTAAAAGCAACTTTTCTGAGCTTTGTATTTGTGATTATGGTGTATATTTTACGTGCTAGGGTGTAAGGGATATATTTTATACATTTCTTGGGGTAGTGACTATTGAAACAGAGCTATTGTTCAATGTCTATAGGTTCGGGGTAGATGTGTTGGATGAGTTGGCCATTTTCGTTTTTAATGAATATGTCTAAAAATGGTAGTTTTTTAAAGTTATGTTCCATAGTAAATTTTATTTTGGGGGTATAGATTTTGGAGTAAGTTGTGTAATTCGTTAATTGTTCCCCACGAGCAATTCCAGATTATGGATGATCATCAAAGTATATTTTCTATGACCTTGTAAATTATCTTTTTATGTTGTATTTTTTCTATGATTTCTTATAGATTTCCTTCTAAATACGATAAAATTAAGGTGATGTATGTTGGTGCCATTTCAGTTCCCCTGGGTGTTCCTAGGATCTGGATGTTGTTCAGAATTAGTTCTGTGATATTTTGCTGGTTGAATCTTCGGTGTCATGCCTCTGGGTATTCATCAATCTAAAATGAGATGGTTTGTTTTCCTAATTGCTGTACAATTTTATGACGTCAATAGTGACTACGAGTGTGTCAAGATCAATATATTGTGGTATGGAGTTTAGAAAGAGGAAGTTATCCCTTATATATATATATATATATATATATATATATATATATATATATATATATATATATATATATAACGATTGTAAAGACGATGGCATAATTCATGTGAGTATGTTATAAGGTTAGTATTTATGTGTTGCATAATTTTTGTAATTATATATATATATATAATCTTCATTATTTAACGGCATGTCAACCTTTCTAGTTTTATGGTGTCAAATCCATCCATTTAAAACAATAGTGATACTGTATAACCCATTGAAATGGTGATAAATAGGTTCATATGATTCGCAAGAGTACTAGTAAAAAGGTGAACGCAATATATACATATACTTACGTATGTATATATATATATATATATATATATATATATATATATATATATATATGTATATTGCATATTTTTTTATATAAAACTACTTCCTTATTTACGTGTCACCTGTTATACGGTTACTTTCTACCTCCTGTAATCACTAAAAAGCTTTAAGTTCTATTGGAAAGGATTTGTATCATTGTCCTATGTATAACACTAATCGTGAAATTTCAGTTCTGAAAATTAGGATAATATCGAGTACATTTCATTGCTCTAGCTGCCATGTTGACAAGGAGGGTTAATAACTATAATAGCCCCACCGATGGGTCAAAAAGGTCTTTTGATCTAATTCATATTTGATTGGACCGTCTGTAGAATAACAAAATAAATATAAAAAAGTCGCCTAAAAATCCATTCCATCAAAAATGTAAATATGAACGTAGAATGAACGCGATTACCCAACCTCTCGTCATAGAATAACCTTAGATTCCCAAGACACTTTTTTTTTATTTAGGTAGGGCTTATTCCTTTGTTGAGGATATACTCTGGTTAATCTCAAGTGGGTGGTATACACCAGTTTGTCTGGTCCCGTGAGGCCTTTCCTTGAGGTAACATCTGATTAGCAGAGATGAGTTGATTGCTTGCCGTCTGAGGTGCCCCATTATGTGCGACGGTAAATAAATTAACTTTCTTTATTAAATAACCCGGAAGAAAAAGCAGATATAGGGTCTACAGGAACGGCCGGATAACTTCAGGCTTACACACACGCTATAGGCCACCTATTCACGGGTGAATGATGACAGTAATTAAAAATGAGTAGAAAAAACTAGAAGTCCCAAATCTGCGCAGGCGTGGAACCTCTGAAAACGGATTAGTGCTCCCTTTGATATCTGGTGGAAGTAAGAGGACGACATGGATTTGAAAGTGAGTTGGCATCGAGATGCGATGACGAAAGGATTACCAGTTGAACCTAAAATAAAATGTTACGAAGAAAAAGCAGTATTAGAGACTTTGAGGCTGCGGTAATTAAAAATGACAAGGAAAAATTGAGGTCCCAAATTTTCTTCGCACATATGGAACTGGAAAAACGGATATGCCCTCTCTTCGACACCAGGCGTAAGTAAGGGGATTACTCGGGTTTGAAAGTTAGTACGAAGCCGGAAACGATAAGGTAAAGAGAGTCTGTTGTCAAACAGACACGGAAATGTAAGGAGAGATAAAAACTGCTGCCCCAACTTTAGTATGGTTCCGAAAAGGGGTGTCATACTAGGTAAACAAAAATAGGTGAAAATGTCAATAGTTTGATTACGAGCAGTACTTAGCTTGTGTAAAGACTTACTATAAAATGGAAGCAGGCTTGAAACTTCGTTAGCTTGTTTTATACGAAGGAAAAAAGACAGAAAGTAATAGACGTAAGAAATTAGAAGAAGCACTGTAGAGAGGTAGAAGGAAGACATCAGGAGAAAACAAGAGAGAATGAGCAAATGAACAGTGGAAAACAGAAAGAGAAACAAAACAGAAAAAAAAGATAAAAAGAAAACTCTTTGTTCTGCACGCCCATTGGGGTTTGTGTATATACAGATAACTGTTTAACTGTATAATAAACTTACAGCACGAAATGCGGGCTTAAAGGAACTCATAAAGAAGGATGAGACGGAAAGAGGTAATGAAAGAAAGGAGGGTAAATGAAGTAATTTACGAACATTAGAAAATACAAAAACAAAAGATAAAGAGTAAAGAATGATATGTAGAGAAATAAGAAGATTCAAAAGAACAAAAAAAAAGTTAAGTTTGGGGAAAATAAACGAAAAAAGGAAAACGAAAGAAAAACTGAATTCACTTTAGCCACAGAGAAAAGGAAAAAAAAAGGAAAAGAAAAATGAAACAAAGACAGTAAGAACAAAAATTAATGAACTGTGAACTGGTTAACGGGTTTGTTTATTTGCCTTCTTTTGAATTGTATTGTTCTTGTAATGTTTCTTTTGTAATGTTTACAGTGTATTCTTGAATTTTTCGCTGAGAAATGACAGAAGTATCAATTTGATAGAATTGCTGAGACGACCCCAAATTAACAACAACGGAGAAATTATTAAATAAATAATACCATATATCAGTGAGCCAACAAAACTAGGAACATAGTTTCGAGAATTTTTACGGGCAAAAATTGTCGGATTGTCGTAAAGAATGTATGTAACGTGATATGGTTGGTTCAAGTTATAAAGAGAAAGAGAGATTAATTTCTGGGAGTAAGAGAGAAGAAAAAAATAATTCGAAGAAAAAGCATACATAGAGTCGACGGAAACAGCCGAATGACATATGAGTGACTCTGGCTTAAGCACTTGTTGTAAGCCAGCCAATCACAAGAATGACTGTGGTAATTAAGAAGGACGAAAAAAAAAACCGAGCTTCCTAATCTGAGCATGTGTGGAACCACCGGGAATGGATATGCCCTCTCTTCGAAACCAGACGGAATTAAAGCGATGAATCGGGTATGAACGATAGTAAGTAGCTTAACACAATGAGGTAAAACTAATCAATTGAAACTTAGATAAAGAAATGTGAGCGCAGACGAAAATCGTTGCCACCATTTTAGAGTTGGCTCTAAGAAGGTTCTGATATCAGACGCAGACCTGTGAAGACGAAAGCTGTAAACAAGCTCGTAAGAAAAACAAGAAGATATACAAAGAAAATTCAAGGTCTGTGTCTGTTCTCTTTATCCAGCTAACGCAGGCATCCCAGTTTTCATAGGCTGTTTCTTTCTCCCGTAGACTACATAAAATGTGTAGTAGCGAATAAATTGTTGCGTCTGTGAACTAAGAAAGAGTTTCGTGTGTTAATTGACTTTTCCCACGGTGTAGTTACAATAAGGTCCGTTAACTACTAAAGACGTAGTGATGCATGCATCAATCCTTTCAAGCTCGTTATAGTACAACCGCAGATTTGTTGTGTAACTTTACAACCTTCTATTTGGTAAGTTTATGGGATATGTGGTTTCGTACTATAAAATGACCATATGTGTGAGGTCAATTAAAAACCCACTTTGCGTATCCGAAGCCCAACTGCAAAGGTGATCAGTTATGTTAGTTAGAATTATACAGATAATTAGCATAATTCTAAGAATGGGAATTGTTACATTATAAAAAGTTGAAGTAATTAAGGGAATTGATAAATAAAGAAAAGGATAAAAGTAATTTTTAAAAAAATAAAAAGATGATTTTATCAATATTTGTGAGGTGGGCTTAATGGGAACTGTGTGACCTTGCTCTATGTAGAGACTTGTTCTCCTCTCTTCTGATCAGATGCAATTTAAAGCCTTGTTCAATTATATGATTTTTAAGGAAAAATACGTAAGTCTTTTGTTTTGTGTTGCCCAACCTCGAAAAAAGGGATTGGAGGAAAAGATAGTGGCCTGTCATTCCTTACAAGGCATACGCAGTAGAATAACCGAAATACTGCAGAAACAATGTCAAAGGCACAAAGAATGATTTCAATTGTCAATATAAATCAGAAGATATTTTCCAAATGCAATACCATCTGACATTTCATTTCTTAATAACCTTCCTTCCTTCCTTCTTTACTTCCTTCCTTCCTTCTTTACTTCCTTCCTTCCTTCCACAATTTTTTTCTTTCACCTTTCCTTCTGTTTACTTTCATCAATCTTTCGTTCGTCTTACCCTTCTTCATTACTACATTCCTATCTTCTTTTTTGACTTTCTACAAACAGTTCTCTCTTACTTCTCTCATTCTTGTTTATCTAATTTTCTGCCATTTCATTTGTTCAAATCGGAATAATTCTACTTGTATTCTTCTTTACTATGTTTTTTTTTTTTTATTGATGGCGTTAAGTATATTTTAATGTATTTTTCAGAAGCCGCATGTATGCGTAATTGAAGTGGATTTCTATTAATTTATTTTTATATTCTTATTTATGTACATATTTATTAGCATTATATTTTACTGCAGCATTTAGCGCCAACCAGGGGAGAAAATCTCCTAAATGTATTTCACATGAAGTGGATATGGAAGATTAGAAATATAGATATCGCAGTAAAAAAAAAATCATGAACAACTATAACAACAATATACTAAAAAAAAATGAATAATGTGATAGTTAAAAACGATTTTGAGAAATGGATATCTTGAGTTAATCCATAATATTTAATATCGACTGTTGCGGAAATTTTATTTCGTTTTATTTGCATTATTAACAAAACATAAGGAATGGGGATTCCGGGTTGGCTTCCTTTATTTGTTTAAAAGCATATTAACTCTTTATGTGGCATTTAATGCCGGTATTTGATTCATTTGTAAATGTTTGATTTTAAGCATGACGATATGTTTGGGTTTGGAGTGTTACAACATACAATGAGAAAAACTTCATTTAAAACAAGACAAACAAGGAACATATAGAATTTAAACAAGTTTTGTAAAACAATAAAGCGTCAACTTGGGTTTGAATGTTCAGAAGTTCTCTTTTACAAGTAGTAAATTTTCGAAGTAGTGGAAAGACAGATATTAGGGGAAAAAGGGGGAAAGGAGGAGAACTTTTTAAATAGTACTTATTCCATTTTCTTTTCTTTTCTTCTCTTTATTTTAAGGTCAGGTAGTGGAACTAGCAGAAATGTAGTTTCAGCTCTTAACTCGAGGTCGGACGTTACTTCTCGACTGATCACCGAACCTATGTGCTTCCTTGGGTCTCTTTTGTCCTCACTGACCCGGTTCACAGAAAAACCGAGTATTTATCTCTCCCCACCGGCCCCAAATTCGTCACTCCAAAATCCTTCTCATTTTGGCGCGACCTCTTCTCATTGACTACTTTAATTTTTGTTATTTTTCTTTTTTTTTTCTGATTTTTAACCGGATGGATGCGTGGAGCCGATGCGTGGCGACGCGTTTATAAATTTTGTATGTGGCCGCCGACGAATCAACATCCGGTTGGGAGTTTTATTGTTAATTACTAAATCCCCACATGTTCCATCGCATTTTTTTCATGTGAAATTTATATATTGTTCAATAATCATTTGTTTGCACTCAATTTTAAGACAGTATTCCCCTATTTAATTCAAATAATCATCTCATAGTTGCATGGTTTAAAGTATTTCTATCTATTAGTAAAAATTATACACAATTCAAACGGTCAAACGGCTCATTGGTCTAGTGGGTAGAGCGTTCGCCAATGGTCCGGGAGAACTGGGTTTAATCCCAGGTCTTGTCATAACAAAGACTTTAAAAATGGTACTTGATACCTCCTTGCTTAGCACTCAACAATATAAGGTACGCATCGAGGGGAAAGTGGAGCAATCCTGGGAAAAAAGTAGCGCCCTCCCTCCCCTACATCTCTGTGTTGTAGCTACTGAAAAGGGAGCCTCCTGGTCGCCCTCGACTACACACACCAACCTTACTTACTTACACAGTCAAATGCAACTACTTTTATTTATTAATAGTCATTCGTTTGCCCACAATAATATGGTTTCAAGTATTCCTTTCTAGCGCCAATAATTTCTAAGCAATTATATGGTTTCAAGTAGATAGCAATCCTAAGTAGATTATAAAAGATATGTTGTCACGGACAAATTGCACACCAATAATTGATATTAGTTATTCCTATTCAATAAAAAACATTTTCAAACTCATTGATTCGACCGTAGATGATACCCTAACAGATTATAACATTCTTGTCTAAGTGCACCAGTGTGTTATGGCAATAAGTGGGTATACAACACTCACTATTAGTCTTGAACTAGAGCCTAAACACACAATGAAATTTAAATGTTATACCCCGGATACCTCTTTTTTTGAGTTTGTGTTTGTTTGTTGACAATTTAGAAGGAGGGTCTTTCAAATCTCTTGAGAATGTAATCCGCGCTTTTTAAGTCCCTCTGTAACATTACGGGATCAAATATGATAAGGTATCTAATATAAACTATTCGCACCCAGATATAAATAAAAGTGCTACCCTACTAGACGCAAAATGAATGAATGTTACATTTCTCAAAGCGCAGAGTGGCTCCGTTGTTTTCAATATGAACATTCATACTCTGACCACACTATTTCATACATCAGTCGTTAATGAAATGACAGATGAAGTGAAAAATATTAGCAACTAGAAAGAAATCTTGAAGGTCTCATTTTTAAGAGACGAACGATCAAAACATCGACTTCCATTTCTTCACCCAGCTCGTCACTTGGGCCCGATTCTGTCTAACCTTCAGCGACCCTCCACTTCCGAACCACCTGATTTAATCAATTACTCTGCTTACATATTATATCATCTAATCAACTAATGATGATAAGTAAAGGTGTCATTAAAAACTTCCCATCAACCCACCGACTAAAAAAGCCGTCATTTTAAACATCCTGTCTGCCGCAAATTTCAAAACAACCCTCTAAAATGATATGAGCTGACATTCATGTGCACTGCTATGACCTTTCATCGCATGCTATACTTCAATTGAAAGCTTACTGCAAACTCACTATTTATTACTACAAATAAAAGGATTAACTAATATGATTAATTGCCATTCTTACTTTTATTACACCACAAATGGAGCAGCAAAAACAATTAATATATATATATACATATGCATATATATATATATATATATATATATATATATATATATATATATATATATATATATATTTACTAATCTAATATCTACCAGTATTCACGGTATCAGAAAAAACAAAAAAAACCCTGGTGAGGAACAAGAGATAAAAGTACCTCGAATCACCGCCCAGGGGAAAAACGAAAAAGTTTTTTGGGTAAAAAAGAAAGAAGAGGCCAATCTCGTCCGACTCCTTGAAAAAAATCAAGGGGTACGCATTCAGTGGTCAAAAGAAAACCAAAAAACCCTCCGCGAATGCTGCAATGCTATAATTACTAAAGTGCTCAACACAATACAATGGAGCCAATTATAGAATTAACTTAAATCGCGAGTCGAAAATCTTCTACTAAAGTTTCACCTTAACGGATCATCATGAAGCCTAATTTCGACTAAATTTTAAGGAGAAATCGCCTTCTTTTATTCACCAAAAACCTCACCTAGCCAAGAATTTGCATAAAAAAAAAAAAAAAATTATAGATAACTAAATTACAGATACCATATTTTTATTTAAAGAAAAAAAAATTCTCTATAACCTATTCCTAATTATATAGTAACCACGTGCTTTTGTGTCTACAACTATTTAACACCTCCGATCTTTTATTTAACATATTCTTACTTTTACAATTTGCTATTACCAATTTTTCCTCCATGCAAAGATTACAAGTTCTATTACCTGCCCTATATTTGTGGCATTTCTTTATTACTTCCCATTTCATTATAGGATCTACTCCTTGTTTTTCCTTCAGTTCCCACACATAACTAGATAAAGCAGTGCTATACCTATACTTCTCGTGCGAAAAACTTGTTCTATGGTTATAGTACCTAGTTTTAAAATCCCCTTGTGTCGACCCAAAGTATATCTTTTTATTTCCCTTATTATTCGAATCACTATATACTTCTACTTTATACCCTACACATTCTTGCTTACATTTGCCTTTGAGGGGACACCTAACCTTATCCCTACAGTTGCATTTATCAATCTCCTTATGTTTCTTTGTACCTAATTTAGCTATATTAATCCTATTTATTATTCCATTAATGTTTGGCATGCAACTGTAGCTTAATTTAATACAATTCTTATTAAATACCTTATATAATTGGTTCCCACTAGGGAAGTTTCTTTTTAATATCTTGAAGAACTACTTTCCCAAGTTATTAACTACTTCCATGTTGTAAGGGGGATTAAACCATAAAATTTTCCGAGGTCTATTTGTCCTTCCTGGTGTACCAATTCTATCCCTATTCCTATATTCTAAATTGACCCTATATCCAATCACTCTGTGATTAACAAGATGTAACAGAAGTCAAATTTTAAAGGTTAGAATTCAGAATTTTCTCTCATTTAAACTGGTTAGCTAACCAATGCTAGAAAAAAAGAACAGTCTGCCTTACCAATTCGCTCATGCTTGTGTGAAGTCACTGGCTTCTACAGGGTAAATTAGAATCTAATAGTTGGAATGCCTTTACATAGATATAGTTAAAATGCGTCTAAATTGGGAAATTCAATCAAAATTTAATAATGACATTAATGTGAGTATATATATATATATATATATATATATATATACAGACTCATATATATATATATATATGTGTGTGTCTATGTGCATGTATTACATATATATATATATATATATATATATGAAAAAGAAGGAGGGTAGAGATATAGGACGGAGATATGCAGAATAAATTGCTGAATTAACATTCCTTCCACTAGATTCAGCATGTAAATTAGTAAACGTATTGAAATAAATCTCTTTTCACCATAAAATCCCAAGAAATAATGATAAAACTCAAGGATGAAGCATCTTTCCTAAGGTTTATTAGAATCTTCTTAAACTTAAAAGGTCATATTTTTGGCCCATGAACAGAGAGAATGAGTCAGAATCAAATAGCATCAAGATTTTAAAGTTACTTTTCCCTGCGAAACTTTTGCGCTTATTCTTTAGTAATGGTGAAATAAATGTCGCTGTTTGTTATTCAAGTCGAATGTTAATCTGGATAGTTGAAACATCGTTTAAATTAAAGAATTTTCAATGGAAAGCAAATATCTAAAAAGCTTGTACTAAGTAATTAAAAAGTTAATATGATAAATCACTCATATAACCCGTGTAAAAATCAGTAATTTAAAAAATCCCTAATATACTTTATTTACCAACCCCTCCGTTCGGACAGGATATGACACAAGGTCAATTTTTAAGTGGAGTTTAACAGGTTTGAACTCAGAGTTTTTCCTTCTCTTTAACTAGTTGCTTCACCAAAGATGAAGAACCTAGTCTGTCCTACTATTTATCCATAGCTGGAGGAAGAATAATTGGATTCATACCTTTTCCAAGGGTATTAGTTCTATGTGAAATGCAATCAGCCACGTTCAGGATTTGAACTCGTTTCACCGTGTACATTTCCTTCGACGCTTACCATTACACCACGGGCACCTCTTTCTAATATACGAGATGTCTATGTGAGTGCCGATGATCTTTAGCAAAAGCTGTTTTTGTAGAAATATTAGAAGGACTGTATTTGTTAAAGTTTAAGAGGTAAAAAATAACGTAAATTATCTATATCTGCTCATGCCCGCTACTAGCATTCCGGAATTAGCGACAGCCATAGTTAAAATGGTATGCAATTTCAGTTGCATTGAATAAATACTATTCAATAATAATGTTTATCGACTATTGCTATAAGAATAAAGCTTTGTAACCATTGAACGAGACACTTATTATGTTTCAAGTGTTGCTTTGCGGAGTCTTGGAGACGAGATGGAAAAATGATAAGTTTATAGGAATGGATAAGGTCAGTCACGGGATCCTTGAAATCAAGTTTATTTCAGTGCTTCAACTTGAACAACAGACAGCTCTAAAATATTTCGTTTCTTTCTTAAATGGCATATAAACCTTCCTGGGCTATATAATGTCAAAACCATCCTTGAAGAAAGGATGCTATTTAACCCATATTTGTAGGGATAAATGACTTTTTATCTTTCCACAGGGTATTTGTCCGAAAGTGTACGTAATAGTATTACTGGACGTTGATTTCATTGCTTTAAGGCTGCAGTCCAGCGTATTCGGCATTATGACCCACAGAATTATAATCAGAGGGGTCTAAAAATGGAGACGTGAAGCAGTATTCTCGAGTTGATGAAAGACAGATCCAATGGTCACAGAAGGGGTATGCTAATACTAATGGAAGGGTATTTTTGCTGGATTCAGAACTTAGGTGATTACTTGCACTTTTGTGATTTCTGAGTGCGACCAGTGCTCCATATATCCGTCCTCCTTATATATATATATATATATATATATATATATATATATATATATATATATATATATATATATATATAATTCTTAGAAAAATAAATAGTAAGTTTACAGTGGGCGATTACGGACAGTTTAACGCTGATGTGGTGATCAGCCTATTCGCCCCGATGATCGTATTGTCCAGAAACTGTAACTCAACGTGTAGCATTGACACTGTGTGTACTATATTATCATATATGCTTTTTCTCTAATAGTGAACAGGGTCTATCTCTTCAGTAGCAATAATTCGACTAGAACCTTTTTTTTTTAACTTTCATATTAATTCAGCATATGATTACGGAAAATCAGATAAGAGTCCATATTATAATCAAACACTGTAAATCTTGACATAAAACCGAAACAAATAAAGCCGTTTCATCTTCAGAAACATTTACAGGAAAAATAACTGCAACATTAACTGAATGCCAGATACTTAGCCACATAATCAGCATCAGTATTTACTCATTTGAGGAATTTATGATCCTCAGTGCAATAAAGTTTTCATGAGATGATTTATTTTTTACATTTATTGTGGTTATCCCATGTGTGTCGTATGTAATTATAATCTGTACGAAAGGCGAAGTTTCGAGGATTCATAGTAGTTTTATTATTTTTTTAGTAAGTTAAGATGAACTGAAATATTCTTACTTCCGTTGAAGTAAACTCATATTCCCACGTTGAAACTTGTCTGCCCTCCGAGAGAGAGAGAGAGCAACTCATCTCTTGAAGTTCCCTTGCATATTTGGGCAGCCAGAAAAAATAGGATAAAAGCAAGTGAGATGCCCCTGGACGTAGTAACGAGAAGACAACCGCAGAACTAACCATTTGTATTTTAAGAGTAGATAGCTAAAGAGAAGAGACTTTCTTTCGACTTCATAGCTAAGAAAGCTAGAGTTTTATGTAAACCACTCAAATGTTTAATTGAGTAAAGGAATTTGATTCTTGTAACGTATGTGCATGTGTTCAGAATAAATCTTTCTATACGGCTATATAAGGGTTTTTATTTCTATTTCACTTGTTCTACTCCTTTGATAAATAGATGTGGATATATGCTCCACGGATAAGGAGAAAAAATCTAGTCGAAGTATTGCTACTGAGGAGATAAACAATGTTCAGTATTGATGATAGAGCATAGGTTTGGTTTGGTTGGGTTTGATATCATATCAACCATTTTAAGTTATTAAATTGAAAATCTTCTTTATACATATATATTGAATATATATGATTAGAAAAAAATATTTTGTTGATAAAATTCGTAAACGAGACAATGCTCGTTTTTTTTACACAGTTAAATGGATTCAAGTATTGGTATATATGAATCAAAATTTAACATCAGTAATTTGTTTACTTCCAGTTCTATCTGACCTATTTACAAAACCCTATTGGTTGCTACCACTCCGGGTCAGAGTGAACCAGGGTGCAATGGAAATAACAGGGTGTTCCACATTCCCCAACTCTCTAAGGCTGGGGCTTCACTATCGGATTGTTTAATGTCCTTTCCAGGATACTCGTTGGCGGTGGGGGTCTTACTCCTCGGAAGAGATGCAGTCGGTGTATTCTACAGCCCCAGCAAACAGGATTGGATAGAACATAGAACTCGGGTAGCAGAGTATACCCAGTTTCCAGCTCACATGTTGGTTGTATATTGCCTATGCAATTATCAGATCAGCAAATGGACCGATGATCACACAGACTAGAATCTCACAGTAACCAAGTGTAACATACCCATGATACGGATATGTAAAATCATAAAATGTTCATAAACATATAAAGGAAACCGAAATACACGGCATTCAGGAAATTGGTTCAGGTACGAAACTTTATTACCTTTGAGTTAAAGGTTTTTCGACATGAGGAGAGAGAGACACATTCTTTCTATGCCGACTGCTTTTACATCGTCAGTTCTCAACCCAACCAACGCGCACAAATTCGTCAGGCCTCGCCCAGCTCTGAATCTCGACTCTCTCGTTCGGAGGCAGGAACTCAACTTACTACTTTTTCTCATATCCCCAAAACCTCAGCCCAAGGTTTCCGATGCGTGACGTCACTCACATCCCCTGGTCTCAATTCAGGGATTTTTTATTTTGACATCTCTGTATGACACATCCTCTCCGCGCGTGAGTAAACACCTGCGTTAATGTTGCACCTATCTAACCCATACACTAAGCGAAAGGTTCTCATCCTAACTAAACCGAAAGGCAAGATATATAAAACGACACCCCTCCGCAATTATATAACACAAGCGCAATCGTCTTTATGAGATTGTGCCTACGTTATGCTATCTTAGATATACATATGCTCTACACTGATATTGACAAAAACAATAAATACAAAAAAGTTGATTTATTATAATCAGCAAATATACGTTACATTTATAATTTTCAATCGTGTGGTAGGGTTTTACCATAAGGTATCTTTTGCAGTAGTAAAGAGAATTTCATTGAGAATGGATAAATAAATTAAAAAATAATATTTCAGCAAAAGAAAAATAAGGAATTATTATTGTAATCGTTGGTTGCGAATGAAACATGTATTACAAATACTAAAATATTATTAAAGAAATTATTTCAATTAAATAAAGTAAAACTAACAAGGTTATCGTTGTATTTTTTTACGGGTCAATAAGTAAAATCGTTATTTAAAATCATTGTTTATGTAGGGTTAAAACCTTGGAATAAAAAAAAATTAAATCGATAGATCTCTTCAATGGCATCCATGGGCATGGAATGCGAGATAAACTTACGATCGTAATCATGAATCTCTTAATGGAGAGATTTTATTATGTTTTATGCCTTTTACATCTTATGATTTTACAAGAAAAATATAATATATGCTCAACACTTGTGCATTGAGCACAGACAATATCTTAGATATAAAAAACGGCTTTAGTGTTATATTATAATCCTTCCAAAACACACTTATTTATATTAATGATCTTGGAATGTCCAAATCATTTTGAAAAGAAATATAGTTTCATGAAATACTTTGCTTAAAAATGTTGTTTATGTAAGACAGAAAATTTGAACAAAGATAAAACTTTTTGAATTGAAAAATGTCTGAAGGCTAATTTATATATATATATATATATATATATATATATATATATATATATATATATATATATATATATATGCGCGTATGTGTGTGTGTGTGTTTGCATTATATATATATATATATATATATATATATATATATATATATATATAGAGTATTAAATATGTTTCCAGACTTTTTTGGGATGGGCACTTTTATTGATAGTACACGCATGAAGCATTAGTCCCCTTCGAAGTAATCTCCTCAGGCTACAATGCACTTGTTGTACCGTTCCAACAAATTCTGGAAGGTCCTATGGATGTCCTCTTGTGTGAGCATGTCAATGACCTTCGTCACAGCCTCTTTCCTCTCCTCAGTTGTCTTATAACGATAGCCTCTCCGCTTAGAGAATAACCAAAAGTCACAGGGAGCAAGGTCTGGACAATAGGGAGGCTGAGGAACCGTCTTGATGCCCATCTTGGTCAAAAAGTCTGTGACAAGGATGGAGTTGTGGACTGGTGCATTGTCCTGGTGGAAATGCCACTGACCTGATTTGAAGGGTGCTGGTCTTTTCTGACGGAATCTCTCCCTGAACTCCCTTAAAACCTCAACTTAGTAACCCTAACCCTAACTCTTTGGCCAATCAACTCTGGTGTATTGACTTCCTTACCGCTCCCACACCTCTCATAATTCCTCACAGTCTCCTTGACTTCCTTGAATCTCTTATGCCACTCAAAAAATGATGCTTGATTCATGCAAGATGCTCCAAAAGCAGTCTAAATCATACCATACGTTATGTGGCATTTTTCCCAGTTTAAAACAGAGTTTTATTGCATATCATTCTACTTAAGTGTCCTCACATCCAAGTAGCATTTTTTAAATTCACCAGCTGTGACAATCAGGCTTTAGTAGGGTGTATTCCAATTCCTGCTGTAGCTGTTCATTTAAACCTGAAATAATGAAAAAAAGAATTGGTCAGTCATCACATAAAATGTATAGCAATAACATACAGAATTTTCATGAGTCTACGACAATTTTAATGCCTGTACAAGAAAGTATGGAAACTTATTGAATG
>OY757912.1:25587516-25705016 GCA_963585895.1 Sepioteuthis lessoniana | reverse complement strand
TTATTTCCCCAAGAACGGAAGGAATGTTACAAAGGAATAAAATGGACCAATAACCTATAATATAAAGAACAACACATAAAAAAGTAGGAAAAATATGCCATGTCATTTAGTATAAAAACGCTTATAAACTGATTCTAAAAATATAAGTAATAGAATCTCTGAGAATATTAAAGATACAGTAACACATGAAAAGGTCTATTAAAAACAGGAGAGATGAAGCCGCAGGAGGTAAAAATCCAAAGAAATATCTTTAAGGGAAACTTTTTATAGTTTCTACTATTTTTATAGAAGAGATATCAGTGAATTATTTGCTAAGAAACTGCAAACAAGGCTAATGATGTAAAATCGCAAAAAATATAACCATCTCATGTACATGGATGTTAACAAGAATGAAAAGGAACCAGAATCTTTAATACAAGCTATTAGAATCTACATCCAAGATAAAGGAATATCATTTGTTATTGAAAAATGTTCCAAGGTTATGACGATTAGAGGAAAACGATAAAACAATTGAATGATTAGAACTGCCAAATCCGGAAAGCAACGGAATTATCGGAGAACAATAACTCTACAAATATTTGCGAACATTTTGAATTGATACCATCAAGTAAACGGAAAGAAAGAAATGCTCCCAGTTTTTAATGTTTATAACGTTACGAAAGCGTCTAATGATATATAGAAAAGGTTTAAAATTCGTTTGAAAGCAATGATTGTGAAGATCTGTTAACAAGAACAGTGTGAATATTCTTTCGAATATTCTATTCAGTATGGAAATCAATTATTCCAGCGAGTTTTTTACTGGTCAAAGAAATTCTTAAATTTCTATTTAGATATGGAGTGAAGCTATAGAATCACGTTTCATTTAATATCTATCATAACATTTTCACCGACAACCGCTATGTGCGGTGATGGTTAAACGACATATAATAGCGGAGAAACAGAAAAGATGAAATAAAAAAAAATCGCATTGAGCTTGGTTTGGTGATTTATTGTTGGTTGGTTGATATTTTATGGCATACTAATCCTTATGGCTTATTTAAATCCTGATTATTTGGATGTATAAATTGATAGCGAATAATTTGTTGGTCGATTTATTTCAAATAAAAGCTCAATTGTTCAAAGCTTTCCAAATACTAATAATTTTATTTAACATCCATCATTTTTGCTTGCATTTTAAAGGTTTCCTGTATTCTTATCAAACACTTTTTTCTTTATTTAACATGAAGGATTTGTACACAATTGTAATACTATTTATCAAGTATGAATAAAATATAAATTATTTTCACAAAGCTGTATAATTTCAGATAAATTAGGATGATCCTAAATAAAACATTGATTAGTTCTATTTAACCCCTAGATGCGTCATAACAGGAACTAACAATCCGGGTCAGAATAAAACTAGGAGTAATGCTAATAAAGGCGATTTTTACGTACGCGAAAGCTCCATGATTGGAGCCCCACTATCAGATAAATTTTAGTGTCATACATATAACACTAATCAAAGTTTCTTACCCATCAGTGGAAGTGCAGCTGGCTTTTGGTACAACCCGGGCAAAGAGGACGAGTCACAATTTTTAGGATCATTGTTGCTTTATTCTATGCGTTCAGTTTCTGTCGCCGTGAGAATGAGTCAAATTGGATATCGGAAACAATGTACTGTCCAGTTTTTATTTTGTTTTTAAATTCGAATGGATTCTCTCCGTATCTTTAACAGGTTCATTGCTCACGTACACATAAACACTTATCTCCTCGTACCCCAGACACAAAAGGATATAATCGAGAAATCATTCTACTATCAGGGTTCACAGATCAGATAAAACCCGTTTTCACATTCCATAAGGACAGTGTCCGGTCAGCTCCAACCAGCTCCACAATCGCTTGGTCGATTGAGTAGATATCCTCGGGAATTTCGGATTAACTGCTGTTTTCAGCCAGGGACTCTATAGCAAACATATCTTGTTAAACGTAGCCCACCGGTCGACATTTTGAATTTTTTTCGACTTAGTCAATTCGTCTTCCTTGCGGCTGTTAACTTTTTTTTTTGTAAGTTATATTTTCGAATTTTCATGCAATGTTACATCTAATTATCATGCAATCTTCGAGTTGAGAGATATATTCCCTTTCAGAAGGTTTTATCAGTATAGAAACAGCTGCGCTAGCACAATCCTGTGTATAACCGAAACCTTTTTATCCAAAAATGTTGAGCCTGCTGATCAAAAACCAAAGAAAATCTGTAATAATATCGTTGGAGATGATCCGCATATGACAAATTATGAGTTTTTTCTTATACCTTCATATTAATATTCTATATCGACACTTTTTATGTCCTCCTTTTATACATTAACACCTCATATACATATCTATTCATGAAATGGCAAGCTTCTGAAATTAGTAAACAAGTTGATATACCTTGGTTGAAATATCTCATCTACTGAAAAATGTCAACATAAGAATAAAGAAAGGTTATCAATCATATTGCAATCTGATCTGTCTGATAAAAAACGGGAATTCTTCCAAGTTGTAACTGTGTCTGTCTGTACTTCATTATGGATTAAACGACTTTGACTTTTCTGAAATGTTTGAGAAAAGGTTAGGAGAGAGAGAGAGAGAGAGAGAGAGAGAGAGAGAGAGAGTGTGTGTGTGTGTGTGTGTGTGTGTGTGTGTGTGTGAAAGAAAACCGTTCATTTAGCACACCATGATAATAATGATGATGATAATGATAATGATGATG
Source organism: Sepioteuthis lessoniana (assembly GCA_963585895.1). Lineage (NCBI taxonomy): Eukaryota > Metazoa > Mollusca > Cephalopoda > Myopsida > Loliginidae > Sepioteuthis > Sepioteuthis lessoniana. The sequence goes on along the minus strand of OY757912.1, from coordinate 25,702,285 downwards.
ATTTCAAACTGGAAGAAAATACTACAGAAAAAGAAACAAAACGCTTTTCAAGGTGATTACGGAACCGTATAGACTTAAAATAAAATGGTATTTACCTCGCCATCAGTTACAGAGAAGCGTTGACACGATGGTTACAGTAATATCACCTAAAATGTCCATAGAGTACGTAACTTCATATTTGGTTTCTAATTATGTTATCACAAGTGATTTATATTTGGAAAAAATGTTCTCCAGGGTTGGCAAGATTCGCTGACTTTAAAATATTACCTAAAGTATATTTAAACCGTTTAAATGTTAGCTTAATTTGGCAGATGCACTGTTCTCTTAACGAAAATGTTTATAAGAAGCACAGATAAATCGCTTTTAGAAAAATTCTCTCTCCACTTTTTTTTTTTTTAACTCGAGTATATTTTCCCACTTTGTCGTTCCTCCTTGTTTTGTCTCAACGGCATTGCTCCTGCTGACGACCAAATACTATTTTCTGATGGAATTCGCTTGAGACTCGCACTCTTATTATTAGTTCTTTTATTCTTCGCTACTCATCATTTATTTATTTGTTTCCTATTTTTTAGACACTTTACTTCCGGCTTCAGAAATTTCTTTTGCGTCCCATGAACTGTTATTTTCGACTTTCCATTCATACAAGTTTTTTTTTTTCATTTTTATTTTCTTCGGTATTTTTTTTAAAACAAAACTTCTGAAAAATATTTTAAGTTATATTTGCTTGTTGTCTTATTTCTTATGCAATACTCATTTATTTGTATTAAATGTTGTTTTCGGTTTTAAAGCATTTTTATCATCATGCCAAAACGCTTGACACATTTACATTCGCGTATAAACAAAAAACAAGAATGTGCTTATATTTTCAGAGCTGGTGTGATATTTTTTTATGCTGTGAGAAACTGGGCGTTTCATTCTAATGTTGTTCTTCTAGTTTCTTCTAGCATCATTCTTATCAAAATAAAGAAGCTATGTCTTGCTTGGCAAACCTGTCTAGAATTTTAGGAAATCTAGAATATGTAAAAAAAAAATTAAAACATTTTCGAATTCATTTTCGTCTCACATTTTAGTGAACGAAAAATATTTGAAGAATAAAATACATAATAGTTGTGGAGGTTAAGAATTTTGGAGGAATATCTCCACCATCAAACCATATTTTTTAAACTTATTTTATAAAGGAGCTGAACGACAGTTTGGCATAATGGTTTCTATCAAGAAATCAGAGCGATACGAAACACTTATAGTTCGAAATAGGATTCAGGACAATGCAAGTTCAAATCCAAGACTAAGCGGTTCGTTTTACTTTTCTTACGTCCTGTGAAAAGAACGTATACACAAATTCTCTCTACGGTTATAGCTAAATACTACAGTAAATATGAATCTTTAGACTTGATAAGGCAACCGGTCCAAGGGAAGAAAACATTCCGAATTTAAAACCTGAGCCGTAATGTTCGGAAATTCAGTCAGCAGTTAATCCGGAAATTGAGAATGATCACCACAACAACAAAAAATACCCTCTGTCTGGGGGTTCATGTCTGAAAAGTTGGGCAGTAAAACGTTTTACGCGACAAAACCCTACTGACTTGATATTCTTGTTTTTTTTTTTTTCTTTTTTTATGAGTGTGTTTTTCTTCAAATTTAAGTTAATACAAACAGATTAAGTAATCATCTTGTTCCCTTGTTCTTCTCAGTCGAGCTTAAACGTCATTCATAGTTCAATGCTGTACCAACTTCTTTCAACTGGGATTGATAACAAGATAACTTACGCTCATGTATGCACAGTCTTTATTAGCATAGACGACTCTTCAACACATTAAATGTCATCGATCGTACCTTTCGGGAATTAGCCGGGCCATAGATGGAAATGATTGACTAATTTACAGTTACAATCTGACTTATATCTTCGAGAAACCCTGGTCACCTCGAAATGATATCGACACATCAGCAATCGATTAAACTGTGTTGACTTTAACAGTTTAACATTTTTAGAACTATCTACTCCACCATTCAAATTTTGGATAAAGCAAATATATCGCTTTACAAATTACAAAGACTGTTAAGTAAATAAGCTTAAATAATTTTCGAAATATCTGTTAATTTGTAGAAGTTTTTAGAGTTATCTTATATTTTCAAACAAAATAATAATCAACATTACTGAAACATTTTAAACAAAAATATGATTATGTAGCCATCCATAATTAAGCGCATCCTTATGCATTCAAAATTCTACATATATATATTTTTTAAACTAAATTTTCTCAGATTTTGCAATGAATAATACAGACAAATATCAAGTTTGATTGGTAAATACGTATACTTTCATTAGTATATGCATTATGATTTATATACATTAATAATATATACATTAATACTATAGTAAATTTTTACCTTTTAACCCATCTTAAATGATCCCCCACTTCCGGACCATCAAGTATTACAGACGACTAGAGATAGCGGTAATGAGACATATAACCATTTTCTTTTTTTGTAAGGAAAGCTGATGGAGAATGTTGGGATTTTTTCCCTAAATAAAAAGGTGGGGGTCTTTTTTTATAGGTGAGGAAAAGACTTAAAATTAAAAAAAACAATTTAAAAATCCCCCGAATATTGTTTCCATCCATTTCTTTATTTAGTGAAAAAAATCCCCACCCCTCGTAAGCTTTGTTATCACCTCCACCCTCTCCATTTGAAACTATTATTTCGGCAGGCGATCCTGCAGTAAAAAAGTTCGCCAATTACGCAATACCGCACAGTGCAAAGCTGACAAAGTCAAAATGCTAATGCAATTGAGTTTTAAACTGAATGTTACCAATGAGAAACGATATATGTCACTCCGTCCGATCCTCGACGAGATAGGAAAAAAAGGGGGAACAATCACAGGCTCCTCTTTTACACCTGGATTTTCTTGGAATATACTCATATGCACTGAGCAAAATTCGGTCCAAGATGACAGGTAAGTAATATATATATATATATATATATAATATTCGGTCCAGTTAAACCAGATTTGGGAGTAATTCCTTCAGGACAAGAAAATCATTCAAAAGCTGAACATTTAAATTTTCCTGGTAGAGAGCTCAATATAACTAATATCCCAGAGCATTAATTTCTTTAAAGACCATAAACCATAAGATCTGAAGAAGTCCTGTTATATTTTTCTTCGTGTTTTTGGCTTACATCAGAAACACAAAACAGGATGGAAATAAATTTATAATCCTAAAGTAAGTGGTCTTTGTTTTTGTCTTTAAAGAAAGTATATATATATATATACATATATCAACGTGCAAACTAAGTCTTTACACAAAGCGTATTAATGAAAATAAATAATCAAGAACTTAAAAACATAAAAACATAAAAATTACTCTACCAGAGACTCGTAGAAAGACAATGAGGTCAATAATTCTACGAGGAAATTTAATCTTCTGAGAGAAAAATAAATCATGATAATTCAAGCTATAGGAAATGCTTTTCCTTTCAATTTTCCTTTTTTGTTATTGTTTTTATTTTCGTGCTTTCCCGCAATGTTCTTCTCTTTTTTTCATATATGTAGGAATCTTCGTACAAATAATTACAAATTCAATTATATACGTATATATGGACATTGGAAAAACTAATTCTTTTCTTTGTTTTCTCTTTTTTTTTATTCCCCACTCCCGTCTTCATTTTTCTTTTCTCTTCAAAACTCTTTTTATTTTACCATTTGACACCTCAACGCTTGTTAGTCTCTGTTATGATCCATGGATTTGATCTTTTATTCCATAACTTTCTTGAAGCGTTTTCTGTTGATTCTGAAATTGCTCGAATGACCTTTCTCTTTTTTTTTCTCCAATCATACCTAGTCGATTCAAAATACTGCATAAAGATCTTCTTGTGAAATCCCGGCAGCCAACTTCAATAGGATAACATGCTGTCCGCCATTTGTTGTATTTGCATGGTCCTCGGAGCTCCTGATTCTTTTCCAGCTTTCTTTTGAAAGCCACTTCGACATTTTCCTCCCATTGGTATGTCAGTTCTATCAGCACAACCTACCTTGTTTAGCTTGACCAGAGAATTAAATCTGGACGCAGGGTAGTTGTTGTAATTTGCTCCGGAACTTGTAATCCTTTCCATATATTTCTCAACTGCCAGTCTCAGGCGGTAGATAGCGGGCAAGAGTTAATTTTACACGCTGAGTCGGGTGGCACTGGCCGGATTTGATGTAGTAAATCGCCTGAAGTTCCCCGCATGGATTGCAGCGTCCACTGTATCAGCTGCTGTCCTAAGTACCTGGTCATGTTCCAACGGTACCACCCATCACCTAGTTCCCTAGGGCACACACTCATAGTGTGTCTTAGTGTGCATTTTCCGGCACAGAGTTAACACGATGGTATTCCGCTCTTCCCCTCAGTAAATAAGTTCGCAGGACTTAAAAATAAGTCATACATGGATTTAACTGGAAATGTTAACTGGCTAGCACCGACGTGCCAAATCTCTGACCACCTTATTCTCATTTTCATAGTGTTCTCCTATAACGCCTATGCACCATGTCGGAATAGTTCAACCATCTTGCCTCTTCTTTCTTCTTCTACTCTTGCGCAGACCGCTTTCTGGATTAGATTCTCTCTCTGCTTCCTCTTGACTTTGTGAATTTGGATACTTGGGTAGTATCCCAGGCCTGCTCGACCTTTTGCCACCGTCCCCCCGAGAGCCTTCCGCCTCAATCAGTCCTCAGCCTTCGACAGTTCTTTCTTTGTGCTCTATTTCCTTCTAGCGTGAACTTCGATTCCAGCTGCCGCTTTAGTGTCCCTATACAACATTGCTTCTCTTTTTCGCGAGATTACAAATCATTTTACCAAGCCTTTAAAGGGGAGTTGCTGTGCATTTGAGGAGCACATAACGCAGTACTACTCAAGCTTCTAGGAAGCCATAACCATCTTCAGAGGAAGCTGTTAACATTCCTTTCCATGGCTTCTACTATTGCCACTGGGGAGTCATAAACAAATAACGGCTACAGAATCCCGGGGAGTACCGCGTGCTTATAAAACCACGATTTGAAACGGCACAGGAGACCGGATTTGTCCACTCTGGACAGCCATAACTCCAGGTCATCTACCGTGGCTCGGACTGCATTGAGGTCTTTCAATGCTGTGTTGAAAATGTTTCCTAGGTTTTTCACAGGCACTCCGACTAGGTGGCGATCGTTGTTCCCGATAATGGAAAACCGAAGTTATTCACCGTTTTCCCTTTCTCAATAATGAACAACTTCGACTTAGCAGGCTTGACCTTCATCCTTGCCAACGTAATCAGTTTTTCAAGGCTGCGTAGAGTCCATCTGCTCTCCATAACCGATGTAGTTGTTACATTCAGGTCGTCCATATATGGTCTGATCAGCGGCTAGCACACTCCTATTTTCATCATATGTCCTCGGCGCTCGAATTCAGCCGATTTAACAATCATATTTATAGCCATACTGAAAAAGGATAGCCGAAAGCGTACAACCAGTAACGATACGTCTCTCGCGTCTATACCAGTAATAAATTATTATCCTGGAGGAGATACTCTTCAAAATTTTGTCATAATATTCCAGGATTAATTTGCTGATTTTGCCTGGTACATGGTGTCCCTTTAAAGCTTCCTCAACCAATTTATGCAGAATGGAACCGTATGCATTTGCGAAGTCCAAAACACAAAACGGCGAGTTCACCCTTACTTTTTCTGGCTTTCCTTAATATCTATGTTCGACTCCAGTATGTTCGAGACATTTCGGAAAACCTGGAATCCCGTCCTTCTGTACTGAAGTTCTGTGTAATTATTCTTCGACGGAAATTTATTCTGTCCCCACGATAAAATGCTGAAAATTTTTTACTCTGAGTACACAAAAAATACACCTAAATTGATCTATCTCTCAGGAGTTTTCTTCCTTGAGGATCAACACCTTTTGCAAATATCCACTGGTCTGCACCTCTTTCTCTTTGCCATATCCCCTTTAAAATATTCCTTAGAAGCTGGAGGAAACTCGGACAACGTTTATGAATGTTGTTAGGAACTCTACTAGGGTCTGGAGCAGAGGCTGATGGTGCTAGGTTAAATACTTCCCTCACTTCGTTCCAGCTTGGTTCATCTAATTCAAATTCAGTAGTTAGCTGCTTCGGACTATTGACGGCGTCCAGATGGCCTAGTTTCCTGTCCCTGCTTGGGTCGCTCTCGGTATATCTGAGATAGGTGTTCATATATTCCGCCGAGCATTTTAGCTGGCCACTTCGCTTATTGTTGTATAGCCATGATACAACTATACATATGCATATACATGCGGAAACATAATCAACAATTATGAACGAACGAACACAGTTCTTTAGAAAAATATACCTCTCACACTCTATTCTCGAAAGGGTCACGAAAGGGTTGCGAAAGGGTTGATATTGGTAATGTGTGAGAGGTGAGTTGGAGACGGAACAGACTGCAACTCACTATTGCAGCACTTCTTCCTCATTCTGCTGGGCTGCTCAACCGGGATCCTGAGGGCCCAAGCCCTCTGTCTGGCGCTGGTTCTCACTGCCTCGAACTCCAACTCGAACTCCAACTGCAACTGACTCCAACTAACTCAAACTGTCTGTGGCACCTGGTTATATAATTGTTTGACACCCACCTGCTTCCTGTGGGCGATGCAATTGCACCGAATTCAACCCGTCCACAGGTCAATGTGATATCCCGATATCTTCGACCGGAAGCACCTGTTTTTTACACAGGTGCATCTCTTAATTGACAACTCGGTCGAGTGCCAATATGTTACATCATTGCCGAGTAGTTTCTTAGCGAAGGCGAAGGTATCTGCGAAGAACGATGATCTCTTACTAGCTCTTTCTTTCCAACGCCCCCTATGCCATTCAGCTTTCCGAATGGATCTTAGCTTCGTCTTCAAGATATCTCTGAGCTCTCTTATATGACTGGAGTTCTCCCTCGCTAGCCTGTTTGTATTTTTCTTGAGTACCCTTAATTTACGCATTAGGTCCTGTATCTTCTACTGTTCTTACAGTAGTTTTTTCTTTCTCACCTTCACGTAAGCCAAATATTGGCTTAACAAACCATAATATATACATTAATCATATATGCATTATTGTTTTTAAACGTTAATAATAATAATAATAATTATTATTATATATATACATACATATATATATATATATATATATATATATATTATGGTTTATAATGTGTACTTGGGCAGCAGTCTTTCATTTAAGCATATTTGATTAAATAGTAAAGTCACATTTTGTCTATAAAATTTTATTTAGATCTTTTCAAGTTTTCTTAGTTTCATGTTGGAATTGTTGGATAAATTTACCAAAATTTTCAAGAGCGCTGATTATGATTTATATACATTATTAATTTATACATTGATAATATATACATAATAATTTATATACTTTAAAAGTAGTAACTCTATGAAATAATTTTTATGATAATCTTAGAAACAACATCTTATTTTCTAAATGTTGTTACTTAATCTAATCCTATATGTGCTGCATCCAGATTAAATGACAAGCCTCGAAAACTAGGAAACCAGATAACATGTCAGTAGTAATGAGCCATCTATAGAAAATTGTGTAAACATCTCCATTGGTAAAAGCATGGACTATTACTGAGAGTTTAAAGACCTTAAGCAAATCTGATTTCTATCTACCACTGTATGGTTTCACCACTTGGACTCTAACGTATCATTTGGGAAAAAAACCTACATGAAAACTACTCTTTGCGTGCATTTATAAACAAATTCTGGGAGCTGAACCTCACAAAGCTGCAGGTGTATGGTGATTTACCTCTAATTTCGTTGACCATCCAAGTAAGACGAGGGAGCGCACTACAGGCGAATAAGGCACGAGCTCATAAGCGATGTTTTCTTATAGACCCATTACTCATATTCGACAAGGAAAAACTTATCTGTGTGAAATCAGTTGGAACATTCTTGAGGATTTATCATGTGCAATGGCCGTTAGGAACGGATAGCAAAAGCAAGCCAAAAAAATCCCTGATATCGGCACTCCTTGATAAGGATGATAAATATTGTTAGTCAACTTAACTTTAGTTATTCATAAACCGGCTCATTGGCCTAGAGGCTGGAGTGTTCGCCAATGGTTTGAGCGACTTGGGGTTCAATCTCAGGCCGCGTCATACCAATGAAATTAAAACTGGTACTTGATACCTCCTTGCTTAACACTCAGCAATATAAGGTACATATCAATGGTAAAGTGGAGCAATCTTGAGAATGGAGTAGCGTCCTCACCTACACCTCGGTGTAGTAGCTATTGAAATGGGAGCCTTCTGGTCACTGTCGACTACAGTCCCCAGCAAGTTATTCATGTTTTGACTGTTTACGATGAGATATATAAAATGTGGACTGATATAATTCAATATACGATGGTCAGTCTCTAAATGATATCATCATCATCATATCGTGCTGGTAGCACGGATATCCCTGACCCTCTCTCGCCTCTGCTCCCTATCGTTCATCGCCCTAGGTAGGTCTTCAGGACAACATCCTGTATCCTCACATAGCTGCTGAATGTACGTTCGAGGTGGTCGCCCTGCTTTTGCGCGGCCATGTGTGGGGATCCATGAGAGTACATCTCTTATGAGTTCATCTCTGCTTCTCCAGCAGTGTCCTGCATGTCTGGTTCGTCTAACTTGAATAGTTTTCGTGATAGGGGGCAGGTGGCTGTACAGTTGGTGTCTTGTGGGGTGTTGCTGCCAGGATTGTTCAGGATTGCACGCAGCATTCTTGTGTAAATGCCATCTAGTTTCTTCTCCAGCCGTTTTGTTAGCGTCCATGTAGTGCATCCATATAGCAGTATCGATGTGACCGCTGCCTGGAAGAAACTGCATTTCATTTTATCGGTTAGGTCTGATTTCCATATAGTCGATAGCCTATTGATAGCTGTCCATGCTTTCGTTAGCCTCGTTTCGATGTCCTTTTCGGTTGATTCGACGCTGCTTCCTAGGTACGTGAATTTGTCTACTAGTTTAAGAGGGGTTCCTTCTAGAGTGGAGATGTCACCCGTTTGGTTATAGCACATGTATTCCGTTTTGTGTGCATTAACATAGAGGCCTATGCTTGCTGCTGCTCGTTCCAAACTATGCAGAAGTGTTTCGGCTTGGTCAGGTGTATTTGCCAGTATCGCTATGTCATCGGCGTAGTCGGCGTCGGTAATTGTTGCTGCGGGGTATCTTCTGCTTCTTTTCTTCGTCAGTTCGAAGCCATTCTCTTTCATTTTGTCAATCGATGTTCTAAGTACGTAGTCTAGACAAATGATAAAGAGGTACGGGGCCAGCGTGTCCCCTTGTAGTACTCCTGCTACAATGTCAAAGTATTCTGTGTCTCCATCCGGTGATCGTATTTTTACTTTAGTGTTTCTATAGAGAATCATTATTGCCGCTACGGTTTCTTTAGGTATGCCGTATGCTAGTAGGATTTGTTCCATCTTTCCTCTGTGAACGAGTCGAAAGCCTTGGTAAAGTCGACAAATAGTAATGTCGCTTGTAGGTTCTTTGCCCGTACACCTTCAAGGATTCTGCGGATGGTTAATATTTGTGAGGTCGTGGATCTATTTCTTCGGAAGCCATTTTGTTTTTTTCTAAGTATGTTGTCGATTTTGGGTTCTATTCGGTTTTGTAGTAGGGCATTGTAGATTTTGGCAGCTATGGATGTAAGTGTTATGCCTTGGTAGTTTTTGGCTAATCCGAGGTCCCCCTTTTTAGGGAAGGGGAGTATGCATCCCTTCATCCATCTATCTATCGGATTTTGATTGTATACTGCGTTGCAGTGTCGGAGCAGTATGTCGTCGAATTGTCTAGTCTTCCATACTTCCGGGGGAATTACGTCCAGCCCTGCAGCTTTCTTATTTTTAATTTTTCTGAGAACCGAGTCGAGTTCTTCTTGTGTGAACGGTTCTAGTTTAATGTCTAATTGTTTGCTAATTATTCTGGTGATTGGTTCATGCGTTATTTTTGGTGGGTTTCCAAGTAAGTTTTCGAAGTGCTGTTTCCTCAGTTTTATTCTTTCTTGTTGGTTTGCTGCTTTAAGTTTTGCTTTGGCTATGTTCTTTCTTCTGCTCACTTCGTTTATTGTTTGCCAGGCTATTCTCGATTGTCTATCTTCCACCGAGTCTCTAATCCTATCTATCTGATTTTGAATGTATTCTGTCTGTTCCTTTATATATATGCCTGTTAATTGATATTGTGCAGTTTTTAGTTTTAAGGCATTTGTGTTTGTTCGGTTTTTTCGATAGTTTTTGGAGGCTGTTTTCACTAGTGCACGTTTTTCTCTCACCGCTAAAGTTTCCCATGGGACTCTATATTTAGTTTTAATTTTTGTTGGAATGTGTTTTGCTGCTGCCTCGAGGTGTGCATTGACGAAATTTTCATATTCGCCGTTTGGTGTACTTTTTTCCGTCTTTTCTTGTAGTGTTTCGAATCTGTTTCTTAATTCTAATACGTATTTATCTCTTATAACTTTGTTGTTCAATAGGGCCCAGTCATAGTGTTTGGTGGTCGCTGTTCGGTTGTCGTTTTTTCGTAGGCTTAATCGTATTTTCGCCGTGACTATTCGGTGATCGGTGTACACACCCTCAAAAGAGGAGTATGCCTCGCAATTCAATGCACTATTTTTCCATTTCTTGCTTATAAGGACGTAGTCTATCTGAGCTTTAGTATTGTTTGCGTACGTGTATGTCCATAGTTTGCCCTCTCTTTTTTGGTAGTTTGTCTTGAGGCATGGTAATCTATTTTCTATCATGAAATCTGTTAGATGTTGCCCATTCCTATTTGACCTGTTGTGGAGGCTGTATTTGTTGTTTCCGTTTTTCCCGATTTGGGCATTCATGTCTCCGCCAATGACTAACATGCTGTGTTTCGGGATGCTACGCACTATTGAGGATAACTCATTATAGAAGGTGACTAGTTCAGTTTCTTCACTAACATTGGTGGGGCTGTAGCATGAGATGATTGTTGCTCTGGGGTTTCCGTTAAATGTAGCTGCCATCATTCTAGGTTGTATTTTCTCAACGCTATTAAGCGTTTTTAATGCTCTAGGTCCTATAAGTAATCCTACCCCTCCTACTGCGGCGTTGACAGAGTTTTTCCATGCGGATACAGTGGCGAGCGACCAGCCATTGCCAGTTTCGTGATATTTGATATCTTCTGTGTGCGTGTATCTGTGTTCTTGTATGCATATTATGACTATCTTATGTTCTTCGGCCGATGAGATTAGCTCTGGGAGTTGTCCTATTCTATTTAAGGTTCTTACGTGAAATGTGGCTATTTGTAGTGTTTGCTTGCATTTTAGTAGTTTTGATTGTTTGAGCTCTGTAGCTGATTTTTCGAACACCGAGGCCAGGGCTCCAACCTCAGCAGGACGCGCCCCTTTTTTTACCCGCGCGAAGAGCGATGCGGTTTGTGTAAGTGGTTTGAGTGTGGGTCATGGTTGTCTTTCGATGGCTGTTTTATTCTCTATAGAAGCCACTCTTATAGAGGAGCAGCAGTAGTTCCCCGATCGAACAAGCGATCCTGAGCGTAAAGTCGTCAAACTCACGTCCAGGACCCGTTTAGGTATTGAGTTTGGTCGTACATGGGTTTATTCAAATACTTTTACGTACATCATGCTGCCTCCCATGTGTACGCCAAAAAAAAAAGGGGGGGTAATTTTGGTTTTAAGTTTTAACTTACTTAAAGTCCAACATTAAGGTACTTTCGTATGACTTTCAGTGGTACTGACACTTGTTTTTTTTTTGTTTTTTTTTTGGCTGTATTGGGACTTTTCCTAGGTTTTTCATTTTTTTTTTACACTACAGTTGGTACCCTAGCAGGCTTCAGGAATTATAGAGCTTAAAGGATTATTTTTTTTTGGGCGGGGGGGCTATGGTAGCATTAGGTGTTTTAGGCTTTTTCTTTTTCTTCTAAACTACTGTTAGGGCTTTCTTTACGAATTTTTAATTTATTCGATAGAAGACATTCAAAAACATTCTGCCTTGTTCGCTGACATGTGGAAAGTCTAAACATCAATTTGGCTTTATAGTAGAGTAAGCGTGTCTTTACATTTAAAACGCATAGTTTAAGCATTATTTCACAAACAAAATACAGCATAACATTTTGTAAAATTCAGCATTTTAAATTGATTGGACTTAAAGACATACTGACCAATATTGATATATTACTTCCAGTTGGCTCCTGAGTTCAAATGCTACTTCCTCGTTTTGACTTTTATTTACTACTGAGATTTTAGGTAGCTTTGGGAAGCGGTCTACTGGGGGGGGGGAATTCATTTCATTTTTTTTCTTTTTTTTCTTTTTCCCCTTTCTCTTGGGGGGGGCTGTGGTAGCATTAGGTGTTTTAGGCTTTTTCTTTTTCTTCTAAACTACTGTTAGGGCTTTCTTTACGAATTTTAATTTATTCGATAGAAGACATTCAAAAACATTCTGCCTTGTTCGCTGACATGTGGAAAGTCTAAATATCAATTTGGCTTTATAGTAGAGTAGTAAATGGATTATTTGCAGTTGCATATTTTTTCCAGGAAATCAATCATGATGCGTTTTTTCATGTATCAGAAGATTGTCGGTATAACCTTCTTTACTGACCGTTGCTATCCGAAACATTTTTTTAATTTCCGGTGAGTCTACTTTTCCCCAAGATAGATTAATTTTTTGACTCAATCTCCCAGTTGCAAACCCAGGTTTAGCCCATTTGTGATCATTTGTGTGTAAAATATACATCTTGTTATGCATTGTACAATGGTTTGTATCGAGATACCCGTGGTGTAATCGTTATCTTCGTAGGAAATGCACATGGCGACACGAATTCCAATCTTGGACGAAGCTTATTGTATTTAACAAAGCACTAATTCCCTAAGCAAAGGTATAAATCCAGGTATTCTCCCTCCAGTTATGTATAAATAGTCGGTCAGACTGTATTCTCTTGCATTGGTTCAGCAACCAGTCTAGGAGAGAAAAAAATCTCTTGATTTAAACCTTTTAAAAATTGACCTTGTATTACATACTGCTCGTTCGGAGGGGTGGGTAGAATTATACAAGGGTTTGTTAGCACCAATTATTTGATGATAGATCCCTGCATATGCCTTGATCACTTAGATTTTCCGCTATTTTGAGTAACCTCAAAACAAATGTTTTTGACAGGCTGTGATAATTTTAGCAATAAACTAATTCCAAAGAATGCAGTGTTCATATTTACGGAAAAAAGTCAGAAAGTAAAAAAGATTTTTAAAAATACCTTATTCATTGAACGTCTTATGTATATTATAGCAAATGTAACAAATTAGATGTATATTGAAGAAAATGTAATTAAACACATAAAGAATGATCATTTCCTGCGTAGAATTGTAAATTATATTCGAAATCCCGGTGTTTTGTTTTCATTTCTCTAAAAGATTTAATCATATATCAATTACCTGGCTAATGTAATGATTTCCTACCTGAATGCAAACTTGTAAATTTTCATGTATACGAGCCTACACGTGGTTTGGCTAGAGGTTGGAATAATTGGACTGTTTGCCCTGGTGGCAGAAATCGATGATAGACCTGAGGTAAGCTCAAGATTTCGAATGCTAATTTACACGATCCATCTTAATTAGAATTTTGTGCAATGGCATATACTTAATCCCCACCTTATCACCTGATGGGGTAAACAGTTTTCCTTCCTTTCTGTTTTCTTTCTTTCTTTCTTTCTTTCAAAAGACGCACTCACACACACATTATATATATATATATATATATATATATATATATATATATGTATTATTCCTATTTCAGTGATTCTCACTCTTTATCCTTTATAAAGTGGATACATCATCATCAGGCTCTCTTATACCATATGATATACGATTATTTATGATATCCTACAATATATATATATATATATATATATATATATATATATATATATATACGTTAAGCGTAATATATATGATCGTGGGGAATGGAATCGGAGATCCGATTTCAAATCCAGAACGGGGTTGCTTGCGTTTCAATTCGTGTTAATACCGTTGGGAATAGCATAAATTCCTGTTTTCGTTTTACTTTGCCAACCATTCTAGAATATGGTAAAATCAGATTTCTAACCAGCTTCCTCCAGCCAAAAGGAACGTTATATCCTGCTCGTGACAAATATGTTTCGTACATATGCAATATGTATATATATATATATATATATATATATATATATATATATAATGCAAAGCTCTTCGAATGAACTGAACACTCTGGTGCCCTATAAGGTATAAGAATGTAAAAAAACGAAGGCTGCTGCTGCTGCTGCTGTTGCTACATAATACCTTATAATTCCTTTACCAACGTGGTGCACTTGTTAGCCTAGCGGTTTGATACTAGGTCTAACGTGAAGTTGGGCGGGTTTCTATTCCAGCTTCAAGTGTCCTACGTGTCTCGCAACATTGAAGAGTTGTTACACAATGAAACAGTCTGTCTTTGGATGACAATATATATATATATATAACAGTTGCATGACACAAACATGACGCGGTAAACGAATAAATTTCTTGTTCAAATATTCTGGCCAAGAAAAATTCTGAGGGAACTTAGACTTATCAATGTTTTTTTTTTTCCTTAAACCAATGTATTTTTTTAATGATATGAGCGACACGGCAAATGAAGTAAGGAGTATCTCATTAGTCACGTTTTCTTATGGACTTCCTCCACATAGGCATGCCAGTAATAACCGATGAGCAAAGACTTACATCAACTCCTTATGGACGTTGAATACAGTCTAGAGGGATGAGAGGGACAGGAGTAAGAATCTAGGAACTCCGTACAGTCAACACGTCTATATGATGTTGATCATTAGTGACAGTATCAAGTAAATGCCTTCATGCTTGCAATTTTCGTTCTGACGAATCCTATAGATAATTAATCATATTTACCAACCCCTCCGCTCGGGCAGGATATGACACAAGGTCAATTTTTAAGCGGAGTTTAACAGGTTTGAATTCAGAGTTTTCCTTCTCCTTGACTAGTTGCCTCACCAAGGCTGAAGAACCTAGTCTGCCCTACTATTTCCCCATAGCTGGAGGGAGAATAAGTGGATTCATACCTTTCCCAAGGGTATTAGTGCTATGTGAAATGCAATCAGTCAGGTCCAGGATTTGAACTCGTGTCGCCGTATCATATAGATAATTAATAAATATTTTTTTCATCTGAATATGTAGTTACAATTTTGTTATTGACATACTAAATTCCTAAAAATAGTAAAATCTTTTGAATTTTTTTATAATTGCCAATCTTTGGGGTTGTATTTTCATGGTTGGTATTTACAGATTATATTTTCATGATATACTAATTTTTCATATACTTTGGAAGTGACGTATTCTTCTTTCGTGTTCTTACGACATTTATTAATTCGTCTTCTACCATATCTATTCATTCATGAAAACGAGAAACTGAGTGACAAAATGTTGTTTAAATTCTCTATCATCTGTGTAAGTAAGATGAGCTGACCAACTTTGGCATGGAGTTATTTCTGTGATTTCTGACCTGTGGAGGATAGAGTGTCAAAACGAGAATATTAAGTAGATAACATTTATATAACAAAACAATCTGGAAACATGAAATCAAAATAGAAAATGTGCAAATATGTTTGTTTGGTATTTGTAGGTGTGTGTGTGTGTGTGTAAGACAAATATTATTGGAAAGTAAGTGTGTGCTTTTTCGTACATATATTTGTGTACATGTGTTCGTGGTTAAGACAAAAAGAATCAAAATGTGGACTCGTCCTGCTTACGGAAAGAAAGAAAGAAAGAAAGAAAGAAAGAAAGGGTACATATCAGCGAAGACTGTATCTGCCTACTCTACCGAATGGGTGTTCCTGTGCATATGTGATGATGTTGACATCAATGGAAAATTTAGTTTTGAAGGATGTTAAATGAGCAACTTTCATTAAACTAAGAATATATTTTTATTCAGCTCACGTTGTCTCGAGCTGCAATTAGCTTGGAGAGCAAAGAATGTTGGAGGCTGTGGGAGCAAACGAGGAAGTTGTTTTTGAAAGCATGGATTATACATAGGAAACTTAGTCACGTGATCGGTTCCTAACGCAAGATTTATTTTTGCGCGGGACAATTTTCTTTGAGTTTCAACGAGCGGGCGTAGTTGAAAACAACGGCACGTGACTCATCAGTCAGATTAGGTTCCCGAAACTACTTTATTTCTTTTGACACCTACTATTTTTGTTTCGGTAAGAAATGAGTTTTTGATCCTATTTTTTTCAGAATTTTCCTCTCCGGGTCCTCTTCGCTGACAGTTTAAAAGTATAAGAGTATAAATCCAATAAACTCAACCTATATGGATTTTATCATATTCTTGTCAAAGTGCACCAACTATTCATAAACCTAGCTATAAACTTATTTCTTTATTGTTTTCTCGTTTTTTTATCACTTAGATGAATCAAAGGTTTTGCAATAACTTGGTATGTGCTACTTTAGGCATCTCATCTCACGTGACCGAAACGTTTTAAGACGTCTTGTGTTTTCCAGTATCGCCGTAATTAGTGTGCTGACACTTTGTGCTCTGCTTAATTATGTATTTTATGAAAGCTGTGCATACAAATGTACAATGTAGTATAATTGAGGAAATTAGGCTTTTTGAACTGGGCTATAATGCCGTGGGAGTCATTAAATACTTGATGAGCAAAGGGTAAAGATTCAGTTGGTTTTCGTAGGCGCACCTAAAACTGTGACTTCCGTGCCTGTAAAGCCAAAGATGTAATGGTTTTCGTCGTAGGAAATGAACACGACGACATGAGTTCAAATCCTGGACGAGACTGATGGCATTTCACATAGAACTAATACCCTTGGGAAAGGTATGAATCTAATTATTCTCCCTCCAGCTATGGTGAAATAGTAGGACAGACTGGGTTCTTCAGCCTTGGTAAGGCAACTAGTCTAAGAGAAGGAAAACTCTGAATTCAAACCTGTTAAACTCCGCTTCAAAATTGACCTTGTGTCATATCCTACCCGAGCGGAGGGCTTGGTAAATATTGTAAAGTCAAATCACGTGATTTGATTAACTCTTAAAGAATTAGAGACATCCTCTGTATCTCCCAATATATATTCGAAAATTCAGCAACATTTTCTGGAGATGTCGAATGGACCCTCACAAAACCAAAACATTGCGGAAACTTTGACACACCATTTCAATTCCTTTTTTCTTGTTATATTCCGATTTGCTTTTATTATTCACACTCAATGCAAAGTGTACACGTCAGATTTAACAAGTGTTTTACCCCTGAAATTTGAGTAACTGTATGCCTCCACAAGTATCTAGGACTCTTCTACACAATATAGCTCATCATAAGAGCTCTGTAGACAAAATCCTTCCTCTAAATTCTTCCTCTGTTCTCCAAATCTCCCAGTCTCCTTTTTAGGCTTATTGAAACTTTTTCAAAATGGCACCAACAAAATTGGAATTACTGTCAACTTTAATAGCAAAACTTGTCATGAAATAATCCTTTTTTCTTATGAAGTCTAGATTTTGTATATTGACCGGAAATAGTTTGTCCGTTTCTGTCTCAAAATTAAGGGAGTTGTGTGTGATTTATTTTCCAAGTCATATCATAGCCTGTGCGTACACTATTTTTATAGGTCATCATCATCATCATATCGTGCTGGCAGCACGGATATCCCTGACCCTCTCTCGCCACTCCTCCCTATCGTTCATCGCCCTAGGTAGGTCTTCAGGACAACAACCTGTATCCTCATATAGCTGCTGAATGTACGTTCGTGCTGGTCGTCCTGCTTTTGCGCGGCCATGTGTGGGGATCCATAAGAGTACATCTCTTATGAGTTCATCTCTGCTTCTCCAGCAATGTCCTGCATGTCTGGTTCGCCTAACTTGAATAGTTTTCGTGATAGGGGGCAGGTGGCCGTACAGTTGGTGTATTGTGGGGTGTTGCTGCCAGGACTTGTTCAGGATTGCACGCAGCATTCTTGTGTAATTGCCATCTAGTTTCTTCTCCAGCCATTTTGTTAGCGTCCATGTAGCGCATCCATATAGCAGTATCGATGTGACCGCTGCCTGGAAGAAACTGCGTTTCATTTTATCAGTTAGGTCTGATTTCCATATAGTCGATAGCCTATTGATAGATGTCCATGCTTTCGCTAACCTCGTTTCGGTGTCCTTTTCGGTTGATTCGACGCTGCTTGCTAGGTACGTGAATTTGTCTACTAGTTCAAGAGGGGTTCCTTTTAGAGTGGAGATGTCCCCCGTTTGGTTATAGCACATATATTCCGTTTTGTGTGCATTAACATGGAGGCCTATGCTTGCTGCTGCTCGTTCCAAACTATGCAGAAGTGTTTCGGCTTGGTCAGGTGTATTTGCCAGTATCGCTATGTCATCGGCGTAGTCGGCGTCGGTAATTGTTGTTGCCGGGTATGCCGTATGCTAGTAGGATTTGTTCCATCTTTCCTCTGTGAATGGAGTCGAAAGCCTTGGTAAAGTCGACAAATATTAATGTCGCTTGTAGGTTCTTTGCCCGTACACCTTTAAGGATTCTGCGGATGGTTAATATTTGTGAGGTCGTGGATCTATTTCTTCGGAAGCCATTTTGTTTTTTTCTAAGTATGTTGTCGATTTTGGGTTCTATTCGGTTTTGTAGTAGGGCATTGTAGATTTTGGCAGCTATGGATGTAAGTGTTATGCCTCGGTAGTTTTTGGCTAATCCGAGGTCCCCCTTTTTAGGGAAGAGGAGTATGCATCCCTTCGTCCATCTATCTATCGGATTTTGATTGTATACTGCGTTGCAGTGTCGGAGCAGTATGTCGTCGAATTGTCTGGTCTTCCATACTTCCGGGGGAATTTCGTCCAGCCCTGCAGCTTTCCTATTTTTAATTTTTCTGAGAACCGAG
Organism: Sepioteuthis lessoniana; assembly: GCA_963585895.1. NCBI lineage: Eukaryota > Metazoa > Mollusca > Cephalopoda > Myopsida > Loliginidae > Sepioteuthis > Sepioteuthis lessoniana. Next base: position 25,683,390 of record OY757912.1, on the reverse strand, counting down.
TCGAGTTCTTCTTGTGTGAACGGTCCAAGTTTAATGTCTAATTATTTGCTAATTATTCTGGTGATTGGTTCATGTGTTATTTTTGGTGGGTTTCCAAGTAAGTTTTCGAAGTGCTGTTTCCACAGTTTTATTCTTTCTTGTTGGTTTGCTGCTTTAAGTTTTGCTTTGGCTGTGTTCTTTCTTCTGCTCACTTCGTTTATTGTTTGCCAGGCAATTCTAGATTGTCTATCTTCCACCGAGTCTCTAATCTTATCTATCTGATTTTGAATGTATTCTGTCTGTTCCTTTATATATATGCCTGCTAATTGATATTGTGCCGTTTTTAGTTTTAAGGCATTTGTGTTTGTTGGATTTTTTCGATAGTTTTTGGAGGCTGTTTTCACTAGTGCACGTTTTTCTCTCACCGCTAAAGTTTCCCATGGGACTCTATATTTAGTTTTAATTTTTGTTGGAATGTATTTTGCTGCTGCCTCGAGGTGTGCATTGACGAAATTTTCGTATTCGTCGTTTGGTGTACTTTTTTCCGTCTTTTCTTGTAGTGTTTCGAATCTGTTTCTTAATTCTAATACGTATTTATCTCTTACATCTTTGTTGTTTAATAGGGCCCAGTCATAGTGTTTGGTGGTCGCTGTTCGTTTGGCGTTTTTTCGTAGGATTAACCGTATTTTCGCTGTGACTATTCGGTGATCGGTGGACACACCCTCAAAAGAGGAGTATGCCTCGCAATTCAATACACTATTTTTCCATTTCTTGTTTATAAGGACGTAGTCTATCTGAGCTTTAGTATTGTTTGCGTACGTGTATGTCCATAGTTTGCCCTCTCTTTTTTGGTAGTTTGTCTTGAGGCATGGTAATCTATTTTCTATCATGAAATCTGTTAGATGTTGCCCATTTCTATTTGACGTGTTGTGGAGGCTGTATTTGTTGTTTCCGTTTTTCCCGATTTGGGCATTCATGTCTCCGCCAATGACTAGCATGTTGTGTTTCGGGATGCTACGCACTAATGAGGATAACTCATCGTAGAAGGTGACTATTTCATTTTCTACACTAACATTGGTGGGGCTGTAGCATGAGATGATTGTTGCTCTGGGGTTTCCGTTAAATGTAGCTGCCATCATTCTAGGCTGTATTTTCTCAACGCTATTAAGCGTTTTTAGTGCTCTAGGTCCTATAAGTAATCCTACCCCTCCTACTCCGGCGTTGACAGAGTTTTTCCATGCGGATACAGTGGCGAGCGACCAGCCATTGCCAGTTTCGTGATATTTGATATCTTCTGTGTGCGTGTATCTGTGTTCTTGTATGCATATTATGTCTATTTTATGTTCTTCGGCCGATGCGATTAGCTCTGGGAGTTGTCCTATTCTATTTAAGGTTCTTACGTGAAATGTGGCTATTTGTAGTGTTTGCTTGCATTTTAGTAGTTTTGATTGTTTGAGCTCTGTAGCTGATTTTTCGAACACCGAGGCCAGGGCTCCAACCTCAGGATGACGTGCCCCTTTTTTACCCGCGCGAAGAGCGATGCGGTTTGTGTAAGTGGTTTGAGTGTGGGTCATGGTTATCTTTCGATGGCTGTTTTATTCTCTTCTATAGAAGCCACTCTTATAGAGGAGCAGCAGTAGTTCCCCGATCGAACTGGCGATCCTGAGCGAAAAGTCGTCAAACTCACGTCCAGGACCCATTTGGGTATTGAGTTTGGTCGTCCATGGGTTTATTCAAATACCTTTACGTACATCATGCTGCTTCGCATGTGTACATAATAGTAGTAATAAAAAAAAAGGGGGGGGATTTGTTTTAGGTTTTAACTTAGTTAAAGTCCAACATTAAGGTACTTTCGTATGACTTTCACTAGAACTGATTTATACTTTTTTTTTTTTGCTGTATTGGGACTTTTCCGGGGTTTTTCATTTTTTTTTTTTTTTTTTTTTCTTCCTACAGTTGGGGACCTAGCAGGCTTCAGGAATTATAGAGCTTTTTTTTTTTTTTTTTTTTCCCTTTTTCTCTTGGGAGGGGGGGGGGCTGTGGTAGCATTAGGCGTTCTAGGCTTTTTCTTCTAAACTACTGTTAGGGCTTTCTTTACGAATTTTTAAATTATTCGATAGAAGATATTCAAAAACATTCTGCCTTGTTCGCTGACATGTGGATAGGTTTAATATCTAATTGGCTTTATAGTAGAGTAAGCGTGCCTTTACATTTAAAACGCATAGTTTAAGCATTATTTTACAAACAAAATACAGCATAACATTTTGTAAAATTCAGCATTTTAAATTGGACTTAAAGACATACTGACCAATATTGACATATTTCTTCCACTTGGCTCCTGAGTTCAAATGCTACTTCTTCGTTTGGACTTTTATTTACTACTGATATTTTAGGTAGCTTTGGGGGCGGTCTAATGGGGTGAAGGGGAGAATTCGTTTTTTTTTTCTTCCCTTTCTGGGGGGGGGCTGTGGTAGCATTCTAGGCTTTTTCTTCTAAACTACTGTTAGGGCTTTCTTTACGAATTTTTAAATTATTCGATAGAAGATATTCAAAAACATTCTGCCTTGTTCGCTGACATGTGGATAGGCTTAATATCAAATTGGCTTTATAGTAGAGTAAGCGTGCCTTTACATTTAAAACGCATAGTTTAAGCATTATTTCACAAACAAAATACAGCATAACATTTTGTAAAATTCAGCATTTTAAATTGGACTTAAAGACATACTGACCAATAGTAAAGCGTTAATCGCAAGTACTTCTACCATGTTACTTTGCTGCATTTGATTGTTCAGGGTTTACTCTTCAATCTATTTCTACATGCAATTGTCCTTAGTCTTCCTATTCTACCTTTTCCAGGTGCCCGTGGTGTAGTCGTTATCGTCGTAGGAAATGAACACGGCGACTCGAGTTCAAATCCTGGACGAGACTGATTGCATTTCACATAGCACTAATACCCTTGGGAAAGGTATGAATCCAAAATATTCTCCCTCCAGCTATGGGTAAATAGTAGGACAGACTAGGTTCTTCAGCCATGGTGAGACAACTAGTCTAGGAGAAGGAAAACTCTAAATTCAAACCTGTTAAACTCCGCTTCAAAATTGACCTTGTGTCATATCCTGCCAGAGCAGAGGGGTTGGGTAAATAGTACCTTTTCCATTGTCAATTCTTATGGTGTTTTTATCATCTGTTATTAGATCCATTGTTTTTCCTCCACAATTTGAGAATAATTTCCGGTTTATCTTCATGGTATTTGTATTGTTTTTACTATTGGTGACTCGAACTAAAAACAAACACAAATGCCTTAAAACTAAAAAACGGCACAATATCAATTAGCAGGCATATGTATAAAGGAACAGACAGAATACATTCAAAATCAGATAGATAAGATTAGAGACTCGGTGGAAGATAGACAATCAAGGATAGCCTGGCAAACAATAAACGAAGTGAGTAGAAGAAAGAACACAGCCAAAGCAAAACTGAAAGCAGCAAACCAACAAGAAAGAATAAAACTGTGGAAACAGCACTTCGAAACTTACTAAGAAACCCACCGAAAATAACACATGAACCAATCACCAGAATAATTAGCAAACAATTAGACATTAAACTAGGACCGTTCACACAAGAAGAACTCGACTCGGTTCTCAGAAAAATTAAAAATAGGAAAGCTGCAGGGCTGGACGAAATTCCCCCGGAAGTATGGAAGACCAGACAATTCGACGACATACTGCTCCGACACTGCAACGCAGTATACAATCAAAATCCGATAGATAGATGGATGAAGGGATGCATACTCCTCTTCCCTAAAAAGGGGGACCTCGGATTAGCCAAAAACTATCGAGGCATAACACTTACATCCATAGCAGCCAAAATCTACAATGCCCTACTACGAAACCGCATAGAACCCAAAATCGACAACATACTTAGAAAAAACCAAAATGGCTTCCGAAGAAATAGATCCACGACCTCACAAATATTAATAATCCGTAGAATCCTTGAAGGTGTACGGGCAAAAAACCTACAAGCGACATTAATATTTGTTGACTTTACCAAGGCTTTCGATTACATTCACAGAGGAAAGATGGAACAAATCCTACTAGCGTACGGCATACCTAAAGAAACCGTAGCGGCAATAACGATTCTCTATAGAAAGACTAAAGTAAAAGTACGATCACCAGATGGAGACCCAGAATACTTTGACATTGGAGCAGGAGTACTACAAGGGGACACGCTGGCCCCGTACCTCTTTATCATTTGTCTAGACTACGTACTTAGAACATCGATTGACAAAATCAGTGAGAATGGCTTCGAACTGACGAAGAAAAGAAGCAGAAGATACCCCGCAACAACAATTACCGACGCTGACTACGCCGATGACTGCGATACTGGCAAATACAACTGACCTAGCCGAAACACTACTGCATAGTTTGGAACAAGCAGCAACAAGCATAGGCCTCTATGTTAATGGACACAAAACGGAATATATGTGCTATAATCAAACGGGGGACATCTCCACTCTAGAAGGAATCCCTCTTAAACTAGTAGACAAATTCACATACCTAGGAAGCAGCGTCGAATTAACTGAAAAGGACATCGAAACCAGGTTAACGAAAGCATGGATAGCTATCAATAGGCTATCGATTATATGGAAATCAGACCTAACCGATAAAATGAAACGCAGTTTCTTCCAGGCAGCGGTCACATCGATACTGCTATATGGATGCACTACATGGACGCTAAGAAAACGGCTGGAGAAGAAGCTAGACGGCAATTACACAAGAATGCTACGTGCAATCTTAAACAAGTCCTGGCGGCAACACCCCACAAGACACCAACTGTACGGTCACCTGCCCCCTATCACGAAAACTATTCAAGTTAGATGAACCAGACATGCAGGACACTGCTGGAGAAGCAGGGACGAACTCATAAGAGATGTACTCTTATGGACCCCCACACATGGCCGCGCAAAAGCAGGACGACCAGCACGAACATACATTCAGCAGCTATGTGAGGATACGGGTCGCTGTCCTGAAGACCTGCCTTGGGCGATGAACGATAGGGAGGAGTGTCGAGAGAGGGTCAGGGATATCCGTGCTACCAGCGCGATATGATGATGACGATGACTTTGCTGCATTTGATTGTTCAGGGTTTACTCTTCAATCTATTTCTACATGCAATTGTCCTTAGTCTTCCTATTCTACCTTTTCCATTGTCAATTCTTATGGTGTTTTTTTTTTCATCTGTAATTAGATCCATTGTTTTTCCTCCACAATTTGAGAATAATTTCCGGTTTATCTTCATGGTATTTGTATTGTTTTTACTATTGGTGATTCGAATTAATCTAACATTTCTATTTATTTTTGCCCCCACACAATCTGCAATGCTGATGAATACACATACGCCTCCATTTCTTTAAACATATTGTCAAATTATATCATCTCACAGATATGAGATCTTCTGTATTTTCTTCAATATTATCCTTCGAATGATCTATATATCTGGGCTTCTCCCTTGTTCAGTTTAAGGACTTATATACGTGGGGCATTCACTAAGTTTCCAGACTTTTTTGTACAGGCATTTAAAATTGTCCTAGATTCTTAAAAAATCAGTGTGTTTTTGCTATACATCGAATGAGATGACTGAACAATTTTTATAATTTCAGGTTCAAATGAACAGCTACAGCAGTAATTGGAATACACCCTACTAAATCCTGTTCGTCACAGCTGGTGAATTTCAAAAATGCAATCAGGACGTGAGGACACTTTAGAAGAACGATATGCAATAAAATTGTGTTTTAAACTTGGAAAAAATGCCAGTTTTAGGGTGGCATTAGAGATTCAAGAAAGCCAGGGAGTCTGTGAGCGATGATGAGAGGTGTGGGAGGAGTAAGCAAGTCAATACACCAGAGCTGATTGGACAAAGGGTTAGGGTTAGGGTTAATATGTTGAGGTTTAAGGGAGTTCAGGAAGAGATTCCTCGGGAAGAGGCCAGCACTCTTCAAATCATGTCAGTGGTATTCCAACAGGACAATGCATCAGTGCACAACTCCATCCTTGTCACTGACTATTTGACCAATATGGGCATCAAGACAGTTCCTCACCCTCCCAATAGTCTAGACATTGCTCCCTGTGACTTTTGCTTATTTCGTAAGCTCAGAGGTTGTCGTTATGCGACAACTGAGGAGATGAAAGCGGCTATGACGAAGGTCGTTGACACGCTCACACAAGAGGACTTCCATGGGGCCTTCAAGAAGTTCTTTGAACAGTACAACAAGTATATTGCAGCCGAAAGAGATTACTTCGAAGGGGACTAGAGTTTCATGTGTGCCCATAAGAAAAAGGTCTGGAAACTTATTTAATGATCCTCATAACAAGGAGATCACTCAGTTATTCATTCCTATTTCAAAACCTTTTCTGTTGAGGTTTCTATCCAGTAATTCCAATGGTATACTGAAATATGCATCTTTCACTGTTGTTTTCATTTGTTTCTTTAAGCAATTATTTTTGGTTTTCTGTTTCTAAGGTTTGGTGCCTTTATCGCTTATTCCAATTGGGTCAGCACATTCTATTTTTCTGTTGAAATAAAATGAGCACTGTGCATTTCATAACATTGTTTTTCACATTAGCTTCACCTTGTTGTTTTTGAATTAAGTAGTTTCAGGACTTCCGAACTCTACTAAATATTCAATCAGATTTAAGTAGTACTTTCTTCAGTATTCTTCCTCTAATCTAGATTTCCACCAGTCTTTGTTCTAGATCTTGGAGAGCTGATCCAAGGGTTGCTAAAATAATTGGCATTACTTCACCTTTACCATCAGCAATTTCTTCAGTTCTAAAGCAAGATTTGCATACCTGGCTATGTCTTTTTTTTATTTACACTTATGGTCCAAGAGAATAGCCGACTTTATTAGACGAAAAAGTTATTTCCTTTTTAATTAAAACTAGTTTAGGTCTATTGGTCAAGACTCAATAGTCTATTCATCTCTCAAAGTCACTGAGAATTTTGTGTCTCATGTCCTAGAATAGATTTTTTTTGGATCTGTACACATTATCTCCACGACCACATGTAGCCTTTTGCACAATACCAGTGGATCACCTTTCCGACCTATCCATACCTAGTCTTGTATTCCTTTGGTTTAAGTCTGCAGCATTCCTGCATTAAATCGTTCTATTTATGCTACCACATAGCCTACATTAGTCATTCTTCTGTGTATTATCACATTTTGCCTTGAAATAATTAGTTTTAATTGCATAGTATTGCGTTGCTATTAAAAGGAATCCGGTTTCTCTTCAGATTTGTATTTCTCATAGATATTAAGTTCATCTAGCTCACGATTCGCTTAGCTTGTCGTTTGAAGAATCATATAGTTATTTTTATACCCATTTTTCTATAATAGTCAAAACATAAATAATGGTAATTATTATTATCATTATTTACTCATTAGAGTTTTTCACATCAGCGTTAGCTGTTGTTCTTTCACTTGAGTTTGAGTGACGGCAAGTCTCATCAAGTCTCCAGTACTCTTCTCAGTATTCTGGCAGTTATCAATAATGTGGTAGATTGGATAGTTTCCACTCTTCCACTAAATCCCTCCAGTCCCTTTAATAATCCTTTAGTTACTGTTCCAAACTCACCAATTACAATTGGTATAATTGTCATCTTCATGTTCCGTAGTTTTTTCAATTCTCTAACAAGGTCGAGGTACTTATCCTTCTTTTCACATTCTTTCAGTGTCATTCTGTGGTCACACGGGACAGCAAAATCTACACTTTTGCAAGTTCTTATTTTTGGTTTATTATCATTAGATCTGGTCTTCTGGTCGAGATTTGGTGATCCGTGTATATGTCAAATTTCTATAGGAGTTTATGTGTGCTATTTTCTAGGACAAGTGCCTGGTTGTGCATGTACCATTTGTTCGTATGGTCAAAGTTAAATTTCTGGCACATCTCCTTGTTGATCACCTTGTCCACGCAGATGTGTGTAGTCTTATATTCCATTTGGGCTACTTTACTGCATTCGATAATTATGTGATTGATGGTTTCATCTCTGTCACGGCATTGCAAACATTTGCTATTTTGTTGCGTCTTGTCTATCCTTGCTTTGATATGATTGGTTCTTACGGCGTTGTTTTGTGCCGCTACGAGGAAAGGTTCTGTTTCTCTCTTAAAGTTTCCTTTTCTTAGAAATGTCTAGGTTTTTTCATGTGAGATGTTGTTTATTAGTTCTTAAAATGCTCATAGAATTGTTTTCCTTCCCATTTTTGTTTCCCAGTTATTGTCATTCTGTTGTCCATCGTGTATCGTTTCTGATAGCTATAATGAGTCCTTCGTCGTGCTTTTGTACATAGTCTTCAAGTCGTTGTATCGATGCGTCAACGCAGTCATCAATGCTGGCAAATACTCTTCCTTCCTCTTTTCTTGATACATATAGTCAGTCAATGTCGTCTCGGGGATGTAATGCCTTATTCCTGGTCATAAGTTTTCTTGTTCTTTGGTCCATTTCTTTAAGTTCATCTCTGGTCCACCTGAGAAAGGGTCCGGAATACTTATCGAGACGTACAGCCCAGGTATTTATACCTTTGATAAGGTTTAGGCAAGAGAGTTTTGTCTTGAGTAGTTTTATTGTAATAATAATAATTATAATAATAATAATTATTATTATTATAATTATTATTATTATTATTCACTAATTTAAGCTTTTCACATCGGTGCTAGCCGATGGTTTTTCACTGGATTCTGAGTGACAGCAAGCCCCCTCAAGTCTCCAGGACTCTTCTCAGTATTCTGACCGTTCTCAATAATGTAGTCATTTGGATGGTCTCCACCCGTCCGCTAACTTCCAACTCCTCCAATCCCTTTAGTAATCCTTTTGTTACTGTTCCAGACACACCAATTACAATTGGTATAATTGTCACCCGCATGTTCCACAGTTTTTTCCATTCCCTAGCAAGGTCGAGGTACTTATCCTTCTTTTCACTTTCCTTCAGATTTATTCTGTGGTCAGCCAGGACAGCAAAGTCGACTATTTTGCAAGTTTTCTTTTTTTTTTTTTTTTTTGGTTGATTTTTATTAGGTCTTGTCTTCTGGCCGAGATTAGGTGATCCGTGTGTATGCTGAAGTCCCATAAGAGTTTATGCATATTACTATTATTATTAATTGTAGTAGTAGTAGTAGTAGTAGTAGTTAGATTGAAGAAATTACGATGAAAAAGATTCACTTACAAGTGCGACATCCAAGCTCTTAAAAATGCATATCTAAATGTTTGGAAGATGTTGAAGATTAGCTAAAAAATATGCTCTAACCAATGGTAATAGTTCGCTTACTAAATCTACATTCATTTTGAGGACAAGGTTTATATTTGTAATATTCTTCAAGCAAATCTAAGATAACGATACGACAAGCACTGAAATGTTGAGTACCAACGTAAATTGTCATTCGTTAAAGCTGGACTGGTTTGTTAACATCTGACGATAGACTGATTGATTAATGATAATCAAATATCTCTCCATTGTGTTTTTTTTATACTCAGAGTTTAGGGAATCGTGTACATTGTACATTCATATTTGAATGTCTATGTAGTTTTTTGAGTTTTTTTTGTGTTTTTCTTTCGAATACATGTAATGTTAAACAAGTCTACTTGACCCATAGATAGAACCAGAAAATATATTTTTCTGCGGGTTTTTGTCCTGGGACTCTGTATTTACTGAACAATTCCACTAAGTCTTGATGCGTGTGTATGCTGAAGTGAACAATTCCACTAAGTCTTGATCTGTGTGTATGCCGAAGTCCCATAAGAGTTTATGCGTATTATTATTATTATTATTATTATTAATTGTAGTCGGAGGAGGAAAGCTGGTGTAAATTTTAGTGATTTTTCTTCTCCTATCCTGGTTGCCAAGCCAAAGTAAAATAACGCAACCTGCTGTGCAATTTTATAGATAACTGTACCTAGGATTATTGCAAAAAAGCAGTTTTCAAAACTCCATGAATCTCTGGAATTGCAGAATCCCCATGAGAAGAGAGTAAAGATCATAAGTAGGGTACAACTTTTAGGGAGTTTTACGCCTCCTTAATGGGGGGAGTTAGCATATATTACAACCTATTAGCAGAACGAAAGGAAACGAAATGACTCAGAGGTTGTCAAGTTATAATTAATAATGGTGAAGCGATTGAAATTTTTCCAAAATTTTAATAAAAATGTGCCTTTCAATAAAATGATTGCAATCGGATCCGTATTTCCAAATGCTAAAGCTCATTAGCGTTAAAAAAAAAAAGAAAAAAAAGAAGAAAATGGCGAAAGAAGAATCGCTTACAAATCCCTTGACTTCATTAAACTCCATTTATCTCCACAGCAGGCAAGATCGTCAGGATCACTGGAACACGTGACTTGCTTGTCGGGCATTGAGTCAAAATATAAATTTAGCTAAAAAAAATTACTAGTGTAGAAATACCTCGACTTCAGGTGTCTTGTTGAGCGGAAACGAAGCCAGAATATATTAAATCAAATTCATATTTCAGAGAAAAAAAGGCCGTCTGGGTGAAATAGGCGAATTACAGTTTCATTAGTTCTTTCAGGAAATATTAGCAATGAATTCTATTTATTAACCACATTTCTTTAATGCATTTTTTTACTTCAGGTGATCGAAATTGGCATTCGGAATATGAATTACTTTTTCATGGATAAGCTATAATATATTTATTAAGCCTTCAAATAAACCCAGTAGCTGGCAGATTTATTCTAAGCGAAAAATGCTTAACTTTATTTAGATACTTAACATAGCTGGTTTCTGAAAACAATGTATAAACAATTTTGATTGGTTGGTGGGTGGGTGATTTGGTATTTTAGTGCATATCAAATTTTGTTAGCCACTCAATGCCAAATCCTGTTGGTATTTCATTTGTAAGGAAGTAGTTGATAGGGGAAACAATGTTAAAACATATTGGAGTTGTCTGGTTTCTACACTGTTAAATGATTTCATGTATTGTGATATAACACAAATTATTACATGTGTTATATATCGACCGAGCCGTCAATCAAGAGATGCACCTGTGTAAATAAGCGGAGGAACAGCGGGAGCAGGTGAACGTAAACCAGTTATTTAACCAGGTGCCACAGATGGCTTGGGTCAGTCGCAGTTGCAGTTGGAGTCAGTTGGGGACAAGATGCCGAAATGAGAGCCATCGGCAGACAGAGAGCTTTAGACCCTCAGTGACCCACGGCTGAGAAACTCAGCCAAGATGAGAAAAAAGTACTGCTGGGTCAATATTGCAGTCTGTCCTTGTCTCCACTCACCTCTCACACATATGTAACGGTCACCCTTTCGAGAATAAAATGTGAGGGATATATTTTTATGAAGAATTGTGTTCGTTTGTTCATTGAAGTCTTCATTATTCTTGACTATGTTTTCGCATATATTTGTATTATGTATATGTATGGGGCTATACAACACATGTAAGATTAATCCTTTCTTTGTATACAGTTTAATAAATATTTTGATTAATTGGTTTAGTTTGGTCCTATGGCATCTCAACCATTGTCGGTTATTTAATGCCAAACCATTTTTATTCAATAAACAGTTCTATTTTAAGCAATTCAGTTTAGTACTTATGTACACAGTTTAAATATAAAAAAATAATTCTATTTCAGTTTAGTCAACAAAGTTAGATAATCTCACGTATTGCTTTGTATCACTGTTTATTCAATTAAATATCAGTCATATATTTACACACAGTTAAATGTCAAGACAAGTCTATTTCAAAACAATTAGATTAGCATAAGTACAAACTTTAAATGTTAAAACATATCTACTTCAGACAATACAGTTTCGCATAAACACAGAGTTTTGTTCTATTCGACCCATAGGTGCGACAACTCTGAGCCAGTGTGGACCTAGGATTGATGGCAGTAAAGTGGTATTCCACATTCCCGAAAGCTTCTGCGTCACTGGAGTCTCACGATCAGATTGTTTTGTGTCATATCAGGACACTCATTGGGGGAGTCTTACCCCTCGGTATTTTATAGTCCCAGCTGACTGGGCCAAATATTATTTGACACGTTTCATTTTCTAAAAAAGATTGCGGATTGTGCATATAGCATTAGTTAAGTTAAAAACTCGTCTGGATGTTATAAAAAAACTGTTTTATTTAGTTTGGAGAGATGGCCTTTTCAATGTGAGTTAAATGTTTTGCTATATTTTGCTAACGTGAGGCATAATTTTGTATCGGCAAAAGCTTTTTCCCGATACTCGAAGGTGACAAACCAAACTTGAATGTAAAATTTTGAGCTCATCTGACACTCTCTGTATCAACCAGGTTTTCCTCCCTTTGTAGCACCATAGCCTCGGAATTTACGGTTTTAGGCCAAATTGACATTAACTAATCGTCGAGGTCTTTGCAACACGAGTGAAATTTCATCAACCATCTGGTTACTGTATTGTAATCAACTGAACCCTCACCTTTTGCCAAAGAATCGTCTTTAATTAATTCCGCGGGTTTATGGACCAAATCAAAATCGAATTCGACAACGTTGCATGTTCATCTGTGTGACCTTGAATTAATGCACAATGTATCAGCCTATTTATTACCAGGATACTATCATATAGAGAGAGTACGTTTTAAAGCCTTCACCTGCTTTGATTATGAAATGTAAGTTAAGTAAGTAAGTAAAGTTAGCGACCATAGTCGAGGGTGACCCGAAGGCTCCCTTTTCGATAGCTACAACACCAAGGTGTAGGGGATGGCGCTACTCCATTCCCAGGATTGCTCCACTTTACCCTTGAACCGTACCTTATAATGCTGAGTGTTAAGCAAGGTGGTATCAAGTTCCATTTTTAAAGTCTTTGGTATGACTCGACCTGGGATTGAACCCAGGTCTCCCGGGCCATTGGCGAACACTCTAACCGCTGGGCCATGGTTAAAGCGATGGACTGCAGAATCGTAGTACGCGAGTTCGTACTCAAGTCGCGCTATTACGTTCACTTTCGGGCAAATACCCTTGGGAAAGGTATGAACCCCCTTATCCTCCCAGCTATGGGTTAAATAGTACCACTACTGTTCTTCTAGGAGAATGGCTTTGGCATTAAATAACCTAAAAAGAGTTGATATGCCATTAAACAAAGAAATCAATCAGACATTAAAACTGCGTCTTAAGAAGTCGCGAAGAAAATATCTTTTTAATATCTGTTAGAAGACAGGTAAAACAAAAAGGAAAAAAAAAACTGTTTAATGAAATTAAAATATAAGGATTTGATAAATCTTAGTCAGGTTTTATATTAACTTCGCTTGACTAGCAAAAATTACAAAAAAGCATTTTTTCTTTACCGTTACATAATATATTGTGGCGGCCAAATGGATTTTGGCACGGAAACCGGAAACGGTAAAACGACCTTGAATTACGTTTTATGTTCTCTCTTTGCTAATATATTTTGTTATTATTTCGTCTTTTGCTCTGGCTCATTAAGAAATATCCAAATAAAACGTCTCCTCGTCGGAGTGATACGTTGTTTCATGAAAGTTTCGGATGCGTAAGCAAACTATTATCTCGTAAGTACATTTGATGTCCAGAAAGAATCAGCAGACAGTTGCAAATTCTTTGGAATCTAATGTATGTAGCCTCGCACTAAACATCGGTATGTCTTTTTACTTTTTACCTCTGATCACGAACATATTTGCATACTTAATTCAACAGGCAATAACTAGTTTCCTCGCTCTGAAATATGATTGTTTTGTATTGAACAACTCATACGATGAAGAACCAAACATTGGACAGTTCCATATCTGTTCTTCTATCAAATGATACTATTTCAACCATTCTTGAATTTTAATAAAATACGTTTTCTTTATTCCTATTACTCACACATGGTAAGGAAATATAATGTTGCTTTCAGCCTGTGCGCCTGATGTCCACTTTTTACTTGAATGAGAGATAGATAAATAAATTAGAATATATCGTAAGAAGTTGATCTTTAATTTTTATATTTGAGGGTTTTCCGACTATTGTCTTCATCTTTATTTCCACAAAGCTTCGGCGGATAGATCCTCTTCAGGTGTTTGTCGAACTCGGGAACCTTCACGGAACTTCGAACTACGTCCTTTATTGAATCCCCGGGGGTGCCTGTTCTGATTCCGTTAGCCATAATCGGTTACAAGAGCTAAGTATTCCTGTATACTTATTCGCTTGCAGTCAGGATTGAACTTGCAATCTCCCGATCAATTTTTCCTCAGAAGCTTATGGAACCAACGCCTATAACCGTTTCGATATGTGTCTTGCAGGACAATTCAGAGTGATTTTTTGGGACTTATGAACTTAATGATCTTACTTGACTAGAATTACTACTATTATTTTGATTTTTTTACCTGTGCTCATGTTCAGATTTTTTCAATTTTTTGGTTTGTTTTTTTTATCTTTAATATTAATTAACATAAAAGTATTATACGCTGGAGTCCTGTCTTGGAAAAAGAGTACCTATATGATCAGCTTAGATTAAAACTTTTCCCAGTGCCTAAACCATGAAGCAGTTTAATAAATTAACGTTCTGCTTTAGTTATTATTTTTTAATTAACTTTTGGAGATATGTAACCTGCTTCTTTCCAGTTCGGGTTGAATGTCTCGAATGTTGAGGAAATGAAGAGACAAAGTTTAGATAATGACGAGATGAGGTCTTTCGTATCAGGAAGGAAAGAACAGTCACATGATCATGAAATAACCCTACTCCCGTTTATTTTTCGTGGTACACGTTAATTTTGTAATCCGGAATTTTTGAAAAGTTTTCTTGTTCCGTCGAATCTAGCAAGATCCATTATTCCATCACTGGTATTTTACCTCTAATGTTGGATGAGATGGCGTTTTGATAGCCCTAATATATATGTTTTGACCTGACACAACATTGAAAACAACAGATTCATCCTTTTCGAAAATCAACAAACCTGAAATCTGACCGTATTTTTTTCTACAGCGAGAGTTCTCATGATTCTTCCTTGCCGGGTAATAGATTTGCTGGTAACTAAGTCACAGCTTTCATTGGGATGACTGTTAATTTTATACACCTGTTTGTTTTACTGTTAGTAATCTTGGGGAAAAAAAGATAAGTATATGATACCAATAATTATTCTACGATAATTTATATAAAAATGATGGAAAAAATTACAAAAAGTATCAGAATATACATCAAAGTGTTGCTTATCAAATATTGCTGAGTTAAAATATGAAATATCGGGCAATTCATTGACGATTAAAATCAATACATTGACAGATGACAAACAGACCATTTAAAAAAGTCACTTGTTTTTTTATGTATTGACAATTTATGAGTAGAAAATGATACATTTGATTCATATCAATTAATCAAATTATTCTGATATATATATACATATATATATATATATATATATATATATATATATATATTTGAACACACATTAAAAACACTTGTCCATTAACTCTTATCTATAAGTAAGTGAGACAAGAATGATCCATTACTTAAAATTCTGATACGCGAAATTCTTGTGAAAAACCTTCGGATATTTATGATTTGAAAACAAAAATTAAAACGATAAATTACGCACACAATTTCGAGAGCTTATAGCGTTTCGGGTAATTGTAAATTTCTCTAAAACTATATTTTTTAGGCAACACAAATGAATGACGAAACTTTTCTTTAACAACACAACAAAGAAAGTTTTTATTTGCAGCATGGAATATGTTTTGCTTTTGGTGCTGCAAGACTCGTGGAGTTTAGGCTTGTTAGTGTTGGAGACAAAATGGCGTAGCGAGATATTGAGAAAGCAGCGTGTGTTGTCGGACGTGTGAGGGATTGTGTTTAGAGTCACCGTGTAGTTTTGTATCTGGTATTTGGGGGAGAGTCTGCGTTGTCCCCATGTGGTCCAGCAGTGAAATAGGAGCTCAGATCGACATAGCCAATTTTTGGGGTGACACAAAGTTGGGCCTGTGTGAGGCATGTTGTATGTTTCTAATTTATGTTCTACTGGGATTTCTTGTAAAGAATCCATAAATTAGATGGTTGCCTCGTTGAGTGTCCATGTTGCTGCTGCTGATGTTGTTATGTTAAAAAGCATCGCTAAGCAGGGACGGCCAGAGGAACTTCTGTTCTGGTCGCCGTCTCAACCCAAAGAGACTGAGTTTGGCTGCTAACCCGTTTTGCTAGCCGGAAATGAAGGTCCGGGCAGAATAGGATAAGTCATCCTGATTGGGTGAAATTAAGTGTTCAAATAAGTTGAGCGCCAAACCAAAATACAAGATTTTCCTCTTCTCTACATAGGTTGGCCCCAGAATTTCAGATATGGTGTACCTGATATTCGATACACAAAATTGTAATAGAAGGGAACTAAAAGAAAAGAGCCACGAATCTCACAACACAAAAGAGCAAAATACAAACAATGAAAAATACATACATATATAAAAAACGAGCAAAAGCAAATTAATAAAAAAGGCAAAGTGTCCTGTTTAGTTCTTTTTTTTTATGTGTGTGTACCTCGTGGTACGTTTTTTCTTTTTTTTTTTAAACAAAATGTCAATATGGGAAAAAAGTAAATGAGTCGAGAAGGTGGCATACAGAAGTAGCAGTATATTTCAGAGGAGTAGTGTGAGTTTGGGTCCTCTGAAATTCCTAGCAGTCGTTGGTGGTTTACTGAGGTAGTGGGAGTGATAAACCATGTAGCTGAAGAAACCAAAATAGGAGTAGGGTGAGTAAAAGTTAAAAAGTTACCTATTTTGCTAGTAGGGAAGTGAAAAAGTGTGTTGATAGATGAGGTTTTGCTTAAAAAGTTCCACGTTGTTTGGTATTTACGTCCATCTTGCATTGTCCTTGAAGTTAGGTCGGCGGGAACATTAGAAAATTTTCAATGTTTCGCTGTTTTTTTTCTTTCGCGGTGGAATGATGCATGTTCGTAAGGCTGTGTTTTTCTATCAGAAGGTTGTTGTTCGTTTACGAGGTCACCATTTTAGTGATGATGAAATGGTGATTTGTTTAGTCAGGGGGACCCATTTTGTAGCCGGAGTTTTTGTTTTTGGTAGCGAGGGAAAGTTTGTTGTAACGTATATGTATTTACGTTCTGTTGTTTCCTCGCTGAGTGTTTTAAGGCCATCGCTAATTGGTGTGAAATAAAAGTTGGATGAGGAAGAAGTAAGATGGTGAAGGTCGAAAGGTGTTTTTATGAATAGTTTTTAGTTGTTTCGCCATTCAGAAGGTGACATGCGGGGTCAACAATTTATAGCGTTTCGGGAATTTGTTAATTTCTCTAAAACTATATTTTTTAGGCAACACAAATGAATGACGAAACTTTTTTTTAACAACACAACAAAGAAAGTATTTATTTGTAGCATGGAATATGGTTTGCTTTTGGTGCTGCAAGACTCGTGGAGTTTAGGCTTGTTAGTGTTGGAGACGAAATGGTGTAGCGAGATATTGAGAAAGCAGCGTGTGTTGTCGGACGTGTGAGGGATTGTGTTTAGAGTCACCGTGTAATTTTGTATCTGGTATTTGGGGGAGAGTCTACGTTGTCTCCATGTGGTCCAGCGGTGAAATGGGAGCTTGTGTCGAGAGCGGGCTTACGCTCAGATCGACATAGCCAATTTTTGGGGTGACACAAAGTTGGGCCTGTGCGAGGCATGTTGTATGTTTCTAATTTATGTTCAACTGGGATTTCTTGTAAAGAATCCATAAATTAGATGGTTGCCTCGTTGAGTGTCCATGTTGCTGCTGCTGGTGTTGTTATGTTAAAAAACATCGCTAAGCAGGGACGGCCAAAGGAACGTCTGTTCTGGTCGCCGTCTCAAGTCAAAGAGACTGAGTTTGGCCGCTCACCCTTTTTTCAAGCCGGAAATGAAGGTCCGGGCTGAATAGGATAAGTCATCCTGATTGGGTGAAATTAAGTGTTGAAATAAATTGAGCGCCAAACCAAAATAAGAGTTTTTCCTCTTCTCTACAAGCTTAACTATGAAATAAAAGAAAAATCGCCCATCAAAATCTTTCTGCATACCATTTCAAAGTGCTACGTGATTTTGCCGACGCCACGCTGACTAATAGCATTTTAGTTTGAACAGTGTCCCTTACACGATGTCAACCAGTTCTCCAGCGGATCACGCAAACTCCGATTAAGACTGTCACGGAAAAAGCCAGTTCACACCATTCTTGATTCGACTTCAGACAATGAAAATTAACTTTGTCTAAATCTAAAAAGAGACAAAAAAAAACCAAAAAAAAAAAAACCAAAAAAAAAAAACAAACAAACAAGCTAGCAATCTCGAAAAAGAGTTGGAGACAATGCAGAAAGCAATCGAAAATGTAAATTATTAGAAGAATATATAAAATCCGTTAATCTGGAATTATATTCCATTGTTTGTGAACGAGACATTTTATAAAAATAAGGCCCATGTAATTCTCCTGTGTTATATATATATATATATATATATATATATATATATATATATATATATATATGTTATCGATCATATGGACGTCAGATTATCCAATAAATAAAACGTAATTTTTCCAAACAGCAATCACGCCAATTTTAACATATACATGCACAAGATGGTCGCTGACTAAGCGTATGGAGAAAAATTGACAGGAATTGCACAAGAATGCTACGAACTATTCCTAGAAGCCGCATCTCACAAAAAAAGCTGTACGGCCACTTACCTCCCAACTTTCAAACAATTCAAATAAGACAAGAAGACACGCAGGACATTGCTGGAGAAGTAAAAATGAATTTATTAGTGATGTTCTCCGATGGATACCTTCACACAGTGTGTACAAGTGTTGGACGACCGACAAGAACTTATCTAAAACAACTCTTTGCGGACACAGGATGGATAATAAAGACGAACGGCAAAAGAAAGTCAAGGAAATCCGTACTAGAAGGACAATGTGATGATTGTTATATATCTACATGTATGCTGATGAATAAAATCATTATCATCAGATACGAAGCAAGAGTGCTAATTATTGCCTTGTGATACTTTATTTTAGCTCAAACCGAGATAATTCAGGTGGTACATTATTTACCAATAACTAATAAAAGTTAGTAAACGTAGAGAAAGGTGACTCCAATTCTCCCTTTTCGATAGCTACTACACAAAGGTGTAGGGTAGGGCGTTAATTCTTTTCCTGGTTTGCTCCACTTTACCTTTAATCCGTACCTTATAATGCTGAGTGTTAAGCAAGGAGGCATCAAGTCCAATTTTTAAAATCTTTGGTTTGACTCGGCCTGGGATTGAACCCAGATCAGCCGGACCATTGGTGAATAATCTAACCATTATGCCAACATCAGATCTTGAACCATCATTGCAGTGACTGTCTGATTGATTTAACTACTCTGGCACAAATACGAATTCTTCGAGATGTTCTGACTTCCGACCTGCGTAGATCAGAGTAACGTTTATTGTATATGGATATCTTAATAAACATATGAGCATACAAAACATTTAGTTCCGGTCAAATCAAGCTGTAAGTGTTTATTTCCGCTAAATCATTGAAGTTAAGCATCGGTGGGTTTTATTTACAGTACACACATACGAGTTCCGTTATTGAAGAATTGTTTTATTTAAATTTGACATTTAATTTAACGATGTACTTTGTATTGGTTTTGTTTGGTTATTTGTTCAATAGGATATAAATCCTCGTCGGCTGTTTCAATACCAAAGGTATCCTTGTAAAAGAGTACTTAGGGTAATAATTAAATAATAGCTAAGGTAGTTCATGCCTTTCCCAAACGTCATAATTCGACCGTCGTTCGAACTCGCTTATCTCGAGGCTGCCAAATACAATCTAATAATGTGGATATTCATTTAGCCAAGATAAACTAATAACATGTTTTCTATATATGTTTAAATATCTAATTTCTCCACTGATGTCCATTTGTTGACCACGTGGAGATTGAATGTATTATTAAATCGAACCTTCTGAAATTCTAAAATCAGGAGCAACTATGCCTGGATAGGGACACTGAACAGTTCAATACATCGTGGTGCATATTTTACTGCGCCTGAGATAAAAAATATGATAAAGGTCGATTAAATGTAGGACGCTGCTCAGGAATCGAGATTCCGACTTGAGGGGAAACAAATGGGCTTAGCTTTGTTAGGGGTTTTCTTCATGGGGCACCTCAAGTACTTGGAAATAAAACCTAAATTTAACCCCTTTTTAAGTGAAAATTCAGGTACTTTTTGGGGAGGAAAAGTCGTCCTTTTTTTAAGCTGTTTTAAATTATCACACACCCGGCGAAAATGCCAGGTATGAATAATTATTCTGCATCATGCGAGAGCAACATGAGACAAGGTCGTTTTACTATGGGGGTATCCCGTATGAATCAAGACTCTCTGCTGGATATTGAAAATGCTTACTTACTTTGGCAACTCATTTAGGAGTGCTTTAAGCATCAAACAGTAAACACGGCCTTCATTTTATTTAGGTGAGCCGACAGGTGCTGCTTGAGATAAGAACCTTGTAAATAAGCTTATAATCTTATTTACCTACCGGGCAGGGAATTCAGGTAAGTATACTCAGTATGGAGAATTAATAGCGTGTATATCCAACATCCACGGGGTTGGAATATGACACAAGATTAGCTGATGGTACTCAAAAGAAAGCGTGTCTTCGGAAGATGATCCAACATTGCTCATGTGCCATAGGCAAATCCCTGTCAGGAGCGCCATCATTTACTCGACAATAAATCCACTCCTTACCCAGTTAAAATGAGAGGACGAGTGCTTCCGTAGGAGGAAGGTTTCCCGGGATTACTCAGAATTAAAACGAGAAAACAGCAACTTGTGCAAATTTTCAGCTTAAGTGTTAATCATCGTATACATACGTAACTTCAAAGTAACCTGCAGAATAATAACATATATTTGTAATACTCTTTCAGACTTTATTTTACAATTTTTCATTATTTCATAAGAGCTTTTTTAGTAAGTTTTATGTATTATTGTGTTCTCTCTTAGAAAATCAAGAAGCTTTGCAACGGTATATATTCAAAAAGATTTGATGTACTTTTTTTCCTGACAGTGCAATAATTTTGCCCCTGAACAGTACACAGATAGTGCGAGGTTTGGCCGTTTTTCCAATAACTTGATGTAAGGTATTTTCCAAATGGCTGCTCGTTCACCCATTCTATATTGATAGACTGAGACATTGCTCGGAGGCACAGTTTTGTGGTAGGGTTGTGGAAAAGATATTTTTGCACAATATCATAATTTATACAATGACACACAACTGCTGATCCAATTATTATGTATTTTACCTTTTCATATATTTGATCAATTGACTTGTGTGCTTATACACGTTATTCTATAAATGTTCTTATTATAAATTCCCTATAAGCCTCGAATCTAAAAGTAAATCTGCAGCGAAAAGTGTTGATTAATCTCTATCAGTTTTCCTAGAAACTATAGTATATTTTTAAAGGTCAGGTTTCTTCTAGTTTTTTTTTTTTTTTATCTCAAAATAACAAATATGCTTTAAATTCGACAGAAAAACCATTGAAAAAAGTTTTCTTGTGGATTTGAATCAGTTATCTACAGAAATAATGTCAGTTTTTTTGTGATGCACATAGCTTAACTTTTTTTTTTTTTTTTTACTTTGGTAGAAGAGTAACGAGACGAAGATGGATAAAAAGTATATATGTGGTTTGCCTTCACTGCAGAGAAGTTATGAAGAGATTATCTCTCATGAAAATGAAAATGAGGAAAAATGGTATACACATGAGTAAACCAGTCCGCTTAAATGATCAGTTGCACGGGTTGATTCGTTAGTCGGTCAAATAAATCAGATAAAAGCTCCGGAAATATCAACAAGATGACACTTAAAACAGAGCAGTTGAAGTCAGACGACGCAAAACGCTGTTCGTGACGGCTTTGCTAAAAATTAGGAAACTATAAACTATTTTAACATTTGAAAATGTCGAAGGTGAGCTTAAGCAGTGACAAAGAAAAGCCATTTAGCGGATAACGTGACGAGCCAGTGGTTATACTTTGATGGAGACGCTGTAGCCCACTATCTGGAGATGGACAAGTTTGATCAGATGGACGAGAACCGAAGAGATACCAGACTGAAAGGAACGTTTACTGATAAGGCTGTTACAACTTAAGGGAAGCTAACCAGGCTCAGGTGGTTAGTCGAGCAGGTAGATGTATACACCGGCAGAATCAAGCAGTTATTAGTATTAGCCGAGTTTGAAGGAATTGGAAAAGAAAAAAATTATAAAACTGACCTTCGTCACCGGGTTTGCTGATGACATCTTTATCGGACAAGGCGTCAGGGTCTTCATGCAACAAAGTTAGGATTGATTATATTTTATTGCATGACAACTATTGTTGGTTATTTATTACTGAATCCTGTTTTTACATATGTCAAATTATTTGTAAACTTATTTGGTAGATAAAATTTAAAACGATCCTGAGCTCATTCTTTAGGTACACATGATATATTTGAAGTATCTATATCTAATTCGAATATTTCAATTTACTATTTATTGCACACAGTTAAAATGTTCCAGGTATTACTATGTATTACTAACAATCCAATTCAACAGTCATTTGTCAACACACAGTTCTATTTCTAAAAATTTAATTTTGCATCTTATGTGTTTGCTTAGTTTCAATGTCAAACAGTTTTTTACCCATTGATAGTACCCTATCAGGTACCACCACTCTGATTCTGAGAAGACCTGGGAAGTAGGACAATGAATGAGGCACTCCATATTCCCCAGTAGTCTACAGAATGGTGCATTAAAGCAGATGATTTAATTTCGTATCCAAAACACTCATTAGGGAAGTCTTACCCCTGTGGAGATGCATTCGGTGTATTCTACAACCCCGGCCGACAGGGATGGGTTCTCTTGGAGGCATTTCGTCTATACTGGAAGGAGGCGGCATTCAGCCTCCATTGACACTACACGGTTAATAGAAGACACAGTTGGGTTTCAATCTCGGTAAAAAAAAAAAAAAATAGTGACAATGGCAGGCATGTTTCGTACGCACTGCCAAGTCAGAGGCGTAATTATTTGTAGGGAGATGAGGGATTCTGCTAAGATCGACGTTCTGTTGGTCCGTAGCAATTCACTGCTATGTGGCACATGATTAGGAATCAATGCAATACAAATATTAAGAGTCATCGTTATTGGGTTCACGGGTTCAAAAGTGATGAAAAAAAATTCTAAAAGAAAACCAGTCCGTTTTTTATGAGATTCTGGTTCTAATTGGTTGTTTCGTCGGAAAATTAAAGAGTCGAGGAACGAAAATATAAACAAGGAGTAACTATTTTATAAGGCAGTTGGAGTCAGACGAAACAAGACAATGCTAGCGACGGCTTTGTGGACATCTGGGATTCTACATATAATTAAACAATTAGCATTTGTTCCACACCTTTTTTTTTCGGCCATTGACTTTCTTTTTTGTGGGGTTAGAGGTAGGGGATTTTTGTGCGTTGCTAATTTTGTTGTAATATTTTAATCTTTACTCTTCTTGTCTTAAATAATCATCTTCATACTTACTGATTCAGTTTATGTTTTTATTGTCCGTTACCCTATTTTTTTTTTCTTTCTTAAATATATAACTTTGATTTTCTACAATTTAGGAAATCCTTCCTTCCTCATAAAAAACGATAATTTTCGTCGAATCGAAAAATACTAATTGAAACAAACAAAAATTTCTAAACATCTGTAACCGAAGATAAAATAGAACCAATTTATGAACGAGGTGTATTTAGGCTTGCAATGATATATTGTCATATTTTTTGCGATAGTTCCAATACTTTAAAGATCTAGTAGGTATATATCACCGTAAACATAAGAAAAAATCTTAGTATATATTTATTTTCAAATTTATCATCTGATACAGAAATGTTGCAACAGTTAATACTTCGTTTCATGTCGGATTTTTGTGTTGCGTATAAGATTATATTTTTCATTATAAATGTTAAGTGTTTAGGTATATACGAACGGCACTTTAGTGTACGCCTGTGGCACATTTTAGCATCTTCGGATGCTGCTGCCGAGATTGGGAAGATGACGAACAAAAGTGGACTGTGAAAAACTGAGCTCAACTGATACTCTCCGAGTGTTAGTCGACTTGGTTTGCCTCTGTATATAGACAACGAGTTTGGAATCTACGGTTTTAGTCTTAACTAACCTGTCCAGATCATCGTGGTTCTTCCAAACCAAGTGAAATTTCCCCACCTATCTGGTAACTGTACTGCGTCTTCACTTTTAACACAACTAATATGACTCGGTTCAAACTCGTTAAGCAGAAGTTAACAAATTGTCATATTTACCCAACCCCTCCGCTCGCCCAGGATATGACACAAGGTCAATTTTTAAAGTGGAGTTTAACAGGTTTGAATTCAGAGCTTTCCTTCTCCTAGACTAGTTGCCTCACCAAGGCTGAAGAACATAGTCTGCCCTACTATTTACCCATAGCTGGAGGGAGAATAATTGGATTCATACCTTTCCCAAGGGTATTAGTGCTATGTGAAATGCAATCAGTCCCGGATTTGAACTCGTGTCGCCGTGTCCAATTCCTGCGACGATAACCATTAAACCACGGGCAAGTTAACAAATTATACCACGTTGGATGTTCATCTGTGAAGCTTTAAAATAACGCCCGCAGTGTAGCAATGTTCACTGCGTAACCGCAGCAGCTACCACAATACTTACATACCCCTGAAACCAAGTGGATTTCAAAGACCGTCAGAAAAAAATGTAATTCCCTGGGAAAAAAAAGTTAGTGAAGATTTTCGAAGATTAGATAAAATACGTTGCTAAGTTACATTCACTTTTGGACAGGATGTTTAGAAAGCATTGTATTATTTATTTTATCACGAATGTCCTGTTATGAGACCAAGTTATGAAATCTTGATCAAAGGAAAATCTCAACGTGGTGAATTACTCAGTGACGAATGGAATTTGAAGGTCTCAATGTAATTGATATGAAAAAGAATTTAAGATTCGTTTGATGAGGGAAAGAAAGTGTTGACATTTTCTTCATGAAAGAAAGTGTTGACATTTCGAAGTCAACTGTCCGATCCAAGCGACTTTTATTGTTCCAAATGTATATTTTTTTGTTGCGAGCTGATGACTTTCTGAAGTAATTCCTACACCGGCTTCGACAGAGCAATGAATATACATAAATTAAACAAAAAGAGAAACGGAATTAGACCAGACGAGATAGAATTGAGATTGAATGAGAAACTACATCGAAGGTATGCCGAAAAAGCTCCTGGTTCTGAGCTTATTTTTTGTCTTTTAAAAATCTGCTTCAGGGTAAAATAAAAGAAAATAACTGACGGCCTCTAAAAAAATTATATATAAACTGTTGAATGACAGTTATTGTACGCTAAATGATATTGTTGTTGTAAAGCTGTGTTGTTTTGTTTCTGGGTGAAGATTGTATTCTTAATTGTGATGTGGATTCGTCATTTTGCTACAGCGGTGACTCCAATTAGTATTGGATTCGTTCTCCGGATGTTAAAATCACAACATGTGCGAATAGCAAATTATTTGGCGTTATCCCCAAAAATGTACATAGAGAAGCTTTCAGGAGATTAAAAAGCGAAGTCTCCCTTGCATTCGGCAATGCGTCGCCCCGTCCTGTTATACTCCAACTTGAACTGATTCGGTCACATAATATAGCTGCGCCTCAAACAAATACGAAAGAAAATATTGCAAAATTTGAATCATCTTAGCATTTTTTAAGTACGTCAATTTTTTTGATTTTTTTTTTCTTTTCCATGACTGAATGAGCTATATGCTAAAGATTTTGTTGTTTGGCTTTAAATGCTCATGTTTACATTTTTAGTTTCTTCATAGGTTTTTATACACCCTGTGTTTAAGGTAATTTTTCATCTTTTTTAACATACTGAAAATACAAATAAGTTAAATATTTCTCCGATGTATCTATCCTATCCCGTATATGTTGACCTATCCGCGACCTGGTTTGATCGTGAAGTGTGACGGAGTCCTTCCTTTAATAGATCTGGTTTGAATTAAGAGTTTTGCTTTTCATAGACCGGTTGCAATATCAAGCTGAAAAACACGTTTTTCCAAATATTTATCACCTGCTGGAAAGAGAATAGTTGAATTCATATCGGAATACTTGCGTTATATATGATAGAGACACATTCTTTCAGGAGTTGAATTCGGGTAGCTGAGTTCAATTCCCACGCCTCCAACCTTTGGGTCATGAGCCTTTCTATTGCGAATGCCCTCACCTCACTTATAAAATGCAGGCTGTGTTCTTTCTACAACAGTTACCGAGCCAGTAAAAAGACTAAGCTTAGAAGAGACTCTTTGGTCTTCATTTGATGTTAATTCCCGTAGCAAAGGTATGAATTCATCTGTTTTCTATACATATAACCATAGCTAAATAGTTGGATAGACTGTATTCTTTAGCATTTGATAGGCAACCAGTCTAGGAGAAAACTCTTAATTCAAATCAACTCTTCTCCGCTTATTAAATGACCTTATATAATTTCTTGTTAGTAGAGGAGTAATTGTATATATATACGAAAAAGGAAGATTAAAATTATCCATAGCCAAGGAGACAGAGTTTTTGTGAATTAAGGCTATTTTGATTTGGTGTATCAGGGCCTTCTAAAAATTAAAATTCATCAACTTGATTTTACAAACTATTTTTCATATAAAACAGAAGATTTTTTTTCTAGGAAAATTATCAAAGCCCTTAAAGTGTAACTTTTAAAACAATCAAAACAAAAATATACATCCGCCCTGAATTATGTCAGTAGTCCAACTGCAGAAAGTCGACTCAAATTTTCTCATCTCTTGTTTAAATAGATAATAACCATTAACTCAACCCGTCCATCAAAACTCTAAACTGCTTGTTGGGAGATGGTAAACCATCAAATATATATAATCAAAACATACATTATTAAGTGTTAATATTACCAAATACTAAATCAATGAAACAACCCATAGGATGCGAAAAATTTACCGGCAACAAAATCATTACTTTTCTTGTATAAGTTCATGTGATTGTTGTTTTTTTTATTTCAGAGATGTTTTCAGTGTTATATAGTTTAATATAGTTAAATTGGCACTCTATTTTCCTCTCAGAAGCTCTGCTAGAAGAATCTCCCGCAATGCACATCCCATTGGCATAAAATATAAAAGTACATAACAAGACAAATGGTATCCTATAGTGTGAAACGCTGTTGGCCTGTTATTTATCAAATTATCATAGTTTTCGGCTCTATGAGGGCCTACAAAGTTTTGTAAAATTATCATAGTTTTCAGCTATTCTTAACTCTAACTTTGCTACAAGCTCAAATGGTTTCACTTGAACTCTGAACTTGTTAACAGACATAAATTCACTTAGTTCTCGTCTAATGAATATACATTATTTATATTTTGCGTTACTTTCCCCTGTGTCTCTATGCACTTTAGCAACTGGACTTCACAACGATCACGTAGCATTCCTTTTACATTTTTCACGTGAGAAAATATTATCTAAAGAGATAGAAGGAAGGCATTTTGC
The DNA here is from genome assembly GCA_963585895.1 of Sepioteuthis lessoniana. Lineage (NCBI taxonomy): Eukaryota > Metazoa > Mollusca > Cephalopoda > Myopsida > Loliginidae > Sepioteuthis > Sepioteuthis lessoniana. The sequence goes on along the minus strand of OY757912.1, from coordinate 25,655,910 downwards.
AAGTTTCCCAGGAGAAGGCAATGTACATTTTATAAATTCCCAGGATCCTCGAAAAATTCTGCATTCTGATTTGGAATCAGCATATTTGATTCGGTCAAAAATCAACGATTTTACCCTAACAGAAAAATCTTTGTTGCATATGTGAATTTTGAGAAGAATGAAATGATTGAAGAGAAACCAAGACTTATCTAAGTATTTATTATCCAATCCTTGCGCTACGGGCATGATGTAGCACGAGGTCAATATTTAAGAAGAGTAGAGCTGCATTGAATTCAGTTTTCCTTCTAGACTGGTTGCCTAAAGGACACAGTCTACCTTATTTGCCCATAGCTGAGGGGATACTAGTTATATGCATGCCAATTCCAAGTGCATTAGTTCCAAGGGAAACACAGTCTTATCCAATATTTAACTTCGGGTCACTGATTCCATTTCCTTCGACGAAAACAGTTCACCTCCCAGACTTGTCATATTAGATATAATCTGCACCATTTTCCGACATGTTGTGCTTTACCAATCAGTTTTTTTTTTACCTCCCGTTATTTTGTGTGATATATTTTTAAATTTTGATTTTATTTAAGCCTTTTAATGTTGTGGTTGGTGATGTTAGAGCATGTCAAACCATCTTGAATTATTTAATACCGAAGTCTAATAATAATCATTAATAAACAATTTTAAACAAATAAATAATATAAACGATGATAGATTCAAAAAACTATTTATAATACAAAGAATGTAACATGCTGTCAGTATCCCGATCTAGTAGTAATATTTTTTTTTTTTTAATTTTACTTGATCTATAGATAGGATACGTAAATCTTATCATTTCAGTTAGAGTCAACTGGTGAATAATGACTTTGAAGGGTATTCCATACTACTCCTACTTTCATAAAAGAGCCTCACGGGGGGCTCGTGGTGTAACAGTTAAAGCAAAGGACTGCGGAATCGTAGTAAGCGAGTTCGTACTCTAGTCGCGCTATTACGTTCACTTTTGGGCAAATACCCTTGGGAAAGGTATGAACCTCCTTTTCCTCCAAGCTATGGGTTAAATAGTACCACTACTGTTCTTCTTAGAGAATGGCTTTTGCATTTAATAACCTGCAAAGGTTGATATGCTATTAAACAAAGAAACTAAACCAAACAGAGCCTCACCATCAGATGCATATAAGTGTCATACGCAGAACCAATATGTTTGTTAAAAGGAAGTTTTTTTTTCTTGCTAGAAGGTATCCAAATCAATGTAATCTGGGCTCTGATGACTAGACATTAAAATTAAATCGAGTTGTAGTCGAGGGTGACCCAAAGGCTCCCTTTTCAATAGCTACAGCAACCTGGTGTTGGGTATGGCGCTACTTCATTCCTGGGATTTGCTCTACTTTACCTCTGATCCTTATCTTGAAATGCTTACTGTGAAGCAAGGCGGGATCAAGTATCATTTTTGAATCTTTGGTATGACTCGACCTGGGATTGAAATCTGCTCTCCAGGACCATTGGCCAACATTCTACTTATTAAACTAATTGCCCGGTTAAAATCAAATAGAAATCAGAAGAAAAAAAAAGAATAGTTCAAAGCTTTTTTAATTATTTTATACTGGAACCAGTGTTTTCTTTTGTGAAATATTCAATGGTTTTGAGTAACTAATCATATTCATTCTTAAACAATTGCCCGATTCAAGTAACTATTTAAATACAAGTATTTTGCAGTTCATAATATGTTTTCAGTATTTCGAATAAATATTAATAATTCTATTCAAATCTATTTGACTCAGAGAGAGGAGCCAAACAAACAACCATTTGAGAGAGAGTACATTTTAAAGTAATGGTACCGAAGAAAAGGCTCTACAATACATGGTATGGTTTAAAGTATCCAATATTACTGTTCGTAAACAATTATAGATAAAAAAAACATCAACAATTCTGTTCAAATCTATATGAACCAGAGAAAGGATCCAAACCAACAACCCATTGAGTGAGATTGAATAAGAATGTAATGGCACCAAAGAAATGTCTCCACTATCCTTAAAGCTCAAGAATACCGAAGTCAGTCATATATTTTAGATTTATTTTTCATGCTTTCTACGATAAATTAAATGGTTTAATGAATTTAATTATGATGTGTGTGAACAATCATAGATTCAAATAAATATTAAATTTTCAAATAAATTGCTTTCATATAGTCTGATAATCCACATTTAAAGGTTAAAAAATTAATTAGATCAACTTGAGCTTTTCATATGACCCTCAGAAAGAATAGTGGAAACAAAGGCGTGACAACACAATAACCAGAACAGAACTGGAGTCACAGCATCTTATGCAATTTAGTATTGTTAAGAGGAAATATTCTTTGGTAGAAATGATTTTTTTTTCAGTGCAATACATCCAAGTCAGCTTAATCAAGATGTTCGAATAATGTAAAAATCAACTGGACAGATTTTATTTGACTAGATTTATAAAAAGCATAGGAAACGGGATTTATAACGACACAGTTATTCAAGTATTTCAGTGACTATAACACTTTAAATCAGAAACCTACCCTAAATGTCGACTGTTGTTAAATTGCTAGAAGTTTTCGCGTTGGTGGCATCAAAATTTTAAATTCTGTGAATTACCTCTCCTTTATTGTCTGCTTACCTTAAGCCCATTATGCTCTATGATTTTACCAACATCTTCGGGGGAAATGTATACATAACTTCTTAAAGAGCCACAATTTATATTAAAAGAAAGAAAACTTGCAAGGAATTTTGGCCCAGTTGGATTGTGATGTAGAATATGCCGATTTAATCTCTGCAGAGGAGTAAGATTTCCCTAAAGAGTGTCCTTATATATGACACTAGATAATCTGATTGTGGGGCTCCTTTAATGGTAGATTGTTGGGGAATACGGAGTATCCTTTTATTGCCATCGCTCCCAGGTCCACTCTGGCTTGGAGTTGTAATATCAAGTGTACTTAATCAAAACTGAATTGTTTAAAATAGTACCGTTTTTTGTATTAAAACTGCAAACTTATGCTGAACTGAATTGTGTAAATTAGAACTGTTTATATGGTTAAAATGGATCCGACACGAGTTCAAATCCTGGACGAGACTGATAGCATTTCATATAGCACTAATACCCTTGGGAAAGGTATGAATCCAATTATTCTCCCTCCAACTATTGGTAAATATCAGGACAGACTGGATTCTTCAGCCTTGGTGATGCAACTAGTCTAGGAGAAGGAAAACTGTGAATTCAAACCTGTTAAACTCCGCTTAAAAATTGACCTTGTGTCATATCCTGCCCTAGCGGAGGGGGTTGGTAAATATGATTAAATAACCTACAATGGTTGATATGCTATAAAACCAAACCAAATTTGTAAACCAAATATAAATTGGAATTTTGAAGTAAACTCCCCTTTTCTACTTTCTTTGCCAATTACTATTATACTTAACGCACTCCCATCAGGGGTATACATATTACAAGTAAATGTCTTGAAAATAGGTTTATTTAAGCAATATGTTGCCTCTCTGTAATTTTAAAATGATTATAGTCGTGAACCGTATGAAATACATAAAAAAAATGAATCGCTATGATATCCGTCCCAATGGTGAAATTTAGAAAAATAAGTAAATAAAAGGAATGAACCAATTAACTGAAAACATTATTTGAATCAAACAGAAAGTTCTTTATTATTAACCCAGAATTATAAAGTCAAATCTTTGATACACGACAAAACTATGAGGATAAAATAATCTTTGATGTGAGATGGAAATGAAAATTTATGAGTGTTTGGAAATTCACTCTTCTTTCTGGAAAGCAAACATTATTTTCTGCTTAATGATCAATAGAAAACTAGATTATAAGAAGAGTCGGGTAATTTGTGTTATGAATAATGAACTAACTACAAAGAATCAATTGAGTGAGGAAGGAAAAGTGAACAATGATATGTGATGTTTCAAGATAAAAGTCAGATTATTCAAACTGAACAGTGATTAAACAAATATAACTGAGGCATTTTTTGGCAAAAAATAATTGATAGATTCAAGCGTATTATGAAAGTAACATTAAATACATGAACGTTTATTATAATTACTTGATTATTTTGCAACAATTTGCAGAGAGTTGTAATGAGTAATATAAAGTTACATTTAATGAAATATTCAGTTTAGATTATTAGAAAACTGTAGGATAATATAATTCGGGTTTGAATTCGTAATTCCTTCAATCATAAAAGAATATGTACTCTAAAGTATTAATTCCTTCTGTGGACATGCAATCACACACACACACAACACCATCCCCTCCAAACATACTTGGCCGATCCTCTTACAATGGATCTGCACTCACATATGTATCAACATCATCATCATTATTACACACATGGGTAAGTCTCTATGTTATAGTGGCTAAACAAATGGAATGCGTCATTTTAGTGAGTGAGTTCAAGCTGCAGTCGCACTACACCTTTTACTTTTGGACAAATATACTAAGGCAATTATTTGTCTATTTTTCTTATATGAAGCTTGATAATTGTTATTTCTTAGAATATTCGCCCAATAGACCTTCTTTTTATACTCCCAACATTTCCGCCGATCTCACAGCCAGCCTTCTTTTGGAGTTTCATGTCGAACACGGGAACCCACACAAAACCTTGAACTGAACCTTTTTTTGATTCACGGGGGTAGACAGTTACAATTCTGTTGACCCTAACAGATTATTATTGTAAATTTATAGTTAGTATTCATTGATATTCTTACCTATAGTAAAGAATATGCGATATGACCGAGAGAAAAATCATATATGGTATTGGATAGGAGTATCTCTTGAGTTGATGGACATATTAGGTTTATAAGTTCCAACGATTCACTTTAAATTGTCTGGCAAAGACACAGCGCTGTGGATAAGGCATTTTGTTGGAATGTGCTGCTGAGGGAAATCAACATCATGTTGTAGGTTTCATACCAACCGAAAGGATATATAAACACCAGTGAATTAGATAGAGACGGGTAAGATTCATCCAAATATGTAGTTGAAAGAGCATACATGTTAATTACAGTGTCATTTTATAATTTTTTAATTTACATTTTATTTGATATATAAAAAATATCTAACTCTATACAGGCGAAATTTATTCATTTTTATTTTCATACGCTAATATTTTTCTTATAATTCACAAACATAGCTCAGTTACAGAACATTTTTTGTCAATACTTTTTTTAAAAAGGAGAATATTTTTAATTCAAACTTTTATTTAGCCTATAAAGATTTTATTGTTTATATTTGAAATATGAATTTTTTGTTTAAATTTGAAATATAAATTTGGAAAACATGTGACGCTGATCTCGTGATAGGTGTAAAACATGATTATTTTTTCAATTTTTCTAGAAGTATTTAAAAAAAATGTCAAAAACGTAAAGTCACTTGGTAATTGTCACTTTGAGTTACGGTATTCGTTGAATTTATTTTCGGTTTTACTCAATGCAAATGTAACAATAAAGGAAGCCAATAATTAAAAATGTGTTACATTTTTTTTTTCATGGAAAACTTGTGAATAAATTGTAATTAAAATTATTCGTTCTTTTTATAAATAGCTTATTTTTCATGAGGATGAAAAAATTAAATATTTGGTGCAAAGAAATATGATAAGTAATCGTTTAAATGATCAGTTTTTTAATCATCGATAAACAATGCCTTCGTATAATTTGTTTTTACCCTCTAAAAATGGTGGGGCAAAAGGTTAACTGAACAGTTCCATATGCATTCATGCACTTGTACAAATGAAATGATTTTAAATACTGAATTATAAGATTTAATTAATAAAAAATCTAAAACTGAATTCCGTAATTTCCTTTAATAAAAATATACGAAAATTTATGCTCGATTTCAATGCACAGTCGCATCTCAGTTCCGAATTATACGTCTACACATGGCAGAACAAACAATATTCTATCTATCTATCTATCTATCTATCTATCTATCTATCTATCTATCTATCTATCTATCTCATAAAATGAGTGATGTTGGTATTGCAGCATTGCTTCCAACAAAGCCTTCGTCAGATAATGACTGTGGGTTCAGGCATAATTTCGGGACCGAAGCATCATTACCATTTAAACAAACTTGGTTGGATTGTTGCCACTTCATGTGATTGCACTATACACGTTGATGCAGTTACAGCCTTATCTTGGATCTTTCTTATGGGTTTTATACATATATATATATATATATATATATATATATATATATATATATATATATATATATATATATATATATATTTATATACATATATATATATATATAATTATATATATATATACACAGAGACAGGGACAGAGACAGAGACAGATAATGTGGGGGTGGTGGAGTGTGTGTGTGTGTGTGGATATAAATTGATAGTTACATATTTATTGTCTTTCTGTCTGTGAATATTGATAAATGGCAGGGTGTTTTTCTCTTTTCTGTGCAAGAAATGTATCGATTTGTTAATAGAATAGTGTAATATATCAGACATTAGATTTGGTTGATGGTTTTATATTTTTTTATAATGTGTTCTGATTTACTTCTCAGAACGTCACCGCTTGATTTGTGACAGTAAACAACTAGTCTTATCTATGATCATGTTTCTTAGCCTCATATGTTTATTGGATATCCACTTTCATTTCATAATTTATAACTTAATCTTACTACACTCTTATGCGATAGTCAAAATCGCTCGTCGTTTTTTTAACATTACCCAGACATCACCATCAATACGTCGATGGTTAATATGTAATATGAATATCACAAAGTCTGTGGTGTTTAAAAGCGTCATATCTCCGTCAATTCTCCGAATTCGTTTCTTTCTTTGATGTTATGGTAATTTTCGCATCGAAATCTACAAGAAACGAAAATAAAGTCGAGACATTAACTTTAGTCTAAAATATTATTATGAATGGCAATGTATAGCGATAAACCGATGCGTAATACAAACATTTAAAGCATAGATAAATGACTTCAAGTGTAAAATGAAAGTTACCAATTTCTATGAAAAAGAAATATTTATTAGGTTGACGCACGAATTTCCAATAAGCATATTTTTTTTCTAAATATAGCATTTTTATGCTTGTTTTATGCAATCAATTAACTTTATACAGTCTCTATCATCTCGCTTTGCGCGCAAGCGCGTGTGTGTGGCTCTCTCTCTCTCTTTCTGTCTCTCTCTCCCTCTCTCTGTCTCTCTCTCCCTCTCTCTGTCTCTCTGTCTCTCTCTGTATATATATATATATATATATATATATATATATAAACATTACCATCGGTAATTATATTCAGATTTTGTTTTTTATTATCTTCCGTTTCCGAAAGCATTCGTAATTTTACATCTGTAAATTCAAATAAGTTTGGACTATAGTATACGTTTGTCAAAGTAATTCTATGAATACCCACATTAAGAAGATTTTTAACGAATAGCATAATTTTTGCTATTGAATTGATCATACACGACAATGAATGAATTTCGAAAATTTGAAACAATTAATTTCTAATTTGACTTGGGTTTATTTTCCTATGTCATATCAGTTTCTCATGAGATATTAAATGCTGAAATTCACTTCATTTGTTCAGGTTTCACTCTATGCATTTTTATTTCACGTTTATTTCATTGTTTGCTTTTAAAACAGTTAAATGATATGAACCATTCCAGTCTAAACTAATTATTAATACGCAATTATATGGTTTTTAGTTACCATTAATATTCAATAATTCCTCAGCGAGTTATATTTTCAAGGTCGACTATAAAACAGCTATTCTTAAGTAGATAACATTTTTAAGATACAGGCTCTTACTTATAATGTATAGAACAGTATTAAAATTCTCCCGATTTTCTAGTCGAAGTAAAAATAATAGTGTTAAATTTCGACCTGATATATTCACAGAAAGATCATATTGTGTCATACTGAAGAATACACAAAATAAGCAATTCATGGAAGAAGGTTTTTTTCAGGAACTTCGTCCACTACTATGCAGCCACTGCATTCCGTTTTATGTACCTGCTGTAGTCAGAGAGAAAATGAAATTGGTAATTTTCTTCCCTTGTGAAAATGTCTTTGTGAAAGCGTTATCTCTGCTCTTCAATTAAATCTCCGCAGATCCTTTGAAAACAGTTTATGTGCTACCGCAGAAGGTGCAGTATGAGAGACATGCATTGGCCAATGATTTTTACTATGAAAATGCATTGGCCAATGATTTTTATTATGAAAATGCATTGGCCAATGATTTTTTATTTGGGAAATGCATCGACCAATGTTTTTTTATTAGAAAAATGCATTGGCCAATGATTTTTACTATGAAGTTGTGAAAACTCTTCATTATCTCTTCAATTTCCTTCTTGTATTCCGAATTCCAATTGTTCACGGAAGTTTATAACTACTGACAATATTAATTGCCCGTGGGACACTTTAGCTTCACTCAGTGCTTCGTCAAACATTGGTTCCCTCAAATATACCAGTTCAAATATACCAGCATTGAGTTTCTCCATAATTATCCGTGGAAACTTCTCCTGGAGGAAAGCTAAACCAAAACCTTCACTGTCCATTTCCGTCAGAAAGTTTTTCATTTCACCTAACATGATACGAAGGAGTGGAACCAATATTTTCATTCAGTTCAACGAGAGGAAGAGACTGAACCGTCATTCGAGCCAGGCTTTAACTCTTCTCTTAACAGCCACTCATGTAAGACATAAGGTTTGTCGTCCGACTGCCTGTCCCAAAGACACAGAAAACATAAATATACCGTGTACCCACATTGGACCTCAAGGATCAGTCCAAAATTCTTAAGATCTCCACACATCAACCATTTGTGATCCTGGTAATGGACAGTAGACAGCAAATGATGCATGCAGATGTGAGTTTCGTTTGCATTGAATACCCAAAAGGGATAGATGAAAGACTTTACCCATCATGTAGAGGGACCGTTTTGAGATTTCTGATGGATGAGTCAATAAAAAGTATCCATTCCGTAGCATCATACTCTAAGCCGATTGATTTTAACCATCCAGTATTGTCATTGTAATAAACCAATGATTACTTATTCTGGAACGTGAAAAATTATCTTTATTATCTCTCACGTTCTCGATATTAGCACAAAATTGTTCCTGCTGCTAGCTGATGTTTCTCATTAAGACGTGATCCTTGCAGCTGAGCAGACCTCTTTGAGAGGTTCAGGTCGTTTAGTTCTACTCGTGTCATGGCTACTGGCAGTTGATCATATACTGGCTTGTACGTATCTTCCCTAACTAAAGAGTCGTATCACTTTGTTCAGAATCTGTACTGAATTCTATATTACCGTGAGGTCTGGGCCACGAGGAATTGGTCTTATGGCAGAAAGAAAATCACGTTATTAGACATGGCGTTTGTTCTTCCAATTTATTTCTTTTAAATTCATCATTCAGAAATACGAATCCCGATTTCTTCCCTCCAGATCATTGAAATGACAAGTGTCATCTGATCATTTTACCATTCTTCCAATCCGTAAGGAGCGAATAGCTTATCCTGATCCTCCATTTTGAGTCCAAAATAATCACGATATACCTTCTTCCAAAAGTCAGTAACTTTCCCTTGACTGTTATGAAGAACAACATTACCGCAGATATGTTGTATAGCCTCATACAACTGCACGTATACATATACCAATATATGCAGAAAAAATCAAATATATGACAAACTTCAATGAAGGAACGAAAACACTTCTTTATAAAAATATAATCTCTAACGCTTTATTCTCGAAAAGTTTGATGTTGGTTATGTGTGATAGATGAGCTGGAGACGGGGACTGACTGTTATTTTGACCCAATTTCTTCTGGCCATAGCAGCACTTCTTTGTCATCTTGGTTAGGTTGCTCAACTGTGGGACACTGAGGGCCCAAAGCCCTCTGTCTGCCGCTGGCTCTCAATTCGGCATCTTGTCTCCAACTGACTCCAACTCACTCAAGCCGTCTGGTCCTAATTATATAATTTTCTCAGGCCCATCTGCTTCCGAGGGTCAATATGTTACAGATATAACCGGGTCTGTCATGATTATCCTTACATTTTTAACCCATTCTACAGGAATACAAAATTCAAGGTGAAAAGAGAAAAATTAATCTGCACTCAGCTCGGCGTTGACACTTAGCACATAACGTTAAAAAAAACATTTTGAGCTGAGAGATAGAACACGCCACCTCTAGGTATGTGGGTGTTTGCAAGTAGGGTTGTACACTATAGTTAGGTAAACATACAACGTTATATGCTATGCTTAACATCCTGCACCCATGATCAGCTATGACAAGTGGAGTCCATTGGCTTTTGAATAAGTGTTATTATTCTATATTTGTGAAGTACTCAAGCACATTATTAAAAAAAGACCTGACCAAGTTCATTGAATGGTATTTCTAAAATCAGCATAAAATGGCTATCATACATCATTTGATAAACCTTTGACATTTGGAAAAAAATAACGCAGGCTATTGTTATCATTTATGTACACGCAGTTATATGTCGTCAAACGTTTCTAACAGCAATGATTTGTTAGACGCGGTATAACATTATCAATAATTCAAAAATTCAATGGAAGATGCCCAGCTAGACAGTGCTGAAGCCACAAGGACAAATAAACAACCGGATGCAAAAAACAAAAACAAAATAACAAAAAAGGAAAACCAAAAAAACGAAGAATAGAATTTTTGAGGAAAATATTTAAGCAGAAATAACCTAACAAAAATGGATAAATAGCATGAAAAAAAATTACTATAACTTGCAGAAAATCTTGTGGTTTCACTTAAAGCAACACACAAAAATATTAAATTAGAAGGTAAAATACCATGAAACTATGGAATGATTTTAGTTTAAATTTTCACCTCCATCTATTGCAGGTTGACTCTGAAACTAAGCTAATGCCGACAAGAAACAAACCTACCCAAATAGATAACTAAGAGGAAAATAATCAGATTCAGAAAGACTTCCCAAAAATACAACAAACCAAGGAATTATAGGCTGATAAAGTGTTTACCTGTTATGTAGAAAATCCTACCCGTAATAATAAGAGAATAAATCTATAACAAACTTAAATACCTGACTATATCAAGAAAAACAGAAAGGGCGGTGGAAAGAAAAGGAGGAACTGATGATCTATTTAATATAGATATCAACATATCTTCAAAGAAGCCAAGAACAAGGCGGTAAATGTAGCCATGACGTTAACTGACCATAAAATGTCCGATGACATAATCCTGATATCTTGGATATCCGGCTGTGAGTATGTTGTTGAGTGGGATCATCGTTATGACAAATAGCAATGGTAATTGTGCATCTCCTTGGAAGATCCCTCCCTTGATTTTAACCTCAGCTGATTTTTTTTCCTCCTGCTGACAGTCATAAAATATCACGAAGCCAAACAAAACAAGGAGTTAAAATTAACTACAGGACAAAACCTGTCAGAGGGCAAAATACAAATTTTCTGGGAATAATCCCTCATTTGACTATAATTTATTATACCAATGATGTCACTCAATTACCATTTTTATGAATTTAGAAATATTCCAGAAAAGATAAATCACCAAATGTACATGGATGGAATCAAGAGATTAGCAAAAAATAAAAAATAAAAAAAGGGAGAAAGAACAAGAAACTTTGATACAAATAATAATATACAGCCATGATCTAGAAATGGAATTTAGATTTTAGAAATATGTCATGCATAAAGTGAAAGATACGCGAGAACTCAAAAAAAAAGAAAGAAAAAAAAAGAAAAAGGAAAGAAAAAAAGACATAGAAACAACCCAACTTTGAAATACTTCCGACAAATAAGTCCCATCACAAGCAGGAATGTGACGCCGCCAAAAGAGGATGACAGATCCTTGCCGTTAACTATCTACGAGAGAAATTGGTTCCCCTCAAATTAAAATATTTTCTAGATATTATCTGTAGTTTAAATGTAAATTTAAGCGCTTAATTTTGAATTCTTTTCTAGATTGACGTTTTTTTTAAATGAACGTTCTGGATTTTTCTTTTAAATGTGTATTACTTTAAATGTGAATGACCAAAAGTAATGTAAAAAGACTAATATACTTAAAGGGTCTTAATCCTTAACTATTGATCAACAAGGAGAAAAATGTTCATTCGGTGGGAACTTGAATTTACTGTCTCGAAATTTCACTGGTATGCGGTTGTAATAGCAAACTCAGGACAAACCATATTTGGACAAGATTTATGTCTATCTGGAAGTTTATAGTTATTTTTTTTTCATCATTTATTTCTTTATTTGTATTACTTATTTATTCATTCTTTTCTTTTTTTTCATTCTAAAAATATTTTTTTGTGGGACCCGCTTCATTTGGTCACATCCGTGTGAAGCATGCATGAAATAAAAAAAAAACAACCTGAGTCTGGTATAGCTACAATATACTAGCCATGAAATATGACAAATCAAAACATTACTCAAAATCGAACCCCGACAACAGGTTTGAGTGTCAGGATAAACAGGTGCGCCACTAATATTCACCATGGGGATCCGTCTGGCATCCTGCGAATGTTGGCACTTCTTTTTTCAGGTACACATTAACCAATCAAATCAGATATTACAGCGTAGAAGATGGACTAGTGATGATAATTAACATTCAATATACTGCTATTATAGGAGCAAACCTAAACAAAGAGAGTATAGAAAAAGAATGATAGATATTTAGGGAGATTTCGCTTGATTTAAAAAAAAAACAGAGATTCGGTGACCAGGTCAGATCAATAATTAAGAGACTTGGTTATCTGACCTTTAAATATTGGAATTACACAAACAAATAATATAGGGAGACATATCAACAAACTCCTGATACAATAACCGAGACAGTAAATACGGAAAAGCCAGAAACTTCTAACTAAAAGGAAACATTATGTAATAGTGACCAAAACACCACAAAACAAAACACAACACAAATACTTACGCAAGAAAGAAAAAAATAGAAATTATAAAGAGAGTTATGTCTGAAGAAAAAAAAACGTATTGACATCTTTCGGAAACCAAGACTGGCCAACAATCAAGGCAGAAATTTAGGAAATAAACGATTTATTAACAAAAATCCCCATGAACACCATCACACAATTAAATGATATCATCGATACTGGAGCGAAATTATTCGGTTGAAAAATCCAAACCTCGATAAGAAATTTGATTATAAATGCTGGTGTAGAAGGCTCCGACAGCATGCAAAATAGCTAAACCCGCGCGAAAACATGGGATTATGCTCGGTCAAGCAGAAGAAAGGAAGACGATTTGAAGAAAATATACACCACGGAGGGATGAATCAGAAGGTTCTCGCCAGCGAAGGAATACCAAAATGGTACCGTGACAGGGCCAAACAGTAACAACAAAACAGGACATTATAAAATAAAGACAGAAAATTCTAACAAGAAGTATGGAGAGAATGGACAAAGACGTGCCAAGAATCGGATAGGAGAGAGGCAGAGATTTTGGAGTAAAATATGAGAACAGAGAAATCATAACAAAAAACCCAATGGATAAACAACATGGAAAAAAGAGTTGTTATTATTCGAACAAGACCCTAAGGTTAAAAAACATCAATTCACTCAAAGTCTTATTAAAAAATACCAAACTGGAAAACTCCACGCCCTGATGTCAGACATAGATTTTGCTTTCGAAAAATCCACATCCATCCACGACAAACTGGCTACCGAAATGAATACAAGTTTACAAGAAGCAGATATACCTGAAAAGATTACCAAGGGTAAGACCATCCTGATCTAGAAAGACCCCCAGAAAAAAACTACCCCAAAACAAGTATAGACCTATAACGTGCCTACCGATGATGTGGAAAATACTGATATGGCGGAAATTTACGATTCGCTAATAATCCGCATGTTGTTTGCCGAGGATGCTTCAAGAGAACCAATGGGACAAGAAAACTACTATATATTGATCAACACATTCTTAATGAGAGTAAAACGAGACGAAAAACTCTAGATATGGCTTGGATTGACCACAAAAAGGCTTACGACTTGATCCCTAGAGATGGATAATACTCTGCCTGAAAATGTACAAAATATCCCAAATATCCCATTGAGAAAACTATGGAAATCTGGAGAGTGGAATCATATGGAAGAGGAAAATCTTAGCTGTGGTTAAAATCAAGAAAGGGATCTTCCAAAGAGATGCACTATCACCATTATTATTTGTTATAAGATGATGCCACTCAACAATATACTCAAGAACTGCACCGCTGGATACAGACTTACCAAATTGCAGGAAAAGATAAACCACCTAATATACATGGCAACATCAAACTATTTGCAGAAAGCAAAACCGTAGTCCAGGAGCCTTATCAAATGAATAAATACCTGGGCTATTTCTCGCAAAGGATACTCTGGACCAATTTTGAATTGCACCAGAGAAGAACTTAAACAAATGGATCAAAGAATAACAAAACTAATTACCATGCATAAGGGATTACATCCCAGAAATGACGTTGACAGACTATATATATATGAAAAAAAAGGAGGAAGAGGACTTCAAGTCAGTGAAGATATCATGGACGCATCGATACAATAACTTGAAGACTACATAAAAAAGCGCAGAGGAAGGCTGATCTCGGCCACCAGAAAGAAGACGAGGACCAACAGAACGGAAATTACCAGAAAACAAAAATCGAAAGAAAAACGACTATATGCACGTTTTAAATGACTAACAAGTGACATCTCACACAAGAAAACGTGGACTTGGTTAAGAATGGGAAAAATTTAGAGAGAAACTGAATCTTTTCTTATAGTAGCACAAAACAACGCTATAAGGACGAATCATGTGAAAGTGAGAATAGATAAGACGAAAGAGAATATCAAATGCAGGTTATACGATGACAGAGACGAAACAATCAATCACATAATGAGCGGAAGGGGTAAAGTAGCACAGAATGTATATAAGTCTAGAGATGACTTAGTGGGCATTGGGAATCGTGCAAGAAATTCAAATTTGAACATACAAAGAAATGGAATATGCACAGCCCAGAATCTGCTCTATAGAATGGGACATGCAAACTTCTCTGGGATTATGAGACACAAACGGATAACTTCATATCGGCAAGAAAACCAGACCTAATGATAATCCATAAAAACAGAGAATTTGGAGAATTGTATTCTTTGTTTTCCCAGCGGACCACAGAGTAAAACTGAAAGAAAGCGAAAAGAAGAATAAGTACCTCGACCTTACTAGAGAATTAAAAAATTGTGGAACATGAATATGGTGGTGATTGTTATTGGTGCTGTTGGTATAGTCACCAAATGATTGGTGTAGGGACTGGAGGAGTTTGAAAAAAAAACAGGATGAATGGAGACTATCCAAACTGCAGCATTGTTAAGATTGGTCAGAATAATGCGATGAGTCCTGGAGAATTAAGTTGACTTGCTGTCACTCACACTGTAGTTGAATACCATCAGCTAACATTAATGTGAAAGACTTTAAAGGAGCAAAACAATGAAAATAATAACAATCCCTGGGTCTAGAAGAGCTACATTATAATACACATGGAAAATGACGAATCCAAATCAATGTGGGACTCATAAAATAAGATGTGTATGTCCAGTCGTCAGGTGTTTCCTTAATCTTATTTACCAACCCCTCCGCTCGGGCAGGATATGCCACAAGGTCAATTTTTAAGCGGAGTTTAACAGGTTTGAATTCAGAGTTTTCCTTCTCCTAGATTAGTTGCCTAACCAAGGCTGAAGAAACCAGTCTGTCCTACTATTTACCCATAGGTGGAGGGAGAATAATTGGATTCATACCTTTCCCAAGGGTATTAGTGCTATGCGAAATGCAATCATTCTCGTCCCTGATTTGAACTCGTGTCGCCGTGTCCATTTCCTACGACTATAACCATTACACCACGGTGTTACCTTAAAAGCCAAAACAAAGACTACGACCAAATTTTACAGAAAAGCATAATTAAAAAACATGGCCCGAAAAAGACTAAAACTTTCTAGATATTATATGATCAATACAACGCATAAAGAAAGAAAAAAATAATAGAGATATGGACATTAACTGCTAGAATTAATGCGACAAGCCAAAGTCTTGGAGACCTTTCGAGAAGGACATTAAAAAAAAATTCGGAATTCTGACCTTGAGATACAAGAAATATATCAACAACGAAAGAGAAATTATATGAAAACGTTCAACCAATCCGAATTGAAATACTAAATTCTGAATCAAAAAACTGAAATGCAAAATACAGAAAACCAAAACATCCAGTATCACAAAATACATGTAGATTTAGAGAAAAAAAAAGTCAGCAAAAACTGGATAACTATCTTTCAGGAACCAAGAATTTAAGAATCATGGGGGATACTGAACAGATACACAAAATAAGAAATATTCGGATTGAGAACACCATTGAATTAAACGAGATGATCTATCAAAGAACGAGATTAACATGTGATACAAACAGTGTACCCATTTGGAAAAGGAACAGAAATAGAAAAACCTGAATGACAAATTAGGCTGAAAAGACAAGTAAAATTACGGCAAAAAGTAAAATTGGGAAGGAAGAAAAACATACAAATATATGTTGGGATGAAACGACCAAAACAAAATAGCCGACAACTTTGACAATGCAGCTTGATGACATATATCAATTGATATTGGCAAAAGAAGGGAGACTTAAAAGATACCGTGACAGGAACAATCATTACGACAAAAGACGACATTACAATAAAACGAAAGAAAATTTACCTATATGTTGGAGGAAAACCTATGAGGATATACCATCAACCTGGTGCAAAGAAGCAAAATAATTTTGGAGTAAATACAAGGAGAGATAGAACATAACAGAAAAGCAATATAAATAAATTGCATGAAAAAGAATTATAAGGACTTGAAAAAAGCCCCGATGAAGAAATATACCTGTAATCTCTCAGAGGAACATTTCAAAAACTACTGGATTGGCTAACAACTGGACATGATAACTTACATAGATTCTGGTTTAAAAACACTCGAGTGTCCAAGGGAGATTTAATGTTAAACTGAGTAGATGCTAAGATGTAAATATACTCGAATGGATGACTAAAGAAAAAAATGGAACGTCATTTGATATCAACGTGATTGATTTTTTTGAAAGGTGTATAGATCAATTATATTTGTTATACATGTCCTTTACAGGGTGGGTTCGACCAAGGGAAGCAATCCGCCTTTGTTAGGTATATAGATTTTTTCATATATCTATAAAATAAGTATAAAAATCCTACATTTAATATATATGTAAAAACTTGAATTAACTTTTTAAAAAATCTACAATGGTTGATATGCCATAAAACCAAACCATCTTATTTATGACGTAATGTTTATCGACGAGAAAAATGGATGTGAGGAGCCATGTTCATATCCGGGATGAGACAAATAAAATCCTCCGTGTAAGGTGTTAAGCTGTTCATATCTTCAACTGAAATAACATGTATACATATGTCGAGTGGGATGCGTGGCCTACTACTATTATTCTTCTTTGTTACGTAGTGATATCATCATCATCATGTCTCGCTGCCAGCGCAGATATCCCTGACCCTCTCCGCAACCCGTGTCTATTGTCTATCGCTCCTAGGATGTCCTCCAGGCTACATCTTTTATCGACACAGAGCTGTTGTATACAGGTTCAAGCTGGTCGTCCTACATTTGCTAGTCCATGTGAAGGGGCCCACAGGAATACATCACTTATGAAATCATCCTTACTTCTCCAGCAGTGTAACTGATATCTGGTTCGTCTAACTTGTATAGCTTTTGTGATAGGTAGTCGGTGGCTGTACAGCTGCTGTTTTATGGGGTGTTGCCGCAAGGACTTTTCCAATGCAGCCAGCTGCATTTTTTGTGTAATTGCCATCAATCTTTTTCTCCATATGTTTAGTTAGCGTCCATGTAGTTCATCCCTATAGCAATATCGACACGAACGCTACTTGGAGAAACTGCGTTTTGATTTATCAGTTACCTCTAACTTCCATATGACAGATAGACTATCGATAGCTGTCCATGCCTTTGGTAGTCGCGTGTTGATGTCTTTCACGGTTCATGAGGTTGATGAACTAGTAAAAATAAAAATTATCATCTGCACGACATTTTATGCAAGCTAAAAAGGAATGAAGCAGAAGGTACCCATATTTACCAACCCCTTGGCTCGGGCAGGATATGACATAAGGTCAATTTTTATGCGGAGTTTAACAGGTTTGAATTCACAGTTTTCTTTCTCCTAGACTCGTTGCCTCACCTAGGCTGAAGAACCTAGTCTGCCCTACTATTTACCCATAGCTGGAGGAAGAATTTTTGGATTCATACCTTTCCCAAGGGTATTAGTGCTATGTGAAATGCAATTAGTCTCGTCCAGTATTTGAAGAATTTTTGGATTCATACCTTTCCCAAGGGTATTAGTGCTATGTGAAATGCAATTAGTCTCGTCCAGTATTTGAACTTGTATTGCCGTGTCCATTTCCTACGACGATAACCATTACACAACTGGCACCCAGCAAAAACAATTTCCGACCCCGACTACGCCGATGACATTGTACTTCTTGCAAATACAACCGCCGAAGCCGAAAGCCTGCTTCATAGTTTAGAGCGATCCGCTGCAAGCAGTGGCCTCCATGTTAATGCACTCAAAA
This sequence comes from Sepioteuthis lessoniana, assembly GCA_963585895.1. NCBI lineage: Eukaryota > Metazoa > Mollusca > Cephalopoda > Myopsida > Loliginidae > Sepioteuthis > Sepioteuthis lessoniana. The sequence continues at coordinate 25,637,281 of OY757912.1, read as the reverse complement.
CATAATATATGTGCTTTAATAAACAGGTGACATCTCCACTCTAAACATTTGCTCTGAAACTAGTTGACAAGTTCACCTACCTAGGAAGCAGTGTCTCATCAAACGAGACTGACATCAATACGTTACTAGCAAAGGCATGGCCATCTATCGATAGGCTATTGGTCATATAGAAGTCTAACCTCACCGATAGAATGAAACACACTTTCTTCCAAGGAGATGTCATGTCTATACTGCTATATGGATGCACAGCGTGGACGCTAACTAAACGGACGGAGAAAAAGCTTGACGGTAACTTCACAAGCATGCTGCGAGCAATATTGAACAACCCTCAAAGCAGCAGCGGTACGGCTACCTACAATCGATCACAAAAACTTTCCTAATTAAACGAACCACACATGCAGGTCACAGCTGGAAAAGTAGGTACGAGCTCATAAGTGATATACTCTTGTGGATCCCTTCACATGGTCATGCAAAGTCAGGGCGACCAGCTCGAACCTACATACAGTAGCTCTGTGTAGATACGGGATGTAGCCCTGAGGACCTGCCGAAAGCAATAGACCATAGGGAGGGGTGGCGAGAGAGGGACAGGGATATATTTGCGGATGGCGGGACATGATGATGATGATGATGTCCCATCACATAAATCACCTAAGACGAAAAAGAAATCATGGAGAACTAATTCAAAAGCAACGCTTTCTTATGGACTTCTTCAAATAGATACACTAGTGTTGGCCGACCAGGAAAAAACTTACATCCGTCATCTGTGTGCGGACAGTGGATGCTTTTTAGAGGAGTCACGAAGAATGATGGTCGCTTTGGACGGATAGTGGGATTTAGTCCGCGCTGACGGTACTCTTTTATAATGAGGAAGTGTCTCTTGAACGAGAACAAAATTAGATGAAAATAAATGAATTGTGAATATTAAAAAAAATAATATTTTTCGCAGATATTCAGGAAATGTCTTCCAAACTGTTAGATTATTCCTAGAAATAGATTCTTCTTTCAGATATATATTTTCTGTGCTTTATAATTGGTTTAGTTTGGTTTGGTTTTATAGCATATCAACCACTGAAAGGTTATCTAATACAAAATCTGTTTTTATAAATTTAAACACATCTCTTTCAAACTATTCAAATTTGTATAAGTATACAATGTAAAAGCCAAAAACTATCATATTTCAGATAATTCAGTTTAGCATATGTACTCAGTTAAAATGTCAAAAATAGTTCTACTAAAAACAATTCAGTTTAACAAGAGTACAGTTTTCTATTTACACAGTTAAATGTAAAACAATTCTATTTCAAACAATTCCGTTTAGCGTAAATACAGTTTAAATATCAAGCACTTATATTTGACCCATGGATAGGACCGTACGAGTTGCTACTCCTCTGGGACAAATTGGATCATTGAGTGATGTCAATAAATGGGTACTAAGCATACCCCAAAGCTTCAGCATTCCTAGAGCCTCACCATCAGATTTTTTAGTGCCATATCCAGGACACTTGTTAAGGGAGTCTTACCCTCATGCAGAGATGCCATTGATGTATTTTTCGCCTTAGCTGACTTGGATTGTGTTTTTTATAAGTTTAAATTTGTGCAGCCTTATAACCAAATAGAAAAGTGGTGAAATCAACGTTCCATTGAAAGGAAGAAATGCTTGTTTTGAAAATCAATATTCTAAACCCATGTCATGTTTTTAACATCGAATATTAGTGTTTCAAAGCTAGCAAATATTTTAATAACACGTCAAGTGGGCTGAGAACGTGTTTGATTTTAACCCCTATACACCAAGTCAGCAAGTGTCTGTTGCATTCCCGGAGACAGGAGTGAAGACTAAAAACATTGTAAGCCAGAGAATTACAAGCAACATAATACTTGGAGTTGTGATTAATACAACTCTAGTTTTATTGAACAGAGGTTTTGTGGATGTATTTACCGTAGGGCTTTTTTTAATGTGTGAAACTATCTGTACCCAATCCAGATAGAAGTCAAGAAAAGCCTTCACTATCAGAAAAGTCTCATGTCCAGATCCTCTTTGTAATATCTTCTTAATGAGATTCTGAAATCAGAATACATCTTACACTTGGAAAAACGAGGGAACTGAATTTTCAGTATATATATACATACATATATATATATATATATATATATATATATATATATATATATATATATATATATATCAACCCCTCTATTCTGGGCAGGATTCGACACAATTTCAATTTTTCAGAAGATTACTGCTGTTTAAATTCAGAGTTTTCCTTCTCTTAGACTGGTTGGAACAACAAGGCTAAAGAAACTAGTTTGTTCTACTATTCAACCGTAGCTGATGCAAGAAGAGATAGACCCATGCCTTAACCAGGAGTATTAGTTCGAACTGAAATGCAAAGATCATCATTAATAATATTAACTCAACTTGTCAGGTCCATTTTCTACAACGACATCCAAGTGCAATATCATTCCATTACCAAAGACACATTTTCTCATCCATCCCTTCTGAATGGAATGGTTGCAGCCTTATTTATAATTTGAACTTGGGTCGCCGATTGCATTTCTTAAAAATATAATCGTTACAGTAAATATATCGGTAATTATTTTTTGGATAATAATAACTATTGCTTATTTTTGATCATATGGTGTATCTCAATAGCCGTGAGATATCTTAAAACACTAAAAACCAACGTTAGTAAAAGTGTTTGAGACCGACACATCGATCTTATACCGTTCACTTTAATTCCATATTTGATCATAATCAACTAAACAATCTGTAAGTAAATAAACAGATATTTTAGAAGGACTTAAACTTGCTTAGAAACGAGGGGCATCGTTGTGGTGTAATGGTTAAAATGCTGGTCTACGGAATCCTTCTTAGTGAATTTGAACTCCCGTAATTCTATTACGATAACCTTCATACAAATACGCTTAAGAAAAGTATGAACTTCCCTTATCCTTCCGCCTTTGGGTTCAATAGTTTCGCTACTGTCCTTCTTGGCATTAAATAAACTACGAAGGTTGATATGCCGTTAAACAAAGAAACCAAATCAGTATGTAGATTTTATCTCTTATGACGATAACATTTACATACATAGTGCTTTCATGAAGAGTATAATTTTTTGGATTTAGAATATTTCTTATTAGAGTGAGGTTAGTTTAAACTTACACATATATAGTGTGAATACAGTAAATCTATCATAATATCTACAATTACAGTTCATTACTAATTCACCAAAATTAAAATGAAAACTTTTGTGAACAAAATATTGAGTTACTGTGAAGATGTTTCTGTGGCGTAATTCTTAAAGAACTGGACTGTGATATATCCTAATAAGGTCGTTCAAACTCCACCATGTTATTACGTTCATTTTCGAGCTAATACCCTTAGGAAAGGTATGTCCTCATTCATAACCCTAGATATGCGTTAAATAAATACCACTATTTCTTCTACTCGCAATCGCTTTGGCAGTAAATAACACATGACGGCTGATACCATTAGAGAAAGAAAGTAACCAAACTTAACCAAAGTAGTTACAAAACCTATCAGTGTACGAGCACTTAAAATTGAAATAGACTGGCCTTCAATTCCGAACAAAGAAAATTATCACATGATAAAGCTGCAATCGTTCCCCAAAAGTAGTTTCCTCTTTGGAAAGGAAATTATGTGTGCCTTAATCTAAATTTTCAATTGAATAAGTTTATTGATTAATTCCATATAATAGTAAAGAATGCAAACTGACTTTTTGAATGATTAATTGATGGCAACCTATGTCAACCCGTCTGGGGTTATATTAAGGAAGTACATTCATTGTATTTTATATCTATATTTACAGCTTTATTTTTTGTGTAATCAATTCTTTTTTTGCTCAAAGTTATGTAATAACAAACATTCTTACCTTATACATATAATTTCCGGAATGTTGTATGATTTTAAGTGGTTTATCAAATAATTCAAGGACTTCAACTAATTATCTATATTTTACAAAGATATGGTATCAAGTATTGCTATCCAATACTAACAATTTTTAATCAGATCTTTTGACTAACAGATGTCATCCTAAAAGCTAGAACTAATCTGGGACAAAGTCCCCAGAGTTTCAGTACTGGAGCCTCACAACCGGACACAGTCTAATATCGTCGTCAGAACATTTTTTGGTTTGGGTGGGGGTCTTAAATCTCTGCCGGGGAATACAGTCAGCGTATTTTAAACTGCATCAACAGAGTTGCTTGTAAACTGATGAAGATGTTGATATACGTAAATGAACATATGCTAAGGTGAAGAAGAAATCATGTCTGAAGATACAAACTAAAACAAAGAAAATAAAGAGATGAAAAAAGTGTTTTCACTTAGGCTAAAATCAGACCTACTGTACACATCTTTCAAGGAATCTCAAGAATTGATCTATCGACCTGCAGTAGAATTCAATCAATTAAACCACTTCCATAACAGTTTGCTAATTTTTCCTTCTCTTTAAATTCAAATTGCCACTTCTTGCCGAAACGCTTTTCTTTTAATGCATCTGTAGATGTTGTTTCATTTTATTTTTTCGTCTAGACAATCCTACATTTTTTTATAAAACCTAAAGTTAATTGTTTTCTCCGAGAAAACGTTTAAATGCTCTAAATAGCGAAGCTTTCAGTGACATTGCCTCACAGAAGAATGACAAGAGACACTAAGAAGTATCTCAATCACTAACGCTCGTTCTAATCACAAAGACACAAAGATAATGACAACTGATTCATCGTTTCCTTCATTTTGCTTGCATTTTTCAGGTGCAATGAAGTGCAAGCCTATAAAACTCACTACGATTCCCTCTAATTTTGTTTCAATTCTGCAAATTGATAGTGTCTTCTTTTCAACTTTTCATTTATACATTATTCATTGTTTTTTTTTAAATAGCTGCTAGTTAATTAGGAAAAGTAATCGACCAAATAACTCGTCCATTTAAAGTTCACCACCTGTGAGAAAGAATTCATTCTGTTTGAGTAGAAATTGAAAAAAAAATCACAGCCATGAAAAGAATTGAAGAAGTAAAACATTTGAAATAATAGTTGCGTGTGTCTAAGAAAAAAAAAAGATGTCTGCCTACAGGTGCCTATTAATATCGAAAACCGTGGAGCTAGACACAAGAAAACAAAATTCAGAAAAACAATGAAGATTGATCAGTTTGTATTTAAAATAAATGTGATAATATCTAAAAATGGTTCCCATTATAATTCTAAATATTAATATTACGACAAGTTATAATTGTATCTATATTATATACATGGTACGTAGAATATATCTGGGGGCGTCCTCGTGGTGTAAAGGTTAAAGAGATGGACTGCGGAACCGTAGTAAGCGAGTTCGTACTCCAGTAGCACTATTATGTTCACTTTCAGGCAAATACCATTGGCAAAGGTATGAACTCTCTTATCCTCCCAGGTATGGGTTAAATAGTAGCACTAGTGTTCTTCTCGGAGAATGGCTTTGGCATAAATAACCAATTCAGTTTGATATGCCATTAAACAAAGAAACCAAACCAAACTAGAATTGATCTAATTTAGCTTATTTTACCTAAGCTGTACCCAACAGCCTTTTCTGCTGTATATTTTTGAATTTGGTAGCATTCCAGAAATTTCAAAACACCTTTCTTCTTAATGTATCCTGGTTAGTATTTACCGCAAACTTTTGCCGCGACCAGAATGTGACAATAGGTAATTTTTTCAGTGGAATGCAGCTAGTTTGAATTCAGTGTTTTCCTTCCTCTAGATTTGTTGTGTAATCGTGGCTAAATAACCTTGTATACAAACTAGTGTATGCATATAGCGGGAGGAGCAGACGGATTCATTGTTTCACTGAGGTTATAGACCGAAGTGTAACCCAGACATCTTCTTCAAGGATTTGAACTCGGTTCCATTTTCAACGATGATAATCGTTACGTTAAGCTTGCCTGCTAAATAAACCGCAATATTCTGCTCACATCCTGCTTGATACTTATATCATCCGTTAATTTGTTATCTAAGTTCTTTAATTCTAAAAAATGGGTACAGTGATTAAATTCACTACTTCCAGATGGTATCTTTAAAGCTTTAAACGGAATATGTGTTTTGTCTAACACGTCAGCTAGAACTTGTATGCGTTTTCTTTTAGAATAAAAACTGAGACGATGAAATTAGTCTGAATTGGGTAATTAATGTTGGTAATCAAAAAGCGATTCCTCATCTCTAAAATGTAATAGAAATTTAATTCTATTCGAAATGGAAAAAGAAAGCTATTGAAAGTCATGAGGCTGATAACTTTCAGTTTATTGTTATTGGGTCAATTAGAAATAGAGGTACTTCCTACAAAATGCTACTTAGAGATATTGACATTCAAAAAAATTGTAGACAGCTTCATTCTGGAAAATTAAGATTAAATAATATAATTAAGTTCATTAATTTCTTCTTTTTTTGGTTGGGGGTTCATTGTTTAAACATATATGAACATTCGTGAATAATCTAATACTAAGACCCGTCTGGAAGAAGAAGAGGTATGGCACTATTAACGCATAACATTCAACACATCAGTGGATCATACGTTTCCCAAGATTATAAGTCCAAAAGGAAACTGTTAACACGACAAGAGTTAACTCATGACGATGTCGCATTGCAATAAGTTAACCAATACAGTCTCTCTTAAGTAATTTGTATTCAAATCGAAAACTATTTATAGTGAAAACCATATTACATCAAAATATTATTATGAGTCATGATTATGTTCATATTATTTCGATATTTCGGAGTACTGTCCTAATCTTGCTTGTTATGCATAAGATGTACTCTCCAGCCTTCTTCAGTGGTTATTTGTTGTTGTCTGTAATCTTCAGAGATTTTCAAATCGAACTCTTCATTTAATCAAAGGAAGTAGACTGCTATTAACTCACTGTAGATGCCTTGAAATTTCTTCTATCAGTTAATTCATCTTCTAAGTTATTTCGCCCTGGTAACGTTGTTCCACCTTTGGCTCCATCAACTTATCCCCGTGATTCCGGACGATGAGGAAAACGTTCCGGATTAGTACAGTTGTCTAAATATATATATATATATATATATATATATATATATATATATATATATATATATATATATATATATATATATATATATATATATATATATATATATATATATATATATATATATATATATATATATATATATATATATATATATATATATATATATATTAGTACAGTTGTCTAAAAAAATGTATAATATATATATAACGGCTCATTGGCCCAGTGGGTAGAGTGTTCACCAATTGTCTTGGAGACCTGGGTTCAATCCCAGGTCACGTCATACCAAAGACTTTAAAAATGGTACTTGATACTTCCTTGCTTAATACTCAGCAATATAAGGTACTTATCAAGGGTAAAGTGAAGCAATCCATGGAAACGAGTAGCGCCCTCCCCAATACATCAGTGTAGAAGCTATTGAAAAGGAGCCTTCTAGTCGCCCACTTTACTTATATATATATATATATATATATATATTTAAGTTGCCTTTGCTTGTCGCCGACGTTTGTTCATTGCTGGGGTAAAAAAAAAAACACAATTGACATATGAGTGGTCATATGTAAAACTTTTGGTGGGGCTGGAAAACATGTTTTATCCTCAGTAGTTATTGCACTCCTTCTATTGTACTTCCGTTGTCATAATTAATAATTACTTGTGAAGTTTGTGTGATCTCCAGATATATTAGAGTTATACTTCCATTAATCTTCCTTTATGGTCTTAGACTCAACAAGGAGACTTATATAAAGTGTGTTGGATATGCTAATGCTACCCGAGATTGAAAGAGTGGCTACTAGAAGACGCAGCGTCGAGTAACAGGGCTATGCGTCGTTTCACACATTCTGGAGCCAGAATTTTTAGCAGTGAGAATATTTCTGTGACCTCCTTACTGCTAATATCTCGCCTACTAACTCCCCAACAAACAAGTACCTTGATTATTTTGTTTGAAGAGCGGTTGATAGACAAACAAGACTCCATGCATAAGCAAAGATGGACTGAATGCATGGATAGCAGCATCATCGAGTTTTAACTAAAAGAGGGTTGGAAAGGCTTGTAGTTGATACAAAAGTCATATAAAGGCCGTGGTTGAAGACGATGATTTCGTCGAATAAATTTAATTGGTAATATTTTAAAGTATTTCCATGTTATTATGATAAATATGTCTGATAAAATTAGAGGTCAGTGTGAATTTCTTTTTCGAATATTTTACACGAGAGTTTACGCATTTCACTTTATATATATATATATATATATATATATATATATATGTGTGTGTGTGTGTGTGTATGTGTGTGTGTGTGTGTTTGCGCGCGTGCGCACAAAACACACATACACCTAATATATATATATATATATATATATATATATAAATGAGCACACACAATGCACACCAACACCTAATATATATATATATATATATATGAGCATACACAAAGCACACATCACCCAATATATATATATATATATATATATATATATATATATATATATATATATATATATATATATATATATGATATTTTATATATATATATGCGCCAAAAATAGGACAGAAATACCTCCCATATTTTAAACTATCATCTATTTAATTCAAGTTAACATAAGCAAAGGAGTTGAGGTGGCTCCATCTGGCTTATGCCTATTTTTTCTTCCAGATAAAACTATGATCATGACCTGAACTTGTGCACACCGTGCATTTGCTGTTGAAATGTTGTTTTTTTTTTTTTTCTTTAAAGCTGGTGAATCTGTAACTGTTACATAGAAGCTTTTCATGTAATGTCAGAATGGCGCTGTTCTGGACAGAAAATCGATACTGCAATAGGTTGAAAATTTCAGAACCACAGGTTTATTGATTTAAAGAATGCCTTCTGGAAAACATGAAACGCTCGAACTCCAAAAAATATCCAGACTGTTAGACGGTTTGTTGTACAATCTCCAACATTAGTTTTTTGGTCAATCTTTAAAACATGGGTTCTGCAAGCAATGAACGTAACTGATCATATCTGGAAAAATATGAAACTTTAGTTAGATCGAGAAAATATTGCTACTTACTTAATATTATATGAGCTCCAAGAGTGACAGTATAAGTGAACGAAGAAATTCTTCTGTAATCTGTATAAATATGGATACTGGTACTTATTATCCCAAAAATAATGCAAATTTTTGAATCTTAATATCCAGAAAAACTATCAATAAAAACGTATTTAATTTTCATTGACTTTGTTCGCGTGACTATCAGTTTTGTAAGCTCGAGTGAAGCAGATAGCACGTCTTTCAATCGGTTAGTGCTCATGAAGCTGATAGCATCGCAAAGAAAATGCACGCAATTGAAATCCCATAATATATAGATGTGTGTGTGATGTGTGTGTGTGTTGTGTGTGTGTGTGTGTGAGCGAGCAAAATAGAAAAACACAGGATTACAAATGCGATGAATTTATTACGGTGGTAAAGTCACTGTTAAAACGTTTCAGTTTTATTAAACCTTCAACAGGATTTTATGATGGAGAAAATTCTTGGTTGAACAACGCTGGATTTTTTTTTATTATTAAAAGAACGAGAGAAGAGAAAGTATATATGTATAGGAAGACTAATAAACGTCAAATCAGTGATCTTTTCTTAAAAAAATATACCGTGATTGGCGCAGGCAATGATTTGCAAATATATCGAATTTCTTAGAGATACAGTAGAATGAAAGAATATAAAAGCATTAATAAACAGAACTTTTGAGGAAATGATAAGAAAAAGAAAAGAAGAGAAAAGAAAAGAAAAGAAAAAGCCGCAATTTTTATGCATCAGGAAGTCCTGATGATAGTTTAAACCAAAACATTTTAACGTTAACTTTAAACCTATCATAAATTCATTACATTTGGAATCCTTTGTTTTTCTATTTCCTTCATACACTCGGATTTATTTCAAACAATTACTTCCATGTATATATATATATATATGTGTGTGTGTGTGTGTGTGTGTGTTTGTGTGTGTGTGTGTGTGTGTGTGTGTGTGTGTGTGTGTGTGTGTGTGTGTGTGTGTCTGTGTCTGTGCATGTGTGTTGTGTTTTGATCGTATTGGTACTGAATTAACGGTGTTTGTTAGTTTCTCGCCTATACTTTCATTAGGCCACGATCTTGACCTGATGAACCTACAGGTGATAAACTTACAGTTGACTCGCTTTCAACAATACTGTGACAGCAAATTAACTAAAATACCAAAATGGGACTTTATTCTTCGCACCTGTGAAGCCGGGGCAGACTGGCACTTGATCCCTTGTAGAATAAGTCCTTGTTCATAGTCCTTTCTCGGGCATATAGGAACTGGCATATTATGTGGGGGTTAATTTATGGCTAGACTGACCGCCTTTGGCAATGGGTTTCCAATTTTCACACTATTCACACACCCACCAAGGCCACTGGTCTTCCTACCCCTAGAACAATGGAAGATATGAACCTCTAGGTTTATATGTAATAATATTAATTATAGTAGTCGACAACTCCGGTTTCCCGTATAAGAATTTTAAAGGAATTTATAGGAAAATTTTAAGCAAGCATAACACAAGGCGAATAGAAAAAAAAGAAACATGAAATAACAAATTGGTAGCAGACGATACAAAGAACGACTCAAGCACGTGGAAACATTAAAATACATCAATCTTTTACTACACATAGATACACATCTTTAACGTGTCAGCTATATTATAAATGAATGGTACATGAACACAAATGACTTTCTTCTCTTTTATTTCGTTTTTAGTCTTTCTTCAACTTGAGAGAGAGAGGATATATAATTGGGTACAGGGCGAAACAGTTTTAAAATCTACTTATCTTTAGACGACTTTCCTTTGGAGAGCATTTTTCTTTCTCCTTTTTTTTTTCTTTATTCTTTGGATGACGACATTTATTTTATTTTTGGAGTCTGGCTTGAAAGTAACGTTCCTTTTCTTCCTTGTCCAAGATATTTCCGTCTTTCTTTCCCCGGAGTCTTGGCACGTACTTCACCACATCTGGTCACGACGATGTCTGATTCAAGACTGATTTTCTTATTTCCTATCTCCGGTGACGGAAGGAGCTCCCACTTCTGCCTTAGGGCTCTAGCCAATCCTTTTGCTTCTACCTTTTTCCTTCCCCTGTCAGGTGACCCGAGTGAGGTCACAGAGTACAAACATCTGTTGGTCTCCACTCTGACCTAGATTTGTTACTTTGGGATTGACCCACATTATGTCTCTTAACGGTCATTCTTTGACGGCTTGCTACTGTTAATTCGAATACGGGGGAATTAGTAGTAATCTTATTTCTTCTCACTCAATGGGAGACCACGTGACAATACTATAACTTAAATATATACTCTGTATCCATTTATCGAGTTCTCTTCAATTATAAATATAGCAAGCTACATAATCAATATTAACGCGCACAGACACAGACACACACACACACACTCATACACACACACACACACACAAATATATATATATATATATATATATATATATATTCCGGAAGTAGCCAGTCGAAACCGGATGTGGTAAAGATGGTATCATATATCGCAGAGGAGTGTGGAATGCCTTGTTTTCATTGGCTGTTTACTAAAGGACAGATATCTATAAGAACGGCCGAAGTCCGGCCTTTATTAATTTTTCTTTGCTTTGGTAGAGGCACGAGCGTACCACGTCGTGATCACGGAGGCGGCTTGGCTCTTCCAGAGTCATGCCGGGATTACTGTCAGAGCCGATAGGATGCAGGAATAACCTGAAATCGACAATGAAGACATTTGCATCACTGAAGACCTCCTTGATGCATCTAAGATGTATGATATATATATATATATATATATATATATATATATATATATTGGTCATTGGTCATTGTTTGAAATGAAGGCGGATATCTCTGAAACGATACACATCGTCTCATCAATGTTTACACATTCACCAAACTGATGATTGTAGAAAAAATACACTGATGTTTGAGGAACTCAAAAAGAAGAATTCTGACTTTTAATTTCCCAATCGAATCACATCTTAATCAATGGTTTAATGGGTAATGACGAATTCTAACCTATAAAAATCGACGAGTTTTCTTCTTTTAAAAAACGAATCGGGAAAAGGAATCTGTAATAATGCAGCTCCCCACGTTTTATACAATCTGAAATAACATTGATAAAATATATTAAAATAACTATCGAATTCAACATTATTAATGATCAATATTTTTTCCGTGGCGTGTGACAGAAATATTTACATTTAAATCTCTCACATGTGCCATGCAAGTGATATTAGGTAAGCTACAGGAGTACCTCCATCTTACATTTTTTTGATAAATGATCAAATATGATCATAGCTTTCACTTGACTTCTACAGACTAACCCACAAATATGCATACGCCATTAAATAAAGAACTCAAACTAAGTCCATGCTGCTATGGCCGATTATTTTAAGTACATGATTTTTAGATATATTTATGAACTATTTTGACATCAAGAACTCGAACCTGGGCATTGGCACCAAACACTTTGCAAGTGTCCGCTTACACTGAATACACATGGAAGAGTGTGATTTTTTTTTACTTCAGATTAGTTAAAATCTTCACAAAGAGCCTAGTCTGTTCAACTGTCTATAGCATTAAGGATAAGTTAAGAATTAATCCTTTTACCGTGAATATTAAAGTCAAAGTAAAACCCATATAGGTTTATGCAGATTTTGAATTCATCGTGTCCATTCTGTTTCTTGTGATAATAATAAAAATTGTCCTACGTATTTCCAACACTTTTCATGTCAATGAGAAAAGTTGAATATAGGTTTAATATAGATTATTTTTGTTGATAGTGATCATACAGTTTGCTTGGTTTCTTTATTGAACGGCACGAACAATTGCCGAAGCAAGTTTTATTTCTAGGGGGGAAAATATTTCAAGTATGAGAATCCTATGTCTTATTGAAATAATACGAACCAACAAACTAACGTAACAACACTCGTTTCTCTTTCTAATGTTTAATATGTACATTTGGTGGCATTTTCTATTGTATTGCACTTGTTTGTCTCATTAGCTATAAATGTCTACATACTTCTATTATCTTGATAATAATAATAATAATAATAATAATAATAATAATAATAATAATAAGAAGAAGAAGAAGAAGAAGCTGTGTAACATGAAAGTAACGATTGTGCCAATTGTGATTGGTGAGTTAGGCACAATAACTAAAGGAATATTAAAAGGCCTGGAAGACTAGGAAATTGGCGGACGGGTAGAGACTATCCAAACGACAGCATTACTAAGAACGGTCAGAATCCTGAGACGAGTCCTGAAGACATCAGGAGACTTGCTGTCACTCAAACTCCAGTGTAAAATCATCAGTTAACACTGATGTGAAAGACTCCAAAGGAGTATAATAATAATAATAATACCGTCCCAGAATACGAAAGGGTAAAAATAAAGATGTGATAAGTAACTAGACCTAGTTAGAGTACCAAATCTATGAAACTCGGTGACGGTTATACCATTTGTGGTCGGAGCACTTGGGCCAACCCCCAAAGGATTGATAAAGGGATTGAAATACTTGGAAATGGGAAGAAGAGTAGATAATATCCAGACTATAGCAATTTTAAGATAGCCCAGAATACGGAGAAGAGTTCTGGAAAATTTAGGAGACTTGCTGTGACTCAAACTTCAGAGAGAAACCATTGGCTCACGATGAAAAAGTCTCACATGTGTGAATAATAATGATTATGAACGGTGGAAAGACGACCTTATCATTACAAAGAAACAGAATGGAGAACATTCAAGACGGAAACGGAAAAAATAAATCAAGTACTAACTTATATATCGATGAATAATATAACCGAATTAAATGAAGTAATCTAAGCGGGGACGAAATTAGTTTGTGAGAAAATTGGGATCACCGAAAAAAGCACAAAAAAAAATCAAAACCATGATGGGAAATTCGACTGGAAATGCAGATAAAATATCTACGAAAACAAGCCAAAATTATAAATCAAAGGTAAGACGCTGGAACATGTGACAAAAAGGAAAAAGCAACAAAAGAAAAATAACAATGCAACTCGAGCAAATAAACCAGAAAATACTGATGAAAGAAGGAAAATTAAAAATATATCGACAAAAGGTAAAGAAATTAAAATTTGGACATACTGTTAAATAATACAAACACAACCAAGAATCTGTCCTGGAGAATGATATGGATAAAATACTCATATTTGGAAGATACAAACTGATCATTTAATCCAGATCATAAAACTACACCGGCTACTAATTTTTAAAAATGATAACTTGCCGTATAGGGGATTTTACCGTCTCAGCTGATCTCTGTATGAAAATCAAAGAAAGCGAAAAGAAAGGCATATACTTAGATCTTGCTAGAGAACTAAGAAAGTTGTCGAGCAAGAAAGTGACCGTTGATACTTGTTGTAATGTGTACACTTGAAACAGTCCTCAAAGTCTGGAAAGAGGGTTGGATTAGTTGGAAATAGGAAAATAAATCTAGAACAAATATATTGTTGAAATCAGCCTGAATACTGAGAAGTCCTGGACATATGAAAAGAATTCGTGAACTCTATTTGACACGATAAATGAACGCTACATTACATTATATTACACGATAAGTGAACACTATATAACACGATGAACGCTTTATATACAGCCACTTTAAATATAACTGCGCTCATACATTTATCAGCCAAAGTTGCTATTTCCATCCTATTTCATATAAAAATCACATTATATAGGTTTGGTTTATTTTTTAAGGGTAGAGTAATAAGTTATAGGCAATTTAATGCCGAATGTTGATTCAATCTAAAATGTTTGATTGAATACATTACTATGTATTCTGGCTGATTTCAATAATACATTTGGATGTTCTCGATTTATCCTCCGATTTCCAACTAATCCAACCCGTTTTTTCAAACTTTGAGGACTGTTCTGACTTTAGAAGAAGACTATCAACTAAGGCCGTTGGGAAAAAAACACTCACAGGGAGTTTAATAAGAATGATATACCAGGATGATTAGAAAGATGCAATCATTCATACCAGGTGAAGAGAATCGCTTTCTTGATCTCATTTCCTCTCAGTAAATCGGAGGTGGGGGAGGAATATCTAAATCGAATAAAACTTAGATTAATCTTCTAATATACAGAGACAACTGATACTTGTCATATTATTTTATAAAAATCTATGTCGAAATCCAAGAACCGATGAAAATATTAGAATTCATATTTAATTTAACAATTTCTTTTTACATCAGAAAAAAATGATAATGTAGTCGGGAATTAATGAATCTCTAACATGTATTTACTTTCACGGTTTTATTTAATATTATGTACTATCTTTGTCTGGATTTCAGAATTTACACGTGTATCCACATGCAGAGGCTTACCTCTCCAAGTATGGATCCTGATTATGGCACTTAACTGCCTATAATATTGAAATCCCAACTCTGGATCCTGATTAAAACATTTAACTATATATAATATTGAGATCCAGATGTGCTGAGTGTAGAGTATCCCTTCATTGTCATTATCATGCCCCGAGTCCATTTTCTCTGGCAGTGGGAGCATTTGTTAGGGTTCCATAAATTGCTCAAATAAATCTGTGTGAAAATCATGTGCGTTATAGAATTGTCTGCAAAGAAATGATTATACACAAATTAGAAAAAAAAAATAGTAAAATGCTATTGGACATTGAATAGTTTTATGATGCTACGTGTGAAACCACGTGCAATACAACTTTATATAATTATATAATATACAATTTTATAACAAAGTATTATGTAATTATATATTATCATGTAATTGAGATGCAAGTGGACATTGATTAGTTTTATGATGCTACGTGTGAAACTACAACCAATATCCTGTCTTCATTAGACACTAACCATGGGTGATTTCCCAGTTTCTGTCGCTAAGGCGCTACCCGCAACGTTTAACACAGGACAAAGTATAAAGACAAACAGCAAACGTTTTTCTTTGTAGTTTAACTTCGTACAGGTATTAAACTTGGTTGCTTTCGGATATACTTACTGTGATCGTTAAAATCGTTATACACAGTCATTCATATTGCATGAACATTTCACTTGTGCTCGCTAGATTGTCGTCTTGCGCACATTTTGATTCATTGATATTTTTACGGGATCACATCCAGCTCGATTCTTGCCATTCTAAGAATTTCTCCGGGCACTCTGTTTCAACAATGGAATCCTGAATACTTTTGGTGTCGTCCAGATTCATAGCCCCATCAATACATTGTAATGCATTCAATCAAACATTTTCGATTGAATCAACTTTCGGCATTAAATTGCCTATAATTTATTACTCTATCCTTAAAAAAATAAACCAAACCTATATAATATGATTTTTATATGAAATAGGATGGAAATAATAACCAAGGTTGATTAATGAGCACAGTTTTATTTAAAGTGGCTGTATATAAAGCGTTTATCGCGTTATATAGTGTTCACTTATCGTGTAATATAATGTAATGTAGCGTTCATTTGTCATATTTACCCAACCCCTCCGCTCGGGCAGGATATGACGCAAGGTCAATTTTTAAGCGGAGTTTAACAGGTTTTAATTCACAGTTTTCCTTCTCCTAGACTAGTTGCCTCACCAAGGCTGAAGAACCTAGTCTGCCCTACTATTTACCCATAGCTGGAGGAAGAATATTTGGATTCATACCTTCCCAAGGGTATTAGTGCTATGTGAAATGCAATCAGTCTCGTCCAGGGTTTGAACTTGTGTCGCCGTATCCATTTCCTACGACGATAACCATTACACCACGGGCACGTTCATTTATCATGTCAAATAGTGTACACGAAATTGTTGTTTTGAAACAATTTCCTTATTCTTACTTGGCCTTATGTGCTACGGTAGATAATTTACCGACTGCATCCCAGCATATGATTAAGACTTCCTAAAGTGCATCTCTTATATGACACTAAACAATCTGATGGTGAGGCTGGAGCTTTGGGAAATACGTAGTATCCCTTCATTACCACTCTGACCTGAAGTGGTAGCATCTAATAGGGTCCTATCTATGGGTCAAATATAACTGTTTAACACTTAAACTGTGTACTTTGACATTTAAATGGAGTACAAATACATGATTTATGCTAAACTGAATTGCTTGAAATAGATCTGTTTAATCATTTAACTCTGAGTAAATAAATGTCAGATGTTTAATTGAATTGTTAATGCTACATAGCAGTACTTGGAGCAGTTAATTTTGTTGACATTCTAAACTGAATTGTTTGAAATAGAACTGTTTGATCACTTACCCGTGTGTAAACAAATGAGAGATGTAATGCATAAGAATACTTGAAAACATGACGCTCTGTGGAACAAATGACCAATAGTAAAAAGAATCATTCGTATTAGATAGAAATAAATCAGACCATTTAATTGTGTGAGAAAATGAGCTCAGGCTCGTGTGTTTAAAAATCGCATATTCAATATAAATGTATAAAAAAGATTTGGAAAGAAATAACCAACAACATTTTATACGGCATAAAACCAAATCAAACCATACCAAACCTAAATCTTACAATCAATTTTTTCTATGCGTCACCTTTTTTAAAAAATAACTAAACTAATGGAGAAAAAGCTTGGTGGCAACTACACAAGAATGCTGCAAGCAACATTGAACAAGTCATGGAGGCAGCACCCTACAAAGCTTCAGTTGTACGGCCACCTACCACCCATCACAAAACTATCCAAGTTTGATGAAACAGACATGCAAGACACTGCTGGAGAAGTAGGGACGAGCTCATAAGTGATGTACTCCTGTGGAGCCCTTCACATGGACGAGCAAAGGCAGTACAACCATCTAGAAGCTGCATACAGCAGCACTGTACCGGTACGGGATGTAGCCCTGAAGACCTCCCGGGAGGGGTGGTTTGAGAGGGTCAAGGCTATCCACGATGAGGGTGTGACATGATGATGATGATGATGAAACTGACTTCACTAATCAAAGTCATGATTTTCTAGTTTTTTTAAAAAATATTTCTTACGGGAAATATTGATAGATAAGAAGATGCGGAAAACTTATCATTCTGACCAAGAAGATGCTTTGCTCAACGTAAAGTACGTGCTATTCCACATATTCGTCTAATAGAAAGCGTGCTTAACCAATCAGTTATCGTTGTAGGAAGTAAAATATTTTACGTGAGTTCAAATCGTGGCCTGAGTCGGTGTTAACTTCGTGCTAATTCCTTTGGAAAGAGCATTGATTTATCTGTTCACACCACACCCAACTGTTGGCTAATAGAAGGAGTAACTGACTACCTTAATTAAGCACCGTGTCAAATGAAGGAAAACACTGAATTCGAACCACGTTTGCTCCACTTGTTTTACCTTATGTAACACCCTGTTCATGGCGAATGTTTTGGGCAAAGGGAAGCTGTCAATTGTACGTTATTCATAATGTTTGTTTTAACCCTTCAAAAATATAAGAAAAATGTAATTCCTTTCTGGGTGGAGAATTTTTCAGAACCTAACCGAATGTCTATATATATATATATATATATATATATATGACATTAGAAAAATATAAAAAGGGAAATTTGCTATGTATAACTTTGTTAACAAGACATATAGAAGGGGAGAAATTAGAGGAAGATGGCAGTTGTAGTCTTTGTTGGCGAGTTAACCCTTTTTTTATCTCATCCTTCGTGGATAAAGAAACACTGTTCGTTTAGCAAGGGTAAAGAATGTAATTGAATGAAGGACAACATAAAAAAAATGATTGTGCTGCGCCAGTTGGTATTAATATTTCGGGGTTATTTTTCCTTTTGGCTCGATAATTGATTAACATCGCCAATACGAAATACACACTTAAACCAGTCACGAACGAAGGCGAACTTTTTTTTTTTCATTTGTTCACTTTCTATTAAAACATTTCTGAACAAAACCCATTTCGTTGGTTTATTTATCTTTCCTTTTCCCTATCTCTTTTAAACGTGTGCCAAATAGAGTTTGTTTCTTTTTCCTTCATGACTCGTTAGGCTTAGATGCGGCAGTGGCCAAACTTTGCAGCTTCTGCCTGCTGGAAAATTTACCAATTCACCAACGTATTGGCAACTTTCTGTTGGATACGAAATGTTGGCGCCTCTCTATAAGAACAGAGCTCTGTTATCAAATAAGCTTACGAAATAGCATTAGCTGCTAAAGATGCAGGCCCCACATTTCCTTAGGGGAATACAATACAACCTGATTGTCAGGAAATAATTTTAAAAGGAATCCTTTATCCGCTGACTCTAAGAATCTAAGTTGAATTTTCTAAAGAAAGTCATACAATTTAATTATGCCATTTGTTATGAGTGCATATTTTTTTTCTTTTAGATTAGCATTCACGTTTTCTTTTTAGTACACTGTTTATTTACTGGTTACAAACGATTTTTTTATATTTTGATAAAAAGCTCTAATTTGGAAAGGAATAAAAAAATATCGGTAATCATGCGTATTTCAAAGACGAAAATGAGATTGCAAAATAGTTATAGGAAATTATTCTGAAATAAATAAACAAAAAATAGCAAAAAACAAAACAAAGAAGAAAATAGTTTCCTCTTTTTCATCAAAATAAGTTTTAGAAGACTGTTTAGTGATATTAGCTTATCATGACACAAGGCTGATTGGATACAAGGAGGGATATAGCATTTACAGATATTTAACCAAAAGGATGGTAAACAAGGCATTTTTAATCGGAGTAAAGCTTGGTTGGATTCAGACTTTTCTTTTCCTATACTTGTTGAATATAAATGTCTATAGAACCCATTTGGCTGTATCATTTGCCTATAGCTAGAGGAGAAACAGGTGGACTCACAAGTTTCTCAGGGGAATTAGCCCACCAGAAAACAAAAACATCCTTGTCCAGGAGTAAAAGACGAGTCACTGATTTAATTTCCAATTACGATGAATGTTATATTGGGCATGCCTCTTATCTAAGGAACTCACGTGCCATATGTTCACGTAGATTCAAATCTAAATCTCTCCTTCATAACCCAATATAATAAATGGGATAAAAACAAACGATATTCGAGCCGCTGCAGGCATTGGACTCCATGTCAATGCACACAAAACTGAATATATGTGCTATAATTAAACAGGCGACATCTCCACACTAGACGGAACCTCTCTGAGACTAGTCGACAAATTCACCCACCTAGGAAGCAGTGGCTCATCAACCGAAAAAGACATAAACACGCGGCTCACGAAGGCATGGACAGCTATCGATAAGCTATCGATCATATGGAAATCCGACCTGACCGATAAAATGAAACGCAGTTTCTTCCAGGTAGCGGTCGTATCGATACTGCTGTATGGATGCACTACTTGGACGCTAACTAAACGACTGGAGAAGAAGCTAAACGGCAATTACAGTGGAATGCTGCGAGAAATACAGAACAAGTCCGGGCGGCAACACCCATCAAGGCACCAAGTATACGACCACCTGCCTCCCATCACGAACACTATACAAGTTAGACGAACCAGACATGCAGGACGCTGCTGGAGAAGCAGGGACGAGCTCATAAGTGATTTACTCCTATGGACCCCCACATATGGCCGAGCATAAGCAGGACGAGAAGCTCGAACATACTTACAGCAGCTTTGTGAGGATACGGGATGTAGCACTGAAGACATGCCAGAGGCGATGAACGATAGGGAGAAGTGACGAGAGAGGGTCAGGGATATCCATGCTGGCGGCACAACATGATGATGATGATGGTGATGATATTATTGTATGAAAATGAATATTGCCTTATGAGATGTGGTCCTTAAGATAACAAAGGAAAAACAACGGGTGTGTGAAATGAGGATCTTCACTTAAATGTATCTATAAACCTTCATGAAGATTCAGAATTTAAAAGAAATGTACAAAAAAAAACCCAACAAAAACAATAACAATTATGAAAAATGTAGTTTGAATTAAGGAATGATCTATTTACTCCAGTTTCCCTAGTCTTCAATTTTGCTTTTTCCTATAATCTGCCTAACTTAAAATTTGGCAGAAATTCTGACCCACTTGAGTTATACCTGAGTTATCAAGGTTTTAAAGTGAATAGAAATATATTTTTGTAATTTATAAAGCTTTTTGCTAAGATGTTTCACAAAACCATATGACTTGAGCACCCACTAAAACTCGGACTCACTTGAGTAAGTTTTCTATCGATTACACAACCAGATGCGCCCTATTGCGACAGAAAAATAGTAATTTACTAAGATTCATTTGCTTAGATATGGCAGAAGGCCGTATGGTTAGGGCACCCAATGAGACTCGAACTCACTCGTGAAGATTTGTGAGTCTACTCTCTGAGGTGCCCTTGGCAACAGAAAAATACCCCTAGAAAGAAACTACCATAGCTTTTATACCCCTCCACTCTCTAATCCAATCTTAAACCATTCTAATTTTCAGGGATGAAAGATATGTAAGAAATAAAAAAAACACAAACAATGTCACTGGTAACTTGGAAGTGTTGAGTTTGATCCATGAACTGAGTAGTACATTTCATTTTACTTTCTCCTCGCTCACTAAACCTAGATTTCTACAATAATTTCTTTAAAGAAAAAAATGTAGCAATATCTAAATATCAAAATTCCTCGGATAAAACATTGTGATTATCTGCATCTAAATGCTCGTAGTATCCGACTACTTGTGATAAGCATACACAAATTACTCAACTTGGTAGTGGAACATGAGCAAAATAATTTTCTAATAAAAATATCTTATTTTAATACAGGAAACAATTCTATTTGATATTAATTATTTTCATCAACTATAAATAGTGTGTTTAATATATGTCTTTGCTAGAACAATATCCCAAAATGGTGATTAAGTAAAAATTGTATTGGCCCAAAGCCGAAATATTGAGCTGATTGAAATTATAAAATAATCCTCAGTAGAACAGACCGTGATTCTTCAATTAGGGGAAATCTTTGAAGGTATTCAGTAAATCATCATCATCATCATGTCATGCCGCTTGCACGGAAATCCCTGACCCTCTCTCGCCACTTCTCCCTATCGTTCATCGCCTCTGGTAGGTCTTCAGGGCTACATTCGTATTCTCACATAGCTCCTGTATGTACGTTCGAGCTGGTCGTCCTGCTTTTGTCTGTCCATATGTGGGGGTCCATAGGAGTAGATCCCTTATGAGCTCGTCCCTGCTTCTCCAGCAGCGTCCTGCAAGTCTGGTTCGTCTAACTTCGATAGTTTTCGTGATGGGAGGTAGGTGGCCGTATAGTTGGTGCTTTGTGGGGTGTTGCCGCCAGGAATTGTTCAATATTGCTCACAGCATTCCACTGTAATTACCGTCTAGCTTTTTCTCCAGCCGTTAAGTTAGCGTCCAAGTAGTGCATCCATACATCAGTATCAATATGACCGCTACCTGGAAGAAACTGCGTTTCATTTTATCGGTCAGGTGCGATTTCCATATGATCGATAGTCTCTCCTAAGCTGTCCATGCCTTTATTAGCCGCAAGTCAGTCGCCACTTTGATCGTAGTTTTTTCTGAGTATGACACATGGTATTCACCCAGCCAACAACTGCATAGTAGAACTTTGAAATAGAATAAAATTGTAATATCATGGCCGAGGGACTTCGTTTTATGCATTTGGGTTTAGTTAGGCTGAGAACCTTTCGGCTCAGCACATGGGTTAGTTAGGTGCAAACTTGAGTGCAGGTGTTAACGCGCGCGGGGAGGATGTGTCGTTCATAGAAGTCAAAATAAAAATCTGATAGAAAGGTTGACTAGTGGATGTGAATGACGTCATGCACCGGAAGCGCCCGCGCACGGAGGATTTTGGAGATTTTGAAAAAGTCAGTTAGTGGAGTTGAGTCCTGCCTCGGGAGAAGACGGCTGACTTTCGCTTGCTCACGGAGGCCTTAGGCAGGTGTCGCAGGAGATGGGGGTGGGAGATGAAAAAGCCATAATAGAAAGAATGTGTATCTCTCTCCTTATGTCGAAGAACCTTTAAACTGAAAGGTAATAAAAAATTTCGTACCTGAACTAAGAAGTCGTAAGTGTTTTTCGTGTTTCGAGATTCATATGTTCTATATATATATATATATATATATATATATATATATATATATATATATATATGAACATTCAATGTCCATTTCACATATCTGTGTATGGCTATGGTAAAAAAATGTCACATACGGTATTGCTAAAAATGTTTTAGTCAACTGAATGAAATTTTGAATTAATATTGAGTTTTACTTTACAATTAGTCAGGAACGATCACTGACATAGCTATGAACTTCATTGTTAAATTTATTGGCATTGTATTATCGAGGTTCTGCAAATATGTGCGGTGGTTTAAACAGTGAAAACAGGGTTGACTAAGTGACCACGTGTACCTTAAATCGGATTTTTATACTAGTTAAGGGTCAAAATTTGCACATGAGTTCACCTAACGACCTCAAAAACCAGTGGTAGATGGGGCCTATCGATCTACATTCACCTTACCTACCAATTTCACCCAGCCGTTTCTACATTAGTGTATTTACCACACAACATCAACAAAAGACATAGAACTATTAAATAACAATCCCAACCGCCAAACTATCACCCAAACCCGCTATCTATTTCCCTAAACAATTTCCTTAATTTTGCAATGACAACACCCTACCCCTCAGTTATAATCATCTTCGTACACAAACACACTAACTATTATCATAACCCCTTTATTATTTTCTTACGCACATACCACTAAAGAGATCTGCAGTATATAATATTTACACAACATTTTATTTATTATTATTATTATTATTATTATACGATTCCCTCCCCTAAATATTACACAATATTACATCACAATACAATATAACCTTACTTATACCAATTGTGACACTAGCCTATAATAACACTACTGTTCAAATACGCTTACAAAACAAATCCATATTCATTCTCCTCGACATGCAGTAATGATGATTTTTTTCCATAGCAATAGTGACCTACACACCCAGAAATAAGAAAAAATGTAACGAATTCATTTCCGCTCATCCAATGCGCAACGTTCGTAGCCTGGCTTAACCTATAGGATACACATTTTTTCTAGTCTTAAAATAAGCAATAAAAACATACTTAAGAACATTCTAGAAATTTAGGATCAAAACCGCATCAGCATTTAAATTACATTTTTATATTTTTCAACCAATCAGCTAAAAACATAGAATAGAACATTCTAGAAAATTAGGATCGGAAGTGAACTAACAGAAAATATTTAGGCTCGAAAGTAAAATAGTAAAATACAAATCTGATTTGTCAATAAATGTCTACGCGCCAAAATTTTAGGACGATTCTTTGATCCACCTGTAGGATATAAATAACACAGAGTTAGGAAGCCATACACACAAGACACAAGCTTACACACAAACGAAGACACAGATGAAGACAAGCCACTAAGCCAGTAAAGCAGTAGCTGATACATTCCGATACATTCCTTACTTCCTCAACTAAAGTTCATGAACTCTCTTCAAATGACCGAGAATTATATTCAAAAGAAAAACCCCACAGACTTTCTTTCATCAACGCGACACGCTGTCGCCACTGTCATAAAACCAGCTATAAACTTAATGTAAGTAAGAAGGACTTATTTACGGACTCCGTTAACATAAACATACACATATCTTTAAACAAATTTATTCTCTTCTTGTCAAACTTTATTTTCCAATAGGCCATTTATACATCATGTATTTTATTTGTTTTCATATTCTGTTATATGCTTATTAAATTGTTTGTTGTTTAATGTTCGTTGTGTTCTATTCCATTTCTTTTGCGCGATTGTAAAGTTTTGTGTCGTATTTGTGGTGGGAATAATTTAGAGAACAATCTACTGAAATAACCAAATTACATACAACCCCCACAAACCTTATAAAACACGCATCTATACGTAACTACAAAACATACACGTATACCCACACACCCACATACACTCACACACTTACAACCACATATAAACGAAATCCCAACGGTTTTTTTTCTGTATTTTTTCGTATTTTCGATTTTCGATTCACTCCATGTTTTAACTGCCTGATGATTGCTGTTTTGCCAAAAAAAAAAAAAACTCCTTGAAAACCAGGGTTGGAGACAATAATCCATGAATTATATATATATATATATATATATATATATATATCTTATATGGATTTATTTTTATAATTATTATTATTCACGCATTAGAGCTTTTCACATCAGCGTTAGCCGATGGTTTTTCACTGGAGTCTGAGTGACAGCAGGTCTCCTCAAGTCTCCAGGACTCTTCTTAATATTCTGGTCGTTCTCAATAATGCTCTCGTTTGGATGGTCTCTACTCGTCCGCCAACTTCCAAGTCCTCCAGTCCCTTTAGTAATCCTTAAGTTACTGTTCCAAACGCACCAATTACAATTGGTATAAATGTCACCTGCATGTTCCACAGGTTTTTCAATTCCCTATCAAGGTCGAGGTACTTATCCTTCTTTTCACATTCTTTCAGTTTTATTCTGTGGTCAGCCGGAACAGCAAAGTCGACAGTTTTTCAAGTTCTCTTCTTTTTTTTTTTTTGTTGATTATTATTAGGTCTGGTCTTCTGGCTGTGATTAGGTGATCCGTTTGTATGTTAAAGTCTCATAGGAGTTTATGTGTGGTATTTTCTAGGACAGGTGCTGGGTTGTGCATTATTAGTATCATCATTATTATTATTATTATTATATAATCCTCTCCTAGATATTGAGATCTCTCCATATTATATTGCACTTAGTTTGACATTTTTACACAAAGTAATTTAGTGTCAACACTTTTTTACATATATATATAAGCGTATTAACTTGCAGATTTGGGTGTCAGTTTCAACATTTTCAATATTATTATTATTATTGTGACGCTGCAAAAACAATTATTCAAGGACGAGTGTCTATTTTATGCGCATGTGACATCGAGGGCAATATGGCACTTGACCCTCCGAAAAATCAGTCCTAGTCAAGACTCCTATTTCGGGTTATGGTAAACCGGCAAATAATCTGGCGAATCGATAGAAGAAACAGCACAACCAATAGATTTCAACAGAATTGTGCATTTAAAATATAACAAAATTTTAATAGGTGACCATCAAAAAAATAATGATGAGATTTAAGAAACAATTCCTTTTTCTTTTCTCATTTCTTTTTAAAATATCGGCTATATAAAGTGAGCAGGCAGTATCAAACATAAATGTCTCTCAACAGTCCTTTTCTTCTTTCTCCTTTTTTCTTTCTTTCTTTTTTTCTTTTCCTTGAGAAAATGTATTAGTTGCCGGACTGAAGCATGTAACAAAGTTCATTCACTAATTTACTATTGATGAAACAGAAACTTTCCAGTTTCTTTCATTCTTTTTGAGTACATATAACTTTCCAATATTTTGGAAGGGTAGAAGGAAAACAGTTTAAGTTGTACTTATCTTTGACGAATTTCAGGTCCATTCCTTTACGGTCGAGTGACATCCGCGGAATCGGCTGAATCACCGTCTCTTTCTGCTGACTTCTGTCCAAAGACTCTGTTCTACTCTTCTTACGGAAGATTTTCCCCGTGGTTGGCTGTAAGCCGGCGTCTTTCTCCGCCGACTTCTGTCCCCGAACTAAAGATTCTTTTCCAAATGTCTCTAACAGAAAAAAGGCATTTGGGCGCTAAGGGTCTATGGTCCAATCATTTGACTTTTTCCTTCTCTCCCACTATTTCATCCAGTCATGATACTTTAGTGACCTGGATTCCTTTCTTTGTCCATCATATTACAGGTCATGGAGTGCGTGTAGGTGGACCTTCATTCTCCTACCGTTTTACCGGTCAGTTTTAGTGCCTGTTGATTCAAACACAGAAGGTTAGGGAAGTCGATCTCCCTTTCCTTCTCTCGGTAGCATACCTCGTCACAATTATTGATATTCTTACAATCTCTTTTAAGAGGTTTTCACACCAGCATTAGTTGAGAATTTTTCTCGCAAGTGTTAACCGACTGCTATAATTTGGAGTTTGAGTGACAGAAAGTCACTACAAGTTTCCAGGATTCTACTCCGTGTTTTCTCCTTATTTCCTTTAATCCCGCACCTAAAATTTACTGTGTGTGTAAGAACTGATTTGCAGTCAAGCTAAACAATGCGCGTAAAAAGTATCATAAAATGAATCTTATGGCATGAAGGGTTTTTTCTTCATTCGGTAGGAAACGTAAAATATATGTGTGTAAGTATACATATGGTTATCTTTCGATGGCTGTTTTATTCTCTTCTATAGAAGCCACTCTTATAGAGGAGCAGCAGTAGTTCCCCGATCGAACTGTCGATCCTGAGCGAAAAGTCTTCAGACTCACGTCCAGGACCCATTTGGGTATTGAGTTTGGTCGTCCATTGTTTTATTCAAATACCTTTACGTACATCATGCTGCTTCCCATGTGTACATTTAAAAAAAAAAAATAAATAAAAATAAAAAATAAAAAAAAATAAAAAAAAAATAAAAAAAAAATAAAAAATTTAAAAAGAAAAATAAATAAAAAAAAAAAAAAAAAAAAAAAAAGAAAAAGAAAAGGGTGGGGGAATTTGTTTTAAGTTTTAACTTAGTTAAAGTCCAACATTAAGGTACTTTCTTAAGACTTTCACTAGTACTGACTTATACTTTTACGAATTTTTAAATTATTCGATAGAAGATATTCAAAAACATTCTGCCTTGTTCGCTGACATGTGGATAGGCTTAATATCAAATTGGCTTTATAGTAGAGTAAG
Organism: Sepioteuthis lessoniana; assembly: GCA_963585895.1. Taxonomy (NCBI): domain Eukaryota; kingdom Metazoa; phylum Mollusca; class Cephalopoda; order Myopsida; family Loliginidae; genus Sepioteuthis; species Sepioteuthis lessoniana. The sequence goes on along the minus strand of OY757912.1, from coordinate 25,609,528 downwards.
CGTGCCTTTACATTTAAAACGCATAGTTTAAGCATTATTTCACAAACAAAATACAGCATAACATTTTGTAAAATTCAGCATTTTAAATTGGAATTAAAGACATACTGACCAATATTGACATTTCTTCCACTCGGCTCCTGAGTTCAAAAGCTCTTCTTCGTTTCGACTTTTATTTACTACTGATATTTTAGGTAGCTTTGGGGGTGGCGGTCTACTGGGGTGGAGGGGAGAATTCGTTTTTGTTGGTTTTTTTTTTTTTTCTTTTTTTTCCTTTTTCCCTTTCTGAGGGGGGGGGGCTGTGGTAGCATTCTAGGCTTTTCTTCTAAACTACTGTTAGGGCTTTCTTTACGAATTTTTAAATTATTCGATAGAAGATATTCAAAAACATTCTGCCTTGTTCGCTGACATGTGGATAGGCTTAATATCAAATTGGCTTTATAGTAGAGTAAGCGTGCCTTTACATTTAAAACGCATAGTTTAAGCATTATTTCACAAACAAAATACAGCATAACATTTTGTAAAATTCAGCATTTTAAATTGGAATTAAAGACATACTGACCAATATTGACATTTCTTCCACTCGGCTCCTGAGTTCAAAAGCTCTTCTTCGTTTCGACTTTTATTTACTACTGATATTTTAGGTAGCTTTGGGGGTGGCGGTCTACTGGGGTGGAGGGGAGAATTCGTTTTTGTTGGGTTTTTTTTTTTCTTTTTTTTCCTTTTTCCCTTTCTGAGGGGGGGGGGCTGTGGTAGCATTCTAGGCTTTTCTTCTAAACTACTGTTAGGGCTTTCTTTACGAATTTTTAAATTATTCGATAGAAGATATTCAAAAACATTCTGCCTTGTTCGCTGACTTGTGGATAGGCTTAATATCAAATTGGCTTTATAGTAGAGTAAGCGTGCCTTTACATTTAAAACGCATAGTTTAAGCATTATTTCACAAACAAAATACAGCATAACATTTTGTAAAATTCAGCATTTTAAATTGGAATTAAAGACATACTGACCAATATTGACATTTCTTCCACTCGGCTCCTGAGTTCAAATGCTCTTCTTCGTTTCGACTTTTATTTACTACTGATATTTTAGGTAGCTTTGGGGGTGGCGGTCTACTGGGGTGGAGGGGAGAATTCGTTTTTGTTGGGTTTTTCAGACCTAACCGATAAAATGAAACGCAGTTTCTTCCAGGCAGCGGTCACATCGATACTGCTATATGGATGCACTACATGGACGCTAACAAAACGGCTGGAGAAGAAACTAGATGGCAATTACACAAGAATGCTGCGTGCAATCCTCAACAAGTCCTGGCGGCAACACCCAACAAGACACCAACTGTATGGCCACCTGCCCCCTATCACGAAAACTATTCAAGTTAGACGAACCAGACATGCAGGACATTGCTGGAGAAGCAGAGATGAACTCATAAGAGATGTACTCTTATGGATCCCCACACACGGCCGCGCAAAAGCAGGACGACCAGCACGAACGTACATTCAGCAGCTATGTGAGGATACAGGTTGTTGTCCTGAAGACCTACCTAGGGCGATGAACGATAGGGAGGAGTGGCGAAAGAGGGTCAGGGATATCCGTGCTGCCAGCACGATATGATGATGATGATGATGAAGTATACATATAAAAACATGGTCGATAATATATATATATATATATATATATATATATATATATATATATATATATATATATATATTTGTGTGTGTGTGTGTGTGTGTGTGTGTGTGTGTGTGTATGTTGTTCTATCGTGGGATGGAAAAGATATAGTAAAATAGAGTTAATTACTTATTAACCCAAGTAGTACATTAGCATTATAAGTCCCGCGTTGCTGGTCTTACTACTGACCAACGTCCTTTCAGAGTTGTCTTTGTGATTCACTTTCATTTCTGTTTCTGCTTCTTTGTACTTACGAGACATGGCGTCTTTTAACAATCGCGATACAGGAAGCCATGTGGTACAAGCCACTATACAACACACATATATATATATTTATTTAGACATGGGTGAAAGCATACTAATATTAATCAAATTTTGATCTCTCTAAAAATGAGTTGAAATAGAATTTTGCCACTTGGTAAGACTCTGTTCGATACTGTTGATCAGCCCATGTCATTTGTATTGAAATTTGTAAACATACATCTATTTCTAAGTAGATGAATTATATTATGAATCAAATTACTATGTCCAGAAAATCCGGCAAGCATTGCATGTGACATACGAAAAAAAATGGACAGCTGTTTCGACCTTATTCGGTCTCATCAGCAGTGATCTTCCCAGCAGAAGATTGAATCAGTGACTACAGAATGCATAGCCGAAACTCTACATTTTTTTTTTCATGATAATTCAATTCATAATATGATTCCTCTATTTAAAAAAGTGCGTCGATTTCCATGAGGATGCGTATCTCCAATCCTCTTGGAAAGACGTAGCTATAGAGTTGACCCTGTCCTCTGTAAGTGTATGGATGTACCAACAAGGCATCAGATTAATTGGCTGCTCAGTTACCATGAATAGTTAATGTGTCATCGCTTGTGTGGAATGTGGACCAGGAGCTGTCAGGTAGAATTTCGGTTCTGCATTTTGTGATTGCTGGTTCGACCTCCAGTTGGGGAGATCATGGTATACACTGCTGATGAGACCTAACAAGTTCGAAACAGCAGTCCAGTAGTTCCGTATTCTCACGCAGTTCTTGCCGGACTTTCTGGTCATGGTAGTTTAATTTATAAGTTATGCTCAGGATTTTTTATTAAGTTTAAACAATTCACTTAAAATTTTTATTGTAGCTTCCAGAATTTGTATTTACTGAAACTCTTATACCTCTTGATACTACCTTAAACAAAATGTTAGTATTTTTAATGTTGATAAGTCAGAAATAAGTTTTTATAATTAGTTAGGGTCATTTGTCAAAAACGCACAGACATTGCAGCTATTTTTGTTAGAGATAAAGTTAACATTCTGTTGTCTTGCAAATACTGTCGATATATCCATTCTCTTTTGTCATTAGTTCCTAGCCATTGGACGAAATATTTGAAATTGTAAACAATTATTTTTTATTGTAAAAACACAAATTTCGATAAAATTGTTAGCATTGCAACTTCTTTTAAAACATCTAGAAACTTATTCAAGTATTTACTGGAATCGTTTGGAATAAACCATGTTTTAAAGAATTCATGAGTACACGTTTCCTTAAAATGTTTTAATAGTACGTACACAAGAAAAAATAAAGAAAAAAGTGACAATATTTAACTTGCCCATCAAATTTAATGAAACACCCACAAATTTACACTCATAGACTTCATAATGAGGGATGTTCTTAAATTAATATAAACATTCTCTGTGTATTTTGATAAATGTTTCTAAATTCCCGAACGGAAATGAATTGTTTACGATTTTAAAACATAATTCAATCGGGTCTACATAATTCAATCTATTAATAGAATGCAGTTAGAAATTTGTGAAAACCTACAAGTCGGTCGGTGTGAAAGATCGGTATATGAAATAGGAATTATTTAAATGTTTGTGTCTGTCTAAAGAACAACTTGAAAGGAAGTGACAAAATATTTTAGTCAGGTACTTCTGTTGTTAAACCATTAGGAAAAGAACTATTCCTCTGATAAATTGAGCAGTTATTATTTATATAAGGGGCAGTCAGAGCTGAACGGAAATATTCTCTCTCTCTCTCTCTCTCTCTCTCTCTCTCTCTCTCTCGCTCAATCTTTGTCATTTTTATTATTTGCTCTATATAAACTGTTGGCAATATTTGTTTACATCTTTTTGTTGGATGGATCAAGCACTTTTCTTTCATTCATTCCTGATAAGGTTTTCCCTCATTTTATCACTTTTTCTATAATTCCATTCGATCAGGTTATTTTTCGTGTCATTTTCTCATTGCTCTAATTGCCGATAACAAATCTCGTGACCGATATATATATATATATATATATATATATATATATGTGTGTGTGTGTGTGTGTGTGTGTGTGTGTGTGTGTGTGTGTGTGTGTGTTGAGTCATGTTGTGTCTCTATAAAAACAGTAACTTAGGTGTAGATACAGGTATATATAACAAACATGAAAATTTAATTTTAGGCCAAGGTATTCAATGTATGAATGATCGAGAAATCGTCTTAAAAGATGACGCCGTACAAAATAAAAAGAAAAAAATTGAAAATAATTTAAAAGCGCTTACAGACTGATGAAAATAAAACATTTGATGAATAGGACTCGTTGCTTTGCCAAAAATTGGACAGTGACACCGAAGTGGATAGAAAAAAAGCTCATAGTAATATAAAAAAGAACGGGATAATTAAATACACTTCTCTTGTTATTTCTTTGGAGAAAATAATTCACCTCCTATTGTTGATTTGTTTCAAAACCCATTCAAATTGAGTGACCCTCCCACTCCAGAAAAAAAAAAATAATTCAAATAGTTTAGCCGGGAATAATTTTCGCCTATTTCAGACAGCTAGAATTCGATTGATTCCAGTTGAAAAGTTTGAATTGTAAAGTTTTCCTATGTAATACATTATTGTCTGATTGGACATTTATCTGCACAACGAAAACCGTATATATATATATATATATATATATATATATATATATATAATCGAAACAGAAAAGATGGGAACACTGACTGTGAAAGGTAGAAGTCTATTCCTTAACTGTTTTATACTCAATGTTCCGTGCGAGGTTTGTAATAATTTTCCTTCGGTATTTTACGTCTCTTTTATAGACAAAGGTTTTCCTGGTTATTCTTGCAGGCAAACAATTGAAGTCTGTAGATTAAAATTAGATTTCCTTCAACTTTTATATATATATATATATATATATATATATATATATATATATATATATTAATGAAAAGAAAATATCAGACACTGATTCAGTGTTTAAATTGTTTTATTTAGCTTGTGTAGTCCGCGTACAATCACATTTCACTATTTTGTCCATTTTTGAGTACTACTGTGGTGTGGAGTGTTTAATTGATTCCGTATTCAATGAAGCTTTGAGGCAATTGTTGTTCTTAGAAATGTAGAATGTTGTTGCATATTGACCCCGGCTGAGCTGTCAAAATAAGAAATGCATCTGAGTAAATAACAGGTGCATCCGGTAGAGGAATATAAGGATATAACCTCGACTGTCGAGGGGTTGAATTGAGTTCAAAATTGTGGCGCTTGCAAGAAGAAGAGTGGACGTAAATTATTATATAACCCCGGCGGCAGGAAGTTTAAATGAGTTGGAGGAGAAGATGCTGGAATGAGGAACATGTTCCAGTGAGGCTGCCCCCCCCAGCCCCCGATTGAATAGCCCAGAAGAACGGGAAAGAAACGCTGTTATGGACATTAGAGTGGAGGTCAATATGTTGCAGTTCTGTTCAGTCTCCCACTCAACTCTCACAGAGGAAAACCTGGGGGTGTCCTCGTGGTGTAATGGTTAAAGCGGTGGACTGCAGAATCATAGTACGCGAGTTCGTACTCCAGTCGCGCTATTACGTTCACTTTCGGGCAAATACCCTTCGGAAAGGCATGAACCCCCTTATCCTCCCAGCTATGGGTTAAATAGTACCACTACTGTTCTTCTAGAAGAATGGATTCGGCATTAAATAACCTAAAAAGTGTTGATATGCCATTAAACAAAGAAACCAAACCAAATCAGAGGAAAACCTTTTGTAACCATTTCGAACCCTTTCAAATAAAGTGAGAGGTATATTTTTCTTAAGAACTGTTTCACTCGTCTTTATTGTGTCGTCGTTATGATTCTGCATGCATATGTATTAATGTGGCTATACAACAATGTCACTTGAACACTGGATCAATCCAGCACTTTCAGCGCAGAAGAACGTCATCCATGAAAATGACCGGAAACAGTCAAAAGTATCCATGCTCGGACTCTTAGAGTTGTTGAACTACCCTTAACCACAGTTTCGACATTTTGTTCAACAAAATAAAAAGTTGAATAAAAAAAAAAAGCTGAACATTAAAGTCTTGTCTAGCATTTTCAATAAGAAATAAGAATCAGCTTCCCATATATATATATATATATATATATATATATATATATATCAAATACTATAATTTGACTGCAATTGTTTACTTAAACCTAATTTGTTTAACAACTGCACTCATTGTCTTCAAAGTTTCAGAAAGCTGGATTAATCTTTTACTCAAATTGTTCCAGGTTTCTCCATCTCTACTCTCTGAACAGAAGTATATCAGATAGTGATTACTATAGAAACCTTGTATCTCAAAGACAATTTAACATCTTCATTATACCACTGATATAATAGCAGTTATCTTCGAAAGCCCCTGGGAATAACTTTTCGACAGTCCATATCTAAATCGAGTCAAACGTATGAGTACTTTTCAGACGGCAAGAACAAGGTAAATGGATTTAAAAAAAAAAACAACCATGCCAATGCTTTTCATGAAAATATATTTTATTTATACTACTACTGTCAAATATAATGAAGTTGTCTCACAGAGCTAATGTCGCCCTTGTCAAGTGTTATATACCTGTTGATAAATTATATAAAACATGAGAAGCAAATCATTTTCAGCTTTTCACAAATTACTGTAATGAGAAATTCTTAATGTTACATAAAGCATTGCCTTCATAAAACACAAAAAAAACGGAAAAATACATTTGGAAATAATTATGACAAAGAATAAATCTAAGTATGACTTAGTCGGAACATGAGAACAGTTAACAGGATTTAAAGAGAAAAAAAGAAGACTTAATATTGAGTAAGTAGGAAAAAGAAATAAAAAGAACAAAAAACGCTGACACGTCTAAATACCTCCTGCTGCACGTAACTAATATATATATATATATATATATATATATATATATATATATATATATATATATATATATATATATCAAAATACAGTAAAATTTTACACCACTTAGTTTTGTGGGAGGGGTTTCACCGAAATATGTGCATAGTGGACATCCTGATGATCGTCTAAGATTTTTTTTATTCTTATAGTTGACATGTTTTAATACCATGTTGTAATTATATGTAAATAGCACTCCATTTTAGCGATATAAAACAGTATTTGCTGAATATTTTTAGTATATATATATATATATATATACCAACACGCTTATATATATATATATATATATATATATATATATATCATCATGTTATGCCGCAAGCACGGGTATCCCTGACCCTCTCTCGCCTCTGGCAGGTCTTCAGGTATCCCCACATAGTTGCTGTATGTATGTTCGAGCTGGTCTCCCTGCTTTTGCTCGGCTATATGTGGGGGTCCACAGGAGTATATTACTTAAGAGCTCGTCCTTGCTTCTCCAGCAGTGTCCTATATATATTAAAGAGCGGGAGTATGGTATAAGGAACGTTTTAAAGCATAAAAAGGAATTAAAATCTTTAAAAAGGGACCTTTTCTTTCGGTGACTTTTCTTCAGAGAATAACGTCAGAGACAATCGATTATTTTACAAGAGGAAATAAGCATAGTATAGTAACCAAAGGAAGGTGGTGCGAATCGAAACACAGTTTTTTTTTTAATGATTTTAAAACTTCTTAATACCATTCACTCGCTTTCTAAAGCCAAATTTAGATTCAGTACCTCCCACAGGAACTTCACACACACACACACACACACACACACACACACACACACACACACACACACACACACACACACACACACACATATATATATATATATATATATATATATATTAGATAGAGAAATAAGTAAGAAAGAAATAGATATAGATATCGTTGCTTTCATGTTTTGTTTGATGTCTTTGTATATATATATATATATATATATATATGTATGTGTGTGTGTGTGTGTGTGTGTGTGTGTTATTTCCAGTTGCCACTTAAATAGTGCGGAGGCTGCCTTATATATAACAAGCTTGAAGTTACAAACCTCATTTATGAGAAACTATATGTGATGAATTGATTCTCGCCAAAGTGTTCACCAAGGGAAATATATTTGTAGGAAAATTTTTCTTTGCCCAATTTCGCTATTTTCATATTTCCTTTATGTTTTCTCTTAGACATTTTTGCGTTTAAAAATATTTTTACTTTGAGCTGCTTATTTAGGCCACCGGTTTATTTATGCCGGCTAAAACTTTGGTTTTTATGTAGAAGCTGAGAAAATCAAATACATTCATTTTTTTTTATTCGACTCCATATATTTTTTCTCCTTTTACTTCGTCACTTGAGGCATATCACTTCGAAGTGGAATAGTAAATGCCAACGAAAAAGTTATTTTTTGAGTTATTAAAAGATTTCTAAAAGCAAATGTCTCTGATGTTTTATTCTCTTATCAAAATTCACATTGAGAAGAAAGGGGCTTATATTTCAAAATAAACGGTCGTTTGAAAAAAGGCGTTTGTAATTAATGGTACATTCTTGGCTAAAGTAGTATTTTTGCATATATATATATATATATATATATATATATATAAATGAGTGTGTGTGTGTGTATGTGTGTGTGTGTGTATGTGTTGAGACAGAGAGAAAAAGAGAGAATAGGCGCTGTCATAATAACGATTAAGACGAATCTGAGTTTCGTTTCTCATCTCTTTTCGTAACCGAATATTTCTAAATAGTAGGACAGTCTGAGTTTTCTAACTTAGTTAGGCAACTATACCCGGAAAAAGAAATCTGAATTCAAACCAGTGTCAGTCCGCATAAAATTGACTGTATATTACTTTCTTTCTCAAGTGGAGGGGAATGTTTTTTTGTATGTTATTTTCTTTTACGGAATATCAACGCTTTTTGAGCCATTAACGCAGGATAAAGTCATTTTAGTCATATTTATTTCGTGGCATATCAACCATTTTAGGTTATTTTTTTATTTCAAACAATAGAGTTTAACTAAGTACAAAGTTTAAATGTCAAAACAGTTCTATTTCAAATAATTCACAGTTTAAATGTCAAAAATAGTTTTATTTAAAACAATCCAGTTTAGAATAATTACAGCATTTTTGTTCACTCTGTTAAAAGTAAAAGCACTTATATCTTAAACAATTCAGTTTCACATTAGTACACTATTTAGTTCTATTTAAACCATAGGTAGGACCCTATCTGGTGCTACCACACTGATTTGACCAAGGAGCATTGGCAATGAAGGAGATCTCTACATTCACCAACGCTCCAGCTTTACTGTACCCTCACTATCAGCTTGTTTAGTATCATATGCAGGACACTCATTTGGAGAGACTCACCCCTTTGCGGGTAGGCAGTCAGTGTACATTGCAGCCTTAGCTAATTGGACCTGGAGGGGAAATGAACCCACTCATTTATACATATATATAGATATATATCATACGTCTATTCATATTTGACTCTAGTCAGCGCTGTCCAGTCGGCTGCGGCTGTAGAATACACTGACTGCGCTTCTGCACAGGGGCACTCCCAACAAAGAGCGTCCTATTTATGATACAAAACCCTCTGATGGTGAGGTTCCGGTGAGTTTCTAGTGATGCTGGAGCTTTGGAAAATGCTATCGCTCCCAGGTCCTGAATGATAACTCCTGGTAGAGCCCTATCTATGGGTTAAACAGAACTCGTCTGCTTACGTATGCTACACCGAATTGTTTGAAATGGGACTGTTTTTGATTGTGTGCTTACGAGAACTGTTTTTGACATAGAAACCGTACTTACTTTAAAGTGAATTGTTTGAAATAGAACTATTTTGATATTTAACTGTATGTAAACTAAATCTATACTTATACTAAACTGTATAGGTTAAATTATAACTGTTTGATTAAACTGAATAGTAAGAATAGAAATGTTTTGACAATTAAACTGTATTCTTATGCTAAAGTGAATTTTTTGAAATAATGAAACAGGTATATATTTATATATTTGTGTACTAAGTAAACCTGGACACCGTAGAGGATGGCTGCCAAAAGGTTCCGCTTCAATAGCTACGACACCAAGGAGGTGGGAATGGCGCTAGTCCTTTCTTTGGATTACTTCACTTTACCCTTGATACGTATCTTAAATTGTTGAGAGTCAATCAAGGAGATATCAAGTACCATTCTTGATTCTTTAGTATGACTATATATATATATTAATAAAGTTGGTGACCATAGTCTAGGGCTACCCGAAAGCTCCCTTTTCAATATTTATTACACCGAAGTATAGGGGGCGTTATTCTCTCCCTGGATTGCTCCACTTTACCCTTGAAACGTACCTAATAATGCTGAGTGGTAAGCAAGGAGGTATCAAGTACCATTTTTTGAGTTTTCGGTCTGACTCGACCTGAGATTGAACTCCAGTCCCTACCCCTGGGGGAACCCTCTACTACTGCCTGGATGAAATTATTCGTACCCGGGCACATAGATATTCGATTCATTACAATTTAATATTTTCACTGGATACCATCGAACTTTTGTGATAAACATCACCTACTTATAAAATGCATTCAATATGAAGTGAGTTATGTTACGAAATAAATATTTCATTCGTAATATTAATACCCTTTTATTAAGTAATTATGTTGATGTACGTGTATATTCATCATTACAGAACGCGAAATCTGAATTAAATTCCAAGTAGTTTGGATGGTTTTATTTATTACCTTCCATTTACGCATACAAAAATTATTTTCTTCAGTCTAATTCCCAGTCTCCAAACCAGTATATGATTCCAAGTATTGTATGATATGTGTTGGAATTTCTGACCATTTAAATGGATCGTTTCATTCAAACACATTTTAGGTATCATTGGATCGACTTCCAGAAGGCAGTTACTTTTAGGATACCTTTAAAGAAGTTATCAGACCGTTTGTGTTACTTTAAATATATTGACAGTGTAACGCTGCATAAATAATTATCCTTGGACGAGAGGTTGATTTTTATGCGCATGTCACGTCGAGGCAGTCTGGCACTTGACCCTCCGCAAAAATAAATCCTAGTCAAGACTACTTTTTCGGGCATATGGCAAACTGGCAAATAATGTGGGAGCTTAATTTGGGGCTAGACTGATCTCCGACGATGGCGAGGGGGTTTCCAATTCACTTTCATATAACCCACCAAGTCCGTCGTTTTCCTACCCCCTCGGATAACAGAAACACGGACTTTAAGGTTAGAAAATATCAACTGTAGTCAAATCTCCAAAATTCCCTTGTAATGCTTTAAGATGAATAAGACATTTAGCGCGAATTAACGAAAGTGATACGAAGCTGAAACAGATATGTGCAAAAGAAAGCGACTCGATAGATAAATAACACAACCAAAAGATTTCAACATAAGGGTGCATTTAAAATATAACAATATTGTAATTGGCGCCGACCAAACAAATAATGATAAGATTTAAGAAACAGTTCCTTTTTCTTTTCTCTTTTCTTTTTAAAATATCGACTATATTAAGCCAGCAGGCAGTATCAAACACAAATGTCTCTCAACAGTCCTTTTTTTCTTTCTCCTTTTTTCTCTTTTTTTTTCTTTTACTTGAGAAAATGCTTAAGTAACCGGGATGAAGCATATAACGAAGTTCATTCTCTAATTCACTGTTGATGAAACGGAATAATTTCGGTTCCTCTCTTTCTTTTTTGAATACATATACTTCCAATATTTAGGAAGGGTAGAAGGGAAAACAGTTTAAGTTGTACTTATCTTTGTCAAGGCTTGATTTTCAGGTTCCTTTCTTTTACGGGTGAGTGACATCTCCAGAATCGGTGGAACCAACCCTTTCTGCTGGCGTCTGTTCCCAAGATTCTGTTCAAATCTTTTTACGGGAGATTCCCCGGAGTTGGCTAAATTGGCGTCTTTCTTTCACCAATGTCTGCTGAGAACTAAACTTTCTTTTCCAAATTTTCTCTGACAAAAAGGTGTAATTTTGGTGCTAAATATGTGCTAATATGGCCAATCATTTGATTTTTTTTTCTTCGCCCACCAATCAATCTGGTCATGATACCCGAGTGACCTTGATTCCATTCTTATTTTCAGCATACTGCAGATCATGGAGTGCGAGTAATTGACTTTCGTTCATATCTCCCTTTTAACGGTCAGTCTTGGGGCCTGTTAATTCAAACATAGAAGGGTAGGGAAATTGAGCTCCCTTTCCCTCTCTCGGTAGCATACCACGTCACAACCGTATCCTCTGCATAGAAGGGAAGACCCCAAGCCCAACTAAAAGAGGAATGTCCTGTATGAAAGTAAACTGCATTTGATGGTAAAGCTCAATACTTGTCAATTAAATGAGAATGGACTACATCTTTATTGCCAATTCTCCCTGGTCAACTCTAACTTAGAGTGGTAGTACCCGTTAGATTCTCATCTCTACATAAAATGTATTAGCTTGAAAATTAATGTATTTGAGGAGAGAAGAATTAAAACCATACAACAGTGTAGAAATAGTTTATATTAAATAGGAATGCTTAACTGATGGGGAATACTCATTTTTTTAATCATTATTGTCAACAAAAATGTTATAATTTTTTAAATAGACTTAGAGTCTGATAAATTACGCATGACAAAGTTCGATATTTTCAGCTATGTTTACCGACCAGAAAAATCTGAAGGATTTCAATTGTTTCATGTTGTAACTGAATAGACTAACTGTTTTCTTCCTTTTATGTGAAATACGTGGTTTGATTGGAGGTTTTATTTTAAACGCGCACATGCAAAAAAAAAAAAAAATTAAACGTTAGTCGTAATACTGCTTATCATTTCACGTGTCGACATTCTTTTAATTTCAATATTTTTTTTTTTATTACGTCGTGCATATGCTATTATAAATTTCCCTTTTTTTTCTTTTTTTTTACACAACATAACCATGTAGATATGTACGGAAAAAAAGGAAGAGAGGGAAAAGGAGAAATATATGGGAAATTAAAAAGGTGGGGGGATATGGATGAGAGAGATAAATGGCAACTAAAACAATGCTAAATAGAAAAAAAATTAACGTACCTTCCACGCCAAACATCATAATTCTCAAAAAAATTTTTGTTAAAAAAGTGAAAAGTCGCAAACTCATCTTTAAATAGAATAGGCCGAACGTACGATTGGCTGGTTCCACTAGCCAATCAAATGCCCGGCCTGGTCTAAGGGTCATTTTATTACGAGCCGTCTAAGCCATAATTTTGTCTAGCGTTGTATACGGTAGGTGACTCAGAAATTGATCATCTCTGAGGGAGTCGTTCTGGTGAGGGGAGTATGATGTTGAAAGACCCGAAACTCCCCAATGACCCAGAAGATTAAAACATCACTGACGACACCTAATGGCACTGGTTTAAGCCCGTGTATTCAAGGGAAATAAATAACAAAAACTGAGAACACTTGAGTACAAAAATTTGTTGAATAAAACTTTTAAATATAACAATTTATCAGTGTATCATTATTCTCACGCAAATATTTTATATTTTCTTTATTAGTATTTTTGTTGTAGTCAAAATCACGTTCTGTTTGATTAAAGCAGGAAGATCTTCTCGGCTTTCAAATCAATGAAAAACAAAGTATAAACATTTCATGATAATGCGCATAGTTCTTTATAGATGACTGGTACTTTTGACAAGTGTTCCAAGTATTTGTAGGTTAGCGGAAATCTCTATCGACACATTTTCATCTCCTCCTTGTAACTTTCTCCTTGTATGATTAACAGACCTTCACCTGGTATAGCGTAATTGATGGACATACGTATTTTTCTTACTTATCATTTGTGTACGGTGATATTCTTGAATTTTTCTTTTGAAAAACCTTAGTTCATTAACCGGTTTTCATATTCTGATCTTTATTCATCGAGAAGAGGATAGCTACGCGCAACTTGAAGGAATCAGTGCATAAACGATCTTTGTAATGAAAAAGTGATTCTCCACTATATATATATATATATAAGTGTGTGTGTGAGTGTGTGTGACTGTGTGTGTGTGTGTGTGTGTGTGTGTGTTATAAAACAGTAAAAAAAAATCAATCAAAAATGAAGAATAGAAACAAAGAGTATATTCACGTTAATATTAATATGGTTACTTTTCCAAAAATGATTAACTTTTATTAATATTATTATCTTGAATATAGCAACTCTGTCACCCCTTCAATAACAGAGTTAAGGCCTCGATATAAGTTCATTGCCCTAAATAACCCACTATTCTTTTTTTTATCAATCTGAAGCTACCAGTCTAGCAAAATGTTTTTTAATGTGTCTGCATCTGTTTATCAACTCAGACCTCGGATTCTACTTGTAATTTCGTTCAGGGGTAGGGCGTGATTTCAATTATTTTTTCCTCCAGACAAAATGTACAGATTCTAGAACCTGCACTCGCCCAATATTCGATTATTTAATCAACTTCCTTTGCACTAAGTTGTTGTACATTTTTAATAGTTTGTTTCCACAAACACACACACACACACGCGTGCACATACACATTACACACACTTATATATATATATATATAATATGATGCAATATGCTATAGAAAAATTGTAAATAATATTAAACGAGTGTTCGAAGCTATACTAGAGGAGTTTGAAACCCTAAAACATTAGAATTATAAATATATTGTCATACACAGACAGACTGTTTCGTTCTATCAGCACTTTTCAGTGTGGCTAGACACGTAGGACGCTCGAAGACGGGATCGAAACCGTTCCAACTTTACATTAGACTTAATCTCAGACCGCTCGGCCAACAAGTGTACTACGTAGGCTAAGGGAATTTTTAAGGTCTTATGTAGCACTAGCAGCGACCGTTTGTTTACATTTTATACCATATCGGCTTCCAGAGTGGTCAATATATATATATATATATATACGTGTGTGTGTGTGTGTGTGTGTGATTCTAATATTTTGGTGTTTAAACCTACTTTGATATAATATCTAGAAGATATGCCGCTGTTGGCATAGCACCTTTTTTTTTTCAGAAATATCCTAATTATAAAATTCGTATTTTTGTGATGTTTGGTGGCTCCTGCGTAGTTCATGTTGACTCCATAATCAATTTTTAAGGCCGATTGGAACACACAATTTTCTCTCAAGCATTCACCATTTACAGGACACTTGTTCTTATATCTACATTTACATGCTAAGTGTTTTTTATTGTTGTATTTTCTTGGGTTCCTTAAACACAACAACAGGAAACTCCTAAAACCATTCACAGAACTCCAGAACCATACACCAAAATAATGAAAAATCAAGAAGAAATTGAAAACAAGGACAAAATCAAAGAAATACTAGGCACAAAAAAAGTAATCAAAATACAGAGACAACCACACCTCTTATACATTCGGAAAAAACACAATGTAAACAGTTACTAATTGCAAAAATAAATGATGCAAAATATAGGATATAATTATAGAAGGTAAATCCTATATCTTCAAAACCCGGAAGCCAAATTCAAAATAAATTAAAACTTAAGCTGCAGCTCAAAAAACGTAGTCTACATAATTGAATGTAGCTAATGCAAATGAATACACATAGGGTTAATATAGTCACTCAATACAAGAACAGCACTACAAAAGAGCAATATCAAAATACAAGAAAACAGAAAATTAAATGTTTCGAAATACCTATAGCAATGGAGCCAAGCTAAATTCAAAATAATGCCAATTTATCAAACCAGCGATCAAACTCCACTTCAGATTGAGGAAAGGAATTTTACAGATAAATTCAAGCCAAAGTTAAATAAAACATGAATCGTACACACACGAAGAAAAATGGAAATAAACAAATATATATATATATATATATAAGTAGAGTTGACGACCATAGTCGAGGGTGACCAGAAGGCTCCCTTTCCAATAGATACTACACCGAAGTGTAGGGGAGGGTGCTACTCCTTTCTCTGGATTGCTCCACTTTACCCTTGATATGTACCTTATATTGCTGAGTGTTAAGCAAGGAGGTATCAAGTACCATTTTTAAAGTCTTTGGTATGACGGGACCTGGGATTGAACCGAGGTCTCTTGGGCCATTGGCGAATACGCTACCCACTTGACCAATGATACAAAAAACAAAAGTAATTAATAACCATACAAAATACAAGCACGAGTTAGATAAAATCTCATTGAATACCCATTAACTAGAATTTATGCCAGACATGCTGTAAGACGAAAGCATCAACTTGGAAACACAAATATACACACCTATATATATATATATATATATAAACATACAAAGATATGTGTATATATATACACAGAAAAAAAATATTTAAAAAAGCAAGAGTAGCCATTAGAATTAAAAGCACGCTGCACACACGCAAAAAAAATTCCCCAACACATACCGCACTCACTCACACAGAGAAGAAAAATTGCTGTTAGTGAAACCCAAAACTACTCCAACGCACACACACACACACACACCGATAAAAATATATCGATATGAAATAGGGGTAATGCAGACTAAAGTAAACACAATCTAAGAAAAAAGGGGAATAACCACAATATAAAAAACAGCATCCAAACAGAAAAAACATTCAAACAACAATCAAGTATGAGTTCAACTCTCATTGAGTACCCCTTTAACAAGACCTTGTGCCACATATGTTCTCTGACGAAAGCAGCAAGCTGGAAACATGCACATATATAACACGTATATAAGAAAAAATCATCATCATCATGTCGTGCCGCCAGCACGGATATCCTTGACCATCTCTCGCCACTTTTCCCTATCGTTCATCGCCTCCGGCAGGTCTTCTGGGTTACATCCCGTGTCCTCACATAGCTGCTGTATGTAAGTTCGGGCTGGTCGACCTGCTTTTGCTTGGGCATATGTGGGGGTCCACTTACGAGCTCGTCCTTGCTTCTCCAGCAGTGTCCGGCGTGTCTGGCTCGTCTGACCTGTATAGTTTTCGTGATGGGAGGCAAGTGGCGGTCCAGTTTGTGTCTCGTGGGGTGTTGGCGCCAGGACGTGTTCAATATTGCTCTCATTATTCTTGTGTAGTTGCCGTCAAGTTTCTTCTCCAGCCGTTTGGTTAGCGTCCAACTAGTGCATCCATATAGCAGTATCGATACAACCGCTGCCTGGAAGAAACTGCGCTTCATTTCATCGGTCAGGTCGGATTTCCATATGATTGAGAGCCTATCTATAGCCGTCCATGCTTTCGTCAGTCGTTTGTCGATGTCGTTTTCTGTTGATGAGACGCTACTTCCTAGGTAGGTGAATTTGTCCACTAGCCTCAGAGAGGCTCCGTCTAGTGTGGTAATGTTGCCCGTTTGGTTGTAACACATATATTCAGTTTTGTGCGCATTGACATGGAGGCCAATGCCTGCTGCAGCTCGTTCCAAACTATGCAATAGTGTCTCTGCTTGATTAGGCGTATTCGCCAGTAACGCTAAGTCATCAGCGTAGTCGGCGTCTGTGATTGTTTTTTCGGGGTACCTTTTGCTTCTCTTCTTAGTCAGCTCGAAGCCATTTTCTCTGAAAATACATTCTAAAAATACACATTCCTTCGTGGACCTAAGTATTTTTCTATATATATATATATATATATATATAAATTGTAGATTTTGGTAAATCTGACAAGATAATATATATGAGGAAATGGGTATAAAAGCAAACACTTACAATGCATTTAGTAGTAATAGTTCGTTCTTTATTCAAGTAAGAAATTCATCAGACTAAATTTTTTGGGAGTTTTTCTACATTATGAAATAGATAAAAAAATAAATAAATAAATGTAAAAAAAAAATACGAATTCAAGAAAAGGGTCTAAAGAACAGCAACAGACAAGGAAAGAAAAGAGAGAGAAATAGATATATGAGCTATTGTAGTTTAGGTTATAAGTTTTGCATGTAATTATCTGGTCAGGGTACCATCAAGTGTATTAGGTTACATTAGAGTTTGACGATACAGTGAGAAAGGTGGACATATGAATGGGGAGTGGTTTCGAGAAAGACTAAAAAGAAATGAAGGTGAAGGATCGAGTGAGGGAAGAATCCAGGCGTACCCGATTTCATCAAAGACATTGACTATAATGGGATATCATAATGGAAAAGAAAAAGTAAAAAAATCCTCTGTAAGCATATTAGTCTTGAGGGATTAAATCCCCAAATTATATATATATATATATAGGCAGTAAATTATTGTTTGTAGAGGTTTTCTTAAACATAATAAATTACCTAATTATGATCCTATGTTTTCCTCAAGCTTTCTCGTAAGTTTCTTTGAGTCAGTGTCCAGCTGATGTAATATACAAGCTTAGCTGGCGACGATGAACTTAGCAGATTCAATGCGATCGCAAGATAACATCAACAAAGTTGTTTCACAGCAAAGAAAAAATGTAATTTAGTGCCTGTGGATAGAATGACAGATATTTTCGTTCGCAGATAAGATCAGCAAATAACCGGAAAAAAACGGAAAAATGTATGTTCCGGTAACCGGCCATAAATAGAAAATAAGTGAGGCGAAGAGGATGTTCGTATTTCCGCATGGGACTTCAGAAACGATATAAGGTCTGTACTCTTTGACTGAAGACAGAGATCCGCTGGTCACTCAAGTGAAGGGAGAGTCCCACTGGTCGCTTGGGTGAGCCGGTCAATTCCCTCCGTGTGTGTTCTCGTGCCGTTGCACTACTTTCCAAAACGGGTCCCCGCAACAGAAGAAATATATGTGGGAAGTCTCTCTGACAGTAATCCTGTGACACATAATTGTCGCTGTCGAAGAATAAAAATATAAATTATAATTTTATATACCTTCGTTTTTTGTCTAGCGGTACAATATGCAAAACTGATACAGAAATTAAACTAGACTATGCTCCTAAGCACTCTTGATTAGAATGAATGAGTGTCTTCAAGGTGTTATTTCTTTGATATATATTTTGTTTTTTTGTTAGTTTGTAACCGAAATTTATATCGCAGCATTTTTACATTATTGGCAACGTTTATTTTTGTCGTTATATTATCGTTGTTATCAGAATAACAACAGCTTTAACAAGTCGCTCACCAAAGTCAATAAAAATAATACATATATATATATATATATATATATATATACTATGACAGTGTAATAGGGGGGTGTCCTCGTGGTGTAAAAGGTGGGTGTCCTCGTGGTGTAATAGTTAAAACAATGGACTGCAGAATCGTAATACCCGAGGTCGTACTCCAGTCGCGCTATTACGTTCACTTTCGGGCAAATACCTTTGGAAAAGTATGAAAACCCTTATGCTTCCAGCTATTGGTTAAATAGTACCACTACTGTTTTTCTCGGAGAATGGCTTTGGCATTAAATAAACTATAAAGGTTGATATGCCATTAAATAAAGATACCAAACTAAAACAAGCAACAGTGTAAAAGCTTGAACCAGAGCAATTATTCGGTATAAAAATTATTTTTCTTATTTCACTTATTCATTTATATTTTCTCATTAAAAAGAAACGATCAATTACATACTCCATCCATAAAAAATATCTTCATGTGATTTTTTACTATCAATAATAACTACTGAGAAGGAAGTATTTGTCCCTAGTTCTAAACAGTACAAGATTTTAATTTATACATTTCAGGTGGAAGTTTTAACATCTACTTGTAAAAAGGAAGCCCTTCAGAACAGGTTTAGTTGTTTAAAGTATAGTAAATTATTAAATATTTCTATTTGATCCAGAGCTGGAAACCTATCAATCCCAACCATTTTGGGTTAGAGTAGACCAGGGAGAATTGACATTAAACTTCTACTTCAGATTCGCACTTAGTAAACTAAATTGTGGAAATATTCATTGTTTTAATATTACAATAGTCACTTTATGGTGTTTGTAAATGGTTCTAATTGGTTTCCTAAATAAATTCCGGCTAAGACCCAAAATATATCATTCTGAATTCACCTTTTGACCGTCAACATAAATTTATCTGCATTTAGGACATCGTTATCATCATGCCATAGGGATGGGATGGCTGCTGTAAGTCATAGAAGAATATATACGTTAATAAACAGCGATTTTCGAAATAGTGATATAAATTATTTTAAATGTAAGCTAAAGCTTCAAACTGTCTAAGCAATAAAATCAACGTGTTTAAATGAATGTTTCAATGTACTTACGTGCAATCTCACATGATTATTGCTCCTTCTTGTCAGTAGAATGTCATCTCTCTATTAATCAGTGTAAGTAAGTAAAGTTTGCAACCTTAGTCGAGTTTGAACACATTTATTTAGAGGCCACTGGAAATTCTAGGCTCCACCTGTACCTATTGATAAGGTTAAGATCTTAAATAATAAACTGTAGGTATTTATTTTTGTGAGGGTTAGTTTATGATTGTATATGTTTGTATGTGTTTATGATTGTTGGTACATGCTAATGTATGCGCATATAGGTGTATGTGTACCTAAATGTATGGATGTGTATGCCTGTCGATACATGTATATTGAGTTGTATGTTTGTATGAGAGGATATGTGTATGTGAAGATATGTGTGCTAAAAGTTAAAATGAAGAAGAAGCATTTGAAAACAGGAGCCAACAGGAAGAAATATATCAATATTGGTCAGTATGTCTTTAAGTCCTATCAATTTAAAATGCTGAATTTTACAAAATGTTATGCTGTATTTTGATTGTGAAATAATGCTTAAACTATGCGTTTTAAATGTAAAGACACGCTTACTCTACTATAAAGCCAAATTGATGTTAAGAGTCTTTCCAAATGTCAGCGAACAACGCAGAATGTTTTTGAATCTCTTCTATAATATAATTTAAAATTTCGTAAAGAAAGCCCTAACAGTAGTTCAGAAGAAAAAGTAACTGCCTAAAACATTAAAACAAAAAAATGTTAAAGCTCTATAATTCCTGAAGCCTACTAGGTTCCCAACTGTAGTATAGTGAAAAAAAAAAACTAAAAAGCCTAGGCAAAGTCCCAATACCGCAAAAATCAGTACCAGCGAAAGTCTGACGCAAGTACCTTAATCTTGGACTTTAAGTAAGTTAAAAACTTAAGAAAACTTAAATCAAAATGACCCCCCCGCCTTTTTTGCGTACACATGGGAAGCAGCATGATGTACGTAAAGGTATTTGAATAAACCCATGGACGACCAAACTCAATACCTAAACGGGTCCTGGACGTGAGTTTGACGACTTTACGCTCAGGATCGTTAGTTCGATCGGGGAACTACTGCTCCTCCTCTATAAGAGTGGCTTCTATAGAAAAGAATAAAACAGCCATCGAAAGATAACCATGACCCACACTCAAACCACATACACAAACTGCATCGCTCTTCGCGCGGGTAAAAAAGGGGCGCGTCCTGCTGAGGTTGGAGCCCTGGCCTCAGTGTTCGAAAAATCAGCTACAGAGCTCAACAATCAAAACTACTAACATGCAAGCAAACACTACAAATAGCCACATTTAACGTAAGAACCTTAAATAGAATAGGACAACTACCAGAGCTAATCCCATCGGCCGAATAACATAAGATAGACATAATATGCATACAAGAACACAGATACACGCACACCGAAGATATCAAATATCACGAAACTGGCAATGGGTGATCGCTCGTCACTGTATCCGCATGGAAAAACTCGGTCAACGTTGCAGTAGGAGGGGTAGGATTACTTATACGACCTAGAGCATTAAAAACGCTAAATAGCGTTGAGAAAATACAACCTAGAATGATGGCAGCTACTTTTAACGGCAAACCCAGAGCAACAATCATCTCATGCTACAGCCCCAGCAATGTTAGTGAAGAAACTGAACTAGTCACCTTCTACGATGAGTTATCCTTATTAGTGTGTAGCATCCCGAAACACAACATGTTAGTCATTGGCGGAGACATGAACGCCCAAATTGGGAAAAACGGAAAAAAGAAATACAGCCTCCACAACACGTCAAATAGGAATGGGCAACATCTAACAAATTTCATGATAGAAAATAGATTAGCATGCCTCAATACAAACTACCAAAAAAGGGAGGAAAACCTATGGACATACACGTACGCAAACAATACTAACGCTCAGATAGACTACGTCCTTATAAACAAGAAATGGAAAAATAGTGCAACGAATTGCGAGGCATACTCCTCTTTTGAGGGTGTGTCCACCGATCACCGAAGAGTCACGGCGAAAATACGGTTAAGCCTACGAAAAAACGCCAAA
>OY757912.1:25562516-25582516 GCA_963585895.1 Sepioteuthis lessoniana | reverse complement strand
TTGGGCTTATACCTTACAAACTTAGCCTACACTTATCGTTAGTAGAGGTACCGATCCTCAAATGAATACAGTATATAATGATAGCAATATATTGGACAGTATATTCATTGCAGTAAGCCATATTTTGTTCACATTGGCAAGGTCTCACGTTGTGTGTGGCTTAGGCATAAGGTGGAAAATGAAAATGCTAACATTCAGTGATGTACAATTTAGGCAATACTTTGTACACACGTTTATTTTAATCTGACACCATATTCTGCACTAAGTTAGATTTTGTATTGATTTTTTTTTGCTAATGTACGAAAATATTTCTGAAGTCAGAAATTAAGGAGCGATTAGTAATCAAGCAATTAAAAAAGGATTCGAAAATCATTTTTGCACACTACATTTCAAAAAATTGCAGCTCATACGAAAAGTTATTCTGTCGGTAGGTTGGTTAGTTGATTGTTTTTTTAAGCATATCAATACTTGTCGGTTATTCAATGCCAAAACCTGTTAACACACACACACACACACACACACACACACACACACACACACACACACACACACACATACATATATACATATACATATACACATGCATATATATATGTATATTGTAAACAAATCATATGAAATTAGCATTCTTTCTAAAAGAGTCAGGGGTCATTTGTTGAAGCATAGTTAAATTGTTTCCAGGAAGTGCAATTCAACACTAATTATTATATTTAATATTAATAATATTTTTCGATACAGGTAAATGGTTTCAAGTAATTCTTTGTTATACCAAAAAATCAGTTGAACATTTATCATTTGTTTGCACACAAGTTGTTTAAAATATAGTAAATTACTAAATATTTCTATTTGACCAATAGCTGGAAACTTATCTGTCACTAGCATTTTGGGTCAGAGTGAACCAGGGAGAATTGGCATTAAACTTCTACTTCAGATTCGTACTTAGTAAACTAAATTGTGGAAATATTCATTGTTTTAATATTAGAATAGTTACTTTATGGTGTTTGAAAGTGGTTCTAATTGGTTTCCTAAATAAATTCCGGCTAAGATCAAAAATATGTAATTCTGAATGCACTTTTGACCGTCAACATAAATTTATCTACATTCAGAACATCATTATCGTCATGTCATAGGGATGGAATGGCTGCTGTGCTCTTAGTTGTAAGTCACAGAAAACTATTTACGTTAATAAACAGCGATTTTCGAAATAGTGATATAAATTATGTTTAATGCAAGCTAAAGCTTTAAACCGTTTAAGCAATAAAATTAACGTGTTTAAATGAATGTCTCAATGTTCCTAAGTCCATTCTCACATGATTATTGCTCCTTCTTCTCAGTAGAATGGCATGTCTCTATTAATCAGTGTAAGTAAATAAAGTTTGCGATCTTAGTCGAGAGTGACCCGAAGGCTCCCTTTTCAATAGCTTTCACACCGAGGTGTAGTGGAGGGGGCTACTCCATTCCCTGGATTGCTCCACTTTACATTTGATCATTACCTTATATTGCCGAGTGTTAAGCAAGGAGGGATCAAGTACCATTTTTAAGTCTTTGGTATGACTCGACCTCGGATTGAAACCCGGTCTCCCGAATACTCTAACCGCAAACCATTATCATTGAACATTGATAAAATATCTGTATTGAACGACCGCAGCTGTCTAGTTTCGTGTTACATAAATTCCACTCTTTCAGTAATCACCCCCAAAATTCAAAGATAGACTGTATAAGATGATTGGTTACTGTATGGGCAATAAGTACCCCATTGTCATATACATAAATATGCGAAATGTACATGGAACGTTCATTACATATATACATAGAACACATAGAACATAGGAAACTCGAAATTACGAAAAACGAGTAACGACTTCTTTGTTCAGGTACAAACCTTTTATTATCTTTGAGTTAAAAGGTTCTTCGACTTAAGAGAGAGACAAAATCTTTTATGTTGTCTTTTTCATCTGGTCCCCATCTCGTGCGGTGCCCATAGCGCGCATATTCGTCTCGCATCAGCGAGCCTCAAAAATCGAACTTCCACGTTCGGCGTCTAGCTTCAACTTTCCTAACTTTTCTTCGAAATCCCCCAAATCCTCCGCGCGCTTCCGGTGCGTGACGTCATTTGCACTCCGTCACTCTGTTCCTCATCTCGGGCTATTGTGACATCTCTGAGTGACACATCCGCTCTGCACGCGCACGCGTTAACACCTGCATCAAGTTTGCCCCTAACTAACCCATGTGCTGAGCCAAAAGGTTCTCAGCCGAACTAAACCCAAAGGCATGAACCGAAATCCCGCGGCCATTATATTACAACTAGATAGAGTCTCCTGTTGAAATATGTTAGTCTTCCACTCCGAGTACCCGACCTTTTCACTCATCGTCTATTTCGGGTACTGCCAAGTTAATATATTGCTGTTATCAACATGTTTCTACTCTGCAATTTTCCAAACAAATCTATTTTGTTAATTGGTATTTGAAAAAATATTGCTTTTTTAAGAGTGTCAAACATTTTTTTAAAAATCACGTATATAAATTAATATATGCATAGTTTTCCAAATAATCAACCGTGCTCATATAACTAAATATACTGCACCCAGGTCACAAGCAGTATTTCTATCGATATTTAGAACGTTGCTTTTTTTCCCATCAATATATTGATGAAACAGCAAATGCGTCTGAAATTTATTTGATAAAAATCATTTTCTTGTAAATAAAAACAGGTTATTTCTACCTTTAAGCTTGTTGGATTTTTTGTGAGATTAAAATGAACATCCATTGTTGCTAGTGCATTCATTTACACAGCTTATACACAAGTACAACAGAACTAAATCGAATTATGAAACCGTAAAAAATATAAAGGGAACGTAATTCTAGTTAACATGGTTTCTATTAAATAAAATAGAACAGTGATACCATGATTAAGTTATTAAGCAGGATTAGTAAACATTGCAGTTTTGTTTTGTATTTTTCTTTTTCCTTTTTGTCTTTTTTCTGCATGTTACCTTCCTCTCTTTAACGGGGAATTGGAGAGGGAAATCCATCAGATATTCTGTTAATCAAATTTGTTTCTTTTTTCATTTCTTTTCTCCGTTTCCAGTAACGCTGTTTTCTGTTTACCTAGAATGTGCATAGTCAACATTGGAACCCTGACGAACATTTCAATAAGGGATCTAGCACAAAAAATCGATATATTTATTTAAACACGTTTTCTTCAATCATCTGTTTGAAGGGATAATAGGTTAACTTAACTTGGCATTAAAAAAGTGAATTTTTCCAGCAACTATTTTAAAATAAAAGCAATAAATAAATCGATTCTTTGAGCGGTGTAACGGTTAACAGTACAGAAAAAAGAATCGGCAAGCCGAACTAACATTTCGGCGGGTCTTTTTTTTTTTTTCATTTATTTTGTTCTAATTCTGTTTGAAGAGGTATGTTCTGTCCTCAGCCATTTCAAAAAATAGTAAACCAGACTAAGTTGTCAGTCTTTGGTGGAGCAAGAAGTTTAATTTACGAGTCTGAATTCAAACATCCTTGGCTCATTACATATCAAGTCTTACAGTTTTTTTAGGAAAGGCCTGGGTATTACAACTAACTATGAATAAAGTAGATGTGTGTAATGGAATGAGGGAGGTTATTATATAATATTTGAATTTCAAGACAATATTCTTATCAAAGTCAAAGATTGTTGTCAAAAATATTCAGTTAAAATAATTAAGATTTCTTTTTTTTTATTTAAATTTCAGTGATGTCAGTATAGCTCCAGGCAACCATTAATCCTCCCCTGCAATATCTGAATGTTAATTTAAAATCGTTTGATTTGATCATTTGTTTGACAGTGATTATATCGGCACCTGCTCTGTGTTTTTAATTATACACCATATGAAAGGTGAACCGAATAATGATTATGTAATGTTTATGTAATGGCGGCAATAACTCACTGAGTATCAACTGAAAGAAAATAAATGATAATATCGATCAACCATTACATTCCATAATGCAGCAAAAAAAGAAAATTAAATGCACGACTCTAATTAAATCTCTCATTTTATATAAATAGAAATTCGAGATATTTGAGACCAACTTGATTTTATTATGTACAGGACTCGCTATTAATAGTGCTTGCTATTAATTAAAATAGATTAAAACGTGCAAGCGCTAATCACAAGTATAATTTTAGATACAATTAAAATTGTAACACACACACACGTATATATATATATATATATATATATATATATATATATATATATATATATATATATATATATATATATATATATATATATGTGTCACCCATACGAAGAAGGTAGAACGAAAGAAAGAATCAAAATTTGATGAATTTCCAGTATATTATGCTATAAATCAGGATGAAAATTTCATAGCTCTGAATCACACTTACCTGGACCTGGGCTGGATACGATGTCATCTATGCGAAACTCTAAGTCATGTGTTTTTACCATATTTGTCTTATCTTATAGCTCATTTCTTTCGAAATTCTTAAGCATATTTGCGTTTTCCGAATTGTATTAGTTCTATATGAAATGCAGACAGCCTTGTTCAGGATTCGAAGTTGTGTAGCTGTGCCAATATTCATTGAAGATAAGCACCACATCACGGGCACCTCCTAAATTATGATAAAGAACTAGACGAGAAAAAGAGTATTTTCTTCCGTTACTGCCCAACAACCGGACTGTTTAAATATGTCGATAGCTACATGAAATAACTCATTTGAGTAGGATAAATGATTAATCTCATCACCGACCTATTTACTCTTAAAAATCCTTATAATCATATACATCTGCTATACAGACAGAAAAAAAAATCTATTTTAGTAATTTTAGCTCTTGTCATTCTTTGAAGTTTATGAAAGTTCGTTTAAATTGCTTGTAAAATGTCAGTTTCAATACAACAAAACATTTCAATAATGACTGGAAAGAACTCCCGGTCATTATTGATACACAAATTCCTATTCCAATTCAGGTACAATTCTGATTCCAGTTTACCTAGAGAAGCATGTCTCTATCCAGTGGGTGCTGTACTTTTCGAATTATAAAAACTGTATGTCTGGCCGACCAAGTCTACAGCGGGAAGTCTCCATGCTGTAGTGGCTAGTATGCTGAATTGCGAAATCCTACTAAGCAATTTTAAACTAGTAACAGTATTAGGATCACATTTGGACTAATATTCTTGGTAAGCATTGAACCGCTTGATACCCCATGTACGGGCTCGATGAAACTACTACTGTTCTTCTGTATGGATGACTTTAGCATTTAATAATCTATTAAGGGTGATATACCATAAAAGCGAACCGAAACCAAACAAAATCTATGCACAGTAATATACACTTACTTTTTATGAACAATCGATACCATCATTCTCCTGCTGTTGTGTACACACATATATATTTTAGCAGTAATGTTATTTTAAAGTCTTCTTTAGTCGAAACAGTTAAAACCAGTCGTCGGGGGTTGTAGAATTCAGACAGAATCTATGTATAGAGATAAGGACCCCACACATGCAACGAGTACCCTGGATACAACATTAAACTAAATCTGATGAAGAGGCTTCTATTCTGGTGATCTGGGAAAAGTGGAGTTACCATCAATGCTATTACATTCTGGTCCACACTGACCGAAGTGAGATTACCAGTTAGGGTTCAATCTATGCGTCAAATACAACTGTTTACCTATTTATTTGATTTGAAATCATATATGTTGAATATAATTATTCCTATTAAATAGCAATACAATTAAACTTTCTTGCCTGAGCAAATAAAACTATTAGAGTCAGATAATGAAAGTTGAAACCATTTTTCTATACGCAAACAGATGAGCTTTGGGTCGTTTAAAAATGCTTACCTACAATTCATTTATAGGGCATATATATTAAATGTATATGTATAAACGGGATTTGGCAATAAATAACCTACAAATATTGATATGCCATAAAACGTAACAAACAAACCAACAAAGGTTGGTAGGCCATAAAAAAACATATCCAACGCATGAAACCAATGATAATCAATTTAGTGGCAACGTATATCTCTTTTTATTTTAAAATCAGATGCATTTTACAATGACTAAGCCCAGCCGTCTGGGGCTGTAGAATACGCTGATTGTGTCTCTGCAGAGGGGTAAGAACCCCGGATGTCTTGGATAAAACGTAAAACCATCTGATAATAAGGTTCCAGCTTTGGATATTGGGGAAATGTGGAGTACCTCTTCATTGCCATTCCTCCTAAGTCCACTCGGACCTGGGGAGGTAGCACTTGTTAGGGTCATATTTATGGGTCATGTAGAACAAACCATATGTGCAAACAAATCTCTTATAT
This sequence comes from Sepioteuthis lessoniana, assembly GCA_963585895.1. Lineage (NCBI taxonomy): Eukaryota > Metazoa > Mollusca > Cephalopoda > Myopsida > Loliginidae > Sepioteuthis > Sepioteuthis lessoniana. The sequence continues at coordinate 25,576,194 of OY757912.1, read as the reverse complement.
TAAATTATAGGAATATTGAAAACATTTTACTGTGAGGAAATGAGAGCTCAGGCTCGTTTAATAATGTAAGCTACAAAATGTGTTTGCAAACTATATATATATATATATATATATATATATATATATAAAAGTAAAGTTGGTAACCATAGTTGAGGGCGACCGGAAGGCTCCCTTTTCAAACCTAAACAATTTTGCCACTACTACTAAAACCATCTCTTTACAGTAGTCAATAATCAAACCGGCTCAAGATCGAAATAAAGTTAAGATATGCCGATTGATATATTTATTTTCACTTGTTCTATGAATCATTCAAATGCTTTTCTTTACAGGGGATGGTGATTACTTAGTTGTTTACACATCTATCATTTCCATAGTCTCTGGTGATATTTTTTTTCCTTTTAAGTAATATCAGTATTTATCCAGTTGGATTTTTAAGAAAGCTATCCTTTCTCCATTTACCACTCTGTGGGCAGGATTTAGAATATGCTGAATGTATCATATGCAGAACCACCACCAACTGGTATCCTTGTTATGTAACGTGATATGATGGGTTCAAGTTATACAGATATTTTCTGGTTGAGGCGAGAGAGAGAGATAAGAAAAGAAATAAGAAAAAAGAAGTCAGAGAATCTGTTGGCAGCCAGCTGACCCGCGTGATTCAGGCCAAAGCACTTTTTGCATGTTAGCCATTCATAGGTGAATGATTACGGTAATTTAAAATGACTTGGAAAAAACCGGAAGTCCCACATAATCTGTGCCATAACCCTATGTCCTCATGGGTCCGTAATGGTAGTATTTGTAGAGGATCTTTTCTATTAGTAAAATAGATATGTTTAAAAAATGTGTCGTATTCGATAGGAATACCTTGTTGCATATAACTTTTTAAAAATTTCTATTAAGGATATAGACTTAAAGTTATAATTGTTAAGTTAATATCATGTTTAGCTATTTGAAACCATGTAATTGTTTGGTTTGGTTTGTTGGGTTTTATGGCATGTCAACCTTTGTAGGTTATTTTATGCCAAATCCATTTTTTATGTAAATCACTTCTATTTAAAACAATTCACTTTACCATGAGTTCAGAGTTTAATTGTCAAAAATATTTCTATTTCAAACTATTCAAGCAGTTATATATAATGATTCAGTTTAGTTTAAGTACAGTTTCAAGGTCAAAAACAGTTCAATTTAAAACATTTCAGTTTATCATAAGCACGCAGTTTAAATGTAAGTACAGTTTAATTGTAAAAAAACATTTCTATTTCAAGCTATTCAGTTTAGTCAAGCAATTCTAATTCAGCTGCTTCAGTATAGAAGTCAAATGGCTCAACTTCTAACATGGCTGTCTTCTTGAATCTTCTTGGTAAAAGCAAGCCAGCAATGCTAAAGCAGCAGGTGGGTTGTTCTATGGTGCCAGGATGGCCTGCCCAAAACATTTGCATGAGTGGTGTCTATTCCCCCATATATTCATCCAGTAAATGGCAATGGGAATCATTTTCTTCTTGTGTATCAGACCCCTCACAAGTCAACCAATGTTCATCAAGTATAAGTACAGATTTTGTTTACACACAGTTACATGTCAGAACAGTTCTATGTTAAACAATTCAGTTTAGTGTAAATACTGTTTCAATGTAAAAAAAACAGTTCTATTTGAAATAATTCAGTTTAGCATAAGCACACAGTTCAAATGTAAGCACGGTTCAATTGCCAAAAAACATCTCTATTTCAAGTTATTCAACTTAATCAAACAATTTAGTTTAGCATAAGCATGCTGTTAGTTCTATTTAACCCATAGATGGGGCCCTATCAGGTGCTACCATTCCGGACCAGAGTGAACCTGGGAGCAATGGCAATGAAGGGGTGCTCTGTATTCCCCAAGGCCCCAGCATTATTGGGACCTCACCATCAGATTGTTTAGTGTCATATCTAGGACACTCGTTGCAGGGTCTTCCCCCTCTGCAGAGGTGCAGGCAGTGTATTCTACAGCCCCAGCTGACTAGGCAACACACAGAGTTAAATATCAAACAGTTTTATTTTAAATAATTCAGTTTAGCATAAGTACACAATTTAGACGTTAAAACAGTTCTATTTCGAGCAATTCAATTTAGCATCAGTCCGCAGTTTTAATGTTAAAACAGTTCTATTTTAAACAATCCAGTTCAGCACAAATATGCAGGTTAAATATATAAAAACAGTAAACGCCAACCACCATTTAGTTCTATTTAACCCATGGACCCTTATCAGGTGCTACCACTCCGGGTCAGAGTGAACCTGGGAGCGATGGCAATAAAGGGGCACTCTGCATTCCCCAAAGCTCCAGCATTGCTGTAACCTCACCATCAGATTGTTTAGTGTCATATCAGGACACTCGTTGTTGGGGGGTCTTACCCCTCTTCAGAGAATCAGTCGGTGTATTCTACAGCCCCAGCCGACTGGACAACATATAATTGTGTACAAATAAACGATTATTATTAAATATAAATAAATACTTGAAACTTGTAATGAAAATTATTAGATATAAATAGTTGTAACCATACAATTAAATAAATTGTTTTATTACTAAATTTTATATGAATCATATAATATCGTGATATAGGTATTTAATTATTTTGGTTACTTTTATTAGATAGAAATATTTGATATCATACAACTGTCGGCAAAAGCATCTTAATAGAAATTGTCTTGTCGGCTAGGGCAGTAGACTATGCCTACTGAACCTCTGAAGAGTTAAGAGCTCCACTCCAATGTGTATTCTTTGTATGATACTGTCACTTGATGGCTCACGGAGACGAGGAGGTAGGACTGATACTATCCTCCCGTGTTGCTATTAGCGCTTTCTAGCAGTCAAAAAGTGACCGTTAGGAAAGAATGTGGGTCACGCAGATGTTCGCACTTAAGTGACCTTGGGTCGCCGGACATCGGAAGGGGAAAGAGAGAGAAGCCAAATGATTGGCTGGGACCCCAAAACGGAAGTGGGGTTCCCTTCCCCTCAGAGAAGTAAATAGTAGTAAGGGAGTTTTTGAGCAACGCTCGTGGCAGACGGACGATAGCCATTTTACTCCGGGCTAAAGACAAAAGACTAACTGAGACACGAAGGACCCCAAGTCCTTCAAGCCAGTATTAAAAACAGTACAAAGTCTATTAGCCCGTGAAAGAAGAAAAATTCTCCAGTGGAACCCCGTCAAAAAAAAATAAGATAAGTAACTTTGGGACATTTTTCCTTTACACCCAAATTTTGTTTACCACTCTCTCTCTCAATTTGAAAAAAGATAAAAGCCAAGAAAAGACATTTATATTCATGGGCTATACTACTATATGTTGGACATTTTACTGAACGTATATATATATATATATATATATAACCGTAGTAAAGAACCTATGTATTTTCATTTTACCATGTGGTCTATGTTGTTATTCCATGCTTTCCTTTCAGCTTCTATTCGCCTTATGTTATCTTGCTTAGAACTGTCCTATTAATTCCTAAAGTATCACACGGGAAACCGGAGTTGCCGACTACAACAATATTAATATTATTAAAACTAAGACCTATAGGCCCGTATTCTTCTATTATCTAAGGGAAAGAAGTTTAGCGGCCTGGTGGGTGTGTGATAGTGTGAAATTTTGGACCCCTTTCCCAGCGGTGGCCAGTCTGGCCCTAAATTATTCCCTCACGTAATATGCCAGTTCTTATCTGCCTGAGAGAAGAACTCTGAACAGGACTTATTTCTGTAGGGGATCAAGTGCCAACCTGCCCCGTCTTCACACGTGCGAAAATAAAGTTCCGTTTTGGGATTTTAGACAATTTCGCGTCACAATACTGTTATGTTTTGACCTTCGACCCGACCCAAAATAATGCTATTCCAAGGTGATGCACCGGAAGGAATGACCAGTAATTGAAAGAGATCACGTGGGCGGATTAAGGCTTATAATATGGGACAAGGTGAAGGTCCCACAGTGCCACTACAGTGATGCACCGGAAGAGAGTGACCTGTGAACTGCATGACAGTTATTTCCGCTTGATGACGATTAAACATTCGATTTCAAAGATCCACTGGGCGATCGTGTGGGCGTTGAATTATTATTTAACTCAGTTTAGTTCGAGTCCAAGGAGCAGTTGCCAGTAGAATTCCAGACAGCTAGAGACCAGATGTGGTAGGGAAAGCCACGCCCGACCGAGGGGGGCCTCCATCAGGAGAACAAGAAAGACACAACGTGGCGGTCATAACAGTGGGGTCAAGATATTACAGTTTATGTTCGGTCTCCTGCTCCCTTTCACATGCAACCCTTGAACAACCCTTTCGAACCCTTGCAATAAAGTGAGAGGTAAAATATTGTTAAAGAAGTATTACTGCGTCTTCCTTCCTGCGTTATCCTTCATGAATCTGTCTTTGTCGTTGTGAATTATTCTACATATATATGTGCACGTATGTAGATGTGAATCTGCATATGTGACTCTATAACAATACTAAACTGCAGTTGATGGTGAAGTTCAAGTCCTAAAGCTGTTACTAATATGCACTATTGCTATTACTTCCAGGTCGACTTTGACTTGGATTGTTAGCACCTCTTAAGATTCAAATTGAACCGTTCAATCACTATCTAAGGATTATTATAATTAGTTATTTGAAGCCATTCACCGATATGCATATTATTTATATTACATAGATATACTTGATCAATTTTAAGTAGCAAAACTAGAAAAAATTCAACTTATGCAAACAAATAATTTATATTAAATGAAATTACCAGTCAGGTAGTAATTCTTTAAAGCATTCAACTACGTGCAAATAAAGGATCAATGTTAAATGTAATTATTTGTCTTTGACAGGAATACCTGAGCCTATTTAGAGCGTGTATACAAATAATAACATTTAAAATTTTTTGATGACAACCCGTTTAGAAATAAAGTTACGAGCAAACTATTGGGTGATATATATACACTGTTTGAGATTAAACAATCCACCAGGTTTGATAAACTATAAAGACCAAGAAGCCTACAAAAAGCACAATCAAATACGTACTAACTATAATGTAAGATGGAGGTGCCCGTGGTGTAATGGTTATCGTCGAAGGAAATGGACACGGCAACACGAGTTCAAAACCTGGACGAGGCTGATTGCATTTCACATAGCACTAATACCCTAGGGAAAGGTATGAATCCAATTATTCTCCCTCCAGCCATGGGTAAATAGTAAGGTAGACTAGGTTCTTCAGCCTTGGTGAGGCAACTAGTCTAGGAGAAGGAAAACTGTGAATTCAAACTTGTTAAACTCCGCTTAAAAATTGACCTTGTGTCATATCCTGCCCAGGCGGAGGGGTTGGTAAATATGATAATGTATGATGGATGCATCGGATAATACTTGATGAATCGATATGCTGTCAATATAAATGCATTAATCTACTATTACATTTTAGGATTCTAATTACCAATTTGGGTAAGATATTAAAAACCCATGTTACGTTACTCCATTCTTTTTATCTCAAATGAAAGAGTAATATACCTGTTTTCTTTTGGGGTTTATTTGCGCTGTTTTTATTATCTTAGACCGATTTTTATATACATCTTACATAAGTCGAGAATGCGGGTTATCAGCAAGCCTAGACCATAGAAAGGATCAACCGATCACTTTAAGGATTCTGGAATTACTAATATATTATATAAATCTTACTTTAATTTTTGTAAGCCCTTGATCACCTGAATGTGATTATTCAATCACAGTCAAGTTTCAAATGATCTTGGATTCATCATAGGTCAATTAAACATTAACGGTTTCCTCTTGGGACAACATTTTGAATATTTTAAAGATTATCTACTGTACCTTTCAAATAAATAGATACAGTTAAACTATAATTGAGCACAGTTATTTTCTCCACTTGTAATTCTGAGGCAGCATTATTTTTCAATGAAATGTAATTTTAATATATATCTTTTTTGCATCATTTGTTTATAAAACCGATGACTGGAAAATCAACAATTAATATTTTTTCCATTCTGGTTTTATCAATTTTACGAAAATAAACATTTTTTTACACGAAATTACAATTATATATCTGGAATTACGTTTATTTTATTTTCTCAGATTGGAGAGTTCCACTGGACAGCTGGTATGATGTTGACATCCGTATTAAAAGGGAAAAATATAAACTTCATGACAAAGGATTTGTTTGGATATGTTTATGGTCTTTTAATGAAGGTATTACTTACATTTTCTCTTTCATTCATATCAGTCATTCTGACTTCAAAGTTGACCCGCTTCGGAATTTCTCAACGTATAGATTTCCTTTCCTTAAATGAACATTATCCCGTAATGTGAGACTTGAGAGTACTATTTTTGATTTGAGTTCTACTTGATATAAATATTCTAGTTTATTAGACTGTTAATGAAGTCGATTGAGCTTGATACATTTTAGTTCTTGAAAAAAGATCGTTTTTCTCTGCAAGAAATGACGTGAGTCTATATTTTATTGAATTTTTCTGAGAAAAAAATATCTCAATAGAATTAAACATATATTGATTTCTGCGTGAACATTATCTCGTTAGTTTTATTAATTAGATTGTAGTTTTGAAAAAAAAATTCTGCTGCTAGACGTTGTTGACTTCTAAAGAAGATAATCAGTTAATCAAGAGTTCAGAAATATTTTTCAAAAAGCGTTCCTACCTTAGTTGGAAAAAAATCGCACTACAAAACCTACTTTGTCTGGAACATGGTTTCACATTAAAATAAACTAGAGTACAATGTATTCCCCAATTGTACATCATTTAATGCGAGCATTTTCATTTCCCCCCGTAAGTCAAAGCCACACACAGATTGAGACCTTGCCATTATCAACAAAATATGGCTTAATCAAACAGGCGACATCTCCACACTAGACGGGACCTCTCTGAAACTAGAAGAAAAATTTACCTTCCAAGGAAGCAGCGTCTCATCAACCATAAAGGACATCGATACGCGGGTAAAGAAGGCATGGACAGCTAATGATAGGCTATCGATCAAATAGAAATTAGACCTGACCGATAAAATTAAACGCAGTTTCTTCCAAGCTTCGGTCGTTTCGATACTGCTGTATGGATGCACTACATGGGCGCTAACTAAACGACCGGAGAAGAAGCTAGACGGCAATTACACAAGAATGTTGCGAGCAATATTGAACAAGTCCTGGCGGCAACACCCCACAAGGCACCGACTATACGGCCACCTGTCTCCCATCACGAAAACTATCCAAGTTAGATGAACCAGACATGGAGGAAACTGCTGAAGAAGCAGGGACGAGCTCATAAGTGATGTACTCCTATGGACTCCCAAATATGGCCGGGCAAAAGCAGGACGACCAGCTCAAACATACATTCAGCAGCTATGGGAGGATACGAGATGTAGCTCTAAAGACCAGCCAGAGGCGATGAACAATCGGGAGAAGTGGCGAGAGAGGGTCAGGGATATCTGTGCTAGGGGCACGACATGATGATGTTGATGATGATGATGATGATATTACTAAAATCTATCAAATCAAAATAGTTTATATATGTGTACATCGGTACCTCTACTAAAGATAAAGTGTAGGCCAAGTTTGTAAGATATAACCCCAACCTGTCGAACTTTAATTTAATTACTGATATAAGAATGCAGTGTCTAAAAAGATCCTATGGTCCTTTATGACAAAAAATATTGTAAAAGATATACGAAAGAAAATAATCGTTATTTCCGAAAAAAAGAAATAAGATTGTCAACATCTTCAAATCAGTTCCGTAGGTTTGGAGATAAACTTGTATAGAGTAATATTTCTTGAAAACTATTTCTTCCTAAAGGCTCGTGCATTTGTCCTTCTTTAGAAATTATATTTTAAAATTAATAATTTAAACCTTTTTAAAATTTTCAGTCTTTTGATTTTTGGATCAGAACTTTAATTTAAAGACCGAAGTCTTTAAATTAAGTCCACTCTGAATAATCTAGTATAAATTTCATATCGATCTGTCTTTGAAATTGCGAAAATAAATTCCACGATAATGTAAAGGAAATATTATAATTTCTTTATGATGTTTTTGAAATATATTCTATTACAATAAAACGAATTGACATGTTTGGATTTTATCAAATATGATCAATGTATCAATAGTATAATATAAACAAAGAAAAATGTTATTTTAAAAATATTTTTTCTGGTCATTTATGGCTTCCCCTTATTCCTTTCGACTGAATTGTGTATTATTCAATATAAAAAAGGATTCCTATATTTTTGATTCAGGTTATTTTTCATCAAGAATTATTTTCCATACCTTTGATTTCTGAAGGTTAAAAAATGTATTGTTGTTACTGATGACCACTATGTTGGTGACGGCTGATAGTCTGATAAGTGAACGAGAAAAACAAAAATACAACTCGCCTCAAGCGTGAGGACCTCAGCTGTTTTATTCTTCCCGTTCAATATATGCTGCTCTCAAAGCAATAGGAATTGATTAAGGGATACAAAGTGTTGGTTAGTTTCTTCGTTCAAGTTGGAACTGATTCTTCACTTATTAATGAATTGTTCTTCTTCAATCATTCTCCATTCACTCAATCGTCTGTCGTTTCATACACAATCCTACAAAATTGGGTGAATCAAGAATGCTCATATATTTTTTTTAGATTCATAGAACCCCCATTCCTAATATTACCATATGAATGTGATATTGACCTGCAAGCCCCAGATAGTTTACTGATTGTCATATCAAAGCTGTTTTCCGTCCGGTGTGTTAGATCAAGTATTTCTTATTAAACAAAACCCATTGGACAATATGTGGAACATTGGTACCTTGTTTTTCTTCCAGAATCTTAATAATATTTACGTTTAAGTTGATTTGTTTAATGACCTATCAACCTTTGTATGTTATTTAATGCTAAACCGAGAACAATAGTAGTGGTACTATCTAACCCATAGCTGGAGGATAAGGGAGTTCATACCTTTGCCATGGGTATTTGTCTGAAAGCGAACGAAACAGCGCGACCGGAGTTCGAACTTGCTTACTCCGATTCTGCAGTCCATCGCTTTATACCACAAGGTCACTCCCTTTGATATTATTTAATAACTTACCAATTCATTCGCTTACAATTTCACACTAATAAAACCGATAATAAGACGCCATCCAATTTGTTTTCTTTTCTAATATATTGTTCAAAATAAAAAGCAGCCTCAACTTATGACAACTAGAAAATAGACAAATAGAATAAGTAACTTCGCCCAGATATATTTGTAAATAATATACAGGTTGAAGCATTTCTGTTTGCCTTCAGTAATATCGCCAGATTTATATCGCACCACAACGTTGAATAAATATTATTTTGGAAAAAACATCGACTTATCTGACTTGAAATATTTTCCAACTACATGTGACTGATCAGATAAGTAGCTGAAAAGATAAAATATATTGATGTATTTATTTCGAAGTTGTTGATCTCTAAACATCAATTTACAATAATGAATATATCTAACTTCTCTTATGAAAGTGTGTATAAGATCATTTGACTTAATGTCTACACTAATATAACATAGGTATACGTGTTGTATCACATGCACACACATACATACTTTGTGGTACGTCGTGACGTAACATCAACATGTGTTTTATTTTATCGCTGATATAATCTAAACGCTAATAATATCAGAAAAATGGTGCACATGTTTCAATCTTTTCAATGTCTTGAATTTTATTCCATTTTTCAGCTAAAAATGTTAATTTTGAAGCTGCTTGATAATCATCATCATCATCATCATCATCATCATCATGTCGTGCCACTAGCACGGATATCCCTGGTCCTCTCTCGCCACTTCTCCCTATCATTCATCGCCTCTGGCAGGTCTTCAGGGCTATATCCTGTATCCTCACATAGCTGCTGAATGTATGTTTGAGCTGGTCGTCCTGCTTTTCCCGGCCAAATGTGGGGGTCCATAGGAGTACATCACTTATGAGCTCGTCCCTGCTTCTCCAGCAGTGTCCTGCATGTCTGGATCGTCTAACTTGTATAGTTTTCGTGATGGGAGGCACATATCTGACCAATAAATTGAAACGCAGTTTCTTCCAGGCAGCAATCGTATCGATACTGCTGTATGGATGCACTACTCGGACGCTAACTAAACGGCTGGAGAAGAAGCAAGACGGCAATTACACAAGAACGTTGAGAGCAATATTTAACAAGTCCTGGCGGCAACACTCCACAAGGCACATTTTATACTGCCACCTGCTTGATAATACCAAAACAAATATTAGTCAAACTTGTTTATGCAAGTACCTCATCTATACCCGACAATATCCAAATGCCTGGGAGCCGCAAGACAAGCAAAATGAAAAAAAAAAATATAGCTATATAAATGTCTTCTATACCAAAATAAATTAAATCACAAAGCATTATTCAGAAAATTGTCCCTTGTCGTCTACGTCTAACATTGTAAATCAGCGGTCGTAGGGTGCGAATTGGTAAGTTCGTAATAAAAGGGTCTCAGCCGAGAAATAGACAATTTCAAAATCTTATCCATCTGGATAGGTTATGGCTAGATGTATTTAATTGAGCATACCGAGTGGAAAACTGCTATCAATCAGAACCTGCCGTGATCACCAGACCCGATCTACCATCTAGGTGATGACGATTTCACCTACACAAGGCTGTAGTCTATATTTATTTGACTGCGCATATCAATAAAAGATGCTGGGTTTTGTGATTCTACCAGTTTTATGGCAGGAGACAAGCAGTGAATAATTGAAGAGAAGCTGGTTCCAGCTAGAAGGAAAAGCTACCCGATACATTGTATCCATCATCTATTTCCAAGGCATTTGGAATTGAACTGAGGAAATAAAACAGTGTTTCTATACTTAAGCTGAATTGTGTTTTCAGGTTTCCTTTGCCTCGTCAAACGATCAGACATTACCAATGTAACAATCGTCACTGAGTTAACCATAAACGCTCTCTGTTGATGAATAAAAAGAAAATTAATAAACAGCGAGTACTGAAAATAAACTATCTTCAAAATGTACGTATGTTAAAATATTGTTTTTTTGTTTGTTTTTTTTCACTTTATTATATGTTTCCGGCTTAGTTTATTTCTTTCCTTTATTTTCGGCTTCCTGTTAGACTCAAAGAAAGTCTATGTTTACGTAGCATGCTGCTCGTGCCATAGCTGATGTTTTAAAGAATATTTCGGATGATATACCATGCATCACTGTAATAGGAGGAATATGTCGTCATTGTAAAATAGTCAATGAGATGGACAACGTTCCTGTTACTAAGGAGATCATTTTTGAATTTTGAGATAATATTTTTGATTTTGTGCAATAACTGAAGTAAGTCTCGCAAATCACTAATGCATAACGTTGTTGTCTAAAAAAATCGAGGTTACATTAGTGAGACGATCAGACAAACATACTTATAAAACACCCTTCCTCTTTATTTTATAGTTCTAAACAATATATATTTTAAAATTTTGTAATACCAAAAAGAAAGATAAGCATCAAGCCTATTTTAATATTAGATTATGAGTACTTAAATAACATCATGAGATTTCATATTATTTCAACTTAATGACGCTTAAGAACTTAAAAAAAATCAAGAAATATTTGTTTATTTGTGCGGATTATTCTTTAAAAATACCCCAATCTTTTCAGTAATCATTTCAGCTTTTCCAACTCAAAGAAATATGAATACATCTAATTAGTATGTTTAATTAAATGAGAACAGTAATTTCAGTAATGCAAATAACTCTTTATGATTTTTGTTAATTTAGACTTTTAAATTTTCTACATCTAATTACATCTTGAAGAATCGTGTTAATTCCCACAGATTACTGTTGAGAGGCAAAGATAAATTCAAAGATATTCCTTTTCTTTCTAGAAACATGTATTTTATTTTGACGTTTTCCTATGCATAAAAAAATGAATTTGCTGCTCTCTGCCGAACAGACAAAGAAATACTTAAAATTTAAACAGACAAGCATACATGTAAGGTGATTTTTTAAAAAATTTATTTATATAAATGTACATTGAAACAGACTTTTTTTTCATGTTTACAAAATATTTGTAACTTGAATAAATCTGTAAATTATGAAGTATAGATAATATTTAATGCTGGGCTGTTACAGTTAATGATCAGGGAATAATTAGAAAAGCGTTTTATTATATTATATATCTCTCATTACCATTGAGCAGAGCGCCCAGCAGTGTATCTTCAAAACAAAACCTCAATCAAGTAAATTGTCTGAATAAGAGCCACAAGCGTCAGACACAAGGCCCGGGGATTTTTTTAAAAATTGGATTCATCAGTTACATTCAAAGAAGCAAATCCCGAATCAATCATCCTAGCTAAGTGAACCCCCCACCCATTGGGAGTGGGGTTCGATTTATCAAAGAAATATTTTTTCTTTGATGGGCTTGAAAATGCCACTTCATTTCTTCTGTTTTTGAGACTGGTTCAAAAGGAAGATGTAACATCGACAGTAATGTCAGTGAGATTTGTTTTTAGCTACCAAGTGACTCTTCTGGTTTTAATGACTTCGTCTTCACAAACTTTCCTCAAGGCGCCAGAACAGCAGCCGTTCCCCCCACCTAATTAAGTTTTCATTGTATATGTAATTCAAAATTATGCAATCTAACATATTCCCTCTAGCTATATATTCAATGCAAAACAGAAGTATCACTAGCGAGACACTGAATGGCTACGAACTAATAAAGCCCTATGATTTTACAAGATCTAATATTTCCAAAGGAATATATATATTTCTATTTACGGGCTGATATAGTTTGCGTGATTGGTAGATTTTCTTTTATAAAGGAAAACTGCTATTTAGTTGAGAAAAAAATTAAATATACTGTTAAGATAATTATGTGTTGTTGTTTTTTTTAAGTTTGGAAATAAAAAATTGATGTTAATTCTAAGTGAAATGTCGAGGTAATATCTCCAAAGTTGTCCCCTAATGAATTACTTTTTGTAGACGTAAGAGATAGTAAAAGAGATTTAAAATAGCATTAAAAGGTTTCAATTAAACGTTCTTTTCTTCCGGACATGATCAGGAAGTACTCCAAGTATATATGTAATGTGATTTTAGTAAAAACTTCACTTTTCTTTTATGGCGTGATCAGTAGCTGTTACCATTTCTCTTTTTATCATTTTTATCAATCTCATACGAGAGGAAAACGAGGATTAAGCTGATATTCCTGAAATTTTCGCTTAATTCACTAGAATTTTTTCCTGCATTTCCAAATTATTTTTATTAATTCAGAGTGTGAGTAAAAGTATGTGAAAGAAAGGAATCAGTTTTCGAGCGCAAATACATTTATGTACAAGTCTACGTACCTGCTAATCATAACTAAGATATAAAATATTTTAAATGTATATTAATCGTTTGCTGCTTTTATATATATATATATATATATATATATATATATATATATATAGGTATTATTCCGTCCAGTTAAACTAGAGTTGGGAGTAATTCCTTCAGGACAAGAAAATCATTCAGGAGCTGAACCAGACATGCAGGACACTGCTGGAGAAGCAGAGATGAACTCATAAGAGATGTACTCTTATGGATCCCCACACATGGCCGCGCAAAAGCAGGACGACCAGCACGAACGTACATTCAGCAGCTATGTGATGATACGGGATGTTGTCCTGAAGACCTACCTAGGGCGATGAACGATAGGGAGGAGTGGCGAGAGAGG
>OY757912.1:25520016-25560016 GCA_963585895.1 Sepioteuthis lessoniana | reverse complement strand
GTAGTTTAGATGGTTGAGATAATAGGGGTCGGCCGGTGGTGTATTGTCACAATGTTATAGAACAAAAATTAAAGACATTTTATATTTTTCGTGAATGACTTTAATTCTATTTTTTTTTATTACTTCATTTAATTTTCTTTACAAAGGAGAAGCAATGTTTTTGTCAACAAACAAGTTTACAGGTAAATCTTAAATTCTAATATAAATTGAAATAAACATATTAATTCGTTATATTTTAAGTATACCTACCGTATCATCCTGAGATATGTGGTGTCTAAATACTGAAAACAAACACTGTATTTATTGACCTAAAAGAATTAAAACCTGTATATAGAAGCGTGTATATATTTTATTTTATTGCATCATCTGTATGGGCAGTAGAACATCGTCAACGCAACCGATAGAATCATTTGCTTATACCTTAAAACATCCTGCTAAAGACGCAGAACAGAGAAAATTGCTATCTTCTTAATAACGATTAATCCGCAGTTGTCTTCGAAAAGAAATATGATCACAAAACCTGTCATAGATTATTAGCTGAAAAAAAAAACCAACCACATAACTTCATCATCAGAACATTATATCAAACTGAGCAGCTACGTTCTTCTAGTTAACTTTCTAAATAATATATCTGTTGTACAACTAGAAAAATACTTTATATAAATTTAAAGTGAAGAAGTATTGCTGTTTGATTGAAATTACTAACTTAAACTATGAAGATGCATAATCTGAAAAAATTCGAATATTTTCTCGTGTTTAAATGGGAAATTTGGGATTACCGTTTTGGTGCTGATGAGTTTTGGCGTGGATTCCGAATGTCAAAAATATTGTGGGTTGAAATTAGAAACTAAAACTAGCTATCTATAGGCTGCACAACGATCAAAGTAAAATTATTCGAATAACCGTACCCCTGGAGTAACATAGGTTACACTGTTCCTGGGTTACTTAGAATTTTGCGTGGGGTTCTCCAAATCCAATTTTTTGAAAATATATTATTCCATATAAGCGCATTTTGAATACAGAAAACTTTCTGAGACCGAAGAAGGGATTGAAGGAATCGAAACTAGAGGAAGAACTCAGATAATCTAGATTACAGTACAGCTGGGATCAGCCAGAATAATAAGAAAAATCAGGAAGACCTGCGAAGATTGTTGGCACTCAAACTCTAGCGATTCACTACCGGCTGACACTGGTGTGAAAAACCCCCGAAAAGATTCAATTGTAATTCAAAAATTGATAATAAGCATCTGGATAGCAAATGACGATTATATGGAAATATATATGAAGCAGTTAGTTTACATAATAAGTGCATGTGGCAAACTAGCACAAAAAGAATATAATCATAGGCATGAATTGGCAGGAAAGATGATTCAATGGATATAGTAAACATTTTCAGAGTTTCTCTTATTGGCCCTTCTCTGGAGTCTGAAAAAGTTTCCTCAATTAACCAAGACTCTTCTCAGTACTCCGGCAGATCTTAACAATGCTGTAGTTTGAATATTCTCTACTCGGCCTCCGGTTTCAAACTCTTCCTTCGTCTCTAATAAGCCTTTGGGATTCATTCAGAGCACACCATATTCATTTGTTTTCGTTGTCACCTTCATGTTTCATAGTACATTTTTTTTTAGATTTTGGGCAATGTCAAAGTACTTATCTCACTTTTCGGATTCTTTGATTCTATAGTTTGCCGCAATCACAAAGTCTTGTAATGCAGTAAACGACGACAACATTGATATATAAAAATATAATATGCTTCTTTTATTTACCTTTTATTATCCAAAATGTACGGAGGAGTAAGTGACAGCTGAGCTGCACACATCGGGGTCGATGTACGAATCTTTTGTGAAAGTCTTTTTTTTTTCTCTTTCTGCCGTCGGCTCGAAATTTTTCTGGTTATATATTGTCCTAGACCCCAAAGCAAATTCTCATGGTCACACTTCCTCCAGCCAACCACCTGCACATTTTCCGTGGACAGGTCTCCATCTAGCATGCCACCTCCGCATTTTACATCGCGTTACTGCAAAGAAAAGCTGCGCACTGTTTACTTCAATTACCAGGAGAATCTTCAGTAATTTTTGGTCCCAGGGACCGGCTTGCGCAGCTGCAACGACAGATGTCAAAGGCGTCAAGTCAATATCTAATAAAAGTCGACTATTCGGCTGGTTATATTTTTTTTTTGTTAACTATCACTTAGTCTGGGATTTGGTGATCTGTTTGTATCTAAGAATCCCAGAGAATTTTATGAGTCTCATTCTCCAGGATATTATCATAATTATTAAAAGAAGTTATTTTTTCTTGGTTTCTCAGATTATCCGCTCATTCCAACTAAAAATGTTTACATTTCTAAATTTTCTCAATAAATCTGACATCTGCTCACTTTTTTACGAACCACTATAGACTATACTTAGTAATTCCCTCTATATATTTTTTTAAATATCTGTCAACCGGGACATTGGCCCAGCGGTTAGAGTGTTCGCCAATGGCCCGGGAGACCTGGGTTCAATCCCAGGTCGAGTCATACCAAAGACTTTAAAAATGGAACTTGATACCACCTTGCTTAACACTCAGCATTATAAGGTACGGTTCAAGGGTAAAGTGGAGCAATCCAGGGAATGGAGTAGCGCCCTCCCCTACACCTTGGTGTAGTAGCTATCGAAAAGGGAGCCTTCGGGTCACCCTCGACTATGGTCGCTAACTTTACTTACTTAAGTATCGGTGGCAAGACGACAGAAAAAATATTGATGCGGGTGGCGACAAAATATCATCAATTTAGCCCATTCATTTAGCTAGATTTGCTTGTTCTTAAACTCCAATAAAACGAGTTCTACCTCTACGTAGAGTCAGTGCTCCGTTCTTGCCACAGGCAATATTTTTCATTCTCATTCAACTCGATTCAATTTCTGTGTCTATTTCTTCTCGATTTGTTTTCCAGATTAAATATTACATTCAACAGTGTACATGTCGGTAACAATTTCATGTATGTATGTATGTATGTATGTAACTTTTTACTTGCTTATTAGGCTTTCTAATTTAGGCATCACCGGAACACTTTTTGGAGTTAATCCATGAGGACTAAAATAATTTAAAAAAAACAAAGTAACAAACAAAAGAGAACAAAACAAAAAACACAATAAAATAATTATGCAGTTAAAAATAATCCAACATTGTAATATTTACCCAGTAAAGAATGAAACTCAGCATTTCTTTTCGAGCAAATGTTGAAGAATTCAATTTTATCATTTTTTGAAATTTTTGTCATTTCTTAATTAACAAATTTATCAAAGATATGCTTCAACTTGAGATAGAATTTAAATGACAAAAGTACATGAATTATTTTTCGCCACTTCATTATACAAAAGAAATATATATATTGAGAGAATGAAATAGGTTTTCTCCTAATCCCAATGTTTTTGACTTTTTGTTGAATATATATATATACATATATATATATATATATATATATATATATATATATATATATATATACACATCTGTAAGGAGTATATCGTTGGCCTCCCGTCTATTATACTCGAAACAACCGGTTAGGAAAAATGCTGAGTTACCCGTGACGTCAGACAACAAGACATCGTATGTACGTCATGATTGAACTTCTGTTACGAGTAACCGAAGTATTTATTTTTCGAAAAGAGTTAATTCTGCTAGTCTTTCAGAGACAAAATTATTACTGCAGGATAAGATACATTCAAAGTCCCAGGTCCAATTAAAATGAAGTATCTCATTAACACTTATATCGTATAAGAGGATTTCCTGGATACTGAAATACTAAACCAGCGGAGTGGCAGCGGCTAATGCTGTATAAACACACAGGCAGCATCCAAAAAGTCAACTCGACAGCGGGGCTTTTCCCGGAGGTGGAGAATTCGTTACCTCTCCCAGCAGCATGGGGTCTTCGTGCTCACCACCAAACCATGCTGCCAAACATTGGGTCTGCGTCCTCACCACTAGCCGAAGTAGAAGACATGTAATCTTACCAATCACAACGGCGGACACAGTACAGCCATTCAGACTAATAATAGCCTTTTTCTTATTCAAACAGCTCTTTTCAGAGCTAATCTTTGAAAGTCTCAAAATCCTCAACAGCTCTTCTAAGAGCTAAATTCAGAAAATCTTTGAGATCACTCTTTGTCTCCTCACTGTACCCCCCACGCTTCACCAACGACAGTTCCTGCACCAGCAAGCTCCCAGCACCGGCAAATCAGCTCCCCACGAGACGACAAGACAACAACCAGCACCAACTGTTGACCAGCTCCAGCATAACCCAGCAACCGTTCCTGCGTGTCCATGCTACCAGCATCAACTGCACGACCAAGCTACAGCTTTATAGTATCTAGTCCATGAACGTGTAACTACTCAGACTAGCATTAACACATAAGACAACATCGACACCTCCGGTGAAACCAAGGATTAAGTAAACCAGGACATCAATCACTAAACCTCTGCAACTATCATATGTACCATCTAGTACACGAGCGAGTCACTGCTTGGACTAGCACCAACACTTCAAGGCGACTCCGACATCCACCCCGGTTAAGAAAAAGTACTGCCCAACCGAGACATCGATCATCCAACCTTTGCCACCAATGCGTACACATCATTGACCGTCTCTAGATCCTGATCATACAGCAATACCAAATATCTGTACCAAGCACAGAGACCATCCTAATCTTCGAGATGTACTGTCGGCACATACTAACAGACAGCAGAGTCCAATATTATCTGCTGCATAAACATTCGAAACCAACAGAGACTACACCGACGTGATGCAACAACTGAGATTGGTTATTGTCGTAGGAAATGGACACGACGACACGAGTTCAAATCCTGGACGAGGCCGATTGCATTTCACATTGCACTAATAGCCTTGGGAAAGGTATAAATCCAATTATTCCTCCTCCAGCTATGGTAAAATAGTAGCGCAGACTAGGTTCTTCAGTCTTGGTGAGGCAACTAGTCTAGGAAAAAGAAAACTCTGAACTCAAACCTGTTTAAAACCGCTTAAAAATTGACCTTGTGTCGCATCCTGCCTGAGCGGAGGGGTTGGGTAAATATGGATACAACAACAGAGATGTATAAACCTATTCACTTTCTGTGCAAGATTCGCCAATAAAATCTGAATTTAAACTTATCCACTTGCCCTCTCTTTTGTACAGTCCTCTGTCAATCTAACAATACATTAACCATCCACTTGCGGGATCGAAGTATCCATATTAATCGATCCCGTGACAAGATCATAAATTCAAATATTTGCTTATTTCTAGAAAAATTACAACACCATATAAGATCTGCAACATGATCTCTCATATCTACCCTTCGAGATTTTCATGTAAACTGAGATTTATGAGTTTTATTTTTCTCATGTTAAGTTATTTGTTGAATTTCAAGTAAATTTATTTAGAAATACCTCAGCTTAATTTCATATAATGTATAATTTCCTTTCATTATGAGTATGTCATGACTTCAAACGAACATATTAAAACTATTGAATATGTTTTGATAAATGAAGCAGAGCCTGTTTATAGAATAAAATATTAGAATACATCGAAAAAGATAAAAGCAGGACTGTTACCAATATAAAGTAAAGTAAAGTTAGCGACCATAGTCGAGGGTGACCGAAGGCTCCCTTTTCGATAGCTACTACACCAAGGTGTAGGGGAGGGCGCTACTCCATTTCCAGGATTGCTCCACTTTACCCTTGAACGTACCTTATAATGCTGAGTGTTAAGCAAGGTGGTATCAAGTACCATTTTTAAAGTCTTTGGTATGACTCGACCTGGGATTGAACCCAGGTCTCCCGGGCCATTGGCGAACACTCTAACCGCTGGGCCAATGTCCAGGTTAAGTTTCCAATTTAAATTTCGTATCATTCTCCTAGAACTAAATACAGTGTTTTGTTATTACATTGCATCACTCTGAATCAATAAAAAAACACACTCACATTATCTCTCTCTCTCTCTCACTCTCTCTCTCTCACACACACACACACACACACATATATATATATATATATATATATATATATATATATATATATATATATATATATTCAATAACACCGTTCTAAAGTTAATCGCCAATTTAAAAGAATATGTGCTTATAAAATAAATACCTGGTTATATTTTGAAAACATATCTAGTATAAATAAAAAAGATGAATAGATTTGAGTTGAAAGACTTTCGTGTTCTCTTTTTAGTTATGTTAATGGAAATTAATTGTACGCTCTTTTAGTCCAGTCGACGTCTCGTTCGAACAATGAGCGAAGAAGTGCTTTCAAGATTAATCGTGTCAAACGAAGTGAATCAGTTACAGACTCAAACAATTTTACGTATTTTAATGAAAAAATATGAGACATTTAAAATGAGATATTTTTTCTAAGTAACACCTGTTATAAACATTGATACTTAATTAAAAATGAAAAAAGGTTAATGATGTTATGAACTATGATTCCTTTTTTTTATTAGGATGAAGGGTACAAGATTATAATAATAGGAGACAATTATACTGTAATTACTCAATTATCACAATAGAAATTTAGAAGAATTGATAAAAAAACAAATCTATCTAACGATCTATCTATCTATCCAAAGAAGTAGAGAAAGAAATCGAGAAAGAGAGAAGAAACTCTCTCTCTCTCTCTCTCTATATATATATATATATATATATATATATATATATATAAGATTAACTTAAATCGCGAGTCGGAAATCTTCTATTAAAGTTTCACCTTATCGGACCATCAGGAAGTTTGTAGACACAAAAGGGAGTCGTTGCTCTATAATTAGGGATAGATTTCGGAGAATTTATAACGGGTATTTTTTTTCTTTTTTTCTTTTTTTGATAAAAGTAAGGTTTTTTTATTTTTATTTTTTCTTTTGTTATGTAAAGTCTAAGCTAGGTGGGTTTTTGGTGAATATAAGACGGCGTTTTCTCCATTAGTTATAGTCGGGGTTAGACTTCCTGATGATCCGATAAGGTGAAACTTTAGTAGATTTCCGACTTGCGATTTAAGTTAATTTTATAACTGGCTCCAATCGTGTTGAGCACTCTTGTAATTGTAGCATTGCAGGATTCGCGGAAGGTTTTACTTTTCTTTTGAACAACTAACTGCATATCCCTTGATTTTTTCAAGGGGTTTGATGAGATTGGCCTTTTCTTTCTTTTTGATCTATATTATTTTTTCTTTTTCCCCCGGGCGGTGATTCGAGATACTCTTATCTCTTGTTCCGGGCGTTTTTTTTTTTCTTATTTCTTTTTTATGGTGCCGTGAATACTGGTAGATATAGATTAATATATATATATATATATATATATATATATATATATATATATATATATATTCATTAAGAAAAAAACACAAACCGGGCACCTAAGGCTTATGAATTTATTTCCATCCTGTTGTTTTTTTGATAAAATAAAAAAAAACTTGAAAGAAAATTAACAGGCCTTCATCAGATTTTATGGAGAAAAAAAAAGAAAAAAAGTCTTTACCAGGAAAATTTAAATGTTCACTTTTATCACTTTTGAATAGTTTTCTTGTCCTAATGGAATTACTCCCAACTCCGGTTTAACTGGACCAAATTATTATATATATATATATATATACACACACACACACACACACACACATATATATATATATATATATATATATATATATATATATATATATATATTGTAAGCAAAAATTTTAAAAACTAATATTTAATTTATTCATATTAAAAATTATTTGTTACATAAATGAATTATATTTTACATATTAATTCTTTACTTATTATGACTAACGTAAGATTCGGTATGTGAATTACTTATTAAATCTGAGCTTATTATAATTGACTTTATATTGGATATGTCAATTTCTTCCTAATAGAGATAACACGAATTTTTAGGATAATTTAATAATTAGGAATAGTTTTTCTAAATTAATATCAGCATTGAATTATTATTTCTTAATAAAACTCGGACTAACAGTCATTATGAATTGCAAAATAATTAAAAGATCCATCTCTGCAAACAGTTTACAGTGTAAGTGCAATTTATACTTAGAAGAGAAAATATGTATATTAAAATAATCTAATGGAAATTTGCTTACTGCCAACGCAAATGATTTCGGCATGTATGCATAGAAATAAATTATTTGAGTAATTTAACTTGATTTATTAATGATATTAAATCTTTTTAACTACGATTAATTAAGTGATTTATATATTTTTAATTCTCTATAAAGTAAAGTTTGTGATCTTTGTCGATGGTGATCTGAAGGCTCTCTTTTCAATTGCTACAACACCAAGGTGTTAGGGAGGGCGCTACTCGTTTGGAATATTAATTCATGCTTATTGGAAAGAGATTAAATGAAAAATAATTTTAAATAGATTTTATTAATAAAGAATACATTTAGATTTAATAGATAAAGTATAAATATGTTTTTTTAATAAGATTATAAAATTCAAAAAAATAATGATAGATTATAAAGATAAGATTAATATAGCCTTATAACAAGTCGGAATTATCCTCGTACTATACAGTTCCTATTACACCGTTTCTTTTCATAATCAAACAGACATTTAGTCAAGGAATATTTATTTACATTATAAATTATTAGTTACATGAATAAATATCTATTACATATCAATTATTTACTCATTACGAATAAGTTAACATTCGATATGTGATTTATTTATTAATTCTTTGCTTATTACGATTGACTTAACATTTGGTTTGATATTTCTTCCTAATATAAACAACATGAATTTTAGATAATTAAAATTATTTGGATTAGTTTTTGTAAATTAATCAAAGCATGGAATAATTATTTCTTGATCACATAAATTATAATTTTTTTTAATATTTACAAAACATAATAATTTCAACGGAAGTTTAAATGCAGATTTTATCTATAATTTTGAATTAGTCGCATACACCTTTTTAATTTTTCCGGAAATGGCTTTTTTTCAAATTTTCAGCAGTATCTAAAGTAGTTTTTTTTCTTTTTTAAAGGATTTTATAAACATTGTAAAAATAAAAAAAAAGAATTTATAGATATAATATCTCCTTCTAATTTTTTTCTTAATTAAAAATATGATAAAAATATGTTAAAAATTATTTTAATTCAGAAATTATTTCAATAAAAAATATTTTTTATATCCAATCCTCGACGGAAACAATATAAAAACAAGCAAATGAAATTTTCTTGCAACTACATCTGATGATGGTCATCACGATCAGAAATACATTTATTATGACACTAATGAAGTGAATTTTTATTTTTATCTAAAAAGAATTTTAACTCTGCACGTCGAGTGTTGATGTATTTTTGATCACAAATTAATTATACGTCAATACTAGTTGACATTAAACACTCAAATTGGATAACACACCTCTTGGATTTCCTACTATATATATATATATACGTGTGTGTGTGTGTGTGTGTTTGTGTGCGTGTGTGTGTAGAAAATAGTAGAAATTGGACAAATCAGATGAGATGTGAAAAAAATAAATTGAAAAGAGGATAAACCGGACACAGATGAAAGTATTTAAAGTATTAATTTTTCATCTTTATTTCATCGAAATACTTTTTCAATAAGGGGAACTAGATAAACAAGAAGGAGGGGGCTGAATGAAGGAGAGACAGAAAACTGAAATGAAAAAGAAAATGAAAGGGAAAGATAGAAATAGAAATTTAAGTGTCGAAAGATGACAGCAGGATTACTGGCGAGAAATAAGGAATATATTTTTGAAACAATCTGGGCAATGGCTAAACCAAAAGATAATCCAATTTACCAACCCCTCCGCTTGGGCAGGATATGATACAAAGTCAATTTTTAAGCGGAGTTTAACAGGTTTTCCTTCTCCTAGACTAGTTGCCTCACCAAAGCTGAAAAACCAAGTCTGTCCTAATATTTACCCATAGCTGGAGGGAGAATAATTGGATTCATACCTTTCCCAAGGGTATTAGAGCTATGTGAAATCCAATCATTCTCGTCCAGTATTTGAACTTGTGTCGCCTTGTCCATTTTCTACGACGGTAACCATTACACCACGGGCACCAAAAGATAATAGCCTACAGTTAGTATCTAGTGTACGAACTTTAATCAAAGCATAACCACCAGAAAAAAATATGTAAATTAAAATCAAGAAGTAGAAAGAGATGTAAGGGAATGAATGTCTTAGCTTTTATTATAAAATGTATCGTATCCTATGCCAGATTCGATAAGTTTCTACTGTAAAATAATGTCAGCCAGGTTGAGAGAAATATGATGGAAAGCCAGTGCTTTGTTTCATGGTGTTTTTTTTTTTTTTTTTTTTTATCTAGATATGATTTCAGATTATAACAATCAGATATTCTACAATGGATCTGTTCAAAAGTGACCCGGGAAAAATTGAAAGTATGCTTGACTTCTAACTTTAGCGAGAAAAAGAAATCTTGGTCATCAATAATTTTAATTGATGGTTTATAAAACTTTTTTCTAAATTAAGTTGGATTTCGCCAATAAAATATTT
Organism: Sepioteuthis lessoniana; assembly: GCA_963585895.1. NCBI lineage: Eukaryota > Metazoa > Mollusca > Cephalopoda > Myopsida > Loliginidae > Sepioteuthis > Sepioteuthis lessoniana. The sequence goes on along the minus strand of OY757912.1, from coordinate 25,549,501 downwards.
GTCACAAGCATTTAACGGAATTAAAAATATGCCAAAGTATAACGTCTGTAAACGCACTAACAACATAACTACTTCTCATACAGGTGTATGTTCCCTATATATATGTGTGTGTATGCTTATATATATATATATATATATATATATATATATATATATATATATATATTGTGTGTGTGTGTGTAGTAAAGTTATCGACCGTAGTCGAAGGTGCCCCAAAGGTTCCCTTTTCATTAGTTACTACACCAAGAGATAGGGGTAGCCACTAATCCAATCCCAGGATATCTCCACTTTAACTCATAATGCTGAGTGTTAAGCACGGCGGCATCATGTACCATTTTTGAGTCTTTGGTATGACTCGACCTGGCATTGAACCCCGACCTTCAAGGACATTGGCGAACACTCTACTCACTAGATCATTATATTTATATATATTTCAATCACTACTATAATATGTTAGAAAGAGAGTTTATTCTTTTTATTCGTCAGTTTAAACAATTTATGGCCTTATTCTTTGTCCAAAAATAACAGTGAATTTATCAATGCTTTTACATATCTACCTAAAAACAATCTCTGACCAATTTCGCAATATTCTAAATAATTATATTAAAATAAGTACATAAATCGGCATCTATATATTTGTTGTATTTTGATATTTGTGGATTTGAATTATGTTGGTTTAATAAAATATCTTTCTTTTACAATTCATTCAACTTTTACGTTTGACAATCATTTTCTCGTCTAGAAGTACGTTTTGAAATATTGGATCATGGTTTATGATAATAAATAAATATTTGCACTCATTTTTCGACCTTTGCATAACATAAAATCCAAGACCTATCGTGCAATTATTTGATTTGAAATCGCACGGATCTTGTACAGTGAAAAAATTTAATATGGCGTTTGGCCGTAAAAATTTTAATTATGGCTATTTCTAAATTATTGATAATATTTTGAAGGATTCTTGGTTTTATTGGTTTAACATAATAATTGTGAAAACGAGAAAATTATTTAAACTAAATATTAAATTATTGTATTTTATTCCTTTTGAAATGCTTCAATTGGACTAATAATTATGTATATCAAGCATCCTACCTCTCCTTCAAAGTGTAATACTGTCGATATATAACAAAAAAAGAGAAAAATTACGTATACTGGGTGGAACGATAAAATTGTCGTCCTAAAGAAAACAACACTACAGCTTTATTTTAAAACTTTTATTAAAAAAAATCAATTCAAGTAACTTGATTATGTAGCAGAGCTGACATCTATTCAATGTAGCCGCCTTCAGCCTCGATATGGATCCGGATCTTGGAGTATGCCTTTTCCACAAGCGAATACTCGGGCAGATGGCGGCGATCAGGCTGTCTTTGGTAATGTGGGAGGCCATGTTGGTGATGTTCTCGACGTATGACCAAACGAAGTAGTCCAGTTGGTTCAGGTCGGGGGAGGAGATGAGCCAGTGAGGGCCACTTAAATGCACCAGGGGATCGCCACACTCTTCAGCACATCTAGGTACACTTTGGAGTTGACATTCAAGCCGACTTCGAAGATGTGAGTTTGCATGATGTGGCCCGCACTTGAAACCACACCAAAGACCAAAACCGTAGCCGAAAACTCTGTTTTCATTACTCTGGGTACCTCCCTGTTATTCGTGGCAATCCGAATTTGCATTTTGAGGGTGCTGCCAATGTCCCTGTTTTCATAACTTTGATCGGTAGATTGCACGAGTTGTACAGCGGCGCATCTCCCATCTCGCTCGTTGAACATTGTGTCACTTTCAGACATGAAAGAAGGCTCCAATCACTCTTGCGATTTGTACACAACAGGCCAACTAGTAGATGGTCTGCGACAAAAAAACAAAAAAACAAAAAACGAAAACTGGTTTTCATTAAACGGAAATGGAATCATGTCGTCTTTTCTTGGGCGACAATTTTATCATTCCACCCTGTATTTGAATTATTTATTAAATTTTCAAAGATTTCAAAAATTTTTCATTATTATTCATGACTTTATCAGAGTTGTTTTTTTTTCTAGCTCGTGTCTGACGATATATTATTCATGTTTCTAAATAATCATCTATTGAAGTTAAGATCATCAAAATTATTAGAATGACATCACATTCTAAAGAAAGTAATAAAAATGGAACTTTGCAGGAAAAGTCAAAATTTCAAAAATCATTCATAGTTATTAATTCAAGTGAGTCATTATCGAGCGACAATCCACTCATATAACGAAAGTTACCGAAGAAATTCAAAAGCTAATATAACGAACATTGATCTGAATTCATGAAACTATTTCGCTTCAGGTAATTCTTGCCACGGCCAAATACCCAAATTGTCTAAACTTTCCAGACATTTGAGAGCAGAAGTGAATTAGATTCTGCACACCAATCAGTAATGTCCACAAAATATTACGAAAGAATGTGTCAAGAGAATCATCACATAGCCGTCAACAATGGTTTTATATAATGCAATATATTATCCTCAGTTATATTCCTTTTCATCACCTCCAGCTCAGCTGATCTTTCTGAAAATCCATCGACAGTCCTTAAAATTTCCAAAATAATGAATGGTATCATGTCATATTTTGGGATATCTGTATTTGGTACAAAATGTTACTATAAAAATCAGGGAATTTTAAATAATAATAAAAGACACTCAATCATTGTGACATAGATTTAACTGTTTTTTAAAATTATTTTCTCTAGCATAAGCGTACAGTGATAATTTAGACAGTTCAGCCCGACAATTCAGCACACAAAATTGGAAGTACCTTATGCTTCTGCTATGAAAATATTTTCTAAAATAGTGAATAGCTCTCATAGGTATGTATTTTCGCAAGCCCATTGATTCTAGGAGGGTACTACACAAGACTATTTTAGGAAGAGTACAGCTGGTTTGAATTTAGAGTTTCCTTCTCTTAACCTTGTTAATTGACCCAAACTAGAGAGCTTATTTACAATCTACAGATTGAAGTGATCAATAGATTAGAGAATTTTCTAAAGCCATGACTCCGAAGTGAAATACAACAGCGATGTTCACGGTTAAAGTCTACGATTCTATTTTCTAAGCCATTTAAGTCACTGTTATGGGGACATATCCAACCATACCCCAAAGATGGACTCCTCCAATCTAACCATATTCTCCGAGCTTAGCTCACTCGGGGGAGAAAACTTCTCGTTCCTTACGAGACATTTGACAGACGGAGTGCAAGCCGAGCACGGCTAGTACTTAATTTGTATGACTTCCTTTGTATGACTTCGTTTTTCGGCTAATACAATAACGTTTACCTATCACCCGTTGTTTGAGTTGTTCTTCCACCGGTCTTAGCTGAAGACCACAACAGTTACCAATATTTGTACGTTCTATCATACAAAGCCTAAAGATCTTTGACCTAATTTAGATGTATCAGAGTTAAGACTTAAAAGATTTACAAATATACTTCGAAACGAATTAATAATGATTAAATCGCTATATATTTTTCAGGGTCACCTCTTTCATTATCAGCGACAGTTATGGTTTCGCTATTCTCTCTCATACATGTGTAGCATTCTATTGAAACATACAGTTTTGATACTCCATACCCGTAACAAAGACTAGATCAAATTTATGGTAAAATAAAAGAAAATCATTCTAAACGTATGAATTCGGAAATAATTGAGGTAATAAGCAGAGTCTAATCAACCGAGACAGACATCCATGCACGACTAGCAAAGGCATGGACAGATACCGACCTCCATATCAATGCACAGAAGACAGAATATAAGTGCTTTAATCAAAGAGGCATCTCCACACTAAACAGTAGCTCTCTGAAACTAGTTGACAAATTCACCTATCTAGGAAGCTGTGTCTCATCAACCGAGAGAGACATGAACACACGATTACCAAAGACATGGACAGCTATCAATAGGCTATCAGTCATATGGAAGTCAGACCTGCCCAAAAAATGAAACGCAGTTTCTTCCAAGCAGCGGTCGTGTCGATACTGCTATATGGACACTAACTAAACAGATGGAGAAAAAGCTTGAAAGAAACTACACAAGAAAGCTGCAGGCAATATTGAAAAAGTCCTGGAGGCAGCACCCCACAAAGCAGCAGCTGTACGGCTACCTACCACCTATCACAAAAACTATCAAAATTACCTGACATGCAGGACACTGCTGGAGAAGTAACGACGAACTCATAAGTGATGTATTCTGGTGGACCCCTTCACATGGGCGGGCAAAGGCAGGACGTCCAGCTAGAAGCTACATACAGCAGCTCTGTGCCGATACGGAAGCAATGGACAATTGGGAGATGTGGCGAGAGAGGGTCAGGGATATCTATGCAGATGGCGTGATGATGTGATTATGTATAGTTGTGAGGTTTGGGATGGTTGTATAATACAGACTAGTCTGTGGAAAAGGCAGGATCTTAGACCAACTTAAATCATTTGAAATCTCACGAGTAAAGAGAAAGAAAGGCGTAAAAAATACAGAAATCGAATAGAAGGAATAGTGCTAAAAAAAGAGACCTCATGTACCGAAGTAGAAAACAAAGAAGAATGAAGTTGTAATGAAAGAAAAAAAGGAAGAATGGCAGAAAATAGGAAAGATGACGTAGGATAATCTATCTTGTCATTGTTAAATAAAAATCATGGATATTTTGGATATCTGAAATGGCACGTATTACGACAGATTATCTTATAGACCAATACAGAGATGCGGTTTCGATATCATTTACTGTACTATACTTACTTTATCATAAGTAATCCGCAGGTATACGAGGATTATTAAATAAGTTTCCAGACTTTTTTTTTTCGTATGGGAACTTTTATTGATAGTATACACATGAAACCCTAGTCCCCTAGAAGTAATCTCCACAGGCTGCAATGCACTTGTACAGTTCCAACAACTTCTGGAAGGCCCCATGGAAGTCTTCTTGCGTGAGCGTTTCAATGACCTTCGTCACAGCCTCTTTCATCTCCTCATTTGTCTTATAACGACAGCCTCTGAGCTTAGGGAATAACCAAAAGTCACAGAGAGCAAGTTCTGTACTATAGGGAGGCCGATGAACTGTCTTCATGCCCTTCTTGGTCAAATAGTGTGTGACAAGGATGGAGTTGTGGACTGGTGCATTGTCCTGGTGGAAATGCCACTGACCCGACTTGAAAAGTGCTGGCCTCTTCCGATTGAATCTCTCCCTGAACCTCAACGTAGTAACCCTAACCCTAACCCTTTGGCCAATCAACTCTGGTGTATTGACTTCCTTACTCCTCCCACACCTCTCATCTTCCCTTACACACTCCCTGCCTTCTTTGAATCTCTTATGTCACTTAAAAACTGATGCTCGATTCATGTAAGATTCTCCAAAAGCAATCTGAAACATTTCATACATTTCTATGGCATTTTTTGCAAGTTTAAAACACAGTTTTATTGCATATTGTTCTTTTTATGTGTCCTCATGTCCAGATTGCATTTTGAAATTCACCAGCTGTGACAATCAGGCTTAAGGTGTATTCCAATTGCTGCCGTAGCTGTTCATTTGAAGCTGAAATCATAAAAATTGGTTAGCCATCTCATAATATGGATAGCAATAACATTCTTTTTTTTTTAAAGAAATATATATTAATTGAAATTTCTTTAACTTTAGCTTTTTCAGTCTTTGTTATAAAATCATAGAAAAAAAAGTTCACCGAATCAGTAACGATCTCTGATTTTAAATCCAATAAAAAAAGGATATGATGCAATAATGTAGTCTTATTTGGATAAAATAATATCTAAAAATGAAGTTGCACAAGATACATATCGGATAATTAAATAATATTCATCATTTAATTTAATTAAACTACCAAAATAAATTTTATAAAAACAAGTATATTTTGTAACAAACTTTCTTTTTCAATTTAATAATTTCTCACTTTTAAAATAGCAATAACATACTGAATTTTCAAGAACCTACGACAATTTCATATGCCTGGACAAAAAGTCTGGAAACCTATTGAATATTCAACATACTTGAAGATGAAAATGGTCTGACTTAGAAACAATAAAAGTTGTATTTATAATTCACCAGTTCAGTGCCCATTGTATATATTGATGCAGTTGTACTATTTGTTGTATATAAATCAATCGTGACCTCATATCAATATGCAATGATGTTAAAAGTTTTTAAATTGATATGTTACTACTAAATATTCACAGTTGTCAAGTTTTGAATATTTGTTATATTATCATGTTCAAGAAAATTAATCGAATCAACAACCATCATTCATTATCAATACACAAAGCAAACTCCATGATGTTATATTTTAGAGCATTATCTGGAGAAAATTGCATTAAAAACTAAATTTTCACTCGATATATCTTACATATTATTCGATATTATACTTCATTGAACTATCAAAATACATTTTATAACAACAAAAATCATTTTTTCAAAAGTTTTTTTAAGTGTAGTTCATTTTTAGTTTTAAAATTTCTAGTAAACTTATCGACCTTTCAGCGTAAATAAGCACATATTATCATGGTAATGAAATGCCTTATCAGTTAGTTCAGAGATGAGGGTACGTAGTTCCCTAGTGTAGTTGACCAATTCACCCTTTAAAAGAATAAGATAATACTGATAAAAAAAAAAGGAAAAATATGACGACTTGAGTTTTTCAACGTCAATTAAACAGATCAGTATCAGTTGACTTGAGAATAGATAACTTGAATCTGTGACTTGTTTGTTTTTGTCCAAGTTAATCATAATCTTTTAGAGTTAAAATGTTTTATTTCCCATTTTTTGTGATGTGACCAGAGTAAACATTTAGGTATTAGAGACACTTTGGGAAATTATGTATTAAATTCTGTTTGAAGATTGATACCGTAATATGATAATGTAGAGTGAGAAATCAATAGCGGACCTTATTTGAATACGTTGTAAAAATAATAGAACAATCATTAAATTGTGTTTCGCTTAGTCTTGGACAACTTATTAAAGCTGCGAAAAATATTACAGTTTTGAGTCAAACTTAAAAACACAGTTTTTGGAAATAATTGTCGTCTGCACAAATTCTAATCTGATGAAGGCAAAAGCATATAATTATTTTGATCAAGACTACCTCAGTCCATGGGCTGAAATATTACATAGGTTGTTCGTCTTACCTATATAGTACGTTAAAAAGTAGACTGACAGAATGGCATCACATGCAGCACACAGTGAGTTTGGAGGAATGGGTTACGAAACGAATGTTATTCAGTTAGCTATATGAACAGTTCAATTGGGTATTTTTTTAGTGCTAAAGCAAATATAACCATTTTTTTAATTATAGTATTTCATTATGTTTAAAATAAAATTAATTCAGATGTTTGCCGTGAGTAAGCTTCACGTCATTGTGATACTAAATTATATCTGATGGGGGTCATCCAGTTCTGGGAATCATGTGAATATAGAGTACCACTTAAATACCATTACTCCCAGGTTCAGTCTGAGCTTGATTCGTAATACTTGTTAGAGCATATTTATTAATAGAATAGGTCTGTTTGCAAATTTTCAATATCCATTGAAACCATATGAAACATAAAAATTATCTTATGAAACACCGACACAAAAATGTAAATGAAGACGATTCCCAAACCTCTTGGTATAGAATAACCTTAGGGGGAGTGAAATGCAGTTAAAATCAATCATTCAATCAATCCAGTCTCTTCCTTATTTTCCGAATATTTCAAAAGTTCAATTTTTCACTGGTGGAAATTAGTTTGGAATTCAGAGTTTTCCGTCTTCTAGATTAGATACCAGTAAGAGCATCAGGTATGGCGAACTATTTACTCCTATCAGAAAGAAAATGGATGGATTCATGCCTTTCTGGTCGATATAAGCGTGAAATGAAGCGCAAAAAGATATGTTCAGTATTTGAACTCACATCCGGTTCTGTTTCCATCAGTTACGATAACTGCACCAAATTCAGATGGGAGATGGAAATGCTTCTCAAAAACTCTACTTGGCTGTATAATACACTGACTACTCTGCAGAGGGGTAAGACCTCCCAAGCAAGTTTCCTGTATATGACACTAAACGATCTGATGGTAAGGTTCCACTAATGCTGGAGCTTTGTGGAATGCCGAATACTCCTTCATTGCCATCACTCCAAGGTCCACTCTGGTTTGGAGTAGTAGCATCTGATAAGTTCCTATCTATGGGTCAAAATAACAGTGTACTTATGCTGAACTGAAAAGCTTGAAATAGAACAGTTTTGACATTTAACATGCGCACTTATGCTAAACTGAACTGCTTGAAATAGTAATGTTTTTGTATGCTAAACTAGATTGTTCGGAATAGAACTGTTTTTGACATTGAAACTGTACTTTGCATAAACTGAATTGTTTGAAATAGAACTGTTTTGACATTTAATTGTGTAAACAAAAACTCTACTTATTCTCAACTGTATTGTTGGAATTAGAACTGTTTCACTAAACTGAATAGCTTTGACAATTAAACTGTGCACTTATGCCAATCTTAATTGCTTGAAATAGAACTGTTTATTTGTTTAAAATGGATTTGAGATTAAATTACTTACAAAGGTGGATATGCCATAAACCCAAGCAAACAATCTACTTATGAATTTACGAAGACATTATCTGAATAATCAATGTATTAGTGGTATCTTAAATTCCTGCATTTTTTAGAATTAATTGAACCCTGTAGAAAGACTAAAGTATAGTTTACTGTGAGAGTTAAACATTCAATAGAAATAAAACTTGAAAAACTTAAATTAATGTAAAAGTTGTTTTTACAACGCAACACTTTCCTTTACGTCATGGAAATAAATTAAAACTTCAGTTGAAATATTCTGAAACGCTGAAAAGTATACGAGCACTATTGTTCTATTTATCATAGGCGAATAGGCTGTCAAATAATCGGAAAAAAATTATATAGTAAAAATATCTTTCGGAAAGGCATGCATCCAGCTATTTTCTCTCTAGGTAAATAGTGGAGAATGAGTACTTTAATCTTGGTATGAAAACTGTTCTAAGTAAAAGGAAAACTCAGAAATGAAATCAGCTAAAAACCACTTATAGATTGACCTTGTTTCACATTCTGCTCATCCAGAGGGATTGGGTAAATAGATATGAATGTGTCTTGACGTAAACATTCTTTTAAAGAAGAATATTTCAATTGAAATTTCTTTAACTTTAATTTTTTCAGTTTTGTTATGAAATCATAGAAAAAAAAAGTTCACCAAATCAGTAACGATCTCTGATTTTAAATCCAATAAAAAAAGGACATGATGCAATAATGTAGTCTTATCTGGATAAAATAGTATTTGAAAATGAATTTGCACAAGAAACATGTCAGATAATTTAATAATATTCACCATTTCATTTTATTGATCTATCAAAATAAATTTTATAAAAACAAGTATTTTATGTAAAAAACTTTTTTTTTCCAATTTACTAATTTCTCACTTTTTAAATGTCTTCTAAAACATTCATAACTATTGTCGATATTTTCTCGTTCGCAAAGCATGATAAATATAACAGTGTCCTAGCTATGACACTAAACTGAATCCACTAATAAGACTCCAATAAGAGATCTTTGGAGAGTGTATAGTATTCCTTCATTGCAATCACTTCAAGATACACTACGACCCAGAATGGTAGTACCTGTCATGGTTCTACTAATAGATCAAATAGATTTGTTTGCCTTTTTTTGTCATACTCATGTCGTGCTACCAGCACGGATCTCCCGGACATTCTCTCGCCCCATCCCTTCTCGATCGTATATTCCTCCCGGTAGTTCTTCAAGGCTATGTGCTGTATCGGCCCAGAGCTGTTGTATATAGGTTCTAGCTGGTCGTCCTGCCTTTGCTCGTCCATGTGACGAGGTCCACAGGGGTATATTACTTATGAGTCTGTCCATACTTCTCCAGCAGGGTCTTTTGTAACCGATCTATAATGCTTTATCCCATATAATTATGTGCTAACTTATGTATTAAAAAAATTAACTGAATCAGTCTTTTCTAAGCAATTATTATCATTATTTTCTAAAACTTATAATACTTTAAAAAATTTAGTCTTAAAAAAGTGTTGGGGTACCCCTTATAGATGGACTCGTCCTCATGTGACATATACCAACAGAACTCTCTTCTGTGCAGTCTCATTCTCAGTGCAGTCTCAGAGGAGTTTCGGCGAGCCGTTACCAAGAGCTGTAATATTCCTGATTGTTGAGCTGAGGAGCGGTTTCTCCCAGCTATTGTTTGTGTATGTACTATTTTCCTTCAATATATTTCTTATCAAATTTTTCTGAGTCGTGTCATTTGAACCTCCCCTTGACCATAACACAAAGGAAACGCGTAAAACTACTCGACTGCAACGCAAACTACTTATTGAATAGGAAAAGTCATTTGCGTATTTTTCTTTTTTTAAAAGTTAGCATAACTGTACTTTATTAGGGGTGCATCAAGCTTTTCATAATCTATAGCTGGTGTCTCCAGCAGTCTCAATCCGAAGGCCACGATGTTGAACTAAGAATAGTCTCTGGCCACGATCAAAACAGGGTAAAAAAAAGCAATTAAATTCACAAAACAACAGCCACAATTATTAATGAAACATCTGATGTTGTTTGCAATCAGAAAAAAAAATCAATATCACGTTTAAATTTACAGTTTGATAGGACGAGCATATCAGTCAAGTTGAGAAAACATCGTAAAAGAGTTTGTGGCCATGATCTTAACAGGGTAGTAAAAAGCATATAAATTCACTAGGTAACAGCCAAAATTCTTATCTGATGTTTTCAATCACAAGAAAAATTCAATAGCAAGTTTAAACTTACATTTTGATAGGACGAGTATATCAGACACGTTTTGAACACATTGTAAACTTGGTATGCATCCTTTTATAGAACCACTATTCTCAGCAGTATTTCGTGCCTGATATACTGTCTGGTTTTTAAGTGTCGACGATAAGGATGCAAATCATCCACATGGAAACATGGTTTTATACGAAATCTAGGATATGGCAAGTTGGTGACTTGCAATGTAAATCTTCTGAACCCTCAAAATCAATGAGTTGCATTGTCAATTGTAAGTTACTTCTTCACAGTCGACATCAAAAGGGGAGAGAACATTTTGAAAGACGGGTGAAGGACCGCAAGGATAGACCTTGAGAGTAAAGGGTCATAGAGACTCCTGGTTTAAAAAGTGTAAAAAATACGACTCAGAGGATTAAGAATCGTTCAGTTCATAAAGGATTTAGTGTGAATAATCAAAATATTCAGATCAAGCAGAAAGTAAAAAAAGAAAAGAATATACGATGAAAACTGAAAAAAATTACATGATCTAGGGGAAAAAAAGAAAATGGTAAGAAAAAGACAAGAAAACAAAAAAAAAAAGAAATGAAAGAAAAAAAAAACAATAATGATAATCTAGACAAGAAGAAAAAGAAGGAAAGAGGAAAATATAGGAGAAAACCTGTGGGAAAAGAAAAGGGAAAAAAGGAGGAAACGTGTTGATGATGAATTAAAGGAAAAAGAAAATAATAACATGAAGGAAAGAAAAGAAAAGTTAGAATTATTAAGACTAGAAAAAAAAGGATCATATTTTAAAAGAAGACAAAAAAAAAAAAGGAATTTGACACCGATTAAAACAGAAAAGAGTACAAAAGAAATATTCTATTTATTTATTCATTTATTGTTCATTGATTTTATGCCGCCACGGGCAATTACGCCTTTTAATCTTTTATCATATCAACATTTTAAAAAAAGGAATATTTGCTTAGAACATATACAGTATTGACACAATATCTGAACATACATCACATTATGTTATAGAATTCATCCGATAGTTCCTATGCCGCCATAAATTATTGTTATTAGCATTTTTTTTTTCTGAATTCATTCAATTTAATCTTTACATTTTCTACACTGTTTATGTTTTTGATCTGATTCAGCAATTTCTTCGAAAATATAAAACTTTATAAATAAAAAAAACAACGTTTATGTCAGTAGACATTGTTTGTTTTTTTTTTTTAACTCTGCCTTGATAATAAATTTCTTGTTTGAGGAGGAATATAAAATGACTACTATAGTTAGTTTGGTTTGGTTTGGTTTGGTTTGTTGGGTTTCATGGCATATCAACCTTTGTAGGTTATTTAACGACAAATCCATTTTTATGTAAATAATCTGTTCTATTTAAAACAATTCAGTTTAGCATAAGTACACAGTATAATTGTCAAAAACATTTAATTTCAAACTATTCAAGCAATTATATGTAAAAATTCAGTTAAGTGTAAATTCAGTTTTAATGTCGAAAAACAGTTCTATTTGAAATAATTCAGTTAAGCATAAGCACGCAGTTTAAATGTAAGTACGGTTAAATTGTCAAAAACATTTCTATTTCAAGGGGTACTCCTCATTTCCAAAAGCTCCAGCACTGCTGAAACCTCCCCATCAGATTGTTTTTGTCATATCCAGGACACTCGTTGGGGGGTGGTTCTTACCCCTCTGCAGAGAAGCAGTCAGTGTATTTTACAGCCCCAGCCGACTGGGCAAACTATAGTTAGTATGACGCGGTATAAAATATTTATCCCAAGACGGGAATTTATTTTTCGCACGTGTGCAGACGGGGCAGCCTGGCACTTGATCCCTCACAGAATAAGTTCCTGTTAAGATTCCCTTTTTGGGCGTAGGGAAACTGGCAGATTAAGTGGGGGTTAATTTGGGGCTAGACTGACCGCCGCTGGCAAGGGGTTTCCAAATTTCACGTTACACACACACCAACCAGGCCACTACCTCTTCCTACCCCTTGGATAATGGAAGATATGGGCCTCTAGGTTTTGATATAATAATATTAATTATCGTGGTCGACAATTCCAATCTCCCGTGTAATATTTTCAAAGGGCGAATAGGACATTTCGCGAGAATAAATAATAAATTCAGGCGAATGAAGCTGAAAAGGAACATACAATAGATAACTTGATAGGCAGACAACACAATGAATAAATTTTGACACGAGGAGAGATATAAAATATAAAAAGATTTTTAATACAGGCGGACACACATATTTAACGTGTCGGATATATTATCAGCGGATAATATCAAATATACAAATGTCTTTCTTCCTTATTCTTTTCTTTCTTCCTTCTTTAAATTGAGAGAGAGTTCTTGTCCAAGATCTCTATTTCGCTTCCTCACTCGGAGTTTAGCATGGGAGTCGCCCGTGTGTTCATGGCGACCTCCGTTCTCTAAACTGATTTCTTTCTTTCTATTTCCACTGACGAAGAAAAAAGCTACTTCCGTTTTTAGGGTTCTGGCCAACCATTCGACCTCTTTCTCTTTCCTTCGCCCTGTCAGGCGATTCGTTCGGACTATTAACGCTTCCACCCGGGTGAAGTTACGGGGTACAGATAGCCTGACCTACATTCTTTACTTTCTGCAACAGGCCGGCCGAAGTTGACCTACATTCATTATTCCTCTTTTAACGGTCAGTCTTGGGCAGCCTGTTAATTCAAACACGGAGGGGTAGGGGAAATTCCTTATTTCTCATCTCTAAGTGTTAGACCACGTGACATTAGGGATTATTTAACTTTTATGTTTTTGGACCCAAAAAGTATATTCTATATATTTTATAATTAGATATGCGCATATATATTCTCAATGACAATTCATTTATATCCATATGTATAGTTACATTTGATGATAGTATAAAGTAGTTTGATTCCATCACAAATCATTTTTAATGATTTCATAACACTTGGTATATCATTTTTGAATATTAAAAACTAAACAAGTATCATTATTGAATCCTGAGAAACACAGGATTATGTTGACTGTTTTGTAGAATAATTGCTACGGATTGGGACTTACATAAGTCCATCTGTTAAAATGTATCTAGAATATTTACTATTTTTAAGTTCTCTAATAAACGAAAATAAACTACCATAACAAATGCCTTGTAAGTTGAAACATATATTAACTGCATCATCACCTTCAATCAAATATTAATCTATACTATCAATACTTTCCAAAACATTAGATAAAGTTGATTAAACATTGACATAACTATGTTGATTCCAATTTAAATCATCCGCTATGAAATGCGATATGTGATATTAAATCATTTTTTCAAAAACATGATTCAAGTTACATGTTAGAGAAAGTGGTCGGTAATTACACCTTCAGACCAAAACTGTCAATTTCGTAAAAGAAACGAAAAATATAAAGCTTGGAAATTTAGAATTACATCAAGTATGAAAAACTATCAAAATTTTTATGTTATCAAATGAATATGAATTATGGAACTTTTTAATGTAGTGTAATCAAAAATGCTATTTTCCAAACATACAAGCTCATATCTAGTTCTATCTACTTCTCAAATAATTTATTTAATGCATTTATAAATTTAAATAAGACTTTCATTTGATAAATATTTTTTATATATATTTTTGGATATATTTCGTGAGGTCCCCTTCCTTTGCAAAAATTCAACGTGGGTAAAGTTTATGTCATAGGCTTTTTGTTTTAGAAAATCCCTAATTATTTTGTATTCTCATAATAAAGATACCGTAGTAGACCGGGCCATTGGCATGAGGATTAGAGTGTTCGCTATTGATCTGGGAGACCAAGGTTCAATCCCAGGTCAAGTAATACCAAAGACTCAAAAAATAATACTTGATATCGCATTGCTTAATAGCATTATAAGGTAGGGATAAAGGGTAAAGTGGAACAATCCAGGGAAGGGAGTAGCGCCCTCTCCTACACCTTGGTGTAGTAGCTATTGAAAGGGTAGCCTTCGGGTCAACCTCGACTATGGTCGCAAACTAGTAGACATAACTCTGTGAAAGAATGAGCAGATTGAAAGAAAGTTGCAATTACACCTGCTTTGTCGGCTGGTATGTATGTTAATCATTATTTACTGTACAAATTAGTTTTTTTTTTACCTATTTGAATAATGGTTAACGGTTATTTTTTAAATATTTTTAACACTTTTATTTTAAAGTTTTAATCTTTTTTATTTACTTCTGATTTTTCATATTCATTTGATGACTTAAAGAATTTTGATAATTTTTTCATACTTGATATAATTCTAAATTATTTCCGAGCTTTATCTTTTTCGTTTATTTTACGAAATTGACAGTTTTGGTATGAAGGTAATTTTCTAATAGATCTCCTAGTTTAGAAAATGTGATTTGTCCAGAAATATTTTTATCCTTGATTTTATATTTTTTAAAAATTAATTCGGCCCATATTTCATTAATTTCTAGTGTTAGACTTTTATTCATTTTTAATATTTTAAATTTCCGACATTATCTCTTCCGTATATTTAGACCAATTTTATATTTTTTTATTGATTTAATCAACTTCCGGTTTCATATTAACCTCTTTTTCTATAGTCAGATTTACTTAACAATGCTTTTAACTTTAGCTCTTTTTTAAAACATTTATTATTTAAAAGTGAGTTTTATCTAATCTATTTCTCAACAGTTTAAATCACATCTAAAACAAATACATTCTTTTTGATGTAAACAGATAAAAATATTAGTTGCTTTTTTATTCTAAAATATTGACTAACTTCATTTCCACGAAACACAAACAAATGATTGATCCAATCTCAAATTAAAAAAATAAAAAAAACTCTTGCCATTATTATATTTTCAGATGTGTTTGGGATAGATAGTACTTTATGTGGCTCTAAACCAGGCCATAGGGCTAATGAATAGAATGTTTGCCAATGGTCCGGGAGACATGGGTTCAATCCCAGATCTAGTCATACCAAAGACTCAAAAAATGGTACTTAATGCCACCTTGCTTAACACTCAACATTATAAAGTAAAGATCAAGGGTAAAGTGGAGCAATCCATGGACTGGAGTAGCACCATCCCCTTTTACCTCCGTGTAGTAGCTATTGGAAAGTAGCCTTTGTGCCAACCTCGACTATGGTCGCCAATTTTACTAGACTGGCTCATTGGTCTAGTGGTAGAGTGTTCGTCAATAGTTCGGGAGACCTGGGTTCAATCCCAGGTCGCGTCATACCAAAGATTTTTAAATGGTACTTGTTAACTCCTTGCTTAACACTCAACAATATAAGGTACGTATCAAGGGTAAAATGGAGCAATCCATGGAAAGGAGTAGCGCCCTCATCTACTCCCCGGTGTGGTAGCTATTGAAAAGGGTGCCTTTGGGCCACCATCACCTACAGTTGCCAACTTTACTTACTTATTGGGCTCTAGCTGTTAAATCTCTTTTATATTTAAATTTTCATAGATGTATATCCATAATATAGTAACAAAATCGTTGTTAGAATCCACCATTTCTAAAGTCAAAGATTCAGCTTTTTCTAACCATTTAGATATTTTTAAGAGCATATTTACACCATATGTATACTCCAGAAAACTTGTACTTTTTTACAATACTTTCTATATTAATTTGGAATGTAGTAATTTTTAATTTCTATTTCTTTTAGATTTTCTACAGACAAATGCATGTCAGTAAGGAAAAAATATTTTCTATTTTTCAACAATAAATTTTAGACCTGGTGTTTTCTTTCCCAACAGATTTTGAAAATATTATTCTTTCTTTTCATAACCCTTTTAAATGTTCGTTAATGTTCATGGATTTTCCCCTCATTTTCTGTTTTTCAGTTTTTTGGTTCTGTTTCCTTTTATTTATTACATATTTCTTTTTAAATGCAGTTTTTCTTTCTGTTCAAGACACGTTTGGATCCATCCATATATTTTTTCTCTTTCATTTTCGATATCCCTTCCAAAATTATTATATTAAATAAATTTAGCATGATCATTATTAGTATGTTTCTGTTATCTTTCTCCAGACGTACAGCTCCTTCTGATATCCTTTTTTGATTTTCTTTATTAATTGAAAAAAAAGTACTTTGATTTAGATTTGTGTTGTTTGAACTATATTTCTATTCTCTTATATTTATGTCTAACAAAGCCATACATTTTGTAAGCATTCTTAGATGTATTTCCCACGATTTTGTTCATTATTTTTTATTGTTACATTCTGGTAATATCTGCCCATTATGTAGAAATTACTTCTTAATTTTTTTTTTCCTGGTGTCCATTCATTGTTTTCAGTTATTTTTTTATATAATTTTTAAAATTATTTTTAGAAATTTTTACTTCACCATTTTTTTCTCTACCTAAATGATTGATTTTTCTTTTATTATCGCTTCGAATTTAAAAGAAATTAACTTTTCCATTTATGCATTTTGTCAAAAATTGCTTTTGTGTGACCTTGTGACCCACGCACTTAAAACGCTCCGATCAGTCGCAACATTAACAATTTATTAGGCATTTTTTGGTTCATGTTCATTCCGCAAATAGAAAATGTGTCCACACCTTTTTTTAATTAGGTGATGTTAAAACATTTTTTTCTACTTTTTTCTAACAAAGAATAATCTTGCATGATAGCTAAAGGGATTACTGGTATGAAAAGGATTCAATGCAATTGTAAGTGCTTTTAGGTAATATTCGTACTAACATAATTACATTCAAATCACTTATATGAATAAAAGATGTTATAAAAAGGAATATATATATATATATATATATATATATATATATATATATATATATATATATATATATATATATATATATATATATATATGTATGTATGTGTGTGTGTGTGTGTGTGTGTGTGTATAAATCATGCTTCATATTTGTTTTTGTTTTGATTATCTACTCGTAATTTTGAGTGTTCATGTTCAACAATTTCCTTAAATTTATTCTTTAGATTTTGTTCATTAAAGAAAAAAATTGTAAAAGAAAAGGTGAAATTGGGAGTTCTTGAAAAGAAACGCCAAAGTTCCCTTTAAAAGTAACCGCTGCAATAATAAGAAAAGGAAAGGCAAACAAACAAGAAAAAAATAGGAAGAAAAGAAACAATAAAATGAGAAACTAAAAAGAATGAATGGGGGAAATTCGATAATGGTAATGCTAAAAGAAAATAGAAAACAAGGGAATATATTTAAGAAAAAAAAAAAAAAAAAGAGAACTGAGATTAGATTTTTCGCACTGGCGATTTGTCAATGAAAAGTACAGCACGACTTTAAGGACCAAATGAAAGATTACGTTTTTCAGAAAATACTGAGTTTATTGTATAAACGATTTATATCCTTTCATAACTCATATTTTTCTTATTATTTGTATAAAGAATTCACATTCTTAATGATTAAAAGCTTCACTTTGTGTTATTGTGATATACCCCATGATGCCACAACAATCGCCCCCACGTCACTATAGATAGTGGCTGACTAGATAAACGAGTCTAGTTAGTAACCGTTATTGTCTGTATCTACGTAAATATTTACTGCTGTAAACCTTATATCATTTGTGTTTTTCATTTCTGGCCCTTCATGATCACATAACTTTCTTAATTTCCTATTGTGACGGCAAATTGACTAAAATCCCAAAACGGGACTTTATTTTCGCACGTGTGAAGACGGGACAGGTTGGCACTTGATCCCCTATGGAATAAGTCCTCGTTCAGAGTTTTTCTCTCAGGCATATAAGAACTGGCATATTACGTGAGGGATTAATTTAGGGCCAGACTGACCGCCACTGGCAAAGGGGTTCCAAATTTCACACTATTACACACCCACGAGGCCGCTAAACTTATTCCCCCTAGACAACAGAAGAATATGGACCTATAGGTTTTTGTCGTAATAATATTCTATTGTAGTAGTCCGCAACTCCGGTTTCCCGTGTGATATTTTAAAGGAATTTATAGGACAATTCTAAGCAAGATAACATAAGGCGAATAAAAGCTGAAAAGAAAGCATGAAGTAACAACATAGACCACGTGGTAACATAAAAAATATATGATTCCTTTACTACAGTTATATACACTTTCGAAGTGTCAAAACATATAATAATTGGACAGTCCACGAATATAAATGTCTTCTCTTGACTTTTGTTTTTCTTCAAATTGAGAGACAGAGAGAGTGGTATACAAAATTTGGGTATAAAGGAGAAATGTCCCCAAAGTTACTTATCTTATTTTACGACGGGGTTCCACTGGAGAATCGTTCTTCTTTCACGGGCTAATAGATTTTGTTCTATTTTTTTTACACTGGCTTGAAGAAACTGGGGTCCCTCATGTCTCAGATATTCTTTTGTCTTTAACCCGGAATACTGGCTTTGACTCGTCTGCCCGCTACAAATCCTGCCAAACAACTAATTTTCTTATTATTTACTTCCGCTGAGGGGGGGAGTCCCCACTTCCGTTTTGGGGTCCCAGCCAATCATTTGGTTTCTCTCTTCTCCCCCTTGGTGTCCGGCGACCTGAGGTTACTAAGTACCAACACCTGTTGATACCCCCTCTGTGACCTACATTCTTCCTTGACGGTCACTTTTTTTGACGGCTAGATACTGTTAATTCAACGGGAGGATAGTATTAATCTTACCTCTATCGTCTCCGTGGGCTATCACTATCTTTCTTTCATAATTGGATTTTAAAGTTTATGTGACTCTAATCATTAATATGAAAACGAAAGCGATGTGTTGTTGTTTTTTTCAAGCCTGTCGACAATTTTTCATCATGAAAATACTTGACACAATATTTCCGGAATGACACTGCAGAATCTCACTTACTTGTGATATGGAACTTTAGTACATCCACGATATTCCTCTGATCCCTCACTCATGAATTTTTTTTAAATTTTAACTTTGGGCATTTTCTTAATTAAAAAAAAGATTCAATTTCGAAATCGGAGTAGAAATTGTATTTCAAGATTTATGGCATCAAAATATTTGTGGCATTTATTCTGTGTGTGGGTGTGGGTGAGCGCCAGTCAGAGGATTCCTTTGTCTGTTTCGGCGGGAAACCCACGCAACGGCCTTGTGCGGGAGATTTCTTACGAGACCGGAAGAAGATGAAAGGTAGGTTCCCAGAGCACGGAGAGGAGTTAGCGACAATCAGGGAAATGCAGGTCATTGAGAGGTGTCTGCTGAGGGCGGAGTTGGGACTTGTGGACTCAGAAACCAGGTCAGTGAGCGCGAGAGAATATCAGCGTTCTTGGTAGCTTTGTAGAAATTTCGTCCGAATACACGCACGCGATAACCACTGGATGCAAGAAAAAGTGCCAACATTTTCCCCTTCCTACGCTGAGGGCTAACGCAAGTCCGTTCTTGTTTGTCTTCTTTCTTCCATTCTCAGTTATATATGTTATATCTGTTGTATATTTGGGAAACGTGAAATTCCCCTGGACAGAGATGAGATAAACCATTAGACTATTGAATGGCCATGAGCTGATAGAAGAAGTTAAGTTAGTGGGGACCCGCCATGTCGGGTATATTGTCACATATTTAATATATATCATTTCTATTGGAATATCATACGATGAAAATAAATAATATTATTATCATTTGCCATCAATCTTAGTAGAACAAAAGTTTTAAAAGTAAGTAAATAATAATATAAATTTAAATAATTTTCCTATTGGTAACAAATGGATTTAAGTTTAACTTTATTTACAGAGATTCAATGCTGCAAAATTTGGTAAAATAATCTATATATGTATAAGTACCTGTTTAATCCTGATATATTTATCATATTTACCAACCCCTCCGCTCGGGCAGGATATGGCACAAGGTCAATTTTTAAGCGGAGTTTAACAGGTTTGAATTCAGAGTTTTCTTTCTCCTAGACTAATTGCCTCAGCTAGGCTGAATAACTCAGCCTGTCCTACTATTTACCCATATATGGAGGGGGAATAACTGGATTCATACCTTTCCCAAGGGTATTAGTGCTATATGAACTGCAATCAGTCTCGTCCACGATTTGGACTCGTGTCCCCATGTCCATTTCCTACGACGATAACCATTACACCATGGGCACATATTTGATTTTTTATAGTACAGTCAAAATAAATTAGGTAGTGGATGAACGAAATGCATAGATGTTCAGCAATCATACTTTGATTGATTAAAATACTTTTTAATTTCATTAGTTTAGGAATTAAAGTTTATAATATACCAGACATTATTTTCCGTTCACCCTAATTGACAGAAATGATATTCAAGAACATACTTAATTATAAGGATGACATCAATAATAAGGGATGTTATGTAATGCAAGAAAAATCTATATTGGTTTAAATCGCGTTTAAGAGTGATTTCAGAGTAAACTAAACTTGTACTAAATAATTTAAACACTTTTTATAACAATTATTAAAAAAATATCTTTTTACGACGATTTTGAGTGGGAAAGATTTTACACAAAATGAGTAAAATTAATTTTAGCAGGGGTATATCACTGTGGTATCATCGTAAATTCATGGAATCTGGCCTCGAAGTAAACTCACGTCAGGCTATTAAGTATAATTTCAGACTAATAGCCTTAGGAAAGGTTTGAACCCCTTATCCTCCTATCTATGGGTTATATGGTAACACGGCTGTTATTCTACAAGGATGTCTTTGGCACTTACTAAACCATGGAGGTTAATATGCCAGCAGGAAAAATAGTTAAAACCAGTTTTTTTTTTCAAAGAATTGGATGATGTGTATATGAAGAGATATGAAATGCAAGACTGAATAATATGCTCCTTTCGGATTTATTCAAGTAAGCAATCGTCTCATTTATATCAACTGAATGCCACAATCTCAGAAACACTTCTACCCTGATCATAAGAGATATATGCCCTAATTTTCCATTACGAGAATGAAAGACAGCTTATTTTTTTATATGAATAAGCAAAAATATCCAAATGCATTTGGAAGGTTTAATGCATTGATCATATTTATATTTAGAATATCATTTATTCTGATCCTTGCAGATTTCTTTCAAAAGAATTTACATTGAGAAAAGCCAAATTGCCTGAAGCGGCACTTTTTTCTTAAGAATGTCATAAAGGTAAAGAGTTCTTTGATGGCAGGATTATGAAATTGCTTTAAAATATAACTCAGTGAAAAAAGGGAACAAATTCTTCAATGAACTAAAAAAAAAACGAAATAAAAGTATGTTAATTTTTAAAGAGAACGATTATTTTTTCTCTTAAGCGACGCAAAAAATAATTTTTCCTTATCCAAAAGTAGATTGATGAACGAATGAGATTAAAAAATAAAATGAATGAGAAAGAAAACAAAGCTGGTCAAGTACTTCGAACGTATGTACTCACTTCCGTATTCACAAAATAACTATCTAAAATCACCCACTTCATCATGGAGACTAACTGCTTTAAACGGAAATATATATATATATATACATATATATATATATATATATATATATATATATATATATATATATGTGTGTGTGTGTGTGTATATATATATATATATATATATATATATATACTATTATTTCGATCAAACTATCATTTATTATAAGATTTTGGTAAAGATAATATATGCATGAGCACTTAAAAAATAAAAGCGTGATTACAGAAAAATTCTTCCTTTGATAAACCATTAGTTTCAACTAGAACAAGGGAATCTCCGAGACACACACACACACACACACACACACACATATATATATATATATATATATATATATATGAACTGGGTGTGAATCAAAAGTTTTGGAAATTTTTGTCAACAGAAGACACAATTCGGCAGTTCTTGATGTTTCTTCAGAAGTCTTGAATATGACAAAGCACTCGCTGTATTTTGTCTCCATGGTTTGGAGCAAGGCCTCGTTTTCCATGTTTTAAATCTACCTAGTCTTGCCTTATCATAGAAGTTATGGAAACTCATGCGAAATTTCATGATATGTAAACTTTGCCTTGACTTTTTCCTCTAATACTCTTTTTCGATTGCTTCCAAGGCGTGATCGTTTAAAGCAAATCTTCTTGAATTAGACTATACTGGATATTTATCTTAGCGGGTTTCACATCAAACATCAATTCACCAACCTTTCAGCTGACAACCAACCTAGATACTGACAAGTAGTTATCTGGTATTAAACGGCTTTTTAACGCCATCTACAAGCACCAAATTAGGACGTAGTAAAATGATGCCAAAAAATCATCACATTAATATATAAAGCATAATGTTATCCAGTGGGAATTTCTATTCTGTCAGTAAATATGTCATTCAAATACTTAAAGAAAAATATCTTTGTTTTCTTATGCCCTCTTCAATGCTGACCAGTGATACTTATTTATATTTTTCATTACTTTGCTCCTTGAACTGACCACAAAAAATAGAATGAAAAATAAGTATACATTTTTTCTATGCGTCTATGCAGATATTATCTTAGTTTACACAATTAATGTTTGATTTAGTATCTCATTTACAATAAAAGTCTTCAAACACATTTTTCGGATCATTAACTTTACAACTTACTTCAGTTGTTAAATTCGTGAAGAAAACGAGTAACGTTCTCATGCTTGTGTGGATATAAAGCCAACACACATATGGTTAATTTTAAATATCTATACTATTTATTCATTATTTATTTAGAAATACATGTATTTATTTGCTAGAAACATCCGGTAACACGCCCAGGACACAAACTGTACAAAAAATAAAACCTGGAAGCCATCAAACACTTAGCCGAACAATTGCAACAGAGATGTGAATATCACGGCATTGGGGATTTTCAAAATCATCATTACACAAATCAATAACTCACGATATAAAATGGTGATAGAATATTACGTATATTTAATCTGTTGTATATGTAAGAAGTAATATGAATAAAAATCATCCGATCTCTGATTACCCAAATCGACGAACAATAGGAACTATATTCAGAGAGAATTGTTGTTCATTTGTTTTGTTAATTTTACAACTGTTCAACACTATTTGGGATTTGATATGATGAAGTCACTTTAAAAAATTATGATCTCTAATTCCAAAAGGTGTAAAATTGTGGCTTTGCAATCTTTCACAGTCTACAGATAGAACAAAAACAATGTATTTCCAAAAGGAATTATCGCAGAGTGAAACGCAGCAGATGAGATCCACATTTGAAATTGAATAACGGAATCTATTTCCAAAGACGATGAAATTTACACTAAGAGCAGTTATTTAAACAATTACGTGAAGTTATTTTGCGTTTGGGACTTTTTCAGCCTTCTGGTTTCAATGGATTTTCTTTAATAATTTTCGGCTCTCGATTTGACTCTCCAATTTGGGTCTAAGACCGTTCCTCTGGGATTTACAGACTACAGCTGTCTTTCGTCTTAGGTCATCAACTGTAATTGCAAGTTCCCATATCCGAATCCAGCTTTGGGTTACTCTGGATGGTCGTTCAATTAATTTGCTTAATACGCAGCATCAGTATATTCATATTTGTTAAAAACCATTTCAAATATAAATCTCTCAGTTTACAAAATTGGCAACTAGATTATTTTGGCACGCTTTTTCCCAGCCCTAAAAACACATTTACATAAATGGTGGAGGATATTATATAATGACAGTAAGATACGAAACTGATAGACACTCCATTACCCCCAACCAATACATTCACTGAGATATTGCGATGTGCCAAACCTTTAAGTTGAGAATATGGTTGTTTTTTTTTTTTTGGTGCATTTAAAGTAATGACAACCCGTGTAGGGTTACTGTACATTTGTCTTCGGTTTGATTTAATATCAAAACTATATTTGCAGAAGAAAATTAGTGGTACAATGTATGCCAAAGTTTTGAAAATGAGGTTGATCCTTTTCCAAAGGGCATTAGTCTAAGAGTGAACGAACTAGTATTACAGAAGTTCAAACTCATTAATGTCCACTATGTTAGTCGTTTTTACACTGGAACTTCCTCCGCAACTGTTGGCTAACGAAAAGTATATATCAGATGTTTTTGTATATGTTTTTTTATGAGCAAGGGATGAAAGAATTTATGAAGGAATTATATATAAGACTAACGGTTAGAAGTAAAATATCAGAGCAGTATAGACATCAACGAGGAATCGTCCCCATTGCTTACCAATGAAAAATATGGAAAAGATCCAAATGAATTATGGATTTGCCTGTGTTCGATGAATTGCTTGAAATGATATAGCCTATATAAAAGGTATTACTGTAAACGACTGCATTTTGTGCTTGCTGCATTTTTCTGGTGTTCAGAAATTCGATGCGTTGCGCTTACCGTATGTATTACAAATGTTAAAAAAAGGTTAACAAATGGAAAAGAAAAACGTATCCACTCGTCAGAATTGTAGAGTTCCTTATCCGAATTCGAAATGTAATAGTTAATTGATATTTTAGCTATACTCCGGGAAATGGTTTATTTTACTCATTTTTTCATAAATATATCGCATTAACTATAGACGCGCTGGAAAAATAAATCCTGGCATTTTTTGGATTATATATTGGAGAATATTTCATTCAAATGTCATATTGGCTAAAAGGAAATCATATGATTAATTGATTGATAATAGTGGCATTTCAATCTGTCAAAAGTTATTGTATGTCGAATCACGTTGATTCTACATTCTTTTTTAAATTTTACTGTAGTTTTTACTTTAGGATCGTTTCAAAAGAATTTCCGTTGAACAGGAATATTTTCAACAGTTCTATTTGACCCATACATGTTAACCTAACAACTACAGCGAAAAAAAGTAGGCCATTGAAAATTGGCCACAAAAAATGGCTATACACTGGTCAGATTCACGGAACTGGAAACTCACAATCTGATAAAAATCATTGTCCTACCCAGGGAATCCCTTTTTGAGAGAGACTATTTTCTCGGTGATGGATACAGTCAACATATTCTAAACCGTGCCGCTAAACGGGAAGAAAAGATTCGTCACAAATAACGAATCTTTACCAGCAGTTAAAACATTGCAGTTGACCATAAAAATCAATGACATTTTTTGAGTCTTTTTTCTTTCTCGAAGTCATCATGTTCCACGCTGTAACCTCTATGATGGTAGTAGACGCATATGGATAAGGCCAATATTTTTTCCTGGTACAGAAAAAGATTTTTTAGATTGTATATATATATATATATACGCAGGGCATACGATAAGTTTCAAGACTTTTTTGGTGCAGGCATATAAAATTATCTGTGTGTTATTGCTATAATTCAGTATGTTATTGCTATACATCTTATGAGATAACTGACAAATTTTCATGATTTCAGGTTCAAATGAACAGCTACAGCAAGAATTGCAATACACCCTACTAAAGCTTGATTGTCAAAGCTGTTGAATTTCACAAATCTAGTCTGGATATGAGGACACTTTAGAAGAACGATATGCAAGAAAATCCTGTTTTAAACTTGGAAAAAATTCCACGGAAATGTACGGAATGTTTCAGACTGCATTTGGACGATCTTGCAAGAAGTGAGCATCAGTTTTTAAGTGGCATAAGAGATTCAAGAAAGGAAGTCAATACACCAGAGTTGATAAGCCAAAGGTTTAGGGTTAGGGTTACTACGTTGAGGTTTTAAGGAACTTCAGCAAGAGATTCGGTCAGAAGAGGCCAGTACTCTTCGAATCGGGTCAGTGGCATTTCCAACAGGACAATGCACCAATCCACAACTCCATCCTTGTCACAGACTATTTGACGAAGATGGGCATCAAGACAGTTCCTCAGTCTCCCTATTGGTCAGACCTTGCTCTCTGTGACTTTTGGTTATCCCCTAAGCTCAGAGGCTGTCGTTATATGACAATTGAGAAGACGAAGGAGGCTGTGACGAAGGTCATTGACACGTTCACACAAGAGAACTTCCATGGGGCCTTCCAGAAGGTTTTAGAACGGTACAACCAGTGCATTGCAGCCGGAGGAGATTACTTCAAAGGGCACTAAAGTTACATGTGTGTACTATCAATAAAAGTGCCCATACCAAAAAAGTCTGGAAACTGATCGTATGCACCTCGTATATACACACACACACACATATATATATATATATATATATATATATATATATATATATATATATATATGGAGAAATAATAGATTTTGGTAAACCTGATAGGATGATAAAAATAAATAGAACATTAGATAAACCAATTCTGATCACGGATTCGACAATTTAGATACTTCTCTCTTTATTCGACCATTTCGTCAATTTATATCTTATCTTTATTTTAGTTATTTATTTCTTCCGTTGCTGAACTTTAGAAATACCATGCTGACGAAGTTCTTTTTGAGATAGAACAAAATATCATTGCTTAATCCATTGTCATTGTGTGTTTATCCACTTTTCTAACTCTCTCTCTGTCTCTCTCTGTCTTTCTCTCTCTCTCTCTCTCTATATATATATATATATATGTTATGGCGGTATACCACATGAACTCACATCATGAAGCACCCCCGCCGGTATAAATAGTAAATAGCCCTATAAACCAGGAAAGTGAGCCTAGTCAGTTACCGGGAACCATTACTGTCTGTGTTTCCGTAAATATAAGTTGCTGTAAACCTTACATATCTTTGTGTTACTTATTTCAGGCTCTTCAATGCCTCAATAATATCGCGTTATCTTGATATACTACCAGTATATATCCTATCATATTTACCCAACCCCTCCGCTCGGGCAGAATATGACACAAGGTCAATTTTTAAGCAGAGTTTAACAGGTTTTAATTCAGAGTTTTCCTTCTCCTAGACTAGTTGCCTCACCAAGACTGAAGAATCAAGTCTGCCCTTCTATTTACACATAGCTGGAGGGAGAATAATTGGATTCATACCTTTCCCAAGGGTATTAGTGCGATGTGAAATGCCATCAGTCTCGTCAGGATTTGAATTTGTGTCGCCGTGCCCATTTCCTACGACGATAACCATTACACCACGGGCACTTAATCAGGCTTATAACTCGCTGAAAAGGAAGTTAGAGTTTGTTGCATTGAGGCCATTACACCACGGGCACCTCCAGTATATATAAGATTACTTCTTATGGAATTCATTTCTGACGTGATATTTCCATAATGTCGTGACCACCGTCATTTCCAGTATCCCGATGCCGAGCTTTAAGGCGAAAACAAAAGACCATCGCAAGAACTCTCATTGTAGCTGGGAGAGACGCCCAAGCAACAGACTTGGGGATTATTGAAACGATACATAATTATTGGTTTGAATCATCAATAAATGATCAATTCCAATCAATGGTTTAGTCACTATTATTTGGAATCACTTCTTGCCATTTATCAGCGTGTTTGATAATTTCTCTCAAGAAAAATTCTACTGGTTTCGAGTTCAGGAATTTTTCACAAATCTTTCTCCTGGTCTTCTTGAGAAAGTGTTTCGTCATTCTGAGCATTTTATAGATAATTAAAATTAGAAATTACTTGATGAAAGATGCTTGATGGCCTAGAAGGGACTAGACTAAATCCAATATTTTTTTTTTCTGTGCGATTCATACTGAATATGGCTTACCTTAGTTTGGAGAAGCACAGCATT
This sequence comes from Sepioteuthis lessoniana, assembly GCA_963585895.1. Lineage (NCBI taxonomy): Eukaryota > Metazoa > Mollusca > Cephalopoda > Myopsida > Loliginidae > Sepioteuthis > Sepioteuthis lessoniana. The sequence continues at coordinate 25,521,223 of OY757912.1, read as the reverse complement.
TTTCCTACTGACGAGTGAGGATTTTATTGTTTGCAGAGTTCCATGCCCACGTTGTGGAAGTTGCGAGTACAAATTGGCATAGAGAGTCTTAGAATATAAAAAAGAATAATACCACGGTGATCCCACCATACACACGACGTATGTTTTATTCCATGGAGTTTCAGCTTTGGTGTAAGCTGCGAAGAATCATCATGGTCAATTCACCGTGTTGGGTATTTTTTATAATTGTCCTCTGTAATGATAGTCTTAAGAAACAGGACATTTCTCATCATTTCATCAATGGGCTATACCTGGTACCCTAGAGTGAAAACAACTAAAAACATACGGTTGCAAAAATCATTAAGACACAATCAAAAAAGCTAGGAGCCTTAATCAAGCTTATTGCATTTACCGATCCCTCCGCTCGGGCAGGATATGACACAAGGTCAATTTTTTAGCGGAGTTTAACAGGTTTGAATTCAGAGTTTTCCTTCTCCTAGACTAGTTGCCTCACCAAGGCTGAAAAACCTTGTCTACCCTACTATTTACCCATAGCTTGAGGGAGAATTACTGGATTTATACATTTCCGAAGGGTATTAATGCTATACGAAATGCAGTCAGTCTCGTCCAGGATTTGAACTCGTGTCGCCGTGTCCATTTCCTTCGACGATAACCATTACACCACGGGCACTTAATCAAGCTTATAACTCGCTGAAAAGTAAGTTAGAGTTTGTTGCATTGAGGACTCTTTGGAAATAAGCTAATTTTTTTTAACTATTCGAGGCTCTTTGGAGGTTTGACAGATGTGTCAGTGTATCCGAAGTGGAGCTTAAGAGAAAAAGGAAGCGAAAATATAAAAAAAAAGTTCGTCCTAAAAAGAGACGTATATTCATTTCTGGTCAATCCAAAGTCTTTTGCGTTGGACATTATTATAATAGTAATTTGTAATGATAGACTTGAGAAACAGGACATTTCTCACCCTTGAACAGAGACTTATCACTATGATATGCAATTTTCCATGTTCTTCACACAAAAATTATGAGGAAATCAAGTACTTAACTTGTTCACTTATACTATGTTTTGTGCGAACTAAATTCCAACAATTCTCCCTAATCATTTTGATTGAGTTATCGATGAGCGTCCTGTTTAGGGTTCATGACTCAATGACGGATCTCCAAAAGGTATCTTTGAAAAACAGTTACTGACTTGGAACAAGAAACTTTAATAA
>OY757912.1:25350016-25515016 GCA_963585895.1 Sepioteuthis lessoniana | reverse complement strand
TATCTCGCTTATTCAAGCTTGTCAGATGGAATTCAAATGAATACACTCATTATTTACTCGGTATATATATATATATATATATATATATATATATATATATATATATAGAGAGAGAGAGAGAGAGAGAGAGAGAAAGAGAGAGAGTTATTGATTGAGTGAGTGAGTGAGCATTATAGGCATTTTTATCTACATATTTGAGTTAATCTTTTAGATTTGCTGTATCGATTGTATGATAACCGGCGGGAATTAGTTAATAAACCTTCCATGATTAATTATTTCCCACGTACTTTCTGCCCGACCTTGGGCCATCATCAGGAGCGTGTGTATTGCAAATGTGATGGAGCTTTTGCATGTACATAACTACTTTGTAAGAATGGGCGTTTATACTGGTTAATTGTTTAGCATCTTTTTTAATTTGTTTTTTTAAGAGCGTCAGTTCATAAACGCTACACAATACATCAGTATAAACGCTCATTCTTTCAAAGCAATAATGTATATGCAAAGGTTACATCATTTTTGCAATACACACTTCCCTGATGATGACCCCGAAAGTAATTGGAAAGGAGTAATTATGTAAGATTTATTAAGCTATTTCCGCCAGTTATCATAAAATCAATATGGCAACTTGAAAGGATTATCAAAAATATATAGACCAAAAATGTCTATAATTTTCAAACAAATATATATTAATGAAGAAATTCTAGCATATATATATATATATATATATATATATATATATATATATATATAGATAGATAGATAGATAGATAGATATTACCACGTTATTTGATAGTAAGTTATCGATAGCATGTATTGTCTGTTATTTTTTCAAAGCGGTGGTTTGGAATGTATTAGTGAGTTAATCTAAACCTTACTAAATTTTCCGGGCGAGTATAATGACCTTGAATTGGACAGATCAGAGCAATATATTTTGATGCCTTTTCTGAAGCAGATGCCAGATGAATGTGGTTTGCTTTTGTGAACAATTGCACTAAATGAAATAATGAAAACCCCAAATTTTTGAAAAAGGATTTTAAACCCGACTTTGAATGATAAAAATTTGGGTTACGTTGGTATTTGAAGAGTTTTATACGTGGACGCGGTATCATACATAAATTCAGTTCGATTTTGGGAATACGAACAGACGGTAGAAGAGAAGTCAGAAAGAAGGTAGACAAGAAGTGGGTCCCCCGATTTCCACACGTACGCAGGTGCTCACCCACACGAGAACATGACCCAGAGATTTACTTTGATTTCTCATCGAATTTTGATAAGCACATAGATCAAGCTTCTAAGTCACCGCTTGCCCAGTCGACTGGGGCTGTAAAATACATCAAGTGCATCTCTGCTGAAGGGTAAGACACCTCCAAAACGAGTTTCCAAGGTATGACACTAAACAATCGGTTGGTGAGGTTCCAATAATGTTGGAGCTTTGGGGAAAGCGGAGCACCCCTTCATTGCCATCGCTACCAGGTCTACTCTGGTCCGGAGGAGTTGCACCTGATAGACCTCTATATGGGTAAAACCGAACAAATCTGCATGCTTATGCTAAACTAAATTAATGTTTTGATATGTAAACTGCGTAATTATGCTAAACTGAATTGCTGAAATAGAAGTGTTTTAGACATTAAAACTGTTCAACGCTAAATCGAATTATTCAATAGAACTATTTTGATATTTTACTGTGTGTGGACAAAACTATACTTATACTAAACTGAATTGTGTGAATAAGAACTTTTTATTAAACTGGATAGCTTGAAATAAATGATTTTGACAATTAAACTGTGTACTCATGCTAAACTGAATTGTTTGAAATAGAACTGATTATTTGAATAAAAATTGATTAGGGTTTAAATAACGTACAATGGTTGACATGTGTTCGTGGTGTAATCGTTATCTTCGAAGGAAATGGACACAGCGATACGAGTTCAAACCTTGGACGAGACTAATTGCATTTCACATAGTACTAATACCCTTCGGAAAGGAATGAATGAAATTATTCTCCCCCCAGCTATGGGAAAATAGTAGGGCAGACTGGCTTCTTCAGCCTTGGTGAGGCATCTAGTCTAGGAGTAGGAAATCTCTGAATTCAAATAAGTTAAACTCCGCTAAAAAATTGGCATTGTGCCATATCCTGCCCGAGCAGAGGGGTTGGTAAATATAGATATGCCATAAAACCGAACAACAAATTCCATTCGCCGTTTTCTGATCCTTTCGTTTTGATATGTGCCGATTATATTTCGTAATTGTGTATTTTATTATTCTTCATTAAATCGTCTACATTTTGCCAGAAAATTGTTTATTTTGGCGAAAGCGTAATTTAATCCAGTCAACCTAGTCGTTTATATATAAATTCCGTTCATAAAATATGTCATAATTCCTGTTTTTAACTTTCACGCAATGCAGCGAATTTTCTATAGAAATATATAACAATCGAAACATGCTTGAAATTCTGACGAGTAATAAAGTGTGTGTCTGTGTGTAAATGCATGAGAATGTGTTATTTAGATTATAGACTGGCTGAAATTTTTATTTGGCGCGTAGTGGAGGTTATTTAAAGAAAATAAAACTGATGTATACCGAAAGATCCATTACGTCTAGCTTAAGTCCAATCAGATTGATTGACGTTTTGTAACCCCTGGGTTTTCTTGAGAACCTGGTTTTTATTGAGGGATTTTAAAATAATGCAACAACAAATATATTTCATTGTGTTATTGGGGGGGGGGTCATGGTTATAGCGATGGACTGCGGAACCGTAGTAAGCGAGTTCGTACTCCAGTCGCGCGATTACGTTCACTTTCGGGCAAATACCCTTGGAAAACGTATGAACCCCCTTATCCTCCCAGCTATGGGTTAAATAGTACCTCTACTGTTCTTCCAGGAGAATGGCTTTAGCATTAAATAACCTAAAAAGAGTTGATATGCCATTAAGCAAAGAAACTAAACCATCATTGTGTTATTCTAGGGCTGCTGATGCCCAGAGTCGTAATTTCCATTAATCCTCAAAAGTGCCTCCTCGTACAATTGATCTTGAAAAGACGTATTAATAAGTGAATAAAACAATATAGGTACACAAAAAAGAGATTTTCGTTAATATCTATCCCTGGGAATGATATAATGCAGCCCAGAAGAAGACGTAAGACTAAAGAAGATGGAGCTGCAAGAAAAACAGGAAACGATCGACCATTATCTCAAAAAGCATGAAAAAATATTCGATGATACAATTTATATATATTCTACAACATGAATTTTCAAGAGAAGCGTTGTGTTAGTTTTTTTTTTTTTTCTCTTTTTCAGTTCTTTTGTATTCGTCTCACCTAAATACTCACCTAAATGTGCAGGCTTTATCTGAACAATGAGGATGATACATGCAAAACTTGAAGCAAAGATATTACCATTCCTTTTTTTAAATCAGACTTGTCATTTGCCTTTCTAGAAATGGAACACCGACCGCAAAAATCCACTAAAAGTAGCCTAATTTTGAATCAATAAAAATCAAATGGCATCAGTTTTTTGAAATTGGATAATATAATACAGACAACGACCCGAAGATTGTGAGTTCAATCCCTAGTTCATGTTCCGATAGTGGTGAAAAGATTTAAGAAATGGATGATGCGAGATACTTTCAAGGCATAAATTACGAAATAAGAACAGTCCGTCTCCACGAATCAAATTAATGGTTAGGTTCTGAATTACCGGATGATTAGCGAATACAACATGGAAACTAAAGAAGGCCGTCGAGTAAAGCTGCCGAAACAAAGTGTAGAAACAAAGATAAGTACAGAAGTGTGCAATGTCTAGAGAATAATAATAACAATGCCTCATATCAGAAATATAGACAGATGTAACACGATGTATTATCTTTTGAGAACAGTAAACATTTTTCTGCGTATGAAAAAATGGCATTTAAAGAATTTGCAATAAATACTGGCTATAGTACCGACAAAAAGATATGTTTGTTATCCAATCCACTTAGTTTCTTTAGCATCAGTTCAGTTTAACAAGCTTCACTAATCTGCCGTCGATTCCAAAAAACGGAATATGATATGAATTTGTTATTGCACAGGGTAACTCAATATATATGACACTCGTGTGTCCGCTAATAACTTTACTAATAATAATGTTATCTTTTATGTTTCAGATTTGAAAATAGTATACTATAAGAACTATTAATCATCACTCACAATGCTTTAGACTAGGGGGAAAAAGTATTTTGCGTCAAAATATAATGATGATGATGATGATCATCATCATCATCATCATGTCGTTCCTCCAGCACGGATATCCCTGACTCTCTCTTGCCACTTCTCCTTATCGTTCATAGCCTCTGGCAGGTCCTCAAGGCTACATCCCGTATCCTCACTGAGCTGCTGTATGTAGGTTCAAGCTGGTCGTCCTGCCTTTGCTCGGCCATATGCGAGGGTCCATAGGAGAAGATCACTTATGAGCTCGTCCCTGCTTCTCTAGCAGCGTCCTGCATGCCTGGTTCGTCTAACTTTGATAGTTTTTGTGATGGAAGGTTGGTTGCAATACAGTAGGTGCTTTGTAGGGTGTTGCCTCCAGGTCTTGTTATATATTGCTCGCAGCCTTTTGGTTTAGTTGCCGTCAAGCTTTTCCTCCATACGTTTATTTAGCTTCCATGTAGTGAATCCATATAGCAGTATTGACACGACCACTGCTTGGAAGAAACTGCGTTTCATTTTATTGGTCAGGTCTGACGTCCACATGACCTATCCATGCCTTTCTTAGTCGCGTGTCGATGTCTGCCTTGGTTGATGAGACAATGCTTCCTACGTAGGTGAACTTGTCAACTAGTTTCAGAGAGCTACCCCCTAGGGTGGAAATGTTGCCTGCTTGATTAAAGCATATGTATTCTGTTTTGTGTGGATTGATATGGAGGCCAATGCCTGCAGCGGCTATTTCCAGACTATACCGTAGTGTTTCGGCTTTGGCGGGTGTATTTGCCAGAATCACAATGTCATCAGTGTAGTCGGCGTCGGTAATTGTTTTTGTGGTGTACCTACAGCTTCTTTTCTTTATCAGCTCGAAGCCGTTCAAAACTGTCTCAAAACAGATATCAACCTATTAATATGATAATGATTTAATACTTAGACAAGAAACTAAAGAAGATTACACGTCTTGGAAAGTGATATAATAACATTTTAAAAAGCAACAACATTGATTTGATGTCTCTAACTCAAAGGATGTATTGTTTACAACACGTGATACAAATGATTACAATTGAACTTGTATCACTAATAAATCATAATCATATTCATTAGTTGCATCTATTTTTGTTATATAATTGCGAAAGGTTTTTTTTTATATAATCATTTTTCGTTTTATATTTATTATCTTTCGGTTTAGTTTCGGTTTAGAATCTTTCGGCTTAGTGTATGAGTTAGTTAGGTGCACAGATTGAGTGCAGGTGTTCACGTGCGCGCAGGGGGAGGATGTGACAATCACAGATGTCACAATAAAAATCCCAGATAAGAAATAGGACTGGGGTTGTGAATGACATCATGCCCGGAAGTGATTGGCTGGGATTCTTAGTGATTTTGAATAAAAGCAGTGAGGTGAGATTTGGACTTAGACGATGTGAGTTGATTTTTCAGACCAGGGCGAGGCCAGTGAGTTTGTGGACTGCGAGGTGTGCACGCGTGTTTGTTGAGTCAGTGAATTGAAAGCTGACGATGGACGAACAGTCAGCATAGAAAAATTGTGGGTCTCTCTCCTCACGTCGAAAACCTAAACTTAAAGAAGGTAATAAAAGTTTCGTAACTGTACCAAGAGAGTCGTCAGTGTTTCGTGCTTTTCGGAATCGTATGTGTATGAACATTCTATGAACATTTGTACATTTCACATATCCGTATCATCGCTATGTTACATTTTGAGATACCCTCACTTAACTTAATCTCTATAATACTTATATCATCATAATGATCATCATTATGAAAGCATGGCGATGGTACAGGTTCCTTTGAATTTGTCTCACGTACCATCTTTTACCATCGGCCATCATTCTAGGGAAGTTATCTAGATGGTAGCCTGTGTTCGTGTATTGCATAGGAATATAATATTTTGCTATTCTGCCAGCACTGGTGGGTTGATGTTTGGGAATCTTTTGGGAAGAAGTTTCTTATGAGTTTTACTCGACTTCACCGACAGTTCTCTGCATGCTTTGTTCGTCTTAGTTAGAATTTTGCGTGATGGGACGAAAAGTGGTCGGTTAGCTTCTGTTTTTTTTTTTTGTAATAATTACCGTAATTGTTTAAAACAGCGTGCAGCATCCTTGTATCATTCCTATATTGATCTTTCTTTAGTCGTTCCTTCATAGTCCAAAACATACAGCCATGAATTTGAATAATTGGAAAAATTCATTTTTATATTATCAGAGGGATCTAGCCTCTATCTGTTCAATAACCTATCAATCTAACAAAAACATTAAAATGCTTAAATATCCATTGTATAAAAAGGTACCTCATTATTTCTTAGCTAGTTGTAGACCAAATTTCCTTGTTGGCCATAACTACGTAAAGCAAAAATTTAAAGAAAAGGAATAAATAAAAAATAAAAATAGTTAAATGCATTTTCAAATTTGAACATACGAAAACTAAGCTTCTCATTATCAAATTAAATGTTACAGAATTTATAATATTTCTACACATGGATGTCCTACTGCGCCAATATCGAAATGCTTACATTTTTCATTGAATCACCAATTATGATGATGTAAAGATGAAACCGAAATCTATATACGTATGTTTATGTTTTTGTCATTCTTTTTCAAAATGTGATCAACCCTCTGTCTGTCTGTCTGTCCATATATATATATATATATATATATATATATATATATATATATATATATATTATCTAAACTCCATGACAAAGTACAACATACAGGCACAACGTAAGTTTCGACGGAACGGCCAATTGAACAGATTTGAAGACAGCATCCTGTTTTATCAACTTACAGAAGGATACGTACGTCTCATTGACCAAAACTCTAGTATAAGAACATCAACAAAAGAAACCTTGGGTTCACGAACACCCTTTTATAAAAGTGAAAATAACTGTTAAAAAATTGAAAACACTGGTAGAAAAAATGACCTGACAATACAATATTATAGGATATGAAAGACAACTAATATATATGTATAGATATCTACAGATTAATTGTGATTCTAGAAAAATGAGATGCTTTAAACTGGGGTTGAGACCAAGCTGACTATACACCTATCAGATATCTTACCCCAGAGCCATAAGTAGTCTCTGTGCAAGTGAACGAATCGTACGCGTATGTATTGTTTTTCATTTTTTCATATATGCGCTAAACGGCTGCCGGAGAGCTCAATTCAGTAGAAGTGCTTTGCATTAACCGTGTGTTAACTAGCGAGTCCATGCGAAAGTAACCCCCCTTTTGGGCGGTCCACCGGAAATACCCGATCTATAACTGGACTGAAAGGATATTACGAACACAGGCAATTGAACTAGAAAGATTGAAAAGATAATTAAGATAAGAACTAAAAAATGTTCTTTTTTACGGTTGAAATCTTCCCTCGTTTTAATTCAAATAAAAACTATATTTTTATCTTATATTTTTTAAATGTTTAGTTTGCATTTTAAATAGTATCTAATAAACATGCAATTTTAAGCTAGTGTTGGGTGTTAAAAAGTACATATTTTAGTCCAATATTTTTTTTTATTTCCCAAAATTAAAGAAAAATTTTTTAGTTAAGATTCATTTAAAAAAACAGCATTGTTTTAATTCAGTTTTCGAATTATCCTCTAAAAATTTAACGATTACAGAATAAGAATATATATATTATGACGTTATTTTATTTTAAGAAATGTTGTTTAAAATTCAATTCATTTTTTAAATGTACCTCTGAACTCTAAAGTGTTTTTTCCATTGTATTTTATAAATAATTTTTCTAAATAGAGTTAAGATTTAAATACAGTTCATGATTGCCAGATGTCTAAAAGGGATAGGAATTTCATTCGTTCAATAATTTTTTAATCCTATAAAAATCGAACGACAAAAAGCAAAAAAAAAATGATTAAAGATATGTATTTATCTACAGGTGAAAAATTCGAGCATTTATTTAAATGATAAGTATTTGTTTATTTTATTAATGTATTAAAAATAATTTGGCCTTCCAATAATTAAGAATTATTCTATTTTACTATAAAAAGGATTCGTTTAGAAAATCGTTTTTCATTTATAGTTAAACAATGCTTTCGTTGATTTGTTTCTTATTCTTTTTATTACCCTCAAAGAAATCATCAATATAGGTGATTTCATTAAAAAGAGGTAAAGATATAAGCATATGGCATTACAATAAAATGAAGCCAAAAATTAAAAAGGCCAATTTTTCTTATTATATATATATATATATATATATATATATATATATATATATATATATATATATATGTAAACACACACACACACACACACACACACACACACACACACACACACATATATATATATATATATATATATATATATATATATATATATATATATATTGTTCTACATTTAAATTATTATTTTAAAAAGTAACGCTTTATTTTGAAAACATTTCATGATATTTTTTAGGTATCCAAAATTTAGGATTTTTCTATTTTTATAGTTAGAACAAAATTGCAAAGCAATAACTTTTGAAAAAGAAATTAAATTCTTATTTCGCATGCTCAGTCCTTGTAATATTTCAGCATGGCAGACCTAAGAAAAAACTAATGAGTTTCATCATTTTATACTTAAGCATGAATTATAAATAACTTCATTTTTCAGCAACGAATACTACCATTTGATCAGTAAAAATCAAAGATAAATGTAATATTTTCCCTTGAAAAACATAAAATGTAATCTCTTTTCTGAGTTATATGTCGACACGTACATATCAATACAGACGTGGGTACTTTATATATAGTAATATTACTTCCGATCCTGCGCTGTGAAGTTACTTATTCTATAGTATATAGCAAGAAATTTAAGCATTCAATGATTAATTTCGCTGACTACTTGTTTAAATTATTGGACAAAATTACTTCTAGTTAACTCCTATCAGAGAACATTTGTTTGTACAATAAAGAATTAATAGTGGGATAAGTACTATTTCAATTCAATTATATATATACATGTATATATATATATATATATATATATATGTGTGTGTGTGTGTGTGTGTGTGTGTGTGTGTGTGTGTGTGTGTGTGTGTGTGTGTGTGTGTGTGTGCATTTATTCAATAAAGAAATTATGTCCAAGTTAATATGTTTTAAATATGTTAATTTTCCTCCAAAACAAAAAATATCATCAGCATCATCACCAAAGTGTATTGACAGCACGAATTCCCTTGTTTTTTCTCGCTATCTGTCCCTATTGGTCATTGATCTTGCTTAGTCCTCTCGGTGGCACCCACAGTCCGCGTACTGCTGATGAAGATAAGTTTACTTAGCTTATGAATTCCTTCTTCCTTCTCCAGCATGTGTCCCCTATGTGTTGTTCGCCTTACTTCGATGGTTTGCGAGATGGGATGGAAGTAGCTGAACATCTGCTCTTTTTTTGCAGTGATAGTTTCCGTATATGTTCAAACAGTATGCATTATTCTTGAGCGGTTTCATTTATTTTTCCGTGAAGTTTCGTTAAAGTCCAAGTGGTTCAGCTATACAATCGTACTAACACAGCTATAGCTTTAAAGTATACGATTCATAGTCTTTCAAATAAATCAGATTTCCATAATTCAATACCCTGTATATAGCTGTTTCTACCTTCCTCATACGTATATTAACATCGTTTTTATTAGAAGAGAATTTGATACAAAGATACATGAACTAGCCGGCTACCATGATTTTATTATATATTATGAAACGGATTGCAATCAAAATTGACGTTATTAGGTATTTTTTAATAAACTTTATAGCTTTGAAAGTATGTAAACCAAAGTGTGAAGATTGTCAGTTTAAAATAGGTACTCCTATTACGTATTCATGAACTTTCTTTTATGGCTACATATAATTTTTGTTATTCGAAAAGTATTGTTTAAAAAACACTGCAAAATATACTGCACCGTTGCAAGGATACCAAACTGATTATTTTCCGAATAAACCTTCTTATTTTTCAAAAAACGAACATACTTTCATTCAGAATCTTACAATATCTATTATATTTACCCCTATTACAGTAAAAGCAACATAGATTGTAATACCGAAATCCCGGCCGAGGAAAAAAATCTCCCACACCCTCAGAACATTCAGAAGTAGCCAATAATTCTCTAATCATCTAGGAAAATCGCATGTTGATTTTGTATATTTAATTCTGTTTTCTCAGTTGTTAATAACAGAATTTGTAGCAAATAGAATGTATACCCCGTACAATGGTTACAAACTGGAGGTATACAAAATCAGATGAAAAAAACAAAACAAAACAAAACCAAAAAAACAACCCCCCCAAAAAAAGAGGAACATAGATAAATTAGAATTATAATCCCCTCCATGAAAAATGACCTGAGATCAAGCAAGTGAAGATTACCGGATAAATTGTCAATCCTGTATTTCTATTGCTGTGTGAATGTAATGGACGACACAATTTCCTAGGATATATTCAGGTGTGGTTTCTTTATTTAATGTCATACAAACCTTGGTAGGTTATTTAATGCCAAAGCCATTTCCCTAGAAGAACAGTAGTGGTACTATTTAACATATAGCTGGGAGGATAAGGGGGTACATACCTTTTCCAAGGGTATTTGCCCGAAAGTAATCGCGTGACTGGAGTACGAACTCGCTTACTACGGTTCCGCAGGCCATCGCTTTAACCATTACACCACGAGGAAACCCCCTAGGATATATTCAGTTTTATTTATTGTGAAATGTACCGTAAATAATCAAATAATAAACGACTTCCTGTATTTAACTTCCCCTAATTTTTAGCAACATTCAGTTTTTATCATCTATTGAGTTTAATGGACGGCCTTGGTTTTTGGCTATACAATCTAACAAGAATATATTTTCAATATCGAATGACGTCATTAGATAGCATTTAAACTCCTATATTTTCTTTCAAAATGGCAATGATTCATCTATATCAATGCAATAGCATAAATAAACAATGAAGTCTAGACTTTGATGTTGCCAACGATGTTTACTTTGCTATTCCAGACATAGAAAAACCCGCCACTGATACACAAAAGTATTGATAAAATTAAAATTACGTACGTAATTGAACAAATAGGCTTGGATGGGATTATATGCCTTTCTATAAACAAAATCACGCGACATTATTTCGGAAGTTCTATATAAATCTTAGCTGATCGTTTGGAATATTGACTCGAAAACATCTTTGTTATCTGTCGATGCAGTAACGGATGTCGGGCCCTGGTTGAACGAAAAAAACAAGAAAAGGAACGCAATACATTAAGTAAACAACACATGTGTTCACAGCAGAAATGCCACGTAAATTGCGTTGGTTCCACGTTTGAAGGGAGCGTGTCCACTTGCATTTTGCAGGTGGCAATCTGGAGGAGGGTGACCATGAAAATTTCCTGGATGACATGTCGAAGAGATTCGTGGCCACATAAATTGCGTGAGTGTCCTGGTTGCTATATATCCAGGAAGATTTTACTTTAAAGAGAAGTTTTACCGAAGCTCTAGACTACAGACTCAGGGTGTAACTCAACGTCTTCAACTCTTTCTTTTGCGCTAACTTCCGCCCATTTTGTCTAATAAAAAAAGGAGTTGATGATATCTATACATGGGAGCTTTTGTCTTTGATATACAACAATTCTTAAAGCTATTCATGCGCCATACTTCCGCAAATGAGTATATTTTGAGTTCTCTGTATAGTAGTTTATTTATTTTTTTATTCTGTCAATTTCAGAAACAGAGTAAAGCTTCTTGTAATCCTTTACAGTCGTGGACTAGTCCCAGAAAATTTATTCACCAAAGGAAAAAGAAAACAATTTGGATTTTCGAAAAATAGTATATAACAAATGTGTAATGCCGTAATGGATTTTGAAATGAAGTAAATAAAAAGTGTCATTATAAGAATATTATTTTGACAAAAACGAATTATTATAAAAATAAAAAAAAGAATGGTCCCCAAAAGTCCGGGTGACCAGGGTTCAATACCTGGTCTAGTCATACCAAAGACTCAAAAAATGGTACTTTATACCGCCTTTCTTAACATTCAGCATCATAAGATACTGATTAAGGGTAAAGTAGTGCAATCCAGGGAATGGAGTAGCGCCCTCCTCTACACCTCAATATGGTAGCTATTGAAAAGGGAGCCTTCTTTTCACCCTCGATTAAGGTCACCAACTTTACTTTTTTTTTTTTTTTACTAAGGAAGTCAGCAAATAGACAAATTGATAAATTGTTTTCACCGATCTTTTCTGTGTTCCTGACGGTTTAAAGGGAAAAAACGTGTTCAGATCAAAGGCCTGATCTGTCAATAATTGAAAAAAAAAAACGGCTAATCTAAAATTAGTCTGACTAATTTACTATATATGAAAATTAATTTTTTTAAACAAACCCGATTTAATACACATCAGCGAAAATCATTGATATCAAAATTCAGAGTTCGCCTCTACCTACTCCACAGGTGAAGATGTAGATATATTGTTTGTTTCTTGCAGAAATAGACCAGCAGGACGGAGCATTATGCAGCCACAAGATTTTACGCAATCTGGGGTTTGACTTTGTGTCTGACTACCCAGAGTGGAGTGCCAAAGAAAAAGCATATTACATGTTGTTTGGACAACATTTAACCTTACCAATAGAAAATCTAATAAAGAAGCGGGAATGACCTTGTTCCTGACTGTAATATAATTAAAAATGCTAATTATATTAGATAATTCTACTTGTGGTGATAGATTATTATCATCATCATCATCATTATGTCGTACCGCTAGCACGGATATCCCTGACCCTCTCTCGCCACTTCTCCCTATCGTTCATCGCCTCTGGCAGGTCTTCCGGGCTAACACTCGTATCTTCACATAGCTGCTGAATGTATGTTCGAGCTAGTCGTCCTGCTTTTGCCCGGCCATATGCGGGGTTCCATAGGAGTACATCATTTATGAGCTCGTCCCTGCTTCTCCATCAGTGTCCTGCATATCTGGTTCGTCTAACTTGGAGAGTTTTCGTGATGGGAGGTAGGTGGCCGTATAGTTGGTGCCTTGTGGGGTGTTGCCGCCAAGACTTCTCTCCAGCCGTTTAGTAGTGCATCCATACAGCACTATCAATAAGACAGCTGCCTGGAAGGAAATGTTGGTTGCATGCGAATGTCATAGAGTGCATTCGTGTCGCGTTTAGGCAGATTGTTGGATTGACATGTTATTTTAGATATCGCTTGGTGAGACATATTGGAGATTTCTTTAGAAATCCATGGAAAGTAAAAAAAATAGAATACATGTCAACTGATTTAGGAAGGTGACGTCACATATAAAAATTAAAGACACGTGTCCTTATACTATTAGTGAATTAAAAGATTATTATATAAGCAAAGACTTTTGAGTTTGGGCATTTGGTAATTTCAGAGTTATGAGACAGAGATGGTTGATTGAGAGCCATCTAAGGGGATGGAATGAGAGAGGCAAAGTCGGTATTTCTGTTCGTCTACCCCTCCCGTATTTTATAGCTTTTCTCTGTAAGAACAGATACCTTTCAATGTATTTTCTTATGTTGCGCGAGATGAATACGGCATAAAATGTTACAGTCAGAAATAAACTCATCGTATAAGAAACAAGGAATCGATTTATACTTTCAAAAATATAACATATATGTGTAATAATGATCCCGCAACGTAACACGACTCATGAAAGTAGAAAGTCGAGGTGAAGCTTGAAATAATGTGATTCCTTGAAGTAACCTTGTGTCAGATGCTCAGAGATAAAGAAAGGAATAAAAATTGAGAAAATATATTACTTCAAAGAGAAATGTAGAGGGGGCATGGGGTGTACTCGTGCCAGACTAGTGGAGATAAAGAAACAAAGAATAATGGAGAGTATATGATAACCCAAGTGGGCCTTTTACAAGACTGCTCTGGATATAGAAAACGCGAAAGGGATTAAGAGAATACGACAAGAAGAGAGAGTCCCACGGAAAGAGAAGTGAATTAGGAAAACATAATTGCAGACACAGAGAAAAACCTGATTTAGCACGTCAGTAGAAAAAGGCTACTTCTAGATTACCATTTTTTTACCTGGTACCAGACTGTCTTCCGGAGAGAAAGTGAACAAAACTGACCATAATACGACAGTGTGAAAAAGCAAAGGAACTTAACATAATAAGCAGTAGTGAAATAGTAACAGGGATTAAGAAACGCAAACGTAACCGCTGTTTAAGTTTGCCGTGTGCTAGACTTTTGGCTGCATGAATAGAAAAGCCTGAAACGTATACGAAAAATTGATGGACTGTTGATTCTTAATCTGGTCTCCGACTAAAACTTTACACTTCCGAGATGGCAATATTTAGTAAAAAATGTTTTAGTAAATGATACTTATGAATATATGTATCATTTACTAAAACATTTTTTGTACTAAATATTGTTATATTTGCCAGACTATTTTCTTCCCTGTTTCTTGGCATTGACTTTGTTTTTGTTAATTGTGAGGTCTCATTCGTTTACTCGCCGAACGGTGAAACCGACTAGTAATTGACCTGTTGACTGGATCTAGAAAATAACGAGGGTAGATAACAAATAGATTCTGTCATCTGAAGATTTGTCCGACAAGTAGAATGATTAGCACATTTGAAACGCAATAGTCCCCGTGTTTGGTGAGGACGGCTGTACAGTCATATCAATTGGTGCCGTGACCAGGAACTGAATATTCGTATCGTATATTGATACCGTCACATCTAAGAAAAAAAGTAGCCTGCAAATCCAGCTGGTATTTACGGTATTGGTATTCTTACTTAACTTTCTATATTATTTATAATACTTTGCATATATACTTAGGTGTTAGTAAATAGTAGCCAATGATTACTAAAAACTTGTATAACTTTGTTTTGCTCTTGACTTAGGGTGGACACTTTTGATCGAAGTTACACCAAGAAACAAATTAAAATACATAAATCGTTAAATGTACAAACCTTTGGTGAATATTTATGAATATTAAATTTGCACGATTATATATCATCAAAGTTGTTATTATCCATCACTTATTCAAACTTTTGTTCTCTATTTTAGAATATTTTCAGAATGTTGGTTCGTATTTCTTGAAAAGTCGTAAACGTCTCCATAACTTTATAGCACTGTTTCTTCAGGAATCAATATTGACTAATCTTAAGTTTCGGGAGGCAAAATAAAAGCTGAGCCCGAAGAAAGATGGCTGGTTTTTGTTAATGAGAAAAATGAAGCATGAAACATTAATGCTTTTAATCCTTATTTTTTTAGAAATGTTTAATTCAGTTCAATCAAGATTTCTATCACTTATGGAAAATAGGTTACTGTCTCAGGCACAAAAAAGTAAAAATATTCCTGCATTTTTTTCTTTGAAATTATATTTTCCTTGGGAGATTCTGTTTCTCATTTTACCATATTTATCTACATTTTATTCCAAGTTTTATTTCTGCCTTTTTTAAAACCATTTATTCATTTATTTATTTATTTAGATATTTCCCCTTTTTCTTTTCTTCTGCAGCCTTTATTTCTTAGGATTTTTGTTTGCACACTTTTCTTTCTTTCTCGTGTTTTTACATATATTTTTTTTCACTCACTTTTATTTTATTTCTTATTTGTTCTTTTATTCATTTTTATTTACTCTTTGCTTTAATATTTTTTCCTTATTTCTTTTTCTCTTTTATTTTTTTTTTTTTAGATTTCTTAGTTTACTTTTATTTCTTCATTTTTTCTTTGAGTTTATTATAATTATTATTATTTACTCTTTTAGAGTTTTTCTGATCAGTGTTAGATGATGGTTTTTCACTGGACTTTGAGTGACGGCAAATCTCCTCCGGTCTCCAGAACTCATCTCAGGATTCTGGCCGTTCTCAGCAATGCTGTCATTTGGATAGTCTCTACCCATCCGCCAACTTCCAAGTCCTCCAGCCCTTTTAATAATCCTTTAGTTGTTGTGCCAAAAGCACCAATCAAAATTGGCACAATCGTCACTTTCATGTTCCACTGCTTTTTCAATTCTTTAGCAAGGTCGAGGTACTTATCCTTCTTTTGCACATTCCTTCAGATGTATTCTGTGGTCCGCCGGGAAAGCAAAATTGACAATTTTGTAAGTTCTTTTTTTTTATTGATTATTATAAGGTCTGGTCTTTTGGCCGGGATTAGGGGATCCGTTTTTAAGGTAAAATCCCAAAGGACTTTATGTGTGTTATTGTCTAGGACAGGTGCTGGGTTGTGCATATACACTTTGTTAGTATTGTCAAATTTAAATTTCTTGCACATTTTCCAGTGGATCACTTTGACGACCCAGTCGTGTCTCGCCTTGTACTCCTTCTGTGCTAATTTACTGTGCTCGCTTATTATGTGATTGATCGTTTCGTCTCTATCCCTGCATAGCCTACATTTACTGTTTTGTTGCGTCTTACCTATTCTTGCTTTGATATGATTGCTCCTTATGGCGTTGTCCTGTGTTGCTGTTAGGAGAGATTCCGTTTCTCTCTTAAGGTTTCCTTTTCTTTGCGAGGTCCAGGTTTTCTGGTGAGTATTATTAGTATTATTGTTGTTGTTTACTTTTTTTATTCATTTTTACATTTTCCTCTCAGTAAATGCTTTTTGCTTCTCTTTTTTGAGTTTCATGAATTTTTTCGATTTTATTTCTTTTTATATTGTTGCTTTTAGTTCTATCTTTTTTTCCTATTTTTTAAAAATATTTTTTTAAAGTTTAACTTTTTCATCTTTATGTTTCGCTTTTATATTTTTCAATGTGTTTTATCTTTTATTTCTCTCCATATATTTCTATTTTTCTTCTTCTTTAAAGTTTTCAAGATTTTTATTTTTGTTTTTGTTTTTATATCTTACATATTTTTAGGATTTCATTTTTGTTTCAGTGCATCAACTTTTCTTTATTCACTTTTTTTATTTCGTTTTTCTATTTCATTTACTTCTTTCCAGTTTTTATCATTGTTTTTATTTTTCCTTTTTCGGCGTATATATATTTCTAATTTTTCTTCTCCACTTTTGATTATCTTCATCCTTCCCGAATATTCTTTCCATTTTTCAACGTTTTTCTTAAAAATATTTTCACAAATTTTATTGTTTTTATTTTTTTTCCCATTTTCACAGGCTTTTCTTTTAAGTCATTCTATATCCTGATTTTTTCACTTTTATTTTATCCCTTTTTGCTTTTGGGTGCATTTAGATTTGTTTTTTCGATGTGTTACTTTTATTTTTATTATTTTTAGGTGCTTTCATCCTCTTTATTCAAATTAGTGCGACTTTGCTTTTTCTCGTTTTTTATTCGATCTTTTTAAATGATTTTTTTTGCTTCAAGTACTTTCTAATTACTCTAACACTTATTTATTTATCATTCTTCAGTAGTTTTAGTTATTTTCCCTTTAAGGGCTTTTGTTTATTTATTTTTGGGGTCGAGAGACTGAACTACTCACTCCTTTATAATTTTTTGGCGTTTTTATATCTCTTGCCTTTATATGGGTTATCAGGAACTTTTGCCCACATTTAGAATAAAAAATTAGGACATATTCGGCAAGAAATATTCAAGCCTGTGGGATCGAGTTGTTTTTAATCGGTGACATCTTATCCCTGAACATTTTTTTCTATTTGAACGAATTTAGTTATACTAACGTGAAACAAAAGTTAACCCATATTCTAGTGAGGTGAGAGACAATTCGTCAGCTACGGATGCTTTTGCCGAGGTCGTGAAGGTAACGAAAGATTTACACAGGGACATACCTATTTCGCCAGAGAGTGTTACCCGTCGAGTTTTTCTCTAAGCATGGAGCAAGGCTTTAGAATCCATGGTTTTAGACCTGCCTGACCGTCGATCAACGTGTAACCTGACATAACCTCTTCCACCATTTGTTTACTGTGATCAACTTCACCTTCACCGTTCAGCCGATATATCTTTTCTTTTTTTCAGTGGCGTTCTGGACAGTTCGAACTCGTAAATCATAAATTCTCAATTTAGACTACGTTGTATATCCATCTGCTTGGCTTTCAAATAAGACATCATGTTAAGCAATTATCAACTTATCAGCAAACCATTTACCACGATATTAACAAGCACACCCTCTACTTACCATGGCTTGAGCTGTTTCAGTCATGTGATATACGGAAGGCAAGCAAACATGTACCAAAATATTTCTAATTTTTTTTCTTAAATTAGCATCCTACTTAAGTGTGATTTTAACCAACAAATCACGAAATAAATATGGACATTCTTTTCCTGTCAATGCTACCTTACTTCACATATATATATATATATATATATATATATATATATATATATATATATAGAGAGAGAGAGAGAGAGAGATAGATAGATAGATAGATAGATAGATAGATAGATAGATAGATTCTCGTGTTTATGCATGATTATACGAGCAGCTTTGCCGGTATGTAAATCAAAATCTATTCAATCCAGTATGCATGATATTATAATTCGTTTGCGAGTAGCGTCTACTTTCCACTGGTTCAAACGTTTAGAGTGATGAAAACGGCAGGTAACCTGATAATAAACAAAATTGAAACGCCGTTAACCTTTCAATCATCTCTTTTCATCAAAGATAGTCAGAGCAATAATATTCCTTATGTCTCCCAGGTGAATATCAGGTGTCGTAAAAGAAACGAAATTCAATTGGATCAAATCTAACAGCTATGTAATATTTACCTCAGTCAACATATATCAAAACGATGCAAAAATTAATCTTCGCGCTCAAAGGCGCGCGAACGAATTAACGTCAGCGCAGGGATTTCCTTTTATTTTGTTTTGCCATATATCAATGAAAGGCACCTTCCTTCTGCAGATAACTGTGGCCCAAAGTTCACAAAGGAAGTATGCTCTTTATTCACATACATTGTAACGTATAGGTTGTTTCATAATTACTATGTTTTTTTTTAACTCTTAAACTATCGAATCTGTCTTTCATTCTCTGTCACACTTTGGGGAAAATTTTGACCGGATAACGTTGAAATATAAAACTCAAGATAAACAAAGAATATATTTGGCTTTCATTTTATACAACATGATTGATAATGAAAAACCACTTTGTAAGCATAATTGTTAAAATACTTATATAACCGAACATTTTTCAAGTACATGTAATTTGATGAATACTGATTATGGTTCACTTTTATTTTATACTCATAGTTAATTCTTGAACTATTTCATTATTTCTCGATTAAATATGACTAGCGATCTAAACTCGGCTAGGATTATTTTATGCCTAGTAAGGGAATCGCGTTCATTTTATAGATCAATATTTACATGACTTGAATCGTTGTGTTAGAGGTTTTTTGCGAAGAATAATGTAGTTCTATCTAATACAAATAATTTGCTCAATGGTTTCTGCTTTTATGTATTCTTATCTAATACTAATATCTCTAAAATTCCAATTACATATCAATATTTAATAACGGTCAAAAATTTGCATACTTCACCTTTAGAGGGGGTGCATAATGAATAACACGCGGGACTGTGGCCTTGAAGTAACTGAGTTTCAGCTCTAGTCGCATTATTACGTATGTTTGATTGTTTTCTTGTGTAATGACATATCAATATTTTCAGGTTATTTAATGCCAAATCAATCTTTCGAAGGAACAGTAGTGGTACTATTGAACCCATAGCCGGGAGGATAAGGGGTTTCATACCTTTCTCAAGGGTATTTGTCTAAATGTGAACGTAATAGCGCAACAGAGGTTCGAACTTGCTCACTATGATTCCACTTTAACCATTTACACCACGCAGACTTCCGCTCCATTATTATGTTGATTTTCAAGCAAACAAACAAAAAAAAAAAAAAAGGCGCAGAAGGGACCCAACAAAAAAAAATTACGCTTACAAACTACGTCGATGATATCGGTCTTCTGGCAAAAGCACTCGCCCAAGCCGAAAGACTACTACATAGTCTGGAACGAGTCACTGTAGGCATCAGCCTCCATGTCAATCTACACAAAACTGAATACATGTGGTTAAATCAAACAGGCGACATTTCCACAGTGGGCAGTAGCTCTGTGAAACTAGTTGACAAGTTCACCTACCTAGGAAGCAGTGTCTCATCAAGCAAGGCAGACATCAACACACGACTAGCAAAGGCATGGACTGCTATCGATAGGCTTTTGGTCATATGGAAGTCAGACCTGACCGATAAAATGAAACGCAGTTTCTTCCAAGCAGCGGTCGTGTCGATACTGCTATATGGATGCACTACATGGAAGCTAACAAAACGTATGGAGGAAATGCTTGACGCTAATTACACAAGAATATTAGGGGCAATATTGAACAA
Source organism: Sepioteuthis lessoniana (assembly GCA_963585895.1). Taxonomy (NCBI): domain Eukaryota; kingdom Metazoa; phylum Mollusca; class Cephalopoda; order Myopsida; family Loliginidae; genus Sepioteuthis; species Sepioteuthis lessoniana. The sequence continues at coordinate 25,494,589 of OY757912.1, read as the reverse complement.
GCTCTGGAGGCAACAACATACAAAGCAACAGTTCAACGGACACCTACCACCCATCATGAAAATTACCAAAATTAATCGAACAATAAATGCAGGACACAGCTGGAGAAGTAGGGACGAGCTTATAAATGATTTACTCCTGTGGACCCCTTCATATGGACGAGCAAAGGTAGGACGACCAACTCGAACCTACATAGAGCAGTTCTGAGAGTATAACAAGTTCTACTACTGTCAGCGTGGATCAGATGGTAATGGTAATGAAGCGTTATTTCATATTCTCTTGATCCCCAGAATTACATCATTACCATTAGGTGCAGCCTAATATAGTAACCAGAACACCAACTTCTAGGTTTCTTACAGATCTGAAGTCAATTCACTCAACATATTCTAAAAATACACTGACGAAACTACTATACAAAAAATACAAACATTATAAAATAGTAAAATATTCCATAATCTCTTGGCATAAATTAACCGTATACAGGTTGTCAGGCAAATAAAATCAATAAATCAAGCAGGCAATTGCGTTAATATATATCTCAGTGCACGTATCATTCTTACTGTTACGATAACATATATTTAAAAATCATGAATTTACAATCTTGTTTAACTGTTTATCTTGTATATTAGCTGAGAGGAAATCGGCCATAGTTTAAATCCTGTCCGTGGTTTTTACTATTCCCTTCATGCTAAAGTCCGGATGAAAGGTTTGAATCAATATGTTCTCCGACTCTTAACCAGCTACGGGTAAATAGTTGGGCAGATTGGGCCCTTTAGCCTTGGTTAAGCAAATAGTCTAGGAAAAGGACAATTCTGAATTTGAATCAGACGTTGACAAGATCCTGACTGAATAGTTAGGTAAATACACACATAAGTTTTTTTTTTATAGCCAAAAGATATGGCTGCGGAAACAATAATCGCATTTTGTATGACAGAGGTGACGATAATAATACTGTATCATTCATTATTAGAAATATCATTTCATTTAAGTCATCAAACATGCCAAGATTGCAGAGTACAATCGTTATCTTGCCGACTTTGTTCTAAAGGTATATTTGTCACCTGCGCATCCATTCAGTAAGGAAAAAGGAATTTCACCAAAATCGTAAAATTAAAAAATTCTATTTACCAATCCTTACTTTGTCACTGCAAAAAGAGCAGTAATTTGATTTAGACAACAGGTGAACTTATCTAGCTTAAGTGTAAATAGCTGTCTGTGATGATATTGATGCTTATATTTATTAAGGTTTCAATGAATCTACCCGTCATTTCATAGGAAACAGCGGTCCATAATATTGATTCTTCTTTTATGAAGAACTGAATGATTCTAATTGGCATTACATAGTAAACAACAGTCCATGGTGATACTGGGACTTATATTTATAAAGGACTAAATAATGCTACTCATCATTTAATAGTTAACAGTGGTCCATGATGATATTGATGCTTCTCTCATGAAAAACTCAATAATTTCAAATGGGCATTTTATACTTAGCACCGTTATATAAAAAGTTTGAAATATTAAAACATGAAAGTTTGCCTATACCTGGATTTAAGAAGAGTATTGTTCTTCTGCATATTGACCTGAGAAGAGATACTCCTAATTTAAACAAACTGTATACCACTGAAAAATAACCTTGAATCGTCTCCAATCCAAAAGGAAGGTGGTGAAAAAGTCAATGCATTCCCAGCCACAAAGTGTCCGGTTTCTGCATATTTCTTTGTCTTAACTATGGAGATAACTCCTATGGTGATTTTTTTCCTGTCTGAAATTTGAAATTTAAAATAAATTTCAGATTTAAATCAAAAATTCAGAATTTTAATTAAATTCAGATTTCATCTGATACAATATTTTAAAAAACTTTGTGAGGACGTAAACAGTCTTTAAAATGTTTTAGAATAAACGATCTGATGGCTTAAAGCCGTAACGTTAAATGTACTATAGGCTAAGTAATCGACTTAGATATTCTTGTGATTCAAGTATAAGGATTAAAACCGTTCAGTATTGACAGAGAAAAAGTTCAATTCTGAAATTGGTATAGAAATTCTTGTTTTACAAAGTGCATCATCAAAGAATCATAGCTTTTATTATTGGTTCCATAATTTCACTAGTATTTACGTGAATCTTGCTCTTTTAAAATATATTCTTTGGCTTCTTGAACTGAAATGAAAATACAAATTTCAAAGTGTATAATATTGTAGATCAATAGACATGAACATACTGAAACACACAAATATATATGTCTTTCATCCACAGACAGTTTCGTTGTATCACAATTATTCAGTGTAGACAGACACACAGGACGCTTGAAGCTGGGATTGAAACACGCCCAACTGTACGTTAGTGTTAGTATTATACCGTTCAGCCAACAAGCAAACCACGTCAACTGGGGAGTTATAAGTCATTATGTAGTAGCTTTCATTTATTTTACATTTTGCCTTAGAAGATAGCAGAGGGCATAATTCATTCGAAGAACTTTGCATCATGCAAGTGGCAGACGTAAATTCCTTCGCTAGAGTGCTCAACCCCTGTAGGGAAGCGTGTATATATATATATATATATATATATATATATATATATTGGTAGGATTTCGAATTTCGCTCTACTTAGAGCATTGAGCACTTCAGGTTTAGCTCACGGTGTCCCATAAGTGTTTTTCTTATGACTGAACATCGGGATAATGGTTAATTATTTTCAAAGAGTGATGACTACTTTTAGTCTATTGGTTTGATTTTTGAGAACATTTTTCTTAGAGACCATTTTGTGCAAATTTTTTTTTTTAAATCTACATATCGTATCATCTGATTTTCATACGTATCGAATAGGTATATATATATATATATATATATATATATATATATATATATATATATATATATATATATATATGCACGAACACACACACACACACACACACACACACACATATATATATATATATATATATATATATATATATATATATATAGATATAAACAAACTGGGACGTCGCTCCTACTCGTTATCTGAATTGACTTAATATCATATTTACCCAACCCCTCAGAGTTTTCCTTCACCTAGACTAGTTGCCTCACCAAGTCTAAAAAACCTAGTCTGCCCTACTATTTACCCATATCTGGAGGGAGAATAAAGGGTTTAACTTAATATGGAATCTCCAAATTATGATAATGACATGTAAGAGAAACTGACAGTCTCCATTACCCGTTGACTTTGTGTCAATAATATTCTAATTTCTATACATTTTCTCTACAACTGATATTGTGGACTCAATTTTATTAATATAGAAAACTACATTAAGTAACTTTGAGAAATCTTAAATGGAATAAAGTCTAAAAAGCTTAAATCTTATTATATGGTGGAAAAATAACTAAACTATGGTAAAACCATTTATATTTTTATAGTAAGTTTCATTTGCGTTTACCGTCATAATTACCATCTCCGTGTATATATAACAGTAAACCCCACATTTAATATATGGATTTCCAACCCAAATAAATAAAAATATATGATAGTCTATTTTATACGTTTCCCGTCAAATATACAAGAGATGAAAATGTATTTCCATTAGGAACTGTATGTGTTAATACAACCCCATTTTCAACCAGTCCGTCTTGAAAAGAAAAGAGGAAAAAAAATAAATTTCAAATTGGGTATTGACCAAAATCCCGAAAAGTTTACGGTAAAGTAGAAATATAACTGTACTTGTGCTAGACCAGTTATGCTTTTATTATTTGTTGACTTAAATTCTTGTAGTATATGTAGCTTTTGGTTCCCAACTCTCGAAAAAACGATTTAAAAACTCCGAATCAAGTGCATAAAAATAAGGAGGCCTATACAGAATATAAATGAATAAAATCTACTAACATTAGCTGATTCAAATGATGATCGATCGATGGGTGATAAAAATAGAAAAGCATAACGAACAAAAAGGGTTTTTTGAGTGGTCTGAACTCACATTATCAAAATCCTACAATTGTTGCACCGGATATTTTTAAGACAATAAAACTTCGATCAAAAAGGAGAAGTCAACCTTCAAACAGGCTGCTCTCATAATCACACAGTTATCCTGCCCCGGCTTGTTAATGGGCAACAAATGTTTAGACTGCAGAGTATTATAGGAGCTTTATAAGCATATAACCCTGGAAACCATGAGATGAAAGTTGATGGATTAAGTAAAAAAGACGGATGAGTCCAAAAGAAAGTTAAGAGGGCGCTTCACTTGCTGCTGGGTGAAAGAACTTCAGAGAACAAAGTCACAGTTCAAATACTTAGGCCAGAAAAATACCGCCACTCATCGATAAGGGTTGCGTCTGTTGAAGAGAAAAATACGACCGAAAAATTACTATAACTCATTCAAAGCATACGTCTGAACAACATCACCATCCTCGCGAGTAAACAAGGGACACGCCCTGCTGAGTTTGGAAGCTTCTCCCAGTGTTCCAAAAATAAGCTACGCCAACATAAACCAAATTTACCTTGCGGCACCAATTAAAATGATTACTTTTAACGTTCAAACTACAATAAAACTGTTATGTTAGCGTACAGCGTCAGCAGCTGAACAGAAAGCAGACATCATATGCGTGAAAGGATATGAACGTTACCATAGGAAACTAGAAGTAAATTTCTATGATCCCCATAACGAATGGAAAAAATTACTTGGTGCAACTACTGGAAATGTAGCTTTCTCGAAGACAAATATGGCTATTCTCATAAAGAAATTGCCTCCTTCGTTCATTTCCACGCATAATTGAACAAATACAAATAAAGTAGGAGTCGCGTTTCTTGTTGCTAAAAGTCCTATTTTGCTTTAAGAAGTTTATTTTATTTTATAGCATATCAAGTTTCGATGCTTATTTAATGCCAAAGCCATACTTGGAGAATACCTGGAGAGGTATTATTTAATCCATAGCGAGGAGAATAAGGGAGCTTTTACTTTTCTGAATAGTATTATTTGGTGAATACTGAACCAACTTGCGCAACTAGAGTTTGAAATCACTTACTACGATTTCGCATTCCACAATTTTAACTATGGTTATTCCCCAGGTTTCTTTGATATTATTTGCCGAGTATGGAATATTGGAGAGAACTCACGTGTACATTTATGAAGACTATTTGCTGAGACTATAAATATCAAATCATTAGAGAACTCCAACACATCTCTGGTTAAAATAAATTGATTAGAATGAAGATAGTATTACATTTTATTTTCCAATGGAAGTAATCTTTATTTCAGTGAACAGAACGAGATTTGATTTGTAGAAACCTTATATGAACTTTAACATTCTGCGTACATTTTTTTTTTTGTATCTTTTCTTCCGTTTAGTTAATGTGAAATCATTTTATTAGATTCAATAACAATGCGAGTGGAAGACTACATTTGTTTCACTTTTACATTTTATTTTCATCGAACATCCTCTTAGAGATTACTTAATTTATCTGATAGTATGACAAAATTCCTTTAGATATTTTGGTAGTAAAAGGTAAAAATATATAAAAAAGATAATTTTGACTTAAAAATATGTCCAATCTTACAAGATAAAGAGTTGTCTTTTTTTTTTCTTCTTTTCAATAGTCTAGGAAATATTTCCATATCTTTTCACATTTCCAGTATCTTTTCGTATCACCTGCTGTGTATAAGACTAATTAACACTAACAGAAAAGCAGATAAAATGATATATTAGAGAAAAACCTGGCCAGATAAAGACGAAGTTCATATAAAACGTGACATAGACATCCACGCAGCTGAAAACGGACATTGAAGTGGTCTGACAAATACATACTGACGTACAAAAAGACAAACAACGAGTTTTCCCTCTATAGGACATTTTTTCTTCTGTCGGTATATGTTCTATTATATAGTAAAAGGTTTATCAGCTAAAAGAAAATAATTCCTACTCGTTATATATTTCTCTACATTGTATTTACATGATTAGTTCAGTTAAGGTTTATACAGGGTCATTGGTCAAATAAGTAGAGTGTTTTCCAATAGTCCGGGAGACCGGGGTTAAATCCCAGTTCGAGTCATACCAAAATCACAAAAACTGGAACTTTATGCCGCCTTCTTTAACTCTCAGCATCATCAGATAACGATGAAGGGTAAAGTGGAGCAATCCAGGAAATGGAATTAGCGCCCTCCCCTACACGTCAGTTTTGTGCATATTGAAAGGGGAGCCTTCAGTTCATCCTCGATAATGGCCGCCAACCTTATTTACCCAGCTCTTCAGCAACAAGTAGGTTGGTAACATCTATTAATTTTTTTAAAGTGAAGCAAAACATGTAAGAATTTAGTGTTATCCTTCTTCTTGACTAGTTGCCAAATCAAATTTTGAGAAGATAATCTGATCTACTAATTATCGATAGATAGAGGAAAGAACATATGGATCAGTGGTCTTTCAAATAACATTAGATTGAATTGAAACATTCATATAAACATCAAACTTGAGTGATTTCATCTGCTACTACTATAACTGTAACGCAGAATACGTCTCATTTCCGTAGGTGTATAAGGAAGTGTTGCGTCACAGTTATACTTTTCTTTACACCTTTATTTTCTTGGTTTTAGTTATTTGTCTTTCACGTTCATAGTGTTTGTTTGTTTTAGGATGTTTGAGTTGTTTTCGTTTCATGGCATATCAACCATTGTTGGTTATTTGATGGCAAATCCATATTCACGCATATAAACAGTTCTATTGTAAACAATTTAGTTTAGTATAAGTATAGTTTTTTGTTTACTCACAGTTAAATGTTAAAGCAATTCTTTTCTAAACAGTTCAGTCTAGCACACAAAAACATTTCCATTTCAAAAAATTCAGTTCAGCACAAATACTCCGCCGAAACGTCAAAACAGTTCTATGTAAAGCAATTCAGTTTAACATAATTACGCAATTTAGATATCAAAACAGTCTTATTTCAAGCAATTCAATTCAGTATAAGTACACATTTTAGTCCTACTTGACCCCTAGATAGTACCCTATCAGATACTATTACTTCTAGCCAGTGGAAGGGGTACTCCGCATTCCCAAAAGCTCCAATATTACCAGAACCTCGGCATCAGATTGTTTAGTGTCCTATCCTTTACATACGTTAGGTAGGAGTCTCACCCTTTTGCAGAGAAGCAATCGGTGTATTCTACAGCTTCAGCCAACAGGGGAAAATGGTCGTTTGAAGAATAGTAATAAATATGCTCCGCTATAGTATTACTGTTGGGTATCACCTTCCTTTTGAGCATAATGAGCTGTTCAATCTGCCATATATGGCAGTAGCGGAGATTAGTCTTGGAAGAATAAGCCTACAAGTCAGACCAGAAGAGCCGTTCCTATTGTTGAAGTATATCCTTACTCTATCACTAATCCTATGTTTTTATTACAAACAGCCTCTCTTTTATAAATACTCTTTCCTGTAAATATAACTATTTTCCTCACATATCGTTGTTTGTCTTATTATTATTACTACTTATGTTCACTAATCAGAACACAACAATTACCATAGATACAACACTGTAGAATGTGAACTAAAGCGATTTTTTTTCTATTTTCCCAAACACTGAAACTGAAGAAATAATGTGATAGATTCTCTAACACATATCGGATCATTTAATGATACATAATATACATACCAAAGAGACACAAATATACGAATAAAATGAAGCCACATTTTTCAAAGATCAAGCAGCAGATGAAAGGGATACAAAAACGATAAAAGTTTTTTTTTTAGTTTTTTATGAAGATGGCATCAATATAAAGAAAAGACATGCTGGCTGTACATTTCAATGAAAATGCAAGATACAACGTCTATCACCGGGAGAGCAGTCAAAGTATCTACAAATCAACGAAGACAGATAAAAAGGCTTACCTTTAATAATTAAAGAACAGAGATAAAAAGCACGTTTTATCGTCCAATGAACGGAGACTAAAAGGGAAACAAGAACAATTATCGGACTGAGATATCAGTGTCCACAAATGATCAGTTTCTAACTATGAATTCAAGACAAGGTCGTTTATTGTCTTTCTTTACAATACGAAGCGTAACGTACATTGCCATTTTAAACTTCGTATTGTACATTTATAAAATTATTTTTTCTGTTAAGCTATTATCGCATATTCAAATAGTCACATCGAAGGAATATCAAAATTAGTTCAAGAGTCATAATGATGGAATTTTGTATTAAGAGTTGTTATTAGGGAACATTGTTTACTGATTATTGAACAAGACCTGGCGAAAACACCCAACAAGACACCAGCACTACGGCCACTTGCCTCCCATCACGAAAACTATACAAGATAGACGAACCAGACATGCAGGACACTGCTGGAGAAGCAAGGACGAACTCATCAGTGATGTACCCCTATGGACCCCCGCATACGGCCAAGCAAAAGCAGGACGACCAGCTCGAACATACATACAGCAGCTATGTGAGGATACGGGGTGTAACCCTGAAGACCTGCCAAAAGCGATGAATGATAGGGAGAAGTGGCGAGAGTGTCAGGGATATCCGTGCTGGCGGCGCGACATGATGATGATGGTGATGATGATGATGTTTACTAATAGTCATATATTCATTTGTGATTTATGGTTAAAACAGTGTTTACATTTAAAATACACTATACAAACAGCATTTTACAAAGAATAAACAGCAAACAATTTTGTAAAAATTTTGGTATTTTAAAATAGTACGACTTAAAGACATTATACTAACCAGTATTGAAACTGCTTTCTAATGGCGCAAGTTTGTTCTTAATCTTCAGTTCGGACTACGCCGATGACATAGCGTTACTAGCAAATACACCGAACCAAGCCAAAACAATACTGCATAGTCTGGAAGGAGCCGCCGCAGGCATTGGCCTCCATGTCAATGCACACAAAACTGAATATATGTGCTTTAATCAAGCAGAAGACAAAACCTCGGTGTTTGGAACTACTGCTTAACTGGAAAGTCGGTGTTTTTTCTCTTTATAGAATTTCTTCCCGACTCAAGCTCAATGACCAAATGCACGTTTAGCTCATTTACAAACATATTTAAAAACTAAAGCCTACTTTTCCGTACACGTCACGCATTCTTCTGAAATTTCTACTTAGTTTGCACTTCTCCGCCACTAAAACTTTATAACAAACCTCTGTTAAAACCAGCCTCCCCCAACCCCGTTTAATTTTCCACAATTTTTAATACCACCAAAACAAATATTTTTTTTTTTAGATTATTGTAATTTTTTGTAATAAACCAATTTTAAATAATGTAGAATTTGTCTTAAAGGAAAAAAAATGAGATTATTGTTTGTTTTCTTTGAAAAAATTCAGCCCAGATGTCAGGGGCTGTAGAATACACGGACATCATCTCTGGATAAAAGTAAGAACTCCTTACGAATGAGTGTCCTGGATATGACATTAAACATTCTGATCACAAGGTACCATTCCTGGAGATTAAGGGAATGTAGAGTACACCTTCATTGCCATTGCTCCCAGATCCACCCTGATTCAGAATAGTTGCACCTGATAAGATCCTGTCAAAAAGAACTAAATGTGTGCAAACAAATGACTAATTTGAATAGTGGATGTTATATAGAAATATTTTATCATCATCATGTCGTGCCACTGGCACGGATATCACTGACCCTCTCTCGTCACTTCTCCCTATCGTTCATCGCCTCCGGCAGGTCTTAAGGACTATACCCCGTATCCTCACATAGCTGCTGTATGTATGTTCGAGCTGGTCGTCCTGCTTTTGCTTGGCTATATGTCGGGGTCCATAGGAGTACATCACTTATGAGCTCGTCCCTGCTTCTCCAGCAGTGTCCTGCATGTCTAGTTCGTCTAACTTGGAGAGTTTTCGTGATGGGATGCAGCTGGCCGTATAGTTGGTGCCTTGTTGGGTGTTGCCATGCGAGCAATATTGAACAAGTCCTGAATAATAGAAATATTTTAAAACATTTAACTGTGTGCAAAAAAGTGTTCAGACTCGTTGAACAATATTATCGACAAAATGTGTTTACAGATCATATACATATGTTTAATATATATGTATAAACAGAATTTGGGAGTAAATAACCTACGAGGTTTGATATACTATAAAAAATCATCATCATCATGTCATGCCACAGGCACGGTTATCCCTGAAAATCTACCACCACTTCTCCCTATCGTTCATCGCCTCTGGCAGGTCTTCAGGGTTACATCCCGTATCCTCATATAGCTGCTGTATATATGTTCGAGCTGGTCGTCCTGCTTTTGCCTGGCCATAAGTGAGGGTCCATAGGAGTACATCACTTATGAGCTCGTCTCTGCTTCTCCAGCAGTGTCTTGGATGTCTTGGATAGTTTTCGTAGTAGGAGGCAGGTGAACGTATAGTTGGTGCCTTGCGGGATGTTGCCACCAGGACTTGTTCAATATTGCTCGCAACATTCTTGTGTAATTACCGTCTAGCTTTTTCTCCAGCCTTTTACTTAGCGTCCATATAGTGCATCCACACAGCAGTACCGCAACGACCGCTGCCGGGAAGAAACTGCGTTTCATTTAATCTGAATGTCCAAATCATAGAATTCAAATAATATTGGTTTGAACGATTGATCACCACCATTTTTACAGATCCTTTAACAATTCGCAAATTCTAAAGTTATAGTATATCAATGTCTTATTATTAAGAATGGGATATTTCCACCTGATTACTTTGTTGCGGGACAGCCAATGATGGGTCGATCCTGCGGACAGTTTGTATGTCATGTTGTGATTATCGGAGGAATGGACAAATGACACAGGCAACTGGATGAGTAGAAATTCAGGTTTTACTGAGCAAATCTTACACAAAAAAACGTATGGGTGAAGAAATCACAGTTTTTGTATCACGTCAGTGTAGTCTCGGTAGGGTTTTGACAGTCTGTGTTGTAGAATGTCTTAGTTTTAGCTGTTATCAATTTGTGGAGACAGCACGTTTCGAAGTTGAGGATGGTCCAGGTGCTAGGTTGTAGGTGTAGCTGTATAGTCAGTTGGCAGTTATTACTGGAGACATTCTACTATGTGGAAGCATTGGTTACATTGTCTAGATGATCGATGCCCCGGCAGTGAGGTACTATGGTTAACCGGGTATGTGTCGACGTTGCCTTGAAGTGTTGGTGCTAGTCCAAGCAGTGTGTCACTTGTGGACTTAATGATGCAAATGCTATAGATTGGTTGAACATAAACTACTGCTGCATTAAGCTGGTGCTGGTCTGCAGTTAGTGTTGTTTACTTGGTTGCGCAGGAACGGCTGCTGTATTAAAATGGTGCTGATCTGCAGTTGGTGCTGGCTGCTGCGTCATCGTCTCCTGATATCTGCCAGGAAGATGTTGTGAAGTGACCAAAAGAGACCTTGGAAAACTTTTAGAAGTTAGCTCTTAGAAGAGATGTTTGAATGAGATTGCAGCTTTGATTGGTCTGGTTGAATGTGCTGGTTCCACGGCTGTCATTGGTTAGATTCCACGTCTTCTGCTTCGCCTGGTGGTAAGGGCGTTCGTCAGCTTTGTTTGCTGATGAGTCTGCAGACGCCATGCTTCCGGGAGAAGAAACAGATACCTCTCCTACGGGCCCAGGGCGAGTTCGCTGCTATTTGTCACTGCCTCCGGTCTGACAGGACTTGACAAAATGTAAATGATCCGAAGGTCGGTTTATAGTGAGGTTAAGGGAAATGGACGTTGAACTTGAGCCGAGACTCTTGCCCTGCTGGACTATGCTGGTCATCAGTTCAATCAGGTCAATGTAAGCCTGATAAGCCTTGCTGGACATAGACTCAAACGTGAGTCCAGGCAGGGATTTCTGAATATAGCTTTGACTGGACCAAGAGGCCAAGTGCTATACAATGCTTGTCAAAGACATCTTCGCCCACCCGAAAATGACCCAGCCGAAGCCAAGAGCTATTAGGACTTGAATCTGTCCTTGGTCTTGAAATCACGGTGGCTTTAGCGAGCCCGGCGCTTATTAGATTTTTTGTCACTGGCTGCTGTTACTAGAACATTGCTGGGCCGAGTGAACTGTTTCTTTACATAGGAAGTTCTTTTATTGAATATAAGTGATAATGACATGTTTCTTTAAAGTTCAGAAGAGGAACTTTTAAATATATGTATTTTATCCTGTGATAATAATTGTGTTTCCTAAAGGCCAACAGAATTAATAACTTTCGAAAAAATAGTTCGTGTGTTAGTAATAAAATTTCTCTCACGGCGTATCAAAAACGGTTTGTTATTTGACATCACGAGTGACTCAGTGTTTTCTCTAAAACGGAGATTTTAGATATCGACGCTGTTCTGGCTACGATAGCTTATAACAATTTTGTATAGATTATACCTTATTCTTAAGATTACCGTTCCAATAATGAAGGTATATATTTATCTTTATTCTTGAAGATTTAAGTCGGCTCCTGCGTTAAATCATCTAAGTCATACCGTTTCTAATGTTTCAAATATTGACAGAGAAAGACATTAACTTGTGGGGTCGCATGTTACGCCTTGTCATATATTCATATAATTCATGGAGCATAATGTTTACAGATGGAAAAAAAAACAAATAGAAGAGAGAGATAAGGCAGTGAAGGGAGAAAAGATAACGCTTATTATTTGCTCAAAGAGAGGAAAAGAAAGAAGAGAGAACGCTATATTGAGTATTTTGTTGATTTGAAAAACATGTACAGGTTGTATGGATACATCTCCCTAAAAGATCATTTAGTTTCAAATTGAACTGGAAATTATTTTATTCAAAAGTTAAAATAGATCTTGACGTGACTGAACATCAGTGTTATATTACTGCTACATGCAAATATAATTGGAATTTTAAATGAATATATAATCAGAAATTTTATAGATAAAAGATAGTAGCAATTTGTTGACCGTAGTCGAGGGTTACCAAAATGCTCCTTTTCTACTAGCTACTACACCGAAGTGTAGGAGAGGGCGCTACTCCTTTCCCTGTATTGCTCCACTTAACCCTTAATATATTGCAAGGGGGTATCATTTTTAAAGTCTTTGGTATGATGCAACCTGGGATTTAACCCAGGTCTCCTGTACCAATGACGAACACTCTACCCACTGGCCCAATTAGCTGGTTTAATCTTCTATTATTTATTTTTGTCTGTTATCCATTTCATCTTAATTGTATTGCTTTATTTACATTCGTAGAATTAGCGATAATATTTTCTTGATTTGTTTGTCGATGAAGAGGTCTACCATTACTGATTTCAATTAGAATTTACTTCATCTTAATTACAGTTCTCTTTTTTACTTTAGCTGTATTAAAGATTCTTTACTTTGTGTGATTGCTGACAAGCTTTTCTATCAGGCTGTTGACTGAGCATTCAATCTCACTGTGTCCACTATAAGTCTATTTTTTGCAAAAGACAGGACATCGTAGACTAAAATAGCGTTAATCATCACACACAAATTTGGTCCCTTTATAGGTCCCAGCTATAAATTAATGTGTAAAAACTACATATTTCTGAGATCTGAATTTTATTTATTAATTGTGAGGTTTATTTTTATTGTATATCAACTATATCGACCCCTCTTTATTCATATATATATATATATATATATATATATATATATATATATATATATATATATATATATATATATATCAAATATATGATTTGTAAACATTTTGTGGATAATTTTTTTTTAACGAGGCTGACCTCATTTTTTTATAAATGGTTTCGCATATTTATATAGTTAAAAAGTTTCACATGTTTTTATCTAAAACGAATAATTCTATTGATTATTATGCAATCATCTGCACACATTTAAATAGTACCAAATACCACAATGTATCACTAACCTTTCAATTAACCATCAGCCATTTGTTTAATCACAGTTAAATATTCAAATACTTCTATTTCAAACAAGTCAATTAAACACAAGTCATTTATTTGTACCTTGTTTAAATGTCAAACACTCATATTTGACCCATAGATAGGACCTTATGAGCTGTTACCACACCAAGACAAAGTGGACCTGGATGAGATAGCAATGGAATAGCACGCCTTATTCCATAAAGCTTTACCATTACTGGAGCCTCACCATCAGATTGATTTGAGTCATATCCAGGACACTTGTCGTTGGTGTATTAACCCGCTGAAGAGAAGCAGTCGGTATATTCTACAGCCTCAGTCGACTTGGCTCTTATTTATTGGTGAACAGAAAAAGATGGAAAAGATTTTAATAGAATGTTAAAGAATAAACTTTCAATGTTTCGTTTTTCAGAAATCCACAAAAATGTCCTGATCTGAGATTTCAATATAAATTTAAAATAACGATTTATCTCCAATATTATTATAATTAAACTTTGATATTTTATATTGAAATGTTCTTAATTTAAAGTTTTATTAATTGAATGATTGATTTAAAATAAGTTGATAGATTTAAATGGCAACTCAATCCGTAAATAATTTCATCGAAACATGTTAATTGTAGGTTCATATTAATATTTTTTTTTTGTTACTGGTATTCCTATTTTTATAACACGGTCCTATTAAATAAGAATAATTTATAAGCAAATCTATATACCTTATAGATGGCACTTTAACAGATGCTAACATTTCGGTTTTGAGTGGACCTTGGAGTAATAGTAATCAATGCGTAATTGACACTCCTTAGATTGCCAGAACTAGAGTCTCACTATCAGATTAAGTTTACGATCATTATCAGTAAATTATCGTGGTGGGTGTAACCCGATTACAAAGGCTAAAAAGCGTCAATTCAAAACCCTGTCGAAATAGCAGTCTTAAGTTTTAATGCCACAAGAACTATGAAATCTGTTGCAGCAGATTTTTCTCTCTCAAAGAAACTTTACAGTTTCAATAGAACTATAAAAAGACCGTTTAGCTTATTCCACTAAATATGATTATTTCTATTTTCATTATTACTGATTCACAAAGTACTATAGCCATTACCTTTAAAAAGGAAATTGATTTGACCCTACAGAATTCTCGAAAGAATAAAGTGTTTATTAAACACCTTCTCCCTGTAGAAGATCTAATTAACCCGGTTGCATTAAAATTAATCACCTATACTATTTACGAAAATATGATAATTACTTCTTTAAAAAGAACATCAAACGTTTGGAGACGATATTTTTTTTCTCTCTCCAATTTTTGCTGGTCTAAAAATAACTGCAAATAGCTATTTTGCTTGCGTGTCATAAGCTGCAGTGTGTTCAGTTCGGTCGCAAAAGAAAAAGACTTTTATACAACGATCTCATGATTTAGAAAAAAAAAAAAAAATCTTAAAAAAACGTCATACCAAAAACATCAACGTCATCAAAATTTTGTGCCAGTCAATGGGCAGTGAATATATCATCATCATCATCATCATCATCATCATCATCATCATCATCATCATCAAGTCGTAATGAAAACACGAAATTCCTTTATTCTCTTTCTCTCTCCATCCGTTCCTTTCATACACAATTTGTGGCAGGCCCTCAAGACTACATCCGGGGTCTGTATGTTGTTGTTTAGATATCTGTGCTGGTCGACAAACACAAGTGATTTCATGCATAGAAGTGCATTGGAAAACGTCGCTTATGAATAGTCCAAACCTCATAAGCAGTGCATAATATGTCTTGCTCATCTTATTTGGATGCTTTTTTTTTTGGAGGTGAGATTCAATTGGCCATATATTTGCTGTTTTGTGGATGGCTGATACAAAGAATTGTTTGAAACAGCATATAGATATCCCTGTAGTTCCCATCTAGCGAGTAATTTATTAGCGTCCAGATGGTGCAGCCATAAAGTAGAACCGACACAGTCCAAGCAAAAATGAATCTCCGTTTAACATTATTCGAATATATATATATATATATATATATATAAAGAGAGAGAGAGAAAGAAAGAAAGAGAGAGGGGGAGATAAAAAGAACGATAAAATCCTCATTTACTTTTCACAGATAATTGGACATCAGATAAGTGTTGGATAATAACAAACACTTATCTGATGATCATGATATTTTGGAACTTAAATTGTGTCTTCAGTTCTGTTTCATTCATTTTTTAACCATATTATTGTTTCATTTTCTCTACAATATTTCTGTATTGAATATTATTCGTTATTGTTAATACTAGAATTTTAGTTTTTTAACTAACATACGACGTTTTGCCTTTAAATTCACTGTATATATTTTACAGCAAAATTACAGACACGCGCACATGCAATATCAAAGATATACTTCCATATAAATATACTTCCTTATATATATATATATATGTATATATGTGTGTGTGTGTAAATATATATATATGTGTGTGTGCGTGTGTGTGTGTGTGTGTGTTATTGTGTGTATATCAGCCCATCTTTTGTTTTGTGTTTGTATATAACACAGTGACCGATTTATATTTTTAAGAGGTATAAATACAAACACACAGGCATACGTTAGTTCATATATATTGTCAAGTGGTCTCCCACTAAGAAGATAGAAATAAAATTACTACTATCCTCTTGTTTGAATTAACAGTAGCAAGCCATCAGAGAATGACCGTTAAGAACAGATGTTTGTACTCGGTGACCTCCCTCGGGTCGCCTGACACGGGAAGGTACAAGGTAGAAGCCAAATGATTGGCTTGGACCCTAAAAACGGAAGTGGAACCTTATTCCCGTCAGCGAAAAAAGGAAAAGAAAAAGTTAGTTGTTGGACAGGGTTCGTGGCGGACAGAACCAAAGCCAAGTACTCCGGGTAAAAGAAGACGAAAAGAATATCTCGGACACGAAGAAGCCATTTTTCAAGCCAGTATTAAAAATAGCATAAAGTCTATTATCCCGTAAAAGAGGAAATATTCTCCGCAGAAATCCGTCTAAAAAAAAGATAAGTAAACTTTGAGACCGTTTCTCCTTATACCCAATATTATATACCCTCTCTCTTTCACTCTCTCAATTTGAAGAAAAACGAAATAAAAGAAAAGAAGAAAGACATTTATGTTCATGGACTGTTCATTTATGATATATTTGACAGGTTGAAGGTGTGTATCTATGCGTAGTAAAAGATTGATATATTTTAATGTTCCCACGTGGTCGAAGTTGTTATTTGTAGTGTCTTCTACGAGTTTGTTATGTCATATTTCTTTTTCAGCTTCTATTCGCCTTATGATATGCTCGTTTAAAATTGTCCTGTAAATTCCATTAAAATCTCACACGGGAAACCGGAATTGCCGACTACTATAATTAATATTATTACGTCTAAACCTAGGAGTCCATATCTTCCATTGTTCTAGGGGAGGAAGTTTAGTGGCCTTAGTGGTGTGTGTGTATAGTGTGAAATTTGGAACCCCTTGCCAGCAGCGGTCAGTCTAGCCCTAAATTGATCCCCCACATAATACGCCAGTTCTTATATGTCTGAGAAAAAACTTTGAATGAGGACTTATTCTACAAGGGATCAAGTGCCAGTCTGCCCCGTCTTCTCACGTGCGAAAATAAAGTCCAGTTTTGGGATTTTAAAGAATTTGCCGTCACAATATATACACATAAATAGGCACACACACACACACACACACACACACACACACACACACACACACACACACACACAAACACAAACTTGTGTGTGCGTGTGTCTCTGTGTGTGTGAATGTGCGTTTGTGAGAGTGTGTGTGAATGTGTGTATATCAGCCCATCTTTTGTTTTGTGTCTGTATATAACACAGTGACCGATTTATATTTTTAAGACATGTACATACAAACACACAGGCATACGTTAATACATACATATATACTCATAAATAGGCACAAACACACCAAACGCGCTCGTGCGTGTGTGTATGTGTGTGTGTGTGTGCGTGCGCGTGTGTGTGTGTAAAGCAACATAATTCTTGTCTATAAAATATTCCTATTCTTTATGTTTTATACCTCTCCTTCCATCGTTATATCGAACCCAAATTTATGCCAAATATTTTTATTAAAATGTCTTCTTTTATTATAGTTCAACGTACCCACCCACCCATTCAAAAAAAAATATATATATATAAATATATATATATATATATATGTGTGTGTGTGTGTGTTTGTGTGTGTGTGCTTGTGTGTGTGTATGCGCATGCACGTGTGTGTGTGTGTATGCGTGTTTGCATGTGTGTGTTCGCACGCACGTGTGTATGTGTGTGTGTGTGTTTGTGTGTATTTGTCTGCTCGTGCCCGTGTGTGTGTGTGTGTGTGTGTGCGTGCGTGTGTGAGCCATTATTTGCTTTTGCGCCTGTATATAAATAATTTCATAATATACACACTCAAAGGCACACACAGACATTCATGCACGTACACGCGCGCACACACACACACACGTATGCGTTTATATATATATATATATATATATATATATATATATATGTGTGTGTGTGTGTGTGTGTTTGTGTGTGTGAGAGCAAAATTTATCAAAAATATGCGTACGTTAATTCTTTATTTTGTTGTACAACCAAGATAAACGTATCATATGCATATACACGAAATAGATATGAATTCCATTTATTATTTTCTTTCGTTTTCTTTTTTTATCTTTTTAGAAATTTATTGATTCTTTGTTCTTGTAATCATATTTTCTTTTTTGACTAGTTAATAGACCTGTTTAAGATTACCTTTCCAAGGGAATTTTGGCAGGTGATACATCGAAAAATTAACGAAATCAAAATCAAAAGTTTCTGCCCTCTGAAACTGATCAAAAGGTGAAGAACAATGTAAGAAAAAAAAATGCCTGCATCCTTTTCGCTCTTATAAATAGAAGAAGTAGACAACGCAATACAACTCAAGACCTGATCCAATAACCCCGAAAAATATGATAAGATAAATGAACGTATTAACTAGAAGCTTGCGAACAGCAATCTATGTGAATCAACGGCCATGTTTTTTTTTGGTAAACAAGAAAGATAATAAACCAAGCTACAAGAATGATTTAGACTGATATGTAAGACTTGTTTGTGATAATGGAGGCTAGGCATTCAAGGAGGAATAATAGCACAACTGGACTTCAATTTCAGTAGAAAATAATATAGTCATCATTATATGGGCATACATGGAATATATATATATATATATATATATATATATATATATATATATATATATATAGTGCTTGTGCGTGCGTGAGTGTGTGTGTGTGTGTGTGTGTGTGTGAGAGAGAGAGTGAATTAAGAACAAAAATGTTTGTGTATCCATAGAATCTGTCAGTGTGTGTACGTGTATATGTATATATACAGTCACACACAAACATATATAGGGGGTGCTTATCTATGCATTAAACCAAACTCTCTGTACGTTTACGATATGACTAAAGGCTACCCTGAAAGCGAAGTAAAGCTAGTTTGGATTCTGTTTGTATATTCCTAGATTTGTTGATTAACAGAAAACAGTCCAATAGTATATATATATATATATATATATATATATATATATATATATATATATATATATTTCACTAGACTGCTATTTCGAGTGGAGATTGTTTCTCGACTAAAACATATGTAAGCAAAACGGAGTACATGTGTTTTAATCAAGGAGCCATCACTTATCTAAATGGCGATCGTCTAAAATTGGTAGGCAATTTCACGTACATAGGTAGTAACGTCTCATATACCGAGAGTGATGTAATATGCATCTATCGATGGCGTGGGCTGCTATTGATTGGCTATCAATCCTATGGAACTCCGATTACTTCGGTTAAATAAAATGGGTTTCCGTCCAATTTGTGCTTGTGTCAATACTATTGTACGGAAACACCATACGGACGCTGGTAAAACGCGTAGAGAAAAAGCTAGACGGAAACTGAAAAAGACTGATACAAGCTATACTGAACAAATCCTGGAAGTTACACCCAACGGAACAAAAGCTGCACGATAACTTACTTCCCATCTCCAAAACCACCCGAGAAAGACACACAAAACACTGCTGGAAAAGCAAAAGCGAGCACATAAGTGACGTTCTTACCTTGGGCCCCTTCATATGGACATGCATGTGTTGGCCGACCAATAGGAACTTGCCTAATACATCTCTATGTGGATATGTAGTTAGGATGACCTGCTGTGAGCGATGGTTGATAAAGACGTATGAATAATAATGACGTATATATATATATATATATATATATAATAGTTTTTGTTTTTTGGTGAATTTTTCGTGTGTTTGTGTCAATTCTTATATATATATATATATATATATATATGTATATATATATATATATAGAGAGAGAGAGAGAGAGATGTATGCCTGTATGTTTAAGTCGTCTCTTTGGATTTAAATAAGCAGATGATCCTAAAGAAAGTTGCTATAACTTATGATGGATATCTGAATAAAGCTCATGAGGGCAAGTTTATTTGTGTAAGCTCACCAAATACCACCTGTTAGAAACATAGTACATATCCAAGTACATAAATCACTAATATACTACAACGCATCATGCCTGTTTTAAAATTCTGAAGCAGCTTTTTTTCTGAACTGATATTACTAGAACTACATTTTATAATTATCCTTATTATTATTGATTGCCAGTGTACTCATATCCCCAGGACTTTTCTAAGAATTCTATCTGTTCTCAAAACTACTACCGCCTGGGTGTTCTCGGCATATCCATTGAAGTTCAATCCTCCAATAAATTTTCTAGTCCTTTGAGGACGGTGCAACACGAAACAGGCGTCATTTTCTAGAACTCTTTTGTTTGTTTATAATTTAATGGCATATCAACCTTCTCGTGTTATTTTATGACAATTCCATCCATTTAGGCGGGCGATAGTGGTCATATTTAACCAAGAGATGGGAGGATAAGAGGGTTCCTACCTTTCCCAAAGAAACTTGTCTGGAAGTAAACTTAATGGCGTGACTGGAGTTCGAACACGCGTACTACGATTCTACAGTCCAGCGCTTTAACCATTACTCCTCGGGGACACCCCCGCAACTCTTTTGTTCTCTGACAAAATCCAGAATAAAAAAATATTTTCCTTTTCATTTTTCATTGTGATTGGCTGAAACGAAAACCACTTGTTAACTAATTATTTTCTTGCTATGTAATACCAGATCTAATCGTCTGAGTGAGATTAGGGCACCCATTTATAACTCAAATTACTGAATAAACCCGTTCATCTCCTTATCTGGGGTAAATTTCGTTTATTCTTACACCGATTGTCATGATGGTGAAAATTCACTTTCTTGCACAATCTATGGATCATCTTCCCTACCCTATTAAAACTGTTCTAATAATACTTTTGTTGTAGTTTGCTCTATTCTTTTTCACTTGCTATTCTCCGTCAAAATATCAATTTTTTGCTTTGATACGATTAGTTTTTAGGATATAATTTTGTGCTTATATTAAAATAGATCCAATTATTATTTTACTTTTTCGAGAGTTTTTCCAGCAATCGTAAGCTAGAGTTTGACTGACAGCAAGTCACCTCAAGTCTCCATAAATCTGCTCAGTAATCAGGCTGATCGTAATAATGCTGTAGTTTGGGTGGTCTTTACTTGACCTCTGATTTCTAAGTCGTCTAATCCCTTCTTCAGTCATTTCAGGGTTATTTCATCAACACCAACTAAAATCAGTATCAGCGTTATTTTCACCTTCCATAGATTGTTTGTTTGTTTATTTGTTTGTTTGTTTGTTTGTTTTAAATCTCATGCAAAATCTAAATATTTATATCTCTCTTCAGGTTCTTTTAATTTTACTCTGTGATCAGAAGGGTGGTTCCATTGTTTCGCTGTTGTTATTGTTGTTGTTGTTGTTTTCTTGATTTTCTTCACTATCACTCGGTCTGGTAAAGATTAGGTAATCTGTTTGTATCTTAAAATTTGAGAACTTCGTGCATCTCATTCTCCAGAACGGATTGAGTGTCGTGCATATACAACTTGTTTGGTCAAATTGAACTTTTTGCATAATTTCCAGTGCAAAAACTTCAACACCCAGTCGTGTCTGGTCTTATATTCTGTTTATAATTCGCAGCATTAACTTATTACATTTTTTATCGTTTCGTCTCTATAATCGTATAACGTACACATGTTTTTTTGTCGAATCTTATCAATTATTGCTTGAACACACTGTTATCATTATTGTTACTACTTTTCAAGTATGTCACATCAATATTAGTAGTTAGGTTCTCTCTGGAGTTTGAGAGATGACAAGCCTCCTCAAGTCTCCAGGACTTTTTTTCAGTATTCTGGCTGATCTCAACAATGATGTAGTTTGCATGGTCTCCACATATCCTTTTATTTTTAAGTCCTTCAGTCCCTTTACCAGTCCTTCTTTAGGTTACTATACCGAGAGCATCAATTATCCTTGGTATAACCGTCATTTTCATGCCTCATAGGTTTTTCAGATCCCTAGCATGGTCCAGGTAGTTATCTTTTTGCTTTTTATCAAATTTACCCACTGGCCTGCTGGGACAGAAAATTCTACAATTCTACATGCTCCTTTTTTTGTTGATTATTGTAACGTCTGGTTATCTGGCCGAGAAACGGTGATCTGATTAAATTTCAAAATCCCAAAAGTGATTGTGAAACTCATTCTTCAGGACAGATTCTTGGTTTTGCATATACCATTTCTTTGCATGGTTAAACTTGCACAATTCCCAACGGATCACTTAGTCCACCCAGTCGTGTGTTTTCTAAAACACTTTCTGTGCTAATTTGCTTCATTCGCTTATTATGCGATTTATGTTTATGTCTTTATCACCACTTCACGTTAGGAGGTGCCCGTGGTGTAATGGTTATCGTCGAAGGAAATGGACACGGCGACACGAGTTCAATTCCTCGACGAGACTGATTGCATTTCACATAGCACTAATACCCTTGGGAAAGGTATGAATCCAATTATTCTCCCTCCAGCTATGGGTAAATAGTAGGGCAGACTGATTTCTTCAACCTTGGTGAGGCAACTAGTCTAGGAGAAGGGAAACTCTGAATTCAAACCTGTTAAACTCCCCTTAAAAAATGACCTTGTGTCATATCCTGCCCGAGCGGAGGGGTTGGGTAAATAGGATCACCACTTCACCTACATTTGCTATTTTGTTGCCTCTTATCTATTCTCGCTTTGATACGATTTATTCTTATGACGTTGGTTTGCGTTGCTATTAGACGAAGTTCTGTTTCTCTCAGAAGTTTTCCCTTTCTGAGCCACGTCCACATTTTGTTGTGAGAGATGTCAAGTGTTAGGTGCTTAAAACGTCCATTGAGTTGTCTGTCTTTCCATTTTTATCTTCTAGTTATTTTTTCTGTTGAACCTTGTGTTGTCAGTATTGTTTCTCGTGGATGTAATCATTTTTCCTCTAACCATGTCTTTGAAGTCTTCGAGTCATTGTATCGATGCGTCAACACTGTCTTCAATACTGACAATTGATATTCTTTTTTCGTTTTCTGACATTTAAATTCTTTGAACGTCATCTCTTGGATGTAAGTTTCGATGCATGGACATTAGTTTTCTTATTCTCTGGTCCATTTGTTCTTCTCTAGTCCACTTTAGGAATGGTCCATAGTATTTTACGAGGGGAACTGCTCAGTTATTCATCCCTTTTAATTGGTTCCTGCTATTTAGTTATTTTTGAATAACTTTGTCGTTCACCTGAGATATTTTAAAATTGTTTTCCTTTCATTTCCACTTGTTTGAAAATGTCTGCTTCCAACATTCCTATGTATTTGTTCTTTTCTTCTTTTCCGAGCGTTCAATTGTTTCCTGATTTGGCAGTTCCCTTCCTTTAGTCATATGTCGTTTTCCGCTTTTCCTTATAAGGGTGGCGAACTTTTCCAAAGCCAAATTCAATCCCTATGGCCTGACTCTATATTATCACTGTGTGTGTTTCCAATTCAATTTCGTGTTATGGCTAACAGTTTCATGTTGTCCATGTATATTTGGTGATTGATCTTTTCCTGCGATTTACTAAGTTTGTATCCGGCTGTGAATTTCCTGAATAAATGGTTGAGTGGCTTCATCGCAATTACAAATAGTAGTGATGATAATGCATCTCCATGGAATATCCCTCCCTGGATTTTCGCTTCAACTAAGGTTTTTCCTCCTGCTGTTAATTTCACTCACTGGAGTCGGAGTGATAGCAAGTCTCTTTAAATCTCCAGGACTTTTCTCGCTTACTCAACAGATTCCAATAAGGCTGTAGTTTGGATTTTTTTCCTGCTCGTTCTCTAGTTTCCAACTATTCCAACTGTAATATAATGGCCGAGGGATTTCGGTTCATGCCTTTGTGTTTAGTTAGGCTGAGAACCTTTCGGCTCAGCACATGGGTTAGTTAGGTGCAAACTTGATGCAGGTGTTAACGCGTGCGCGCGCAGAGCCGACGTATCACTCGGAAATGTCACAATAGCCCGAGATGAGGAACAGGGTGACGAAGTGCGAATGGTGTCATGCATTGGAAGCGCTCGGAGGATTTGGGGGATTTCGGAGAAAAGTTAGTAGAGTTGAAACCAGACAGCGGACGAGACGGTCGACTTTCGGGCTCGCAGCGGCGAGACGATTTTGCGCGCCATGGGTGCCACACGAGATAGGGGCCATATGAAGAAGCCAGCATAAAAAGATTGTGCCTCTCAGTTTATGTCGAAACCTTTTACTCAAAAGTAATAAAAAGGTTTCGTACCCGAACAAAGAAGTTACGTGTTTTCGAATTTCGAGATTCCTATGTTATATATATATATATATATATATGAACATTATATGTCCATTTCACACATAGCCGTATCTGGCTATGGTACACAACCACCTTAACAAACCTTTGTGGATTTGTCGATCGAACCAATTATAATTGGTATCAATGTCACCTTCCTGTTCCTAATTTGTTTTCTTTTAGCTCTCTTGCAAAGTCTGTGTACTCATCTCTTTTCTTTCTTTATTTTTTTATTTTTTATTTTTTTGATCTTCGCTTTGTGGTTCCGTAGGTTCTTTTATTTCTGTTGACTATCACTTCATTTTGTCTGTTGGACAGGATTGTGTAATCTGTTTGTATCTCAAAATCCCAGAGATTCCTGTGTGTCTCATTCTATTTGAAGATTTCTGATTTGGTCACGTACCATTTGCAAGTATGAACAAATTTCAATTACTTGAGCAGTTCCTGGAGGAAAGTCTTTCCCGCCCTCTCGTGTCTAGTCTTATACTCTTTGGGTACTAGTTTGTTACATTCGCTTATTATGTGATGAATCGTTTCGTTTTTATCATCACATAATCTACACTTGCAATTCTATTGCAGCTTATTTATTTTCGCTTTACCATAGTTGGTCTTTTTGGCGTTATTTTGTGCTGATATTAGAACTGAATCAGTTTCTCTCATACAGTTTCCATTTCCTGGCTATTTCCTGGTCTTCTCCAGTGAGATTACGTGTTACGTTCCGCCCTCTGGTCAAACAAAGGACAACACGGAATTTGTATATAACAATATATATTTATTTTCTCGAAAGACGCTTGTGTAAAGTAGGAGCAGTCAGGAGAGGAATTAGGATCGTTCGTCGATGAGGCTTGAACTTTTCGATGTCAGGAGACGATGGCCGAGACAACGCACACTGCGTGACGACGAGAGAGGTTTCGTGAACAGCGGAATCCTTTTTTCTCTATCTTCTTCTGTTCAATTCGTCGGCCTTATATTACCTTGAAACTCCCACGCAGAGATAAAGACACGCCTCTACGCCTCTGCAATCTTCCCGATCTCAGGCGATTGGGATGTGTTACTTCCGCTCATTTGCAATGGCCTGTGTGATCGTCGTCGAGCGGAAATAACTGTCATGCAGTTCACAGGTCACTCTCTTCCGGTGCATCATTGAAGTGGGACCTTCACCTTGTCCCATATTATCAGCCGAGCACACCTGTACGCTTTCTTTCGATTATTGGCCATTGGGATGTGTCACATCCGCTATCTTCGGAATTGCAGGTGTGATCATCATCGAGCGGAAATAACTATCATGCAGTTCATAGGTCAATCTCTTCCGGCGCATCACTTTTTTTTACGGCACAGTGAGAATCTTTACCTTGTCTCATATTGTGAGCCAAGCTGTATTTTACATACGTAAGGATGTCGCTTAAAATATACATACAGTTATTAGAATCAACATTAGTATCAGTAGTAGTAGTAGTAGCGGCAGCAGCAATTGTAGTTGTTGTGGTGTTGGTGGTGGAAAGAGAATATCCAGAAAACATTTAAGAACAGTGGAGATTATGTCGACATATTCTTATTTCTTTAAGAAAACGAAAATCCTTTTGATAGACCCTATTAGGATACCAAAACACATTTCTGCTTTGAATAGGCTAAACATAATTCAAAAGTATCTCCATGGATATAGTCGATTTTGCTGTGGTTGTCGTGAAAAGTATATTCAGCTAACAATGATAGATTTTACTTCAAACTAAAATCAAAAACTTGGCAATAAACCTTTCGAACGTTATTCGTTATTATGCTTGGAGAATAGAAAATATTAAATTTTAAATATTCGAGTGACAATTGATTAACGTAAGTTTTACTTTATCAATAAATTTGATATTTCTCTTATATGCTATCAACGCCGATCTGAAAAAAAGAACAGAAAAATAAAATTCAATAAAACATCTACCTATCCCATGAATTCTTTGTTTTCTTTCGAATAAATATCCCAAATATTTTTTTTTAAAACCAAACTGCCAGCTGCATAATTCTCACAAAATGGAGACAGAATATTCAAAGTCAAAGAGAAAAATATCTCGAAAGAGAAATCTGATCTTTCTTAATATCCAATAGATAATTTAATATAAACAATATGTCGGCACTTATTTGTATTTTACAAAACTGAATGTGAAAATGCAACCAAAAATTTTCTATCAGGTTTAACAAGATGTATGACTAGGAACTGTGACGTTTTTTCTATCGAAGTGAGTGCTGCAAATTCTGAAGCGCCAAGGTGATGTCTCTTGTATTCTTCTGAGCAACTGGTTGTCTCTTTTCGAATTCGGGGATATAATATCTCTAGTTAAATCCTTGGTCAATGAATTGGTCTATTCTGCAGGCTGGAACATTCTATCCTAACCTTTTGTAACAGGAACGGCTTTTATATCCTGTAATATTCTCAAAAATCTGATGGACAATTCAGCAAAATTCGAGAAACACGAAGTGCATTGTCATTCCCTGCACCTTTGTTCCCTTTTCTACGGTTAGACTCATTCTACTTTGGTCAAGTGTTAATCTTTTAACCATTGAAATTGTTGTCAGCATTATAGACTACAATATATTACTACAATCCATTTTTGTTCAGTGTAGGGTCACATAACAAAAGTATTCCATTTGCACGCTTGTAGAATTCAAGAAAAAATCTACTGAGATTTGTTTTCTTTTAAAACAAACAAAATCCAATATATATATATATATATATATATATATTCGCACACACATTTTTCATTTATTAAACAAAAAAAAACATGTATATGTTGCATTACGGTACAACCAAATTCTGAAGGTAAATAGTTACGTGTTATCTCTCTATATGAATATCGACTGATTAAAGCCCTTTTATACGGAGCTTAGAACACGCAAAGTGTATATCCCGTGTTGAGGAGCAAGAACCTCTCCAAAATAAGTTGTCCTATGGGTATGAAGATAAACTTATTTGATGGTGATGACTCAGTTCTTTAGATCTGTAATATAATTGCGGAGGGATTTTTTTATTTATATAATCATTTTTCGTTTTATATATCTTGCTTTTCGGTTTAGTTAGGCAAAGAACCTTTCGCTTAGTGCATGGGTTAGTTAGTGTATGGGTTAGTTGAGTACAGGTGGTCACGCGCTCGGGGGGTAGATGTGACAATCAGAGATGTCACAATAAAAACCCAACATAGGAAATGAGACCGGGGAAGTGAATGACGTCAAGTCCGGAAGCGGAGGATTTTGGGATTTGAAAAAAAGTCAGTGAGTTGAGTTTCGGACTTAGACGAGGCAAGTTCATTTTTGGAACTCGCCGAGGCAAGACCAGTTTGGGTCTACGGGATGCCCGCGCGAACGAGTTAGTTGAGATTTAAACTCCAAATAAGAGAGTCGACTTTCGGAGGTGGCTGAGGCCAGACCAGTAGTTTGCGGTGGGAGTGCCGTACGTGCTGGGGTTCAGATGGATAAGTCAGCATAATAAGAAATTGTTTCTCTCTCTCCTCCTGTCGACAAACCTTAAACTCAAAAAGGTAATTAAAAGTTTCGTACCTGAACCAATTTCGAGTGTTTTTGGACGCCTGTACGGTATGAACATATGTACATTTCACATATTAATATCTGGCTATGTTACAAATCTAGGAAGTGTAGATATTGCATTACTGCCAAGACCACCGGCTCAATTCTAAGACAATCAGGTAGCACTAGCTCGGGTCACATCTGTATGCCAAATAGATATGTATAAAATGCATTGGCATTAAAAAGGCTCGTGTGCCAAAAAGTCTTATGAACAGTAACACAAAAAAATGTTAATAAATAAGTACAATTAACACAATTCCCCAACTTGTAAGAATTAAATATTAGACCCGATGACGTGTCGTTAAAATCCATTGATCCGTCCATCAATTTCTTGATTACATTTTTTTTTTTTTTGTAATGACACATTTTCGTCCTTAAATATGACTCGGTTAATACTTACATGTATATAAACATTCATAAGCTATAAGCAGGATGAGACATCCGATCAATATTTCACCAGTTCACAGCTAGTTTAACATGGACAGGTTGACTTAACAAGGTTAATGAGAACAGTCTGCACAACTCTTTCCCGCAAATGAGTAATAGATGTATTCCTGCTTTTCTTTACGGTGTCAGCAAAAAGTGAAAAGCAAACTGCCTTGTCCAAGGTTTGAACTCGCGTCACCATGTCCATTTCCTACAGCAATAATCAGTATGCCACGAGCAACTACCATTATTATATTGACAAATGCACACGCACGCACACACGCACATATATCAAAGAAAACGGCTTCGAGCTGACAAAGAAAGGAAGCAGAAGGTACCTTGCAAAGACAATTACCGACGCCGTCTACGCCGATGACATACCGATTCAGGCAAATACACCCAACCAAGTCGAATCACTATTGCATAGTTTGGAACAAGCCGCCGCGGGCATTGGCCTCCATGTCAATGCACACAAAACTGAATACATATGCTTTAATCAAACAGGCGATATATCCATACTAGACGTAACCTACCTACGAAGCAGTGCCTCATCTACCGTAAAGGACATCGACACGCGGCTAACGAAGGCATGGATAGCTATCGATAAGCTATCGATCATATGGAAATCAGACCTGACCGATAAAATGAAACGCAGTTTCTTCCAAACAGCGGTCGTATCGACACTGCTATATGGACGCACTACTTGGACGCTAACAAAACAGCTGGAGAAAAAGCTAGTCGGCAATTACACAAGAATGCTGCAAGCAATATTGAACAAGTCCTGGCGGAAACACCCCACAAAGCGCCAACTATACGGCCACCTGCCTCCCATCACGAAAACTATCAAAGTTAGACGAACCAAACATGCAGGACACTGCAGGGACGAGCTCATAAGTGATATACTCCTATGGACCCCCACATATTGCCAAGCAAAAGCAGGACGACTATCTAGAACATATATACAGCAGCTATGTGAGGATACAGGATGTCGCCCTGAAGACCAGCCAGCGGCGATGAACGATAGGGAGAAGTGGCGAGAGAGGGTCAAGAATATCCTTGCTGGTGGCATGACATGATATATATATATATATATATATATATATATATATATATATATATATATATACTTGTATACAAGAGCTAATATGGTTCGTTATTATGCTTAGATTAATCATGAAATAACGCCAGATGTATTGGACTCATAGTAAGAATCGGATTCATTAATAATTTTCAACTACCAAATTTCGTAAAGTATTATATCTATACATTGGTGGTATGACAAGAAGTGTCAAAGGACGAGACAATGTCATTTTTATATACTGTTTTGTCTGAAGTTTTGGTTCATTTAACGAGTAGTTTTTCCTTCTTTCTTTTTACAAAAAATAAATGAGGGCAAGTACACAGTTTCCATTCTCATTATACTTAATACCATGATAATTTTTTTTCAAATTCACAAAACTGAAAGCATGTCTTTTATCAGAATTTGAACCAATGGAATACAGGGAAAGAAATCCATCGTTTCATTGATCGTTTATTCCGTTTCTTTAAAATGCCGATTGATTCTCGCTAATTTTAAAAAAAAAATATATCCCATGACAAATCTTGTATATCACGGTTATTGCATAGGAAATTATATTGATTAAAACATTTTTTTTCATAGTGCTCATATTAAGATTGATAGACATCCTTTTGAAAGGGTGTTTATGAGTTAAAACTATTTATTTATTTATTTATTTATTTTGAGACCACGGCGTTTCCCCATTTATTTAAATTATGTTGATAGCAACTTTGAAAATGTTATTTCCCTTAGAGTAAAATTTTACGGTCTTTGTTTATTTATACCTGAGGCTATTAATTATTTTTATGCGTATCGTTTCTGTAAATATACTTAATTCAAGAGTACTACCGATTACCAGATTACCGTGTTAATCTAGAGTGAGTGTGGATATATTATAAAGAAATCACAAACAAAATATGCATTCTCAATACGGTGGACATTTCAATATATGTGATACATTTCTTGATACGAATTTTATCATCTAGGGGCATGTTTTTCATACTGTAGTCTATAAGATACATTTATTGAAACAATATTTTTGTTTCTTTTTGTTTTCATTTTTTCCGTAAATATTATTCGTTACACAGTTACAATTAGGCTCAAATTAAAGTTAATTACCCCAATAAATTTTTGAATTTTGATTTAGAAAGTAACTGAATTTTAAAATCATTGCACATCATAAGGCTTTGAAAATTTAAAGAATTAGGCCCCCAGACAATACGTAACACCACCCTGGATTCCAGTGCATAAAATGTAAAATATCAGAATATGTTCTGTAATTTATTGTTACTACACAATTGTGACGAAGAAATAACGTTTCGATGCCCGTGATTCTTACTGTCTCATTTCATATATATATATATATATATATATATATATATATATATATATATATGTATATATATATATATATATATATATAAGTAAATAAGTAATTATATATATATATATATACATATATATATACATATATATATATATATATATATATAAGTAAACGAGGACTGTGAATAACCAAAAAATGAGTGCTCAATGCACAGGTATATAATACAAATCAATAATACTAATATATGAAATCAAGTTACTAATATGAAATAAAAAAATGATGACAAAAAACGTAAAAAGAAAAGAAAAGTCCGTAGCCGTTAATTCTTCAAGTAAAATATATCACAGCGTGACATAAGGTGAAATATATTGTCGCCGTTTAAACACCATTTGAATTCCATCTGACGAGCTTGAATGAGCGAAACAAATTTTGGGGGGAAATGGAATACTATCGGTAAATATCTTTTTTTTAAACAATGTATATATATATATATATATATATATATATATATATATATAGTATTATTCGGTCCAGTTAAACCAGAGTTGGGAGCAATTCCTTCAGGATAAGAAAATCCTTCAAGAGCTGAACATCGTGTTTTTGGTTTACACCAGAAACTGAAAAACAGGATGGAAATACATTTATAATCCTAAATTAACCGGTCTTTGTTTTTTTTCTTAAATATATATATATATATATATATATATATATATATATATGTGTGTGTGTGTGTGTGTGAGACTATTGATACTTTTGGCATTAAGAACAGGTATTTGGATAAAATAGTGTGTAGATTTGAATATACATACGCCTCAATATGGCTAGGTATGCTTATAACGCATCATCAAGTATGTGCACTCGGGCATAATCTTAACTATCAATCAGTGTGTAAACATAGTGAGTCTATATGCATGTTTAAGAATCTGGTTGTGCTCGTAACTTTATGGGAGACTGTAAGCATAGCAAGTGCATATCGTTGTTTATCTATTTACAAAGACCCTCGACAGGTGCAGGATGTAAAACAAGGTCAATTTTTAAATCAAGTTTGACAAAATATCCTTCTCCTAAACCGGTTGCTGTTCCGACGTTAAAGAACCCACATTCCTCTACTATTTACCCATTCCTGGTAGTAGAAAAATCGTATGCTCTCATTGCACAACACTTTTGACGACCAACACAAGGTCAACTGTTTTATATCGAGCTGAAAATGACGTTAATTGCACCGGTAAAACATATTAACGATATTGCGCATGCTCAAAACTTCAATACGCTCTTCTTTTTTCACCATTTAAAGTTAAAAGAATATGCACAAATAGATCAAGTTAATATAGGATCTTCAGGATTAAATTTTATAACAGTTTCAGAAATACAGGGCAAGAAATATGTCAGCATTAGATTCTATTTTTGATTTTGAAAAGAACATTGCCTGGACGTATGAATATAACATATAATAGAATGCAAGATAACTAAAGAGAATACACCCAGAGAGAGAGAGAGAGAGAGAGAGAGAGAGAGAGAGAGAGAGAGAGAGAGAGGCGTGTGAGATATTCTGTAATTATCACATCTATTTCCGTAATTTCAAATTATTTTCACTCCAGTCTATCAATGAATATCTAACAGCAAGAGGAAACTTATAATTGTTGCTGATTTTTGCTCTCTCTGAAACAAAACTTCAATTTACATCGAAATTTAGAAAATAGTGAAATTTTATTTCTTGTGGGTGTGTGGATGTGTGTTATGTGTATGTGTGTGTATGTGTTATGTGTATGTTTGGAAGAAAAATTAAATTTTTATGTAACCCACACACTATTGTCTGTCAATTCCTATTGCTTCGTCATGTATAATATTTATCGTTGCCTCCCACCAGACATGATTTGACACGAAGTCAATGAACCGAAGGTCGGCTTCAAGTGAAGATTAGAGGAGGGGAAGGGCGGGCACTAACCGAGGCTCGAAACCTACTGGACTTTGCTGTTTGCTTGGCCATATGTTTATATATATATATATATATATATATATATATATATATATATATATATATATATATATATTTACCAACCCCCCGCTCGGGCAGGATATGACTCAAGGTCAATTTTTAAGCGGAATTTAACTGGTTTGAATTCAAAGTTTTCCCTCTCCTAGAATAGTTGCCACACCAAATCTCAAGAACACAGTTTGTCCTACTATATACCCATAGCTGGAGGGAGAATAATTTGATTCATAACTTTCCCAAGGGTATTAGTGGTATGTAAAATGGAATCAGTCTTGTCCAGGATTTAAACTCGTGCCACCGTGTCCATTTCCTACGGCGATTACCATTACACCACGTGCACCTCTCTCTCTCTCTATATATATATATATATAGTATGGTATGGCTAAATAGTTGGCTTATTGAATTATCAACTTACAGCATGCTCACATTTGTTTCAGATTTTGTTTACTGTGTTTCAAACTAAAGTCAGATGGGCTCTGTCTGTAAGGAAAAGAACACCATTACGTTGTACACTTTTTTCAGAAAAATAGAAACGGAATGCTGCGCTACCTACCATTCACCACAGAAGCTCCAACGGGAAGATACCACAGTGTTTAAAGGACAATTTAAAGACAGATTAATGTTTATATCAATCAACAGCATGGTCACTAGCGATGGAGACCAAGTGCCTCAATTCAACATCCCACATGACTTCAGGCGCAATGCGGTGGAGCTGCTGGTAAATCTCTATCAAACAACAGGACCCTGTGCTATACCCCCACATGCAGAACCCAGACATGGGTATATTGAACATTTCTACCACCACATCTCACAGAAAGTATGGCCATCTTACTCCCAAAATTGATTATCATGTGTGCTATGTGCTAAAGAAAGATTCCAGATGAACTGAGGGCAAGGATATAGGCGAAAAATACCAACTTAAATAAGGAAAATTTGGAAAGTTTTGCGTGAGATTCTGAAGTCACATGGAGAAAAGATTATAACTTATGGCGATTTCTTTGAATAGACTACAATATTTCTACATATTTTGAAGGAATATTGGCAATATACCTTATAAAGTCAGATGCTAATGTTATTTTCAAAGATGCGAAATTTTGATGACGAGTGCCCCATTGCAATATATATATATATATATATAGTAATTGGAAGATCGAGCACTTCCATGGATTTATATGAAATCCCTCGTATATTCTACATGCGAATATTCCAAACCCATACGCTTCTGACACCGACTGTATATTACTGATATATATGTATATATATATATATATATATATATATATATATATGTATATATATATATATATATATATATATACATATATAAGGATCATTAAATAAGTTTCAATAACTTTTTTCGAAAGGGCACTTTTATTTATAGTACACACATGAAACTCTAGTCCCCTTCGAAATAATCTCCTTCGGCAGCAAGACACTTGTACTATTCAAACAACTTCTGGAAGGCCCCATGAAAGTCCTCTAGGATGAGCGTGTCAATGAATTCGTCAGAGCCTCTTTCATCTCCTCAGTTATCTGATAACGATAGCCTGCCTCTAAGCTTAGGGAATAACCAAAAGTCAGAGGGAGCAAAGTTTTTGACTATAGGGAGGGCGAGGAATTGTATTGATGCCAATCTTGCTCAAATAGTCTGTGACAAGGATGGAGTTGTGGACTGGTACATTGTCCAGGAAGAAATGCTACTGGCCCGATTTGAAGAGTGTTGGCCGCTTCCGACGGAATCCCTCTCCGTGAACTCCCTTTAAACCTCAACATAGTAACCTTAACCCTAACCCTTTGGCCAATAAACATGGGTGTATTGACTTCCTTTCACCTCCACACCTCTCATCATCCCTCACAGACTCCCTGCTATCCTTGAATCTCTTATGTCACTCAAAAACTGATGCTCGATTCATGCAAGATGGTCGAAAATCAGTCTGAAGCATTTAAAACGTTTCTGTGGCATTTTTTTAAGTTTAAAAGATAATTTTATTGCATATCTTTCTTCTAAAGTGTCCTCACGTCCAGATTGCATTTTTGAAATTCACCAGTTGTGACAATAAGGCTTTAGTAGGGTGTATTCTAATTCCTGCTGTAGCTGTTCATTCGAACCTGAAACCATAAAAATTGGTCAGTCGTCTCATAGTATGTATAGCAATAAGTGAATTTTCTAGTGTCTACGACAATTTTAATTGCCTGTAAATAAAAAGTCTGGAAACTTATTGAATGCTCCAAATATATATATATATATATATATATATATATATATATATATATATATGTGTGTGTGTGTGTGTGTGTGTGTGTGTGTGGTATTTTTGATACAGAATGCTTAAAGTAATAGAGCCGAATTGAAGAATTCTTTGTTAAATAAGTTTTTATGCTATAAGCCTTGTAGTTTTTTTAATGCCTAATAATCTGTATAATATTATATATGATTCATGAACGCATAGCTTGTAAATCATATTTTAAAATCTGTCAGAGCTAATTTGTTTAACATAGAGTTAAATGGTTATACATATGATTTTAAGTCAACATTTTGTAGGTAATCTCATTTAAAAAATAAATCACACCAAATTCGTTTTCACACAAGTATTACTGTTGTTTGCACCTAGTTAATTGGTTCCAAATACTCTAAAACAAATGTTGCTATTTATTTATAATCATTTGTTTAAACTCACATAAACGGTTTCGAATATTGCGCTCTAATACGAAGAGATCTTTTTTAGACGAAGATAAATGTTTTCAAGCATTGCTACGTAATACTAACAATAAAACATAGGCACACATTTAAAGCATTTGAGTTATTGTTAATCAGCACTAATGGTTCGATTCAACGTTATTTATTTGTTTACAAATATTGCCATCTATCAATAATTAGTCAATCAAACATCAGACATTTATTTGCACTCATGTCTAATATTTCTATTTGACCCTTCGATAAGACCCTACCTTATGCCATCACTCCGGGTCAAAGCGGACCTGAGAGCAATGACAATGAAAAGCTACTTCACATTCTCCAAATCTCTAAGGCTGGAGTCTCGCCATAAGATAGTTTAGTATCATATCTATGACACCCGTTTGATCGCAGTGGGTCTTGACCCTTTGCAAAAATGCAGTCGGTGTATTCTACAATCCCCACTGACTGGGCTATTAAAATGAAGATGTGAAATAAGATTGCTATGAAGTTTTGTTTTTTTTACTTCATTCTACTGGTTGGTAATTCAGTTCCTTTTTTTATTTAAAAAAAGAAGCATTTATTTATCTATTCACACACACACACACACACACACACACACACACACACACACACACACACACACACACACACACACACACACACACACACATGCACACACACACACACACACAGAGCTTTTTTTTTTATATATTCTATGATCTCTTGTTGAATGATTTTGTCTTAGCATCACATGGATCTTTTACTCGCAGTTGGTTTCATGTAACCTAGTACAAACTGCCACTGTTACTTGGAGTGGAGTTTTGTACAGCTAATTAATCTCCATTGTCCAGAGATTCTATAAAGGGAAACACTCAGTATGTCATCCCTAATTATAATGCATAGTGTATACTCATATTCTTTTACTTTGGTTCAACTGTTAATTAACAATATTCATCGAAAATCTGGCGAAAATACAATGTCAGAGAGACAGACAGACAGACAGATAGACAGACAGAGAGAAAGAGGAGTGTAGAAAATAAAATCTGAGAGTTTAGCCGTA
Source organism: Sepioteuthis lessoniana (assembly GCA_963585895.1). NCBI lineage: Eukaryota > Metazoa > Mollusca > Cephalopoda > Myopsida > Loliginidae > Sepioteuthis > Sepioteuthis lessoniana. The sequence continues at coordinate 25,457,905 of OY757912.1, read as the reverse complement.
CAACAGCCGGTGTTTTGTTTAACGCTGCTGAAAAATGTGGACATTGTATATTGTATAAAATCCAGATAACCTTCTGAATGGATTACAATTGGATGAACAGAACTTTTTTTTTTCTTTTTAGTTTTAAAATGTTTTGAAGTTTCTGAATAGTCACGTTTTACCCCACCCCCTTTTTTAAAGACTCAAATATAAAACTAAATTGCATAAATCTATAAAAGTTTTGAATTGAATTACCAGAAGATCTGGCGAAAACTTACGCACGACAGTCAGAAACACTGGACAATTGTTTCGACCTAATTAGGTATCATTAGCAGTGTATACCGTGATCTCCACCACTGGAGATCAAACCAGCGACCACAGATTGCAGGGCCGAAACTCCGCAACTGAGACAACAGTTCATATCACACACTGTTGACGCCAAAATTAACCAGTCATGGTAATTGCGCGGCCAATTGACTTGAATGTGTCTTGTAAGTTACATACGTACTCTTTACAGAGAACACGTTCACCTCCAGGGCCACGTCTTCCCAAGAGGATTAGAAATATGCATCTGCGTAATCATTACTGGTTAATTTGGTGGCACTTGTGAGTGACATAAACTGTTGGCTCAGTTGTGAAGTTTATGATCTGCAATCTGTAAACGCTGTGTCGATCTCCAGTGGTGGAGATCGCGCTACACACTGCTGATTAGACCTAATAAGGTTGAAACAGCTGTCTAGTGTTTCCGTATGTCATGCGTAATTGTTCTCCGGATTTTTTGATCACGACAATTCAATTCACAATATAATTCCTCAACTTAAAAAAGAAAAGTATACATTTATAAAAGTTCTTGAAAATTTTAAAGTTTCATGATTAAAATGTCACGATAAAATGTTAAATCTTTTAAGATTCTTGACGTTATATACGACAATATTTATGGGCTAATTGTACTGATCTAAGGTTAGATCATTTTTGTCAAATATCGCTCGCTTTCTCTCTCTCACTCTTTCTTTTTCTCTCTCTCTCTCTATATATATATACATATATATATATATATCCCTTTCTCTATCTCTCTCTCTCTCTCTCTCCTCTGTTATACCCAATTGATAGTTTTTAATTAAAGTAATCTTAAACCGTGGGTAACCATTTTAGATTTAAATCAATACCAGTTGTCTTAGATGTTGGTGATCGGAAGGGTTGATAGATATGCTACCGGTGAGAAAACAAATAATCTGTGATATTGCATCTCATAGTACCATATTTACCAATATATTCCGGCAAGATTTTATGTTAGGACAACACAAAATCGATGAATGCTTCTATGTTCACTCTGCACACACACACACACACACACACACACACACACACACATATATATATATATATATATATATATATATATATATATATATTATATATCACTCTGGCGAAGGAAATAATGGCTGTCATTTGCGTGATGCAAATATATTCTTATGATATGAGCACTCTGCTATCCGGTAAGGCAAAATATAATCAAACGAAATCTACTACATAATGCCTTAAAATTCCCGAGCTGACTTATGACTTAGGTCTAACGTAAATTTGTGTGGGTTTCGATCCCAGCTTCAAACGTCGTACGTGTCTAACCACACTGAACATTTGTGATACAGTGAAACACTCTGTCTGTGGGTGATTATCTCTCTCTCTCTCCCTCTCTCTCTCTCTCTCTCTATATATATATATATATAAGAAATATAAAGCATTGAATGAGTGGTTAATCTGAATAAGAGTTCATGCTTGTAATGGGAGTTCAGGAAATTGTAGGCTTTAACAGGAAGAAAAAACAACACAATAGGCTTTCCAGGCTCAAATAATTTGCTAAATAAAAGACCGATGGTGATAGTAAGATGCCTCAGGTAAATACATACATTGCAATTTAGCTCTGAATTTAGTGATGTGACTAATTAGGCAAAACATTTTATGGACATGTGGGATAAAATGGATGAACAAAAGAAAAGTAAATTTGCAGAGATAGATGTGTCGAAAACAAGTTCAAATGTGGATCTTTATCGTTAAAGACTGTCGTAAGTTTTTATAATTTTGTTCACCTTTTATATCTAATATATATTTTACAAGTGAGCAACCCGGTGATTTTTATCGGCATTTACGTGCATCGGAAACTCAACCTTGGAGAACCTTATAAATATTTGATGTCATTAAGGGCATAGATGTATTTGCTTATATACTGGAAACTCTTTTACAATTGTAAATGATTTTGCATTGAATTTTTATCATTATATATATATATATATTTACTAATCAAATATCTACCAGTAATCACGGTATCAGAAAAAAACAAAAAAACCCTGCCCAGGAACAAGAGAAAAAAATGTCTCGAGTCACGGTCCAGAGGAAAAAGAAAAAGTTTTTTGGGTAAAAAAGAAAGAAAAGACCAACCTCGTTCTACTCCTTGAAAAAAATCAAGGGGTACTAAGTCAGTGGCCAAAAGAAAACCAAAAAACCCTCCGCGAATACTGCAATGCTATAATTACTAAAGTGCTCAACATTAAACAATGGAGCCAAATATAGAATTAACTTAAATCGCTAGTCGAAAATCTTCTACTAAAGTTTCACCTTAACGGATCGTCAGGAAGTTTCGCCTACCTCATTCTAAGGAGAAAATTGCTTTGCCTTTATTCACCAAAAACCTCCACCTATCCTAGAATTTGCATAAAAAAAAACAAAAAAAAAAACTATAATATTTCCTAATTATAAAGTAACCACGCTCTTTTGTGTTTACAACTATTGAACACCTCCGATCTTTTGTTTAGCATATTCTTACTTTTACAATCTGCTATAAACAATTTTTCCTCCATACAAAGATTACAGGTTCTATTGCCTGCCCTATATTTGCGGCATTTCTTTATTACTTCCCATTTCATTATCGGATCTACTCCTTGTTTTTCCCTAAGCTCCCACACATAACTAGATAACGCAGTGCTATGCTTGTATCTTTCGTGCGCGAAACTTGTTCTATGATTGTAGTACCTAGTTTTAAAATCCCCTTGGGTCGACCCAAAATATATCTTTTTATCACTCTTATTATTCAAATCACTATATACCTCTACTTTATACACTACACACTCCTGTTTACACTTGCCCTCCAGAGGACACCTAACCTTATCCCGACAGTTGCATTTGTCAATCACCTTCTGCTTCTTTTTACCTAATTTGGCTATATTACTCCTATTTATTATTCCGTTAATGTTAGGCATGCAACTGTAACTTAATTTAATACAATTCTTATTAAATATCTTATGTAATTGGCTCCCACTAGGGAAGTTTCTTTTTAATATCTTGAAGAACTCCTTTCCCAAGTTATTAACTACTTCCATGTTGTAAGGGGGATTAAACCATAAGATTTTTCTAGGTCTATTTCTCCTGCCTTGTGCTTCAATTCTACCCCTATTCTTATATTCTAAATTGACCCTATATCCGTCGTTTTTTAGAGCCTCCTCATATTCCTGCTTAGTTCGTTCAAAAATTTCCCTGCTGGAGGAGTTATTAGATAATCTGTGCTCTATTCCTTTAGGTACATGTTTAAAAACCTGCATTGGGTGATTAGATCCCCTGTTTACATAACGTAGATCCTGGTTCCTTTTTCTAAATGGAGATACTGTTCCACTATATAAGTTTAAAGTAATATCAAGATAATTAGTTATTTTTAAATCCGTTGTTACATCTAACCTAAATCCAAAGTCATCAAACAGCTTATACAATTTTTTTCTAATCCCATCACACTTCCTCGGCGTACTTTTATCCACTATAATCAGCCCGTCGTCTCTATACAATCCGTGTTTATTAGGGTCCATAATCTTATTAATGTTATATAGTAATACACATCCGACGAGTTCACAAATTTCCGCACCATCATATGCCCCGATCGAAACGTCAAAATTTCCACCCTCCCCTTTTTTTATCCATACACTATCTTCATAATATAACAATGTTTTACGACAATGCTTAATTATTTCCACCTTATCTAGAGGTATCACCATATATTCTTTAGCTAAATTTAACGCCTTATCCAATGTCTTTTCAGTTATAGAAGGGTAAAAATCCTTTATATCATACTTAATAAAGGAGCACCTATTATCCTTCTCACACTCCTCAAACCACTTAATACAGTCATTAGTGCTCCTCCACTGGTTGATGCTCAACGCCCTTCTAAGTGATTCACATATTTCTTGTACGATTATCTTACTAATCCTACCTATTTGAGTCTTGGCCGGGTTAATGAGCCTACATTCCGGATTCGTCTTGAAATTACTTTTGTGGTCTTTTATAGTAATAAAACAATTCTTGCTATTGTATTTTTCTACTCTATCAACAATGCCTAATTTATGCGCCAACATTTTTGCTTCCTCATTTAACTCTTTTTCTAAATTAGGTGGTGCCTTCTTATAATTCTTAACCACCTCCTTACATATCATTTGTCTATATTTTTCCTTTTCTATCTTATATAAATTGCCCGACTTATCTGACTTTACAAATATTTTTCCGGACTCCTTAATTTTCCTCATATCCTCATAAATTTTTTGCTGAATATTATTGCGCATTTTCCTAAATTTTATCTCCTTAACCATTCCTATCATCTCAGCCTCAAATTTTTCCATCTCTTTGATATGGGGGGGGGGTTTCGTGGTTTTAAACCCATATTTCTCCCTTCCCTCTTTATCTATATAGTTAATTGTATTGAGAAAAAAATATGCTTTCCACCTCATATTTTTTATAAAGGATTCTATCCTCCTCAACAGCACTAACTTATACTGATGCCTATCAGGTATTGGTATGTTCTTGTATGAATAACTTATGTTCGCTCTCTCCATAGTAACAAGAGCAAAGAAAGTGCTCAATGGACAACTCCAGAGCTTCAATATTTACTAATCAAATATCTACCAGTAATCACGGTATCAGAAAAAAACAAAAAACCCCTGCCCAGGAACAAGAGAAAAAAATGTCTCGAGTCACGGTCCAGAGGAAAAAGAAAAAGTTTTTTGGGTAAAAAAGAAAGAAAAGACCAACCTCGTTCTACTCCTTGAAAAAAATCAAGGGGTACTAAGTCAGTGGCCAAAAGAAAACCAAAAAACCCTCCGCGAATACTGCAATGCTATAATTACTAAAGTGCTCAACATTAAACAATGGAGCCAAATATAGAATTAACTTAAATCGCTAGTCGAAAATCTTCTACTAAAGTTTCACCTTAACGGATCGTCAGGAAGTTTCGCCTACCTCCCGAACTATAGGAATTTTTTTTTTTTTTTTTTATTTTTTTTATGCAAATTCTAGGATAGGTGGAGGTTTTTGGGGAATAAAGGCAAAGCAATTTTCTCCTTAGAATGAGGTAGGCGAAACTTCCTGACGATCCGTTAAGGTGAAACTTTAGTAGAAGATTTTCGACTAGCGATTTAAGTTAATTCTATATATATATATATATATATATATAGATATATATATATAGATATGTGTGTGTGTGTGTGTGTGTGTGTGTGTGTGTGTGTGTGTGTGTGTGTGAACCTAGTAATTACGGCGCTTGGAAACTGGCATTTGTAGAGCAACATCTCAACGAAAAAAAACGAAATCATAATTCAAAACTTGAATTTTGTTGTTTAGGAAAATTTATGCCCTAGTGTTTTCACTAATCTTATGTTATCAGCAGCCCAGTCGATATGGGCTGTATAATACACCGACTGCGTCTCTGCAGGAGGGTAAGACCTCATCACGAATGTCCTGTATATGACATTAAACAATCTGATGGTGATACTTCTCCAATACTGGAGATTTGAGGAATGTGGAGTACCCTTCCATTGCCCTTGCTCCTGAGTCCCCTCTGGCCCTGAGTGGCAGCACCTGAAAGGGTCCTATCAGTGAGTCAAATAGAATTGTTTGATATTTGAACTGAGTCCAAAAAATGCCTTATGCTAAAATGAATTATATGAAAGTGAACTATTTGATCATTTAATAGTGTGTAAACAAGTGACTGATAAATTGACTTGTTAGTGATATATAGCAACAGTTGAAACGATTTAAATTTGACTTATGATAAACCTAATTTTTAGAAATAAAACAGATCTTGAAGTCAGTGTATCTAAAAATGCGCTTACAAATTATATATTTGATATATATCTAAAAAATAGGAGTGCAAACAAATAATTTATTCTTAATCAAATTGTTTGAAACAGGAATTTTTTATAATTAAATTGACTGTAAACAAAGGGCTGATATTTATTTTAATTGTTAAAAATACATATCAATACTTGAAAACATTTATTTGTGGGCAAACGAATGAGTAATGTTGAGTAGAATAATTAGTGTTAAATAGCATCACTCATAACCTCATGACTGTCTGCAAAAAAAGGTTTATTTTGAAAAGATTGATAAAAGTTAGATAGCAATAATTGAAATCATTTCACTGTATAGATATATAAGATTAATTATAATCCATTTTAAAATGCTATTTCTGACAAACAAATCTCTTACATGTCATGTATATCTGTTCAGTTGTGTGCAAACAAATGACTGATTTTTAAATGTTTACTGTTACTCAGCAATATTTGAAGACTTTTGACTATGTGCAAACAAATGATTAATAGTAAATAGAATTATTCGTTTAGATAGCAATACTTATAAAAATTATATGTGTGCAAAACAAGGAGCTGAAGATCGTTTTAAAATGTTATTTATAAAACGAGATTACAAATCATATATATTTAATACTTAAGCAGAAAAAGGATTTGGCATTAAATAACATGCAATAGTTGATATGTCATGAAACAAAACGAAACCAAACAATCTTTTATTGACTCATTTAAAAATTTTCGCTGTTTCCATTATCATGTTTTTGTTATAGGTTTTGTCTTTTTTCTCTAGCAACAAATGATTTTCCAAAAAGGCATAAAAACTATGAAACGCAATAAACAAACAAGTTTCAGCAGCTTATATATATATATATATATATATATATGTGTGTGTGTGTGTGTGTGTGTGTGTGTGTGTGTGGCAATGGAATATGCACTATCTTTACATATGAGAGAATCTTTGTTTAACTCACAAAAAAGCTACTTCCGATATCGTATTGTGACTTTTGATGTTAGCTGAGTTTAATTGTACAATAGAAAATATTTCTAAACAGTATCTAATAGAATACTCCTACGGCCTTAACGGCATCAAATATTTAAGATGAATTCGAAGACTTTGCTGCCTTTCCGATTTTGCTGACACACAGGGATAAATAGAAACTAAACAAACGTGACACATTACGGTTTGGAAGTTTGTTCTGTTAAATCGCGCAGGAATCAAGGGAAACGAGGCAAACGATAGCAATTCAACAGACAATAATGAAAACTCCAGAGCAATGACAACGTTCTGTTGTGTTTCTGTAGGGATAAAACGTGTTTCCAATCAATTATTCCATTCGTTACAGAATCAAAATCAAATGTGTTATTTATCCTAACATATCAAGATTCTGTAGATACTGTCTTCCATACATTCTGAAATGAATTGGATTGGTTTCTTTTTCTATGAGTTGTCGGCTTTAATAATCGATTTATAGAGTGAAACATGACAGTGAAAGTTCAGATAAATTATCCCATTTATTTTATATATCATTTCCAATCAATATTCATATTAGGTTGCTGAATGAATATCATTTGAAGTATTATTGGGCACTTGTGGTTATATAGCTCCCTTGCCGTTTTGGAAACGCTTCGAATACGACATCCGTATCATTAACAGAGGGGTTAGACATTCATCCAAAACTTTGAGGGTCTGTCTAACGTACTTAACTGCATCTGGTGGTAAGTCTTTAGTTTGGGATATTTGTGGAATGTGGAGTAATCTCGTTCATTGCCATTATTCTCACGGAGAAATTACCTCCGTTATATTGTCGTCTTTGGGTCAAAAATAACTGTTTAAACATGAATGGTATACGATAGAATCAAATGAAAAAAAATGTATCTTCAATAGCAACTGCACGAAAGTGTACAAATAAACGTAAAATAAATAGGGTCTCCAAATGTCTTAAGAATTAATAACACTATGCCGTTTGACATTCCGTTATAATTGATCAAACGATCAATATAACTAGGTCGAAAACCTCTTCCTCGTGATTTCGATTTGTATGGGTGCTTCATACAATTGGCCCCGAATCAAAAATATTTTAAACAAATTAAATATCCAGTATATTCACGTGGTGTAATGTTTACTGATTAAGGAACAGTGATTATTGTTAATGAGTTTGATTCTGACAGGGTACCCTCTATGTATGTCCCATTGCATAAACAAAACTAGTTGTGGTCTACCGATGAAAAAACTTAGCCTTCACCTTACCTTCTCATTGTCAGTTTGGTATGTAGAACACGCCGACGGCATCTCTAGAGTAGGATAAGACCCCCCCCCCAAGTGGTGCCCTTGATATGATGATATGGTGAAGCTGGAGTGTTGTAGCTGTGGAGAATGCAGACTATAACTTCATTGCTAATATTCTTAGGTAAACTTTAACATAAATTAGTTGTATATGTTAGGGTCCTATCAATGTATCAAATAGAAATATTTTTCCTACCATGGATTGTTATTAACATTCAATAGATTTTTAACTATTAAATAGAAATACGTGAAAAGAATTTCTGAATAAAAAAAAATCACTATTAAATATAATTATTTGTGTAAGATAGTAAGACTTGAAACAATTTAACTGCGGGAAAATAGAATTATCTTAGTTAGGTAGCACAACACGAAATCATTTAAATTTATGCAAACCAATAATTTGTGTTATATAGAAATATTAGTTTTGAATAAATATAAATAAAAACAGTTTTATTGTGTGCAGACAATACCAAGCAATATTTGAAACGACTTCACTGTAAAAAAACTTCACCTTCATTTACTGTAAAATTATTAATATTAGAAAGCAATATTTGAGACCATTTGTCTATTTTCAAACAAACGTTTGTTATTTGATGAAGTTATCAAACTAGCATAACAATAAATAAAACCATTTAACAGTGTATAAACCAATGACCTCTGACTCATAAAAATATTATCCATAAACTATACGCTAACAATTCATACACACACATCTCTCTCTCTCTCTCTCTCCCTCTCTCTCTCTTGGCCCAGCGGTTAGAGTGTTCGCCAATGGCCCGGGAGACCTGGTTTCAATCCCAGGTCGAGTCATACCAAAGACTTTAAAAATGGAACTTGATACCACCTTGCTTAACGCTCAGCATTATAAGGTACGGTTCAAGGGTAAAGTGGAGCAATCCAGGGAATGGAGTAGCGCCCTCCCCTACACCTTGGTGTAGTAGCTATCGAAAAGGGAGCCTTCGGGTCACCCTCGACTATGGTCGCTAACTTTACTTTACTTTATATATATATATACCTTTAAGAAAAACAAAAACCGGTCACATTAGGATAATAAATTTATTTTTATCCCGTTATGCATATTGATATGAATGAATAGCACCAAAAATAACAGGAGTTCTTCAGATTGGATCTGAATCAAATACACCAGAAATTGATATGAATAAATAACACAAAAATAACAGAGCTTTTTTCAGATCCAATCTGAAAAAGTCCTCTTATTTTTTTATGTTATTGAGTCATATCAATACCCACAACAGGATGGAAATAAATTCATAATCCTAATGTGACTTTTTTTTTTTTTTATAGGAATTATTGCTCTGTGATGTTAGTTATATTGAACTCTCTAACCAAGAAAATTTAAATGTTTATAGTTGAATGATTTTATTGTCCTGATGGAATTATTCCCGACTCTGGTTTAACTGGACAGAATAATACATATAAATATATGCATACATTTGTATTGAATCTTGGTTTAAATAAACCGCATTTTTATGTGCTATAAAACACATCGAATCAACTTCCTCATTCTATAAAATTTTGTATTGGTCAAAAAACCTCTATGATGCATATGTACCTTTAGAATGTAGCTTTGGTATCGTATTTCAAAGAATATTTCCCTCATTTTCACATTTTATCCCTGGGCTAAATATTCAGTTTACAATGCAAGAAAAAAAATAGAGTGGTTTATTCTAACGTATATGAAATATACTGCGCTTTAACTATATTTTTGACAAAAAAATGTCATGGTAAAATATCAATGGTTAATACCACGGAGTCATCTTGATTCATTGGAAAGAGCCGAAACGTTTGACATATATCACATTCAAGCAAAACTTGTTCTGCTACGCACAAAATTTCGTTTGAATTTTAATTAAAAATATGAAGTAAAGGAAAGCTTTATGTTTTTTGATATTTCTTATATATATATATATATATATATATATAATTTGAGACCGTTGAGGAGGGGAGCGGGAGGATCCCTTTTAATTAACTACTCCATTGAGGTGTTGAGGAGGCTGCTATTCCTTTCCATGAATCACTCCACTTTACCCTTGATTCCTACCTTGTAATTCTAGCAAGGGGGAATCAAGTACCATTTTTGAAGCTTTGGTTTAATTGAACCTGAGATTAAACCCCAGCCTCCAGAGCCATTGGTGGACCATCTACCCACTTTCAAAGGATATATATATATATATATATATATATATATATATATATATATACATATATATTAGTACTTCGTCGAGGTTTCTTGATGATGTAGTACTTACAAAAAATTTGAATAGGAAAGCTGCCAGTCTTGATGAAATAAAACCAGACGTATGAAAGACAAGGCAATTCGATGACTGACTGCTCTGATACTGCAACGTCGCATATAACGAGGACGCAATAGAATGATAGAAAAAAGACTACATCCAACCCTCCTCTAAAAAAGATTACCTCAAAATTACCAAGAACCAGTAAGGTATAACCCTTACTTCTATGGGGGTTAAATTTTTTAATACATCGCTACTCAACTGCATCAACCCAGAAATTGAGAAAGTACTTAGGAAAATTCAAAATGTTTTTCGGAGAAAGCCATTGACAACGACATGGATGCTGAAAATCCATCGAATATTAAAATGAGTTCGTGCCAAAATCTGGAAGCGACACTTTTATTTAGAGATTTCTTCGAGGCATTTGACTCCAAACACGGAGGGAAGATGGAGAAAATTTCTCGCCTATGGTCTTCCTAAAGAAACTGTCACAGCCATAATGATGCTCTATAAAAATACTGAATGAAAAATCACTCTTTCACATTGTTACTGGTGTTCTTCAAGAGGATACTGTAGCCCCATATCTGTTCATAATCTGCCTAGACGATTTACTTCGAACGTCGATCGATCTAATGAAAGAAAATACCTTACCACTAATTATACAAAAGCAGACGATAACCCGCAAAAGCTATTATGGACGTGGATTACGTATATGATCTACCACTTCTTGCTACCCAAGCCAAATCCCTGCTACATGTTCTGGAGCATGCAGCTTGTGGAATTTGCCTCCATGCGAATGCAGACAAAACGTACATGTGATTTAATAAAAAAAGGGATATCTTTACTCCAAACGATAGTTCTCTGAAATTAGAGTACAAATTAAGGTACATCGGAAGCAGCATCTCATCTCATAAAAATGCATCAACATGAGACTAGCGAAGGAGTGGACAGCAATCGATGGGTTATTGATTGTATAGTCAGACCAATCCGATAAAACACAATTTCTTCTAAGCAGCGGTCGTGTCAATTCTACCTTATTTGGACGCTAAGCGTATTGAAAAACAGCTACACGGGAACTGCACGAGAATGTAACGATTTATATTGAACAAATCCTGGAAGCAGCATCTTATAAAACCGCTGTTGTATGGCCGCACTACTCCGATCTCTAAAATCATTCAAATAAGAAGAACAAGATATGTATGGCACTGCTAGATAATTGAAAACGGACTCATAAGTGACGTTCTCCTATGAACCTCTTCACAGGAAATACAAGTGTTCGCTGACTATCAAGAACTAATCACTGACAGCTCAGTACAGACACATAATGTTGTCAAGATGATCCGTAGGAAGCGATAACTGATTGAGATAAATGGCGAGAGGGAGTCAGCGAAATCCGTGCAAGCAGCCCGACAATTTGATAATGATAATAAATATATATTTCATTACATATATACATCTCTCCCTCTGTCTCTCTCTATCAATCTCTCTCTCTATATATGTGTGTGTGTATAATTTCAGTACACCCACATACACATATGTATAAAATTAATACACTATCCAACACACACACACACACACACACACACACACACACACACACACACACACACATACATATATATATATATTTATATATATATATATATATACGTGGTACATTCAATAAGCTTCCAGACTTTTTTGTACAGGAATTTAAAATTTTCGTAGAATCTCTAAAATTCACTTTGTTATTACTATACATACTATGAGATGACTGACCAATTTTTATGATTTCAGGTTCAAATGAACAATTACAGCATGAATTGGAATACACCCTACAAAAGCCTGATTGTCACAGCTGGTGACACTTTAGAAGAAAGATATGCAATAACATTCTGTTTTAAACTTGGAAAAAAATACCATAGAAACGTTGGAATGCTTCAGACTGCTTTTGGTCTGTCTTGCAATGAATCGTGCATCGGTTTTTGAGTGTCATGAGATATTCAAGGAAGGCAGGGAGTCTGTGAGGGATGATGAGATGTTTGGGAGGAGTAAGGAAGTCAATACATCAGAGTTGATTGACCAAAGGGTTAGGGTTAGGGTTACTATGTTGAGGTTATAAGGATGTTCAGGAAGAGATTCCGTCGGAAGAGGCCAGCACTCTTCAAATCGGCTCAGTAGCCTTTCCACCAGGACAATGCACCAGTCCCCAAATCCATCCTTGTCACAGACTATTTGACCAAGATGGGCATCAAGACAGTTCCTCAGCCTCCCTACAGTCCAGACCTTGCTCCCTGTGACTTTTGGTCATTCCCTAAGCTCAAGGCTGTCGTTATGATACAATTGAGGAGATGAAAGAGGCTGTGACAAAAGTCATTGACACGCTCACAGTAGAGGACTTCCATGGGGCTTTTCAGAAATTGTTGGAACAGTAAAACCAGTGCATTGCAGCCAGAAGCGATTACTTCGAAGGCGACTAGAGTTTCAAGTGTGTACTCTCAATAAAATGCCCATACGTAAAAAGTCTGGAAACATATTTAATGATCCTCGTATATATATATATATATATATATATATATATATATATATGTATATATATATATATATATATATATGTATATATATATATATAATCTCAATAGATGCACATACGTATATGAAAACGCACACAGTCATAGACAGACACACACACTTTATAAATAGATAGATAGATAGATAGATAGATAGATAGATAGATAGATAGATAGATTTAACGTTACAACACCGTGAGTTCTTTAAAGCAAACTGAAATTCCGATAGAAAAATAGTCACTGCAGTAAATTTGCATTCACAAATAGTTTTCAGCACAGAAATGTTAATTATGTTAGCTTAAAAAATAAGATATTAAAAAGTTTATTGACTCATAATTCTCAATTTCATGACACCGATTGTCTGGAGAAAATTTTCAAACCACTACATCTGCATACAAATGAGTTTATTGCAATCTCTTAAAATGAAGGTTGCAGGTCTGCCATTTGGACAAATTTGACCTGACGATTGTTATCGACAAACTTCGAGTAGTTCGTTAGTAAACATGTCTTTATATATATATATATATATATATATATATATATATATAAATATATATAATTTGAAGAATCAAATAACTTAGTTGCACATCATATTAGGACAGGATACACCTTTGTACTCAGTGTCACAATTAACCAATATGGCCCCATCGACTGGGACTACAGAAACAACTCTGCAGAGTGGTAAGACTCTCCAACGAGTGTCCTGGAGTGACAGCAATCTGATGGTAAGGCTCCAGTAATGCTGGAGGTTTAGGGAATGCAGTGTATCTCTTTATCAGTATAGCTACCAGGTCTATTCTGTCCCGGATTGATAGCAACCGATAGGGTCCTTTCTATGGGTCAAAGGGAAGTAAACTGTGTTCTTATGCTAAACTGAGCTTTTTGAAATCGTAACTTTTTGATATATAAACAGTTTATTTTTTTAAAAACTGAATTGTTTGATATATAATTGTTTTGACATTCAACTGTGTGTAAACAAAGACTAATCTTATACGATTCTAGTATGTTTAAAATGGTTCGACCATTTATATGTATGAAAATGTATGTGGTATTAAATAACCTACAATGGTTGATCTGCCTTGAAATCAAACCAAATCAAACCAAACCAAATTCACTCATAGCCAGCCTGAAGTTATCAAAGAAAACACCTAAACTATAATAATATAAATGTGGCTTGAAATAAAATTGTCAATTTGAACAATTTTAATATTTGTCAAACGAAAGCCCCACTTAAAATTTTAGATAGTAATCAAAACGTTCAATTGAAGTTATTTGAGGTATGCCAAAATTGTCGTCTTAAGTTATTAGACAAAACTAAATAATTACGTTTTACTCCAATAAAAAAGCAACAAAAATCAACATTTGATCAACAACTATTCCAGAAGAAATAGAAGAAACACATAAAATGCGTTTGAATCCTTTATATTTTAATCTTAAAATATTTCTCATTAACATCCAGTAATCCACTGATTTTGTTATTTCTTTCATTTCCACAGTTTCGATTCCTGGCATGGTAAGATTAATTTCTTCCCCAAGGTAAGTCTTCTGTTAATTCCATTTGCCATATTTGAATTATTTCAAATTAGCAAATGACAACAGATTTTTTATTGCATTCAGATGAAGACATGGTGGTGGTCATTTCACAATCTTCTCTCCTGTAAATCTTGTATTCTTAATAAATGAACACATGAGGCAGCACCCAACAAAGCGGTAGCTGTACGCCCGCTTACCACGTATCACGAAAACTATCCAAATTAAACGAAGAAGACAGGCATGTCACTGCTGGAGAAGTAGGGACGAGTTCATAAGAGATGTACTCATAGGGGCCCCTTCATATGGCTCAGCAAGGCAGGACGACCAGCTCGAACCTACATACAGCAGGTCTGTGCCGATACGGGATGTGTCCGTGAAGACCTGCCGGAAGCAATAGACGATAGGTAAGGGTGGCGAGAAAGGGCTATCTGTGCTGATGGCACGATGTGATGATGATGAGGAGAATCTAGTCACGTGCAATGACAGACTTGTTCATGAAATTGCTATTGTTCACTTTCTTTATTTCAATAATAGTTTTGGTGAAAATTCCCGCTCATAATATTACATATCCTTCTCGTTTCTGCTTTCTTTTCCGACACTTTTGAGTAAAATAATATATCACTCTAGGTTCATTGGTAAAAATCCATTTAGAAAAGACAATAGTATTTTATCTTTTGGTCCCAAAAATATTATCTTGAGTGAGAGGATGTTGCTTAGAATTATCTTAACAGATGTGAATTTCCAATTTATTCTATGCCTTTTTTTTTTTCCTTTTTGGTTCTCTCAATTATATTTTTTTTCAAACATCTCATGACTGATTAAAAGTGGTAATTTTGGAATAACTCGCTTATGTTTAGTTTAGTTAAATGTTTTACTAAGGGTGAAAACAAACATTCCAAATTTAACAATTATTTGTTCCGAACTTTCTGAGTTATAAAGGTTTATTAGATTTGCATGATAACTTCAGACAAGCTGTTTGGCTAGTCTATCGATCTAAGATATAATGGTATATGCTAGATAACAAAAACCAGACGAAGTATATCTGAGTTATTTTCTGACAATGTAAAACCATCTCAATCATATAATTTGTGATATTTTGCAAGAAAACTGTCAAAGGTCAAGAAAATATCCATTTAAACCGGCCCAACTCTTCCAGATGACTTTTGATTAATTATATTAAGGGTAACTTTCTTCGACATTTTCCAGAGCCTTCTTTCAAGTGTGTGATTTTCTAAGAAAATCTTAGTCAATAGACAATTCTGCTATGTTAATTTCAACTCTTCTACAGGATTTGTCAGAAGAGTACGCTGAAAAATTGAACTCCCTATTCCATGATATATTTGCTTAAACTAAAATATGTTTCCCAACAAAACAATTAAAAAAAGATATTATGACTAACAAGATAGAATTTTTCAAGTTAAGTAAATTTAATCAGAGTGATTTAAGACACCGCAGATATTTAATTCATATCATATCAGTATAATTAGAGTCGGGTGATTATATTTAAATCGTAAAAATTACAAAAAATATGGCTTAAAATATTCTTATCTATCGTATTAATTTGCTTGCACATATATAATTTGTAGGTAATAATCATAAAGCGAATGCAACTAATTGACACAAAAAAAGAGTATAAAAAACACAGCTGGGTGGGGAAGTTAATCTAAGAGGTTTAACTTTTACCACATGAACAAATGATATATGCTCAACCAATAATACGCCCTGGAAGAGAGGAGACGCACAAATTTATCTTGGATTGTGATGTAAAAACAGAAACGCAAATCTCAGCCATATGACCAAATATAGTAAAATTTACTGTTCTGGCTGACCACTGGGTAAAACTGAAAGAAAACTAAAAGAGAAGTAACTACCCAGAGCTTCTAAAACCTAGAGAACATGAAAGTGGCGGCGGTACTAATTGTAACTGGCACGTTCAGTACCATATTTACTCAATCCCTCCGCTCAGGTAGGATATGACAAAAGGTCAATTTTTAAGTGGAGTTTAACGGATTTGAAATCAGAGTTTTCCTTCACCTAGGCTAGTTGCCTCACCAAGGCTGAAGAACCTAGTCTGACCTACTATTTACCCATAGCTGGAGGGAGAATAATTGGATTCATACCTTTCCCAAGGGTATTAGTGCTATGTGAAATGCTATCAGTCTCGTCCAGCATATGAACTCGTGTCGTCGTGTCCATTTCCTTCGACAATAAACATTACACCACGGGCACCTCCTTCAGTCCCCCAAAGTTTGGTCCTAGGACTGGAGGATTTAGAAATAAGAGGATGAGTCGAGATCATCCAAACTAAAACTTTGTTGACATCAACTAGAATACTGAGAAGAGTCCTGAAGGCTTAAGGGCTCTTACTGACATAGAAACTCCACGGAAAGATCATCATGGTGAGAAAAAGTCTCAAAAACAAGCCGTATATCCCAGATATTACGTTCACAGACTATATCTATCAATAAAAGAAGGGATATGAATAGAAGATAGCTTTGAACCATCGATACAACGAATCAAAGACTACATAAAAAAAAGCGAGAAGGAGGACTGATTATAGCCATTAGAAACAATTCTGACAACACAGGGATCAACTGAAAAAAATTAACTAGAAAACACAAATGGGTAGAAAACAATTGTATGGGAAATTTTAAGCGACAAACAAGGGACATTTTACTCAATAAAACTTAGACGTTATTGTAAAAGGGTGACCTTATGACAGAAACTGAATCTCTTCTAATCGTAGGGCAAATAACGCCAAAGGACCAGTTATATCTAAGCAAGAATAGATAAGACGCAATAAATAGCAAATGTAGGTTATGTGGCGATGGAGACGAAACGGTCAATCACATAATAAGCAAATGCGGCAAACTAGCTTAGAAATAGTATAAGACTAGACAAAACTGGGTGGACCAGGGGTTCCACTGGGGATTGTGCAAGAAGTTGAAATTTGAGTGCCTGAGCAAATGGTATATGCGCAACCCAGAATCCGTCAAGGAAAATAAGTCGCACAAACTCCTCTAGGGTTGTGAGATAATAAAGTATCACCTAATTTCGACCAGACGACCAGATCTAATAGTAGTAAGAAAAAATTGAGCCTGCAAAATCGTGACCTTTGCTGTTCTGGCTTACCATAAAGTAAAACTGAGAGGTAGTGAAACGAAGGATGAATACGAGAACCTTGCTAGGGAAATAAAAAAAATGTGGAACATAAAAGCGACGGTGATGCTATTCGTAATTGGTGCTCTTGGTACAGTCACGAAAGCATTGATACAGGGACAGGAAGACTTTGAAATAAGACGATGACTGAAGAACAAAGGGACTTGAGGTCATTTACTGTCATTCAAGCTCCATCGGCTAACCCTGGTGTGAAAAACTCCCTGAATGATAATGATAATAATATCAATAATAATTTTCATTATATAATCATATTAGAGAAAAAATCATATTAATGATTTCATATTTTCATGATATGAAATTATCAAGAAAGGGATATAAGGACATACATGAGTAGGAATAAAAAAAAACAAAAACATAGAATAAGGAAAGAAAGTAAGATAGATTTCAAGTGGGATTTTCATAGATAATATCACATGAATGTTTATCGGACGTAAGAATTCGATATTTATTGAATTTTCTTAATTATATTATTGACACTTACATAGTTCAAACATAAATATTTCCAGTTTCGTAAATTTGAAAATTAATAAATCAAATGAATGTAATTCTTTCTTTCTTTTTTCCCAAAAGGGATAATTCTTACGAATAATCAATTAAATCATTCATTTTCAAAAGCTAAAGAATACGTATAAATATGTTGGCATTTATTGCGTATGTGTGTTACATAGAGAAATGAGACAATGATATATATATATATATATATATATATATATATATATATATATATATATATATATATATATATATTAGAAGCTGAAAGAAAAAAAATGTAATGTACAATACATTTGCCATCTGACCTTCCTCACTGAACAGCCTACTTTCTGTAATGTGTTTCTCTTCTATTCCCTGTCGCTACCTCAGGAAATTTTCAGTGAATTCCTCTCGCATTCAGAATATGAATAGAGCAAATTAATCATCTACGAAAACTTGAGAAATATCTACAGGTAATTATTTAGGGCTAAGGTATTTCTTTTAAAGTAAATGGGTTAAATGAAATCATAAAATGAATCACTTTCAAAATTCTATTTTAACTAACAAGGATAGAAAATGATGATGCTGATGTTGATGTTAAACTGAAAGTAGCGAAATCTTGCAGAGAAAAAAGCCATAAAACAAAACAAATTGATCTTTGACGAAAAATGGCGTGCTCAGCATAACCCATTGTTGGAAAGGGAATCGGAGACTCGAGCACAAAAACTGTATATGGCTGTTTGCTTTCCGCTTTTTATGCTCTTAGGAAAATACTTTAACTATCAGTTCTACCCCAACACCCATACACAGGATAGAGAAAATAGTAGGACACATGGGTTCTTTAGACTTGGTAAGGAAACCACTCCAGAAGGAAAACTCTTTATTCAAACAATATCTATTCTGCTTAAAAATTGACCATATGCCAATTTATTCTCATGATAGAATGGATGTGTAAATATACATTATTACGAAAGAGATATTTATCATGACGTTATAGACGAGTAAATAGCATATTTCCAGTTGTTTAATGTTTTAGAATACAATCGACCTTTGATTCATGATATTATATATTTGTAAATAGTTATCGTATTTGTGGTTTACATATATGCATATAATTACGCATAGTCTAAGTTGCGTTGTGAATAACGAGCCGGATGGTGACGTCGTAGTGAGTTCGAACTCTTGTTGCGCTATTGTGTTCGCTTTCGAACAAATACAATTGGGAAAGTCGAGAATCTCCTAATGCATACCATCTATGGTTTGTTAGTTCCTCTAATCTTCTCTGTTGAACGGAGAACTTTCCGACACTCTTTGAAGAAATCATCTCGAAAATTTGTTGCACGTGGATTGACATAAACTGCTTACCAATCAGAGGTGCTTTTGCTGTGCATGTCTTAACATATCACAATGGTTTTAATCAAAGGATTCAATATTGAATGAACTGTCATATTCATAGCAAATATGAATCAAGATTTGTAAATACGGCATGATACCAGACACTGAATCATCAGAGTTGAAATTAGCACTGATCTTAATGGTTAATGCTAAGAGTACACACTCCCTCATTGTGATTCCATAAAATCATCCGATGCTGGAATATGACATGTGGCTGATTTGATGAGAAGATTAACGAATTCAACAAGCCTCCCATGGGGAGGTGGCAAAAATAACTAAGTTTCGTTGAGATTTCCCTTTTTGGACGCCGCGTAATAAAACCAGCACTTCCCTCTTTCAGACCAGTGAAATGTCAACGAAACTTACTTATGTGTTATCGGGTGGGAAGCCCAATCCCCAATGAAGCTGAGCTCTAGAATTTTTGAATTATTCGATATAAGATATTAGAAAGATCCCAGATGTCAGAGATATAAATGATATATAAATGGCAGAATCAACGCATAGGAAATTTGGGCTAGTTCGTCTTGTAGTGACTGGTTGAATGACCAATTCCACTGATTTGGGACTAGAAAACATGAGATGTTTATTGACTGTCGAAATTTGGCATATTTAGGATAGAAACGTTTACTTAGAACTGACCATTATTCAACAGTAGGAGATATCACGGGAGAAACATCAAATGAAATCCATTCTATGATGTGATACCAATAGTGAATATGAATAAGATTAGTTTTCTAATAAAGGCAACATATCAATTCCGACCAAAACCATTACCCTCGAGATATAATTCATAAGCTCAGAGAATACATAATTCATGACCTTTCAAAATACATAATTCATAAGCTACTAGAATATATACTTATGATATGCAAGCACACAAACTCAGTCTTAATATCATACAGTTGGAATAAAAACAAAAAATTAATAAGAATACAACAATAAAGAAAAACAATTTCACCTGGAGAAAACATGTAAAATATTTGCTTTTAATAATGTTATAATTGATAAATAGATGCAATGCCCGAGAGAATAGATGACGAATATGGTGTGAAAATAAATTTAGTGAAACGTTTTTATATGTATGACGGGGTTTCCTCCTATACGAAGCTCATTCGGTTATATTTTGGGAACTCATTCTTGGGAAACATTATAACTTTTTGAGTCTGTCATCGTAATATAATTAGGAACGCCGACCTTTTTTACCCTTTAACAAGTAAGAAACATAATATATTTCCTTTCTCTCTCTCTCTCTCTCTCTCTCTCTCTCTCTCTCTCTCTCTCTCTCTCTCTCTTTATATATATATATAATAAACTTTCAAAAATACCAAATTTATTCATGTTAAAAAATAAAAATCAACAACAAATCGGTTTCGGTCCTACCTAGTCACAGTTAAACTAGGACAACGATTAAAACAAAACAGCGGAAATAGACTCCGTAATGTTAAAAAAAATGGATGTATCTATATATCTATCAATCAAGACTCCGTGGAATTGTGGCTAATGTGTTACGTTGTGACATCGAATCGAAGTATGTGAGTTCGATCTTTAGTAGAACTATTACGTTCACTTTCGGTCAAACACGCTTGGGAAATATATTAACAACCTTATCTCTCAATCTATAGCCTAAATAGTATCAGTGCAGTTCTTCTTCAATGATAATTTTGGCAAAAGTTTGTATGTTAATAAATAAAATTTATATATATATATATATATATATATATATATATATATATATATATATATATATATAGTGGAAGAGAGAAGCGTACAATAGGGATTTCCCTTGACGTAGTGGCTAATGTACTTGATAGCAATATCATATTATACAAGCTCGAACTTAACTCGTTCTGTCACGTTTTCCTTTTCACTACTACTCCTGAAAATGGTATATAACCTCTTTTCCTCAAGACATGCGTGGAGCAATACCGTTACTATTCTTCAATGAGCATAGTATGGACCTTTGAAAGTTGAGATGTAATTAACCAGAGAAACCACACCAAAATCAAATATTTTACATAAAACAGTAGATTTATTGTCATCATAGCATTAAGCAGTATTTATTCATGCCTCCCATCAGAAATGATTGAACACAATGAAATTTTATAGCGTGGGTATAGAAGAGGGGAAAGTCGGGCCCAAGCGGGAACTCGTAGCCTGCTGGACTATGCTGGTCCTATTCTTCATCATCATCATCATGTCGCGCTGGTAGTACGCATATCCCTGACACTCTCTCGTCACTCCTCCCTAGGCAGGTCTTCAGGACAACATCCCGTAGGTCCAATATGAGCCAGGTGACCCAGCTGAACATAGGCTCATTAATTGCAATTAGTAATCATAGCAATAAGCTCTATTGAATCAGAAATAAGTGCACAAAAGATCAACTGGATTTTTTTGGTCAATTTGACTACATGCTTTAAGAAACTTTGAGAGCTTTCATATGGTACACATCATTCGTTTGCAAAATCAACCTCATTTTGCTTCTTTACCTAAATGTCTTCAATAAAACATTATTCTTTTACTTTAAAGTTAATGGACTTATTTTAAAAAAATCCTACAACAGCATATACGGCATGCCTATTATTTGTCTAAATGATGTACGAACTACCATTTTCTTATCCAATTTGAATAATGTAAGAACCAATACTGCATTTAATGTTGTTTAACTTTCTTGAACATTAATTTCTATTTAATACTTAACTTAGATTTTTTCCTGAAATCCTATTTACTATCTCGATCACTTGGATCATCTTGTTTTTATGGCTACAGCATCACAATGATTACAAAATGAAAGGTTACCACAAAGAAAAAATACACATAGAAATTTTGAAAATCATGGATTTAGTAAAATAGGGGCAAGCAATTACATGTTTTCAATTACATTCATTTTCATGGCTGATCCTGTCAAAAAAAGGATCTATTTCCTATGCATATTACTGATATTAGACGCAATTCTGTTCTTCACAATAACGCTTTTACAGCTATATATATATATATATATATATATATATATTGGTGAATATGGGTCTGCTCATATATGTGCTGTGATTAAGTGTGTACGTGTCTCGGTCTGAATCTGTCTGTGTCTATACAAGTAGATGTGCTTCGTATTCATATGCATAAATACATATTTGAAAATTATAATTGCAATTCTTCGAGTGCATGTTTATATAAATATGTACATACACTGACACAGGCACACATATGTGTAGTGTCTGTGTGCAAATTTCTGAGTCTGTTTGCATATATATATATATATATATATATATATGTGTGTGTGTGTGTGTGTGTGTGTGTGTGTGTGTGTGTGTGTGTGTGTGTGTGGTTAAATAGTAAAGGCATTTATTTTCTTCGTATTTTATTGTTGATCCGTTCAAGTCATCGTATGAGTAATTTGACTTTTGGATGAATGAGGTCAAATAGGCACTATATTTTCCCCACGTACTTTAGGACCCATGTGAAACCGAATTCAGGGTAGCAAATAATGAAATGAGCAATACAACAAAGAGTCACACACAATTATACGAAGAGAGGGAGAAAGGGTCAGTTGGAATGGAATTCACGGAAGAAAATATATTTACTCAAGGTTAGAAGAGATATTGTCGAAAAAATGTTAGAAAGCATTATTGAATATGCCTGCTTTGTTGGAAGTTGACCTTGTTTAAGGCAGGTTTGTTAAACTTTATATATAGAGCTACAAGAATTAGGATGTTTTTTTTCTTTGTGTAACATGCAGATGTTTTCACATCTAAAAACCTATTTTTTTCCTCCTACAAATGCACAAAATTTCTAACTGAAATCAACTTCTAAAATGCCTTTTACACTTTTCCTAACAATCCTCCCTCTAAGTATATATATATATATATATATATATATATATAACTTTTCTTTTTATTCCCGTACATATATAAATTGTAACAGATAAGTGAGAGATAACTGAGGAATAAATCATAAAAGATTGAAGAAATTTAAGTTTTTAACAATACAATTATTCTTTTCGATGTATACATCTAAATGGGAAGATGTATACATCTGAATATATTTAGAATTTTAAAAAAAGAAAAGAAATTGAGACGGAAACAGAAAGGGCATTTCTTTCTTTTATGGAACGCACGGGGAAATTAAATCCTTTTTGTAAAGATAAGACAAAGGAAATTAGAATGTCAATTTTCTTTTTTAAAAACTATGTTGATTTAATATGTTAAGATAATACTTCCAATTTACCTGCATAGCAGTGCTTCCAATTTGAATTCCTGTCGGAATAACGTGCTCTGAAAAAGGAATGTACCTTGATTGTTAAGCATTTTTTAATATGATAAAATTATTTTCGATGTTAAAATAATAATTTCTAAATATTCATTTCTAATAGTTTGCATCTTTCTTCATTAAACTGTGTTTTATCTTTGCATGGCTGCTATTAAAATACGAAATATGGTTTTAAATTTAACAAGGGGCAAGTGGGAATGACACATACTTTTCTTAAGGCCATTAGCATGAATTGCAATGCAAACCGTCTTGTCCAGGATTGGAAAACAGTTGGTCGACTATTTCTAATGGCGATAGCCGCACCGCCTTTTGTACCCACTTAAAATTATATAACTGTGAAAAGTATTTATTTTGAGAATATTTACTTGAACCTAAATTTCGTTGCAACTGATTCTCCTGAGTTAGTGGAAATAGTGCGACAAATGCTTTTTGCAGAATTTAACATATGACCAATAACATTTCTTCTGCATTCATCATCATCATATCGCGTTGGTAGCACGGATATCCCTGACCCTCTCTCGCCACTCCTCCCTATCGTTCATCGCCCTAGGTAGGTCTTCAGGACAACATCCTGTATCCTCACATAGCTGCTGAATGTACGTTCGAGCTGGTCGTCCTGCTTTTGCGCGGCCATGTGTGGGGATCCATAAGAGTACATCTCTTATGGGTTCATCTCTGCTTGCATTACTGAAGTCATTTTACAGGCTTTTCCGTTTCTCAGTGATGAATCAGATTGGAATTTAATCAGGTTTATGTCGTTTATCTACATTAGATAATAACTTCTTATGTAGATTTTGTAAATTGGTTGCCCCCAGGGTATCACTAACTATATGATTGAGTGGCATCATTGCAATTACAGATAATAATGGTGAAAGTGCATCTAACTGGAAGATGGTCTTAGGATTTTCACTATTGCTAATGTTTTTTCCTCCTGCGATTTAATTTCACTTTCCAGTTTTTTTATGGGACCATGGTGATAAATTTTATGACTTTGTCTGGTATCGTGTTCATTTTCAGACAGTTTTCTATCAATACGAAGACTCGATGACAACTAGAGAAAAAAAAAGATTAGTTACATCGATTTGTAACAGCACTGAAAACAATAGATCAACCAAAAAATCTAGGAAACAAAAATAGGATAAAAGACAATAATATGGATTTTTCAAAGCATGAAACCGGTGAAATCTCATGCAAAACACCTGGAAAGGCCTAAGAAAGTTAAACCTCAAGAGAGAAACTGGAGATCTTCAAATAGCGGCATAAAACAAGGCCATAAGTACCAGTTATAGCTAAGTTGATAATACACAACGCAATAGCAAGTATAGGTTATATGGAGACAGAGATGTATCAGTTAATCACATAATAAGCGGAAGAAGCCAATAAGCGCAAAAGAAGTACTAGACAAAACGTGACTGTGGCAGAGAAAACTAAAGTTACTTACTAGATTTTATGTGAAATTAAAGAAAATTGAGACTGTCCTTTTTAAACCTTCAGAGAATTATTGCTGTCAACATTACTCAGAATAGCAATGTCTCCATCAAACTAGCTCCACTTATGATTAAATTCAAAAATCATGAACCAGACTGAAGAGAAAATGGTTTGATCTTTCTGTCAACCACTAAAGAAGTATAAAGATTCTTTAGAATCATTAGTACCGGCAAAGCATTGAACATGCAAGTCTCTGTAACTCAAAAACTAAAACAGAATTATATTAAATAATCGACGAAACTTTTCTTGACTGGTATTATTCAAAATGTGGCATCTTTCTTGCATAATGATTTTCTTAATTGCCAATGTTCTAAATGGTAAACCACTGTTTAATGACCGGGCCATTATCCTAATGAATAATGTTCGCCAATGGTCTGGAAGACCGGGGTTCAATACCAGGTCCAGTCATCCCAAAGAATAAAAAAAACTGTACTTCATGCCGCCTTGCTTAACACTCAGCATTATAAGGTTTCGGATGAAGGGTAAAGTGGAGCAAACCATGGAAAGGAGTAGCGCTCTCTTCTACTCCTCGGTGTAGTAGCTATTGAAAAGAGAGCCTTCGGGTCACTCTCGACTAAGGTTGCCAACTTCACATATATATTACAAACACATAATTCTAATATGTAATGGCATAAAATTGACTCAAATAAGAATTGATTGATGTTATTATCATTTACATTCACTGCTAATAATTTTCAATTTACTTTCATTATTTATTAAAATCATTTCTTTTGTTTTCTTTATTTAATGTCTTATCAAACTTTATGCGTTATTTAATGGCAATGTCATTTTTGTAGACGAGCAGTTGTTCTATTTAACCTACTGCTGGGAGGATAAATTGTTTCAAACCTTTTCCGATACTAATGGTTCGAAAGTTAGTGTAATAGTGACATCAGAGTTCAGACTAGGTTATACCTTTGATGTCAAAATAACTTGAATCAGTGACCAGAAACAAATTGTCAATCTAATATTTTTATTGGTGTAATATGAATATATATTCATCTCTGGAAATAGTTTGTTTCTTTGTTCTCTTTATACGATTGAATAGTTTAATGTCGAGGTAAGATATTTGTTATGCATAAACTTTGAATCCAAATGAAGTTTTAACATTTGTTCATCATTTTGATGGTTTTACTGAAGATGGATAAATGGTCAAATATCTGAAAGAAACTAAACCAATAGAAGGCACAACAAATGATGCATTTTTTTTACTTCTTTAATTTCAAAATAAATCAATTGATTAAATAATATCTCATAGGAAATAAATAGTCACATATATCTAAAATTATACGTAGGTTAATTAGTAGTTATTCAAGATAATTCTATGAAATTATTGCACATGATTATGTATGATAAGGACAAGAAATCTATTCCATGAGCAAATATGTTTTAATTAATTAATTAATTACGTGATTTACATTCAAATTTGATATATTAAAATATTCGTGAAATTTCTCAATGAAGAATAGTTTCCGCACATGTAATTGATACATTTCTTTTCTAATATATTTCTATTTACCTGACCTCTTCCTCATGGGCATGGTCTTACACAGTTTCATTTTGCAGGGGAGTACAACTGATCTGAATGAATACCTTTCCGTTTTGACAGGTTACTAATCAAGTCTAAAATATCCAGTCTGCTCTATAGCCTATAAAATTCAGGAATAAGATATGAGTTGTTGCCTTTCCCAATGGTATTAGCAAGGAAAGAAAATGCAAACAATATCTTCTTTTTTCTAAGATGTTAACCATTACGTCAAATGAATCTACTTCACTGATTTCTTATCTATCATTTAAACTTATGTTTGTATGTTTGTTACAGAAAATAAAATTGTGACAAATGCATACAATAATTAGTATAGATTTTAGTCATTGTGATACGATCCACATTAATTTTTTCGTAGACCACAACTTCAGATATTGCCGAAAATAAGATATCTAAGAATTGTATGAAACGGCCCGGCTATAATGAGTGGATAACCTGTTTTTTTCAAACCCCCATAAACGGTCTCTAGGGGTTTAGTGGTAATGAGTTATAAACAGCCTAATAATATGCAAATAAGATTTCAGAAATAATTAACCTGACTTATATTCGTGATTTAAGTTATCGGTATGATTCATTCACAGAAGTATGGAAATCTTGGAATCTCATTATGGGAAAAATAATTACTGTGGAATTTTGATTTAAGTAAGATCTAAGTTTAGGCCATGTTTCCTAGAACCTCTTTGTGGCATCTGACGGATTAGCAGTGCCATGGACCCCCGCATATGGCCAAGCAAAAGCAGGACGACCAGCTAGGACATACATACAGCAGCTATGTGAGGATACGGGATGTAACCCTGAAGACCTGCCAAAAGCGATGAATGATAGGGAGTAGTGGCGAGAGAGGGTCAGGGATATCTGTGCTGACGGCATGACATGATGATGATGATGAAATCATTGATGTATTTTGATATTTTATGTTCATTATTCCTGCAAGGTAAATAGACTGTTTTTATCTGAATCACGAATTTCCGTTTTTTTTTGTTTCATAAATCCCAAATTTCATAGCTTTTGAGAAAGAGGTTTATAAACCTTTTTAGACTATGAAATAGCATTCAACGGTTATTCATGAGTCAATGTAATTTTTTTAATTCATATTTGGTATAAATATATAAAATATATGAATGCTCACTTTCAAAGTTCTTTCTGGTCATAAAAAGAGAGAAAGACGTGAAGTAGTATGTTCAAATCGATCAAGGAAAGGTTCTTTCAGTGACAACTCAAAGGCCACCCCCAACATTTTGGTGAGACTCTTTGGCTAGACACAAAATCCTTATTGCTCTCCTGGTTAACAACAACCAGATTTTAAAAAATCAAAATAAAACAACCCTGATGTTTAACTTAACTCTCATAACCCACAACAAAATTTCTCGTGATAGACCTTTTCTTATCGGTTAAAGAGCTATGTAGCTGGGTCCCATGTAATGGGTAGTGCAAGTGCAGACAGTTGGATTATCTTGCTTATAACGGAATGACAATTTTTCTGAAAAATATTGCAAATAGACACTGTATTCTGGGGAAAGGAATCTTCTAGTTACTATGCAGTACCAAAAACAACAACTTCTTATTCACCTCACAAAACGGTGCGAGTGAGAGTTCATGGAGGACCCAGTTTGTAATGGTGAGTTACATACTCCTGGAACTAAAATATTCAAAAACGTATTGCCTTCTGAGATCTATCAACATTCGTAATAGGTGCTTCAATGCAAGCCTTGATAAAACGATGCAGAAATGTTTATTGGTTTAAAACCAAATTTAAAACTAATCTATATTCTTGTTATAATTTGCTGTGCATATTTACAAAACAAAACAAAACAAAACAAAGCCAGATTCCTGCAGCAACCGAGACATAATTATAGGCTCAGATAAAAGAAGTTTGGCTTACTAAATACATTTTCCAGTACATCCAGCATTTAAAACAATACGCTTGGTAGAACGTTCCTAAACATTAAAAAATACTGGATATAAAAACTACAAACTGTCGATAATGCATAAAGATGTTTACATGTCATGCCCTTAAACACTTCTAAGAGATTCTCCGAAAATAGATAGCAATAAAAAAAAATCGAGAAAATGAAGACGATACAAATTCACGTTACTCAACAATAGAAATAAAAAAAAAGCCAGACTAGTTCGTTGTTGAAAATTTTAAAGTCTACACTAATCATTGTTGTTATTCAACACAAACTGGACAAGACAATTATTGGGAAGCAATAAACGGAGTCAATTTAGAGAATTGGGAGATTGCTCTGGAACCCGAAATTAAAGCTAAAACACACAGCGAAACATATGATTTAGCGTTAGCTCGAAAATACAAAAACATTCGTTGTAGTTGGATTAATGCAACAAAGAATAATAAAGATGAAAATCAGCAATTTAAAGACCGCTTGATACATTTTTTTCTCAACATTTTGGCGAAGATTACTTCAAAACTTTTGCTTCAACGATTAGTTTATAATTCTTTAGAATATTAATGTAATTATCTGTCCAATATGATTCGTCTATACAGCAACTGGGCGTTAAAAAGTGTTTATTTTAAAGGTAACAGTGATTATGAAATCTAAGTAGAACAGCCAAAAGATTTTATGACTAAAAAGGAAAATAGTGAAAAAGCTTAAGCAGAAATATTCTTTAGATCGTTGTACGGTGTAAAAAGAACTAGTCGAAATTGACATGAGTTCTTTATGGCTACTTAACTGTATGAAATTTGGAACTGTTTTTTCCATGCCCACCTGGACGAAAAACATTTCGGAATTGGTTCTTCCGTGCGAACCTAGCTGTGTGACATTTTGGAATTGCTTTTCCATGCCAACCCGACTAACCGACGTTATGGAATTGGACCTTCCATACCCACTGACTGCACGGCATTTTGGAATAGTCTCTTTAACGCCCACTTGACTGACATTTATGAATTGTTTCCTCCGAGCTCACCTAACTGAGCAACGATTTGGAATTTGTTCTTCCACGCCCACTGGACTGAGTCAATTTTCTACGCCAACCTGACTGATTGATATTTATGAATTGTTACCTCCGTAGTCACCTGACTGAGTGACATTTTGGAATTGGTTCTTTCGTATCCACCTGACTGAACATATTCTAGTCCTTCCATGTCGACCAGACTGACTGACAATTTGGAATTGGTTCTTCCATGGTTCTTCCATGCCCACTTGACTGAGTGGCAGTTTAGAATTGGTTCTTCCACGGCCACTGAACTGAGCAAGGATTTTCAATTTCTCTTCAACGCCAAACTGACTGATTGACATTTATGAATTGTTACCCCGGTGCTCATCTTCTAACTGGTCCTTCCATGTCAACCAGACTGACTGACAATTTGGAATTGGTTCTTCCATGCCCACTTGACTGAGTGGCAGATTGGAATTGGTTCTTCCACGGCCACTGGACTGAGCAAGGATTTTCAATTTTCTCTTCAACGCCAAACTGACTGATTGACATTTATGAATTGTTACCCCGGTGCTCAGCTGACAGTGTGACATTTTGGAATTTGTTTTTTCGTACCCACATGACTGAAGAACATTTTTAATTGGTGCTTCCATGCCAACTAGACAGACTGAAAATTTGGAATTGGTTCTTCCATGCACACTAGTCTTGGCAACATTTTGGAACTGGCCCTTCCATGTCCACCTAACAGAGGAACATTTTGGAACTGGTTCTTCCATGCCCATTATACTAAGTGACTATTTCGGATTGGTTCTTTCGGACACATCGGACTGAAAAACATTTTGGAATTGGTCCTTCTATGCTCACAAGACTGAATGGCATGCATGAATTGTTTCTACAAATTATCACCTGACAGAGTGACATTTATTAATCGGTTCTTTCGTATCCACCTGAGTGAAGGTGATTTTGGATTTGGTTCTTTCTTGCCCACTAGAGTGACCAATAATTTGGAATTTGTTCTTCTTTGTCGATCTGAGTGACATTTAAGAAGTGATTCTTCCATGTTCACCAAACTGAGTGTCATTTTGGAATTGGTTCTTTCGTATTCACCTGACTGAAGAACATTTTCGAATAGGTTCTTTCATACCTACTAGGATGAGTGACATTTTCCTAATGGTTCTTCCACGCCCACCAGACTGAATGGCATTTTAGAATTTGTCCTTCTATGCCCCCTTTACTGAATGATATTTTGGAATTATTTCGTCCATTCCCATCTGATTGGATATTTTGGAATTAGTTCTTCAACTCACACCAGACTGAACGACATTTTGAAATCGGTTTATCCATGTCCACCTGAATGCTTGACATTTTGAAATTGTTTTTTTTAACCCATCTAACTAAAGAGAGTTTTGGATTTGGTTCTTCCATGCCCATCAGACTGAATGACATATTGGAAGCTTTTCTTCCATGCTCACCTGAGTGAGTGATATTTTTTATTTTTATCTTTCGTACCCACCTGATTAAGGAACATTTTGTCAAACGAATAGTGATACAAAAATATCTGTTTAGATTATCTGAGATGATGAAATATTAATACCATCAAACTGTGATTTTAATGTAAATGGAAGTAATGTATATATGGTCGATTTTTAGCGTAGTATAACCGGTTTGAATTCAGAATAATTTTTCCAAAACTGATTGCAACACCAAGTTTAAAAAAACGCAGTCTACTTTACAATGTACACATTTCTGGGGAAGATTAAATGGATTCGTATCTTCCCAAGGATATTAGTACAATTTAAAATGCAAAAAAACTTTGCCAAGGATTTGAACCAGGAGTCATTTCCTAATACGATTATTAACACACAAAGCACGCCTTAGAATATGAAAACAAACGAAAAGGAATTTATTTTTTTCAAAATCATTTATGAGAACGTACTCTTTATTTTCAGGTTTAATCACATAAAGAATATAATCTTGAAATTTTGACACGCGATACAGGGAGAAAACTATTTAATGTTGAATGAAAGAAAATCTTTCAAAACGCAAGACATTAAAATACACTGTGTTATTAAACTTGTGAAAATGCTTGGATTATTTTCTTTTTGCATGTTTTTATCCAGTGAGAGACGTTTAATTACATGAAGAAAAGCGAAACTTGCATTGATCTTTTAGTTTGATTGTTTCGAAAATCATTAAATTCACACTAACTACCACTAAGTTTTTAACGTGATAGTGTGACTGACAGATTTTATGGTAATGGCTTGTTAAGCATTTTATTTAAGACCTCAGTCACTCGGTCTTTTCTCAAATAAACCTCATGTCTTGAAAATAAGAGATTTTTTTCCTTAATTCTCTGACCTCAGACAATCTAACAAGGTGAAACAGATTCATGCGTTTTCTATATAATTTTGTGCAAAATGAAGACCGGATATATATATATATATATATATATATATATATATATATTGGTTGAGTTATGAATCTATTCCGTTTCAGTAATATATGATTCATTCATGGATAATTTAACAAGACAGTTAATTCAATCAGTAATAAATTCTTCATCATTTTGAATTGTCTTAATATTCTTCAGTTAACTCTCAGTTAAAAGTTGGTTTATTTCGAGCACAATAAATTTTCCACCGTCATATTCACCTGATTATGAGAAAACCATAAAAATAAATACAATAAATTTTCATTCATACTAAAGTGTATTTTTTTTCCGTTTATCTTATCATCATATTTGTCCGATTCCTTTTATATTTTTCTCTCACTTATAACCATTATTAAATAATTTTCTTTACGAAAAACGCTCAGGTTTTCATATAGTTTTATTCATTTAATATCATAAGCAATTTGGTTTTTGTCATCTTAAATATGTTTGAATATTTTAACGCTAAAAATGACATGGTATTTTCATATGTCAATATTACATATTTTTACATTTAAAAATGACATCACTTAAACAAAATTTAGCACCATAAATCTTGTGCTTAAATCTTTATATGGTGATACTTTTTGCTGATTATATATATATATATATATATATATATATATATATATATATATATATTCACGGAGCCCAATGTGGAATGACTACTAGTCACAGTACTTGTTGTGGCTATTGTGTTCGTGAATACCACATCAGCTGCCGGCTGCTTGCTCTGTCAAATCCTTCTGTGCCCACGTTGTGTTTGAAAGATTCACAGAGTGAGGGTGACACAATTCAGCCGAATTACCTGAGAGCCACGTATTATGAGTGGCTAGATTGTTAAGCAACTCAAAGAATAGTGAAAACCCGTTGTTTAACAACAGCAAAAAAACGTTTTTATTGAAACACGTTTGTGAGACAATAAATAACAAACAAACGAGGCTTGCTTTCCTGCCAAACATGAGAAGAAAAAATATCAAGTCGAAGAGTGACGATGAGGTTCGGTAAGAGTAACACTAACGTCTGTAAAGTCTGGGACTTTGAAATTTTGTAACGTCTGAAGGTTGTTCGGAGTACTTCGGGTCTAGCATGGAAAAGATTCTTCTTAGGCAGTTTTGAGTTTCTTCTTGGTCCCTTTTTCTTATCCTCTCTCAGGATTCGTTTAATTAATCCATTTTCATAGATCAATATCTGGACTAAAAATGGTTTCTGATTGGTTGTCCAATAAGAGACAATTAGGAGTCATATTCCAATTGGTCAGTCAATCATAATTTAGGATTTTAACTTACAGGTATTGTTGTGTTCTGGTTAGTGAACACAAGTAGTAATAATAATAAGACAAACCACGATATTTGAGGGAAATAGTTATATTTACAGGAAAGAGTATTTACAAGAGACAGAGAGACTGTTAGGAATAAGAACATAGGATTAGTGATAGAGTAAGGATATACTTCAACAATAGGAACGGCTCTTCTGACTCGTAGGCTTATTAATCCAAGATTTGTCTCATCTACTGCCCAATATGACAGATGCTGAAAAGGTAGGTGATACCCAACAGGTATGGAGAAAACCCTTTTTAGATGCTTTGACGAATGGGAACAGGTCTAGAGCGATGGGGTTGAACAAAAAAGAATTCTCAGCCTCACTGACTGGATGAGACGTGCCCAGCTCACCTTTATTTAGAGTGGAGCAAAATTAATCTCCCTTTTGACATCGACCTTCAAGATAAGGACTAGAAAAATGTATTTTATGAAATAACCCATTTCATCATTGTAATTGATGGAGTTAGATGACGACCAAAAAACTGAATAAATTTGCTAACCTCCAAAATCAAAAACAATTGTTTCGTACTTAACTGCCCTTTAAAATCAAAGACGATTGTCTCTGATCTTTAGGAACGATCAACCAGCTTTTTAGGTCATATAAGCTTTGAACAACAAGATACGTACTTAAAAGATCTTTATATATATATATATATATATATATATATATATATATATATATATATATATATATATATATATATATATATATATATATATATATATATGCGAAGGAATTGCCGGCCACTGCTAGCGTAATGCAAAGCTCTTCGAAAGAATTGAGCACTCTGATAGCCGATAGGGTATAAAAAATCTTAACAAAGGCTGCTTAAAATTCCCTTAGCCAACGTGGTCTGCTTGGTGGGCGAGTGGTCTAAAACACAGTCTAACGTAAAATTGGACGGGTTTCGATCCCGGCTTCGAGCGTCCTGCGTGTCTAGGCACACTGAAGAGTTCTGATAAAATGAAACAGTCTGTCTGCGGATGACTATAAATATTTCTAAATTTTACATATTAATTAAATCCTCAATTGCACCTCGTGTCACATACTGAGAGAGAGCAAGAGACAGAGACAAAAATATAGGGTGGTACTGTATGTGAAAAAAATACTGGAGAAGCGAGGACGTACTGATAAGGGACGCTGTCCTATGGACCCCTGCACACGAACATGTAACTATTATCCGGCCAATAAGAATTTACATACAACAGCTCTCAACGGTCATAGGATGTCGTCGAAAAGGCCTGGCAGAAGCGATGGAGAATAGGAACAAAGAGAGAGAAAGGGGAATTCATGCTAGCAGCGTTTCATAATCATGATATATATATATATATATATATATATATATATATACCGTTGATCTATACCATATAATTATGAGTGTTTAGCAAGAAGGCATCAAGTACTCTTTTTTGTTTTTGGAAGGACTCAATCTGGGATTGAAACCCAGTCTCCCGGACCATGAGCGAACACTCAAATCATTATGCCTATCGGCCCGTATACTTATTGTGGATGACAAAATATATTGTTTTGGTTTGGTTTGGTTTGTTTGGTTTTATGGTATATCAACCCTTGTAGGTTATTTAACGCCAAATCCATTTTTATGCAAATAATCTGTTCAATTGAAAACAGTTCAGTTTAGCATAAGTACACAGTTTAATTGTCAAAACCATTTCCATTTCAAACTAGTCAAGCAGTCATATGTAATAATTCAGTTAAGTGTAAATACAGTTTTAATGTCAAAAAACAGTTATATTAGAAAAAATTCAGTTAAGCATAAACACGCACTTTAAGTGTACGTACGGTTCAATTGTCAAAAACGTTTCTATTTCAAGCTATTCGTTTACTCAATTCAGTTTAGCATAAGTATGTTGTTAGCTCCACTTAACCCATAGACAAGGCCTTATCAGGTGCCACCACTCCGGGCCAGAGTAGACCTGGGAGCAATGGCAATGAAGGGGTACTCCGCAATCCCCAAAGCCCCAGCATTGCCGAAACATCACCATCAAATTGTTTAGTGTCATAACTAGGACACTCCTTAGGTGGGGTCTTACTCCTCTGCAGAGGGGCAGTCAGTGTATTCTACAGCCCCAGCTGACTGGGCAATACACAGAGTTAAATGTCAAACAGTTTTATTTCAGATAATTCAGTTCAGCATAAATACACAGTTTAGACGTCAAAAACAGTTCTATTTCGAGCAATTCAGTTCAGCACTAGTACGCAGTTCCAATGTCAAAACAGTTCTATTTCAAACAATTCAGTTTAGCATAAATAAGCAGTTTAAATGCAAAAATCAGTATAGTGAAAGAAGCACGGTTTTATTCTATTTAACCCATAGATAGGACCCTTATCAGGTGCTACCACTCCGGGCCAGAGTTGACCTGGGAGCGATGGCAATGAAGGGGTACTCCGCAATCCCCAAAGCTCCAGCATTGCCGAAACATCACCATCAAATTGTTTAGTGTCATAACCAGGACACTCGTGGTGGGGGTCTTACCCCTCTGCAGAGAAGCAGTCGATGTATTCTACAGCCCCAGCCGACTGTGCAAACAAAATATATGCTCACTCTCTCCCCGGGGGTTGGTCACTCTCGCAATGTAATTAATTCAAAGCGTGCCTCGTTAATTGAGCAATCTAGTCGCTATTAGCATAAATATAAACGAAAGGTAAAGTAATACATATTCGGAGGTGCCCGTGGTGTAATGGTTATCGTCGTTGGAAATGGACACGGCGACACGAGTTCAAATTCTGGACGAGACTTATTGCGTTTCACATAGCACTAATACACTTGGGAAAGGTATTAATCCAATTATTCTCCCTCCAGCTATGGGTAAATAGTAGGCCAAACTATGTTCTTCAGCCTTGGTGAGGCAACTAATCTAGGAGAAGGAAAACTCTGAATTCAAACCTGTTAAAATCCGCTTAAAAAATTGACCTTGTGTCATATCCTGCCCGAGCGGAGGGGTTGGTAAATATGTTAAAGTAATACATATACGTTAAAATTGCTTCGCTTTTCTTGAGACCGTTGATTGCAGTGTGGTTATGTTATTCGGCAGATGAACAGTTAGCTGTGTTTCGATCGCAGCTTGCCGTATCTTGCGTGTCAAGCCACAATGATGTGTAGTGATAAAACGAAATTGTCTGCATTTGTATGACCAATATGTCTATAAAAGTAAGGTTGTTGACAGTAGTCGAGGGCGATCAGAAGGCCCTCTTTTAAATAGCTAATGTGCCTAGGTGTGAGGAGGGCACTACTCCTTACCCTGAATTACTCCACTTTGCCCTTGACACATACTTTTTTATTGCCTAGTGTTAAACAAGGAGGTATCAAGTACTATTTTAAAAGTCTTTGGTATGACTCTACCTGAAGATTGAACCCAGATCCCCCGGACCATTGGTGAACACTCTACCCATTGGGCCAATAATGTACAGTATTTGGTAAGGAAAATTCGATAGTTGAGCCCAGTGGGATTAAGGCTGTAGAATACACCATATACATTTCCGAAGATAGGAAATATTCCCATTAAAATGTCTAGAATATGACATTAAACCATATGACAGTAAGGCTCTAGTCCTGGAGTTTGGGGGAATATTGAGTACACTCTGTTTGCCATTACTTGAGCTCCAATCTAACCCATAGTGGTAGTAACTATTTTGGTCCTATCTATGGGTCAAATAGAAATAATTTACAATACTTGAAATTATTTAACCCTGTACAAACAAATGACTGCTGTGCAATTGAACTATTCGTATTGCAGATCAATTTTTAGGCTCATTTACCTATGTGCAAACGAATGAATAAGGTTCAAAATATTTATTAGTGTTAAATAACAGTATTTGAACTCAGTTAACTTGGCACATGCAAATGATTAGTATTAACTTGAATAGTTGATACAGAATAATGTAGAATGGGAATTTTAAACGAACAAAAATAATGCCACGAATATATATATATATATATATATATATATATATATATATATATATATATGTATGTGTGTGTTTGTGTGTGTGTGTGTGTGTGTGTGTGTGTGTGTGTGTATGTATTATTTGGTCCAGTTAAACCGGAGCTGGGAGTAATTCCATCACGACAAGAAAACTATTCAAAAGTGAACATTTAAATTTTCCTGGTAAAGAGTTCAATGTAACAGACATTACAGAGCAATAATGTCATTAAGAAAAAACACAAACCGGTCACATTAGGATTATGAATTTATTTCCATCCTGTTATGTGTTTTATTTATCAAAAACTCATAACAGGATGGAAATAAATCAATAATCTTAATTTGACCAGTTTGTGTTTTTTCTTAATGATATATATATATATTTATATATATATATATATATATCATCATCATCATCAATGTCACCAACAAAATATCCGAGATACAAGTGTAACCTGCGGTGACTTAATGATAAAAAGGAGCTTGTTGAATACGAATGGTAATTCGATTAGTTTCGGGAATCATATTGAAATGGTATCGTTATATAAGACGTTGCCCAAGGAAAGTAAAAAATGAAAATGTTCTGTATTGATTAATTTTGATTATTTACACACATAAGCATTAGTGCAACTGATTATCCATGAATACATTCACACCCAAAAGCATACATTATGCACTTCATTCGTTCACTTTACGAATTCTAAATAGAGTTTGTATTTGACGTATACTTGAAATAATTTCCGAATGCCGATACCAAAACATAATGCGTCATTTTGAAAGCTCTCAATTAAAATTCAAATCAGAACGATGAAAATGTTTCAAAATAATTTTACTAAACAAATACTTATTCATTCAGGATTCCTCAAGCACATAAATATTCATCACACACCAATATATATATATATATATATATATATATATATATATATATATATATATATATATATATATGCAAATTTCATTAAACATAATAGATATTCTATGTCTACATATTTTCTTCTGGATCTGTTCAAATTCCCGGATTACTTTTATCGTATTTGGGGGGAATTGATTCAAGATTGAGTGAATGGATGTTATTCTTACAGAGTGTTATTTGTCTCTTCACGTCTGTATTCCAAAGTGCTGTTATATTTATGAGCTGCAGGATCATGGAATTTAAAATATGTATATTTAGGCAGCATTTCTACATTAATGCAAATTTCATTAAACATAATAGACATTTTATGTCTACATATTTTCTTCTGGATCCGTTCGAATTCCTGTATTACTTTTATCGTATACAATAAAAGTAATCCGTTCGAATTCCCGTATTACTTTTATCGTATACGATAAAAGTAATACGGGAATTCGAACTGATCCAGAAGAAAATATGTAGACATAAAATGTCTATTATGTTTAATGGAATTTGCATTAATGAAGAAATGCTGCCTATATATATATATATATATATATATATATATATATATATATATATATATATATATATATATATATATGTTACTTTTTTTAAAATCAAATTACCGGAACATTATTACTCCTGAAATATCATGAATTAAAAATTTATATTATTTGAAGTTATTTAATTTTTCTAAATGCTCCTACAAAATATATGAATATTTGGCTGTTCCGATTGTTGCTTTTATAGTAAAGATTATTTTCCTGGGATATGATCTTTTTTTTTTAATTTTAAGATTTGTGTCAGAGAATGTGCAGTTGGAATAAACAGCCCGTGAAGACCCTACGTCAATTATGATGTTTTCTCAATAAATAAGTAAATGTCCATTGTATCTGCAAGTTTGTAATATCTGTGGTATGTGTGTACGTGTGTGTACATGTGTGTACGTGTATGTTTACACCTGTAAACATCCAATTATATCAATGAATGTATACATGTGATAGGTTTTGATTAATTTGGTTTAAATCCCGATTTGGAAAATCTTACATATATATATATATATATGTGTGTGTGTGTGTGTGTGTGTGTGTGTGTGTGTGTGTGTGTGTGTGTATGTATGTGTGTGTGTGTGATGTGTAAAATTATATATATAAATTATTTTGTGTGTATGTGTGTGTT
Source organism: Sepioteuthis lessoniana (assembly GCA_963585895.1). Taxonomy (NCBI): domain Eukaryota; kingdom Metazoa; phylum Mollusca; class Cephalopoda; order Myopsida; family Loliginidae; genus Sepioteuthis; species Sepioteuthis lessoniana. The sequence continues at coordinate 25,418,179 of OY757912.1, read as the reverse complement.
CGCGTACATATGCATACATGCAAATTCTCTCCAAATAAACACAAACTAATACAGCTATACTTTGACGTGTGTTGTGTTAGTTTTTCTACCTATTCGTACCCACATCTTTCACTCTCAGTCTCTATCTCTTTTCACTCTCACTTTCTTTCACTCTCTCTATCTCATTATTAATCTCTCTCTGTCTCTGTCTGACTGTCTGTCTGTCCCTTTGTCCGTGCATACACACGTACCGTAAGCATATTTACCTATGTGTATTATACCTAAGTTATTAGGTGTGTTTAATGTATGTCTTTTATCTATTTGTTGCCACACATAAACTTATTTAAAGCTAGTCTGTTTAAATATGTTCATGTGTGTCTTGGTAGCTCAGTCTACTGTTAGTTTTAATCTTTCTGAGAATTTTTTTTTTAATGAAGAAAAGTCATTCCTGCGGTACACTGGCATTATTTAAAGTTTCATCTGCTGTATTCATGAAGGTCTTTGATATATAAACTTTTCTTTTTCTGGTTAGTTAATGTTGATTTAAGGCAAAGAGACTATGTACAGTGTTTTATTATATCTAATTTATATCATTTTGCAGTTACTACATGTAATTATGCAGACTATATTTTCTGAATGACAGCTTAAATTTCTATATATAAGGAAAGTTATTTTGGGTTTTTCGAAGGCATAGCATATTTCTTCTATGATTATATTACATAAACTTCATCTTTTATTTTTGTTTTTTGAGGTGTATGAATCTTGTGTTCCCCAAATTTAAACGGGATTAATGTGTTTCTTAAATTTTGGGGTTGCCGTTTGGTTTTGATAATTTTTGTTGTGCCTAAAATCTCTTTAATTTTGTCATTGTTTTTAAGTTGAATTAGATTCCTTGATATTTCTATGAATATTTCTGAGTTGTTTTTATTGTATGTTGGAACATATGCTAAGTGTCGTAAAATGTTATGTATGGGAGATTATTCGTTTTTCTGTTAATTCAAAATCATTTTCCCTAACAATTGTTTGATATTACCATTGGTGGAGGGATAAGCGTAATTCTTCTGGGAGATTTGGTCGCATATTTTTGTTTGTGCAGATTTTCGGATATAAGGGTGGGATTTTACGCCGATATTTATGTGATAACACTTGAAAAGGGGTTACTCAAGGTGTTTATGTGTTCGTAATGAATATATCTGAGATAATTTCAGTATTTTCATTTTTAATGAGTGCTTCAACAAATATTACTTCTTTAAGATTTTGTCTCTATCATAAATCTTATTTTAGAGAGTAGGCTCGGAAATAAGTCATCGAAATCGGTTATGTCCCTTGGGAATTTTCAAACTATAAAAAAAGTCATCAGCTAGCTTTTCCATGATCTAATAAATTATGTTTTAATATTGTTAATTCATATTTTCCCATAAGTTCAAATAATTTCCTCAATGTTAAATTTATGATGGAGTGCGTAAATGTTTATAAATATTTCATTATAATCAGTACAGTTTATAATTTCAACTTTCTTTTGAAATATTTTCGTGCACCTTATTTATATGCTTATCCAATCTAATAGGTGATATATTTAAAAAATACTTATTGGACTGATAGAAAAAACCCTTATAAGTATTACCACTCCGAATCACATTGGACCGGGATATAATGGCAGTTATTTAGAGACGTAATATTGGCTATTTCTTTGTCATTCATACAATACTCCCATCAAATTTCTCGACATGATAACATCTTTTGATAACATCACCGGGAAAAGCTATTTGTTTTTCTTTTTTTTTTTGTACATACCATTGTCATCGCTTGAAATTTTGTACCTGGTTAAACTGCGGTCACTACAATGTCTTCCATCACTATAAGAGCGTTGATAGATCCTTTCGATAGATTTCTTCCATATACTGCTTCATTATAAACCCTGAACTACTAAAATAATATATTTCTAAAGAGTTTGGACGAAATCATTCACGTGGTTTCCATGATACACAAGGACTTATCATTTCTCATCTTTGAAAATTATTTTTGTCCTTCTTCTCTAAGTTCCGGAAACCCGATTCCTTTTGTTCAGATGTCGGGCCTTAATCCAGATTAGACAATCAAATTTTTGTTTCTGACAAACACCTAAGAAACCTCGAAGCTACCTTCAAATGGCTTTCTTTCCCGTCGCTATCACGTTTGCATTTTAAGAATGGAATTTTGTGCAGATAAGTTTTGGTGACCATAGACTCAAGAATCTGGATCACTCCCTAAACTTTTTGATGATAAGGTTGATAAAAATTCCTTTTCTTATTATTATAACGGATATAGTAGTAGGGAATATAGATAAGGTGATACGAGTTCAATTCATAGACCAGGTAGTTTTCATTTCACTTCACGCTAATAACCAGAGGAAAACACGAAACAACTTATCTTCAACAGCTATAGGTAAATAGCAGACCAAACAAGGTTCATGAACAATGGTTAATCATAGAGGTTAGGTAAAAACATTATTTGAATATCTTTTACTGACTGCGTTAAAATAAACGCAGGTGAAAAGACTCAAATATTATTGCTATTTCGTCGTGGATTTCAAACAGTTTGGTTAGCATGTATTTAAATGTTTCCTTTTATTTTCATATCATACAATATATATATATATATATATATATATATATATATATATATATATATATATATATAAGTTGTTAAAAATGTATTAAGCCTCAATTTCAATTTGTCGCACTCCTCTCAGCGTTTTATGAGCCACACCTGCAGAGAAATTAAGGCAGACATCAGAATAAGATTTTGTAGTATTTTTTTTTAATAAAGAGGAGTGTATTGCCATCACAAAAATACTCAGCTTTGAATCTGACGGGTGAGTATTAAAACTTTTTGGGCAAGCCATATTTATATTTATAAATATTTTGGCTCTGGTCCGGTTTATATATATATATATATATATATATATATATATATATATATATACATATATATATATATATATATATATATATATATGAATTCCGATGAACATATATATATACATATATATATATACATGAAATATATATATATATATATATATATATATATATATATATATATATATATATATATATATATACATTCCGATGAACATACTTGAATAAAATATGAATGCTTGGAAATACATTTCAAGTGTGTAGCGTTCATATTTTATTCAATTATGTTCATCAGAATATATATATATATATATATATATATATATATATATATATATATATATATACATATATATAATCTGGTCATATCATCAGCATGGTTATCCCTGACACTCCCTCCCACTTCTCTCAATTATTCCCCACTTATATATATACATATATATATATATACATATATATATATATATAAATATATATATATATATATATATATATATATATAGAGAGAGAGAGAGAGAGAGAGAGGTTGTAAATAATTCTGACGACGACAAAGATATGTAATATTATGCATATATAATTGAATACAATATGATCGCAAAATATTTGATGCATATTTCCATTTATTCAATATAATAGTAAATGATATATAACAAGTTTTTAGTAAACGGTCGCAAACTAACAAATTTATACGTGCAAGCCATGCTAACCACTAGTGGTGAAATAAGAACGAATTCCTAATCGATGTTAACCTAGAAAGACTTACATCAATTCTGTGTAGAGAAGAGCGATGAACGATGAAAACGGAGTAAGTTTGCAAGTCAAGGAACTCCGAGTTTACAAAACAACATTATTATCCTCATCACCATAATAACACCATTTAATCAAATTTACCCAATCCCTCCTCTCGGGCAGGATATGACACAATGTCATTTTTTAAGCAGAGTGTAACAGGTTTGAATTAAGAGTTTTCCTTCTCCTAGACTAGTTGCCTAACCAAGGCTGAAGAACCTAGTCTGGCCTACTATTTACCAATAGCTGGAGGGAGAATAATTGAATTCATACCTTTCCCAAGGGTATTAGTGCTATGTGAAATGCAACAAGTCTCGTTCAGGATTTGAACTCGCGAAACCGTGTCCATTTCCTACGACGATAACCATTATTCCAAATAATAATAGCAAAATTTAATTGTCAGATATTTCGTTGAAGAACAAGTGTGTTTGATCAGTTCTCATATTTTATAGATATACTGCGCTCCTATGAAATTTGCATTAAATTTCAAGGTGATATGAAAGTGCTAGTTTAAGAGTATTTCATAGGCACTAAGACACACTTACATAAATTCATACACACACACACACACACACACGCACATACATGCACATATATTTTAATGTCTTTCCGGCTTTTGTTAAAATAGTAAATCTGAGTAGAATCTCAAAGATTAAAGCAGTGTGTTTTGACAATGAGTCTGGATTGAAAAACTTACTTGTGGTATTCGAAGTACCTATGGCAAACTTGTGTACTATTATTCTATCATCAAATAATCCAAATACTGTTGTAGTTTTGCATAAGCCTTCAACATTAAAACTAAATCACATTTGCTCTTTATTTGCTTTGCACTGTCTTAGTTAATGAAAACAGATGAACGCAATATATATATATATATATATATATATATATATATATATATCATCATCAGCATTATCAAGTCGTGCCGCAAACACAGATATCCTTGACCCTCTCTCGCCACTTTTCCCTACTGCTCATCGCCTCCGGCAGGTCTTCTGAGCTACATCCCGTATCCTCACACAGCTGCTGTATGCATGTTCTAGCTGGCCGTCCTGCTTTAGCTCGGCCATATTTGGTGGTCCATAGGAGTACATCACTTACGAGCTCGTCCCTGCTCCTCCGGCAGTGTCCTGCGTGCCTGGTTCATCCATCTTGGAAAGTTTTCGTGATGGGTGGCAGTTGGCCGTATAGCTGGTGCTTTGTAGGGTGTTGCCGCCAGGCCTTATTTAATATTGCTCGCAACATTCTTCTGTAGTTGCCGTCAAGCTTCTTTTCTAGCCGTTGTGTTTGCGTCCAAGTGGTGCATCTATACAGTAGTATCGACACAGTCGCTGCTTGGAAGAAACTGCGTTTCATTTTATCGGTCAGGTTTGATTTCCATATGGCTGATAGTTTATCGATAGCTGTCCCTGCCTTCGTTAGCCGCGTGTCGATGTCTTTATCGGTTGATGAAACACTGCTTCCTAGATATGTGAATTTGTCAACCAATTTCAGAGAGGTTCCGTCTAGTGTGGAAATGTCGCCTACTTGATTAAAGCACATATATTCATTTTTGTGTGCATTGATATGGAGGCCAATGCCTGTGGCGTCTTGTTCCAAATTATGCAGTAGTGTTTCGGCTTGGTTGGGTGTATTTGCTAGTAGCGCTATGTCATTGGCGTAGTCGGCGTCGGTAATTGTTTTTTGCGGGGTACCTTCTGCTTCTTTTGTTTGTCAGCTCAAAGCCGTTCTCTCTGATTTCATCGATCGATGTTCTAAGCACGTAGTCTAGACAGATGATAAAGAGGTATGGGTTGAGCGTGCCCCCTTGTAGTACTCCTGCTACAATGTCGAAGTATTCTGTGTTTCTATCTGGTGAACGTACTTTCACTTTGGTGTTTCTATAGAGGATTATTATTGCTGCTACAGTTTCTTTTGGTAGGCCGTATGCTAGTAGGATTTTTTCCATCTTCCCTCTGTAAATGGAATCAAAGGCCTTAGTAAAGTCGACAAATAGTAATATCGTTTGTAGGTTATTTGCCCGTACGCCTTCAAGGATTGTACAGATCTTCAATATTTATGATTTCGTAGATCTATTTCTTCGGAAGCTATTTTGGTTTTTTGGTTTTATATATATATATATATATATATATATATATATATATATATATATATATTGTGCAGCTTTTTCTGAAGGTATAGATTACTAATACTGACAGAAAGGGATTCGGATTTGAATTATTTTTAGTTGCCGCTTTATATTTGCAAATAAAATGTTGTAACTGAGGATGAAAGCTAAGTAATAATTGTCTGGGATCTCTGATATTATCAGAGAAATATTAGACAATTTTTAGTAAATAAGATAAATATTATTATAGCACTAACTATAAAATCATATTCACTTCATATAAAAAAACATACGAATCTCTTCGTATAAAATCATATTCGCTTCATATAAAAAAAACATACGAATCTCTTCGTATAAAAAAATGCTACTTAACAAATTAACATTCAAATATACATGTGACACAGGTATATAATTATGCAGCATTTTTGATTCATAATCACGTGATCCTAATCTGTGAAATCTGTTCATTCACACCAATACCAAAGGTATACACGTTTATACACGACACCAACTGCACCTAAAGTACATCCTCATACAAAAAACTAATTCATCATCAACCCAATCGCCTGGGGTTGTAGAATTCACAGACTGTCTCTATAGAGGAGTAAGATCCAACCCCCGGAAAATGGGTGTTCTGAATATGACACTGAACAATCTGATGGTGAAGCTCTAGTCCTGGATTTCTGAAGAATGTGAAATACCCCTTCATTGCAATTGCTCCCAGGTTCATTCTCATCCGGAGTGCAAGCACCTGATTGGTTTCGATCAATCGGTCAAATAGAATTGTTTGATATTTAAGTACTTGACAGACAAAAGGCTTATCATGAATTGAATCGTTAGAATTTGAACTGTTTGATCATATAGCTGTGTGTAAACAAATAATCATCTAATTGAATTGTTAGTAAAACACTACAATAATTTGGGACATTTAAATGTGGGTGGATGAAACAGTAATGCTGAATACAATTATTATTGTAAGATAACAATATGTAAAGCCAGTCACCTGCATAGAAAAATATCTATACAAGTGTGAAAACGAATTAGCTCTAACCATTTAAAAATGGAATGGCCTACAAAGTATTTACTTACAGAACATAGATGTATATATATTTAAGTGTGCAAACAAATGATTGATGGCAAATTTTACGATTCGTGTTAGATAAGATATGTGAAACCATTTAACTCAGTGCAAATAAAAAAATTAGGCCCATTTAAGCATGTCATCTGCCATTATCTAATCATTATTTGCTCTCAGAATATGTAGCCCACAATTCCTTAATGAAGAATTTAAATAAATCGAACACTCCCTTAGAAGCCTAAAATACCCAAATGATTTCATATCAAATGCTAGAAAAAAGCACTTCAGATACACTCATCAAATAAACTAAACTAAAACCAACGACACTATTCCCATCACTCATAGACAGACATCTCTACCTACAAACACACATAGCATAACACTCAACGACAAACTAACCAAGATGGGAATACCAATCAAACAAACTACATCACAAACCATTAAAAACCTCAAAAACATCACGAAACAGACCAACATCGAAACCACCTCTCATACAGGAATGTAAAGATTGCAACGGCCATTGCTTCGGCGAAACCCAACGCAATCTAGAGAAAATAATTTACGAACACAAACCATTTATTAAATCAAATGACGATCGAAATGCCCCTTTCTCCAACATACTCGAACTCAAACAAACATTCGATTTTTCCCAAGCCATCCTGATCAAATCCGTACACCGTAAACCATCCCGAAAACTATGAGAATCTGCGGTCATCTCCAAAATAAACCTTATAAAACAACGTCCAGGTTTTTTACCAAATCACACCACACCTTACATCTTACTGAATGAAAACTAAATCAAAATAGAAAGCAGATGGGAGAAAAAAACATTTTTTCACTCTGTGCAACCATACTTTTGAACATTCTTCTTTTGTTTTTCCTGATCATTTACCTCTTAGTACTTCTTCATCCCAATTACAACCCAGACACCACAATATAGACAATTTTCTATCACATCATAGTATAGTCAATATCTTTTCCATGAAAAGAAGTCATGCCAAAATCCCATTTCACACAAACCCTTCCTTACTTCTTTTTTTTTATCAACTGCCTAAAATCTATCTACACCTCCAAACAAAAAAAAAAAACAACCTTTAATGAAACCTGATACATTTGACTTTACATCCCTCTCAAGTTTTCATGCTACAAGTATACCCTCTTCACTCTCCCCACAGGCGTTTATATAGAAAATGCCGGAAAAAAGTCTCAATCTTGAGGATGTTCCTGAAGATGAAATAAAACCAATACGAAATATTAGACATCTAATTCTGAGTTAAGTGTTTGATTAATCCAACTTTCCATATATCTTTATCAAACTGTTAGATTCTCTACAAATCTATCTTTTCAACACACACACACACACACACACACACACACACACACACATATATATATATATATATATATATATATATATAACGTAATGTATTATTTAATTATGTAAGATCCTTATTTTTGAAATCGTGATGCCTGTATTTTTATGACTATACTTTGAGAGGCCATATATAAGATCATATATTTATCCTTATTCTGGAAATTTTAATGGGTGTATTGCTTATTCCTATACATACCGGGACCCATTATAGGATATTTCAAGTATCCTTATTCTTGAAATTGTGATGCTTACATTGTTTATCACTATACCTACGGAGACCAAGTATAAGATCCTTTATTTACCCTTATTCTTGAAGTTGTGGTGCCAGTATTTTTATGCCTTTATTAACAGAGGCAATATATAAGATACTTACTCAGTATAAGATCTTAGAGATACCTTGTATAAGATCATTTACATATTCTTGAAATTGTAATGCGTGTATTGTTTATTCCTCTTACTACTAAGTCTCTGTATAAGATCCTTCAATTATAATTATTCTTGAAATTATTATGCTGTAGTTTATTCCTATACTTAGAGACACCATGTATAACAACCTTCATTTATCCTTTTTCTTGAAATTGTGATAGCTCTATTGTTTATCCATATACTTTCAGAGACCTAGTTTAAGATCCATCATTTATCCTTATTCTTGGAATTGTGATGCCTCTATTGATGCTTTTATTGTTTATATCTATATCCACACAGACCGTGTATAAGATCCTTCATTTATACTCTTTTTTGAAATTGTTTAGCCTGTAGTGTTTATGTATATAACTTCAGAGCCCTGTATAAGATTCTTTTTTTTTATCCTTATTCTTGAAAGTGTGATGCCTGTATATTTCATCCCTACATATACAGAGACCTAGAATAAGATCCTTCATTTATCCTTATTTTGTGATGTCTGATTGTGATGTCTGATTTAATTTTATCCCTATACCAACAGAGACTTTATATATGATCCTTTATTTATCCTTATTCTTGAAATTGTGATACCTGTATTGTTTATTCCTATACTTATTGAGACCATGTATACAGTCATTCATTTATCCTTGTTCTCAAAATCGTCATCTCTGATTCATTTATACTTATTCCCACAACAAAAAGTGTAATAAGAAAAGACCGAGTAGAATATTTTTTGTAATAAAAGATTAATCATTTAAGATTTTTGAAATTACGATCAAAGTATCAAAACTTTATTTATAACAATTAAATATTTCGTTCTCCAACTACACATTTCTTTGTGTATCCAAATAAGTAATATTATTCGTTACTTGTTGGGCTCCTAAATATATTCTTATCCGTAATAATATATATGGATATATATACTTTATGGATGTATGTAATTATGTTTAGGTAGTTGTGGAGTAAGTACAAATGTTAGGTAATACATCAATCTAACAATCACTTCCTGACCATTGATGTAGATTTGACAAACATATGAGTTAAAAGGCATTTTTTCTGTTGATGGGAAAATTTGTATTTTGAAGGTTCTGAAGTTGAATTTCGGGTGTGCTACAGAGTGGAAGTTTGTTTCCTCGATATTTTCCTTATCAAATGAAAAGAATTTCCACTTCTCTGTAAAGTACTGTTTAGAAACTCACGGATGAAAGTCAGCTTCAATTATTAACGTATGAATAACCTCGGGAACTAAACTGTAACAACGTGTTTGACTCTACGTTTTCACTGGGATTCAGAGACAACCGATTTTGTCAACTTTTTTGTTTTTTCCGATGACTGAGAGAAAGATACAACACAATATAATCTTTAAAAAATAAACTTCATTCTTCTGTTTTCATTCATATCCACTATTCAAACATTCACATCCTTCTTCACTCTTCTTCATTATTCCGACGATTTTATCTCTGTTTCCTCAAAGCCCTGTTGGCGGCGTTGTAACCCCTGCAGTGACGTAAAAACCCAACCTCGAAGAATTCTACAAATACAGGAAATCTTGGTTATGAACTAAAATGCATTTTATGGTGGAACTCTTGTTGTTCAGGAGACTCTGAGAGTGTGATGAATTCCTCTATTGGAATTACTCCAAGTTCGCTAAGATCTTGAATTGTAGTACCAGTTAATTTCCCTTTTATTAGTGTCATAACTATGTTTAAAAATTACTTCTTTATTCTTTAGGTCCGTGCGTAAAAAGCTCCAATAATAACTTGTTTATAATGGAACCTAGAATGTTTCGGTATGATCTAATGTACAAATTAGTTTTTCAACGTTGAGTGCTAAAAATTGGTATTCCATAAACGGTGTGCATGAAGGTGTCTGTATGTTTAGTCCTCCCTGCTCTAAACAGTCGTTAACATGTAATTATTAAACAGACCTATACTCCCAGAAAAGCTATGATATACTAGTCTACAACTATAACAATACAGTAAAGGAAATATATATGCACTATTAATGCGATTCAGTACCACTTGGCTGACAATAACCCTAAATGTGTTGGCATGCCTTTAAAATCATTCAAATATATGTTACCTCACGCTCTACATTTATCTTCCTTTACCCGCTACGTTCTCTTTGGCAAATTTCCACAATCGATCTCCTCCCCTCCCGGCATATTCGGACGTCTCGTCTCCGCTCCATACTCGCTTGGACTTTGTTAAGGAGTCCGATTCCACAAGAGATTCATATTCTTATGTACGTTTAGGCCTAAAAGTGTTACATACAAAAACGACAGATTGTTGCCTATTCAGATATCGGATTACACAACAAGGTCGTTAGTAAGTAGATAATCAGTTCGGGCAATTTTTTTTTTTTTTGTTAATTTAACAGTGGTATAATACTTTTTAAAACGTGTACTGTATGTAAGCAATTTTCCGCTTTTTATAGTGTTCTTCCAGTTTTAAATCTGTCTCTTCTTTTCTGTCGCGTCTTCAGCGTGTTTCTCTACATTAACATTGCCTCTTATCCACTTGATAGTCATAAGTGCTGAACAGTTTTGGTACTTGACTCGTAGGCTTCACCCTCAAAGAACCAACAGCCAAATATACGTCTCAATTACAGCTTCTCAACCCAACAGCCAACAGGCTCTTTTAACCGCTTTCCACTTCAAGTGCAAGTGCCTACTTTCTCCTCTTATACGCACTCTTGAGGTTTCTGTCGGCGAATAGTGGCGAATAAGAGGACAAAAGTATGATATGAAGAAATTTACGTTTTGTATTTTTTTTTCTTAATAACATTCTGAATAGCCTGCTGTATACCTGGACAAAATGAAAACATTTTTGTGATAGGTTTAACTCATTTGTATATTCCATCATCATCTTGTCAAGCCATCAGCACGGATATCCCTGATCCTCTCTTGCCACCCTCCCTATCGTTCAACGAAAAAATTAAAACTGATATTAATTAAAAGATACTATTTATTTCGTTGAATCAAACATTTTGTAATATTTTTTCTAAGAAACTTTCTGAATATCCTGCTATATAACATAACAAAATAGCAATTTATTTCCTTATTAGTTTAAATCATTTACATACTTACTTTTATAAGTTATTTCTTAGAAAAACTTAAACATGATATTTATAGAAATATTGGATATATTTCGTTGAATCAAACACTTTACAATGTTTTATTAAGAGTTCTTTTCTGGCTCATATATCCAGTAACCGAATTAGTTCCAGCTGTTGTTAGTACCAGCTTAGCAAGCTAGTATTATGGTAGTTGGTGACCTGGAGTATGTATTGCTGCGATATTAATGCAATTTTAAAGACACACAGATGAACATACAATGTAGTCTAGTTTAATGACATGATTTGCGAGTTTGAATAGACTTAAGGCTGCAGAAGCATAAAAAATATTGTTATGCCAAACCTGGTGGAGCAGTTTACGACAGAACAGTAAGTAAAAGGTCATAGGAATCTCGTTTGGACTGAAAGAATCTCGACGATCATGCAAGGTCAGTATGAGCTAAAATCGTGGATTTAATGCCATATTCCTAGCTATAGAATAAAATCCAGAAAGTATCACTTGAAGATTATCAATCGAGCTGAGCATTTCCCATTCAAGTGCTATTCGTCGCCTTCACAACGTCAACGAAAGTATTCGGGGTTGCTAAATTGCACTTCCTGTTACCAAAAATTGTAACACTCATTACTTCCTAGTAAATTATTCGTTTTCATTTAAATCACTTCTAATGAACTCTTTTCATTCAGCCGTAGTTTGTTTGGGGTTTTTTTTTTCACTCTATAAGTTTGCTTGGATATAGGGTATATGTCGTATATTGGGCCGCTGAACAAACAACGAAATTTCGTAGATATATAAAAATATAATTCCTATTTTTATTCTTCGAAGGCGACGATAGTATGCAGTAGGAATACAGTCAGAGAGATTTTGCACATATCTTTCTTCTGTGGCAGGGACCCTTTCTGTCATGTAATGCGACAGCTAGAGAACACACGAGGAGCTGACAGGTCCACTTGATCGACCCGTTGGTCGCTCCCTTCGCTTGAGAGACTAGCGGATCTCTCCCCTTCGCTTGAGCGACGAGCGGATCTCTGCCTTCAGTCCAAAATTACAGATCTTATATTGCATTTTCAAGTCCATGAGAATGTATGAACATCCTCTTCACCACACGTATTTTTCTGTATATGACTGGTTATCGGAACTTACATATTTCCTTTTTTTCCGGTAATTTGTTGATCTCATCTGCGAACGCAAATATCTGTCATTTTATCCATTGGCAATTAATTATATTCTCACCATCATATTTTATATTTCACTTTCCTGTGAAAACATTTTATTGATGTTATCCTGCAACCATATTGAATCTGCAAACTTCATCGTCGCCAGCTAAGATAGTATATTACATATAGATTTTCTTGAGTTCCTACTCACCAAGGACCAATATTAACGCAAGTATGTCCGTGATATACAAATACTAAATATATCATATCTACCACCCGCTCTGCTCTGGCAGGATGTGACACAAGGCAAATTTTTAAGCGGAGATTAACAGGTTTCAATTCAGAGTTTTCCTACTCCTAGACTAGTTGCCTAACCAAGGCTGAAGAACCAAGTCTGCCCTATAATTTACTCATAGCTGGAGGGAGATTAATAAGATTCATACCTTTCCCAAGGGTATTTGTACTATGTGAAATGCAATCAGTCTCGTCCAGGATTTGAACTCGTGTCCTTCTGTCCATTTCCTACAACGATAACCATTACACCATGAGCCCCTCCAAATACCAAATATACGGAAAGAAAGTCCGAGCTTCTTTACATGTACATAAAAAATAAACACTAGTATTTTTTTCCGTTCAGATTTTATTTAGTTGTTATAGAAATGCTACGTTACACGATATACATACAAGTCGTATTAGAGAAAATTCATAAACGTGTGCCAACAGCAATAACATGCACATAATGTTGCATGAACAATCAGTATGCGTAAAAGGCTAAGAAAATATTTTAAAAAAAAGCTCACTTGATGAACTGTTAAATGACTATAGCCATGTTGGATTTACTATTCGACAACAATTCAGGAGACAACGTCTCTCCAGTAAAAAGAAGTTCTAGCGAAACATCAGCGTTAGTCATAGTTAAGATAAAAAGACCCTCCCCACAAAGCAACAACTATTTTAAAAGACGAAATATACGCTAGCAATTTTTCCGTTCACATTTTATGTAATTGTAATAGAAAAGCTATATTGCACTTATTATTCAGGTAAACTTGTTAAAATAAGAAGCTAAGAAGACAACGATTTATAACAGAACATTGTTAAATTCACGCCATCATTCTGCATTTATTCTATAAATATTCAAACGGAAAGCTGGTATTTCTATTACTTTTCACTACAGTAGATTTCTCCGTTACTACAAGAGTTGATGGTTTGGTTTGGCGGGTTTTATGGCATATCAACCTTTGTAGGTTATTTAACGCTAAATCCATTTTTTATGTAAATAATCTGTTCTTTTGAAAACAATTCAGTTTAGCATAAGTACACAGTTTAATTGTCAAAAACATTTATTTCAAACTATTCAAGAAGTTATATGTAACAATTCAGTTAAGTGTAAATACAATTTTAATGTCGAAAAACAGTTCTATTTCAAATAATTCAGTTAAGCATAAGCAGGCAGTATAAATGTAAGTACGGTTTTATTGTCAAAAACATTTCTATTTCAAGCTATTCAGTTTACTCAAACAATTCAGTTTACCATAAGAATGCTGTTAGTTCTATCTAACCCATAGACAGGGCCCTATCAGGTGCTACCACTCCGGGTAAGAGTGGACCTGGGAGCAATGGTAATGAAGGGGTACTCCGCATTCCTCAAAGCTCCAGCATTGCTGGAACTTCACCATCAGCTTGTTTAGTGTCATATCCAGGACTCTCGTTAAGTGGGGTCTTACCCCTCTGCAGAGGTACAGTCAGTGTATTCTACAGCCCCAGCCGACTGGGCAATACAAGAGTTGAATTACTTATGTCTATGTCGTGGAATCATAAGGTGGAGCAGATGTTGGTCTAGAGATTAAGTATATTCATCTTTTCTCTACGAGCATAATACATCACAAGGTGAATGTTTAAACGGCGTATAGCTGGTTTCAGTTTGTTTTGTCTTCTCTTAGACAGAGTAAAGGCCCCATTCGTACATGCTACTTACGTGCAGCAGAGTAATCGATTGATTCACAACTTTCTTAAGATTATTACTCTGAAGCGAAATGCAGTCAGTTTCATCCAGAATTCGAACTATGTTTACCGATTTCTTTTCCTATAAGAAAATCTACCGCCCGAGAGCGATAAGCTGTAAGAAAATAAAAGGAGACATTCCCTAGGCTGACCCTTGCCATTGCACTTAACTGGCTTGTGTCAGTGTCATCTATTGATTCAAAAGAATTCCTACAAAAAATGACGCCGGGACTGGAGAGTCTCTGCAAGTATTTGCACGAATGTAAGAGAAGCCAATCATTAAACTTCACCTTCTGTTAAATTTCATATTCATGAAGAGGGTGAACTAATCTATTTCTTTCTTTCTTCCTTTCTTTCTTTTTGTTGGTCTCTTTCTCTTTTATATATATATATATATATATATGAGTGTGTGTGTTTGCTCGCAGGAAGTGTAACAAGTTCAGTAATTTAAGTGGGGTTTAACTGGCTTGCAATCAATTTTTTTCCTTCTCTTAGACTGGTTGACATAGCAAGGTTAGATACCTCAGTCTGCACTGCTATGTAGCCTTAAATGGAAGAAGGATAGGTGGATTCAGACCTATCTTAAGTGTATAAGTACAATGGCAAATAAAACCAGCTCCATAAGGATTTGAACTCAGTTTTCTGTGCCCATTTGCACTCTCTCTCTCTCTCTCACTCTCTCTCTCACTCTTTCTTTCTCTCTCTCTCTCTATATATATATATCCGATCAAATATTTTGTATCTTGCAAAGTATCAAATTATTCATTATTTTGTACGTAGAAAAAAAATTATCGATTGATTTTGATATGAAATATACTATTGAAAAATATTTTCTTTTTATCTATACTCTTGCTTTAACATCGGTTTACTTTTGGCATTTACATTTTTTTTAGGGCCATTTAATCTCTCAACACGTGTTTTCACGCGGGAGTACATTCCTTTGATAAATGATTTTGGACAATGTAGGAAAACTATACAGGTGATAATTTTTATTGCTATTTATTTTTTTCTCGATATTGCAGATTACTTCGCCAAATCCCTTTACTGTATAGATTCTAAAAATACAAAGTATTCTTTTCAAACAGAGAAGGAGAATTAATCTTTCATCATTCTATATATAGTGTTTCCTATGTGGCCAATACCTTGTATTCTTATTAAAACATTTGCGTTTGGTTATTTTATGCAGTCTTAACGTAGATTTTGGAGTTGAGCTTTACGTCATATCAACTCTCGTAAGTAATTTAATTCCGAATCCCCTTTCTATACATATATATATATAGTATTATTCGGTCCAGTTAAACCAGAGTTGGGAGTAATTCCTTCAGGACAAGAAAATAATTCAGGAGCTGAACATAGAATGGTCTATTTTGAAAAAATCAAATACTCCAAATAGTTTTGACGGTAGATGCAATTTGTGTTTGGAAGAGAAAATACATTTTCTAATACATAAATGGCCTGATAAGTTATTAAATAAGAGAAGTGAATTAATAGCTAGATGTAGACATAAGACTAAATTTAAACTATAGACAATAAATTTAAAAACATAGAAATAAATAGTGAAACCGGAAAAAAAAAACGTATCCAACATACACACTATGAAAAAATAGGTAGCTATATAAATGGTATCGAAATTAATATAAGCATTAATATTTCTCTTAAAAGTTAATCATCGAACTTAACATGAAAAGAAAATAAATTAAACAAATAAATAAAAAAAGTTAAATTACAATAATTATAACTGACGAAATTTGAAAATAAAATAAATAGGTAAAAAAACGGAAATTCAATAAAACGTGGAGGTAACTCCTTAATCTCTTCACCCTCCCCCTTCACCCCACGTTTCTTATCTGTTTTATTTATCCATTGGATTTAAAGAAGTTCTGTTATATTTTTCTTTGTGCTTTTGGTTTACACCAGAAACTGAAAAACAGGATGGAAATAAATTTATAAATTTGTACGAATGGGTAGAGTAAGAACGGGTTGGAGATTGCTGAAATGCACACACACAGGGGTGACGGCGCAGTTTTCAGTGAAAAATTCTCCACCTTTCCGCTTCGTTTTGCCTGGGTCGAAATTATTTTCTGATTTACATAATTTTCGGGACAACCAAGCAATCCGTGTGGCTACAACTCCCACCTGCGCACCACGCGTGGAGACGCTTCCTCTCTAGCATACCACTCACGAAAACCACGCGACAGTTACGCTGAGGAACACCTGGCGTTTGTTTACCTCAAGAAATAAGTGGATATCTTATAATGCCACCAACGCAACTTACTGGACATTTCCGTATGGACATTTTCCTTCATACCCTAGTAAACAGGTGCATCTCCTGGCATTCCACCCATGCAATTAATACAGCATATCAAAAGAATATTCCTGTCGATATCCAACAGATTTAGCGTATTAAAAGCCCGACAGAAAAGGCAAACCTTTGATACGGAACACAATAACAATAAATTTAGAATTTTCTGACCCAGCGTAAGAACCCAGCCCGTTCTACAATAGCTGACACAGAAGAGATTGTTTCATGCATTTAACGAAGACATTGGCGCGAAAAGTAACGCAAAAGCTTCGTTAAGGATTTCCTCCCAGTAAACCGAATTCCGTTTCTACGTCAATAATTGAATTCGCCACAAGCACCACCTTCATGTACAAACACCTTAACAATATTCAACCACGAAATTCACTTTTAAAAGTAGTAAAATCTCATCTAACAAAATAGATTCTCAGATTTCTGAATACTACTTTAGTTAAAGAAAAAGAATCACGTGTTACTATTTACCAACCCCTCCGCTCGGGCAGGATATGACACAAGGTCAATTTTTAAGCGGAGTTTAACAGGTTTGAATTCAGAGTTTTCCTTCTCCTAGACTAGTTGCCTAACCAAGGCTGAAGAACCTAGTCTGTCCTACTATTTACCCATAGCTGGAGGGAGAATAATTGGATTAATACCTTTCCCAAGGGTATTAGTGCTATGTGAAATGCAATAAGTCTCGTCCAGGAATATGAACTCGTGTCGCCGTGTTCATTTACTACGACGATAACGACTACACCACGTGTTAAAGTGTGAAGAGAACTCTCAGTATTTAAAATGTAAAAACTGATATAACGCCTGGTTTTTAAAAACAAAAACTAAAAAGCAAAACAGAAAATATAAAACAATGTCTACATACCAATCAATTGTTGCTTTGAAAAATCTCGAAGGAAATTGGTTAAGACAAAGACGCGATAATGAGATGGTAACTTCATACGTGAAAAAAGAAAAAAAAACTTAATGCGTGGTCAACAAAAATACCAATCACTTTATTATCGGTGTTGCAACCTCACACTGGACCAGTCTCTAAAACAAGGAAACGCGAAGTGTTATTCTCGAAATTTAGATCATCCATTGTCCCTCTGGTCGTTTCTAATTAAAAATCTACCCCCAATCTCAAACCCCAAAATCTCGCACGTGGTCGTTTTAGTGGTTGACTTTTATGTCGGTCCCACAGCCGGGCAATAGGTTCAGTAGAAACTTAAGGCGTCAAGAACATCAAATCTCTTTTCTACCATACTGATAAAGATTTGATCTACTCTCGCTAACATACCATTATAGAAGCTCTACCTTCCAGCATTTTGAATCAATTCATTTGGAAAATAAAAAAAAAGTTTCCGATGCCTAATTCTGAAAATTTGAGCTTCCAGAGTCAATCGAAAATCATATCTTTACCTAGAATGTATCTAAACAGTGCTTTTGTATTCCCTCAGTGACTCAGTATGTCAAGAGAAAAATGCATGACATAACTGGAGGATTCTAATTAATATATCACCGTACTTTATTCATCAAAACCTCCTTCATGACCACATAAGAACGCTTAAATATTTCTGCTCTTAATAGCTTTTGAATATTATCTTACAAATTGCTTTATCAAAATAAAATAGAAAACTACAAAGACCTCATTATAAAACAGGGGACCAGTGGAACATGGATTTCTGTGGAAATCCTGGACGAGGTTCTCATATCTGACTTCGTACTAGGTACCTGGGAAATATATGACTCTCTTTTTTCTTCAACCAGAGCTGGAAATAAAGACAAAGTTCGTTGCACTTTTTAAGCATTCGTTCGAGTGGAAAGAAAACTGTAATCAAACAAACTTTATTGTGAGAATAAAAATGAAATTTTACAACATCCAGCGCTTCGTAACGGGTTTCGGTAAGTAAATTATTGGTTGAAATTGCGGTGGATATGGTTTGAATGGAAATAACTTTAAAAAAAAAACCCATAAAACCATCTTGTTGAAATATTGTGGTGAAGAAGAAGAAGAAGAAGAAGAAGAAGAAGAAGAAGAAGAAGAAGACACTTGAAAATAATAATGTATATTAAAATCAAACCAAAATTGAAAAGAAACAATCAGTACTCACTTCATCATCATCATGTCGTACCGCAGGCACAGATATCCCTGACCCTCTCTCGCCACCTCTCCCTATCGTTCATCGCCTCTCGCAGGTCTTCAGGGCTACATCCCGTATCCTCATATATCTGCTGTACGGCCAACTGCCTCCCATCACGAAAAATATCTAAGTTAGACGAACCAGACATGCAGGACACTGCTGGAGAAGCAAGAACGATCTCATAAGTGATGTACTCCTCTGGACCCCCACATATGGCCGGGAAAAGGCAGGACGACAAGCTCAAACATACATACAGCAACAGTTCTCACTTAAAAAGCCATAAAACCCACAAACTCGACAATATCAAAATTAAGAACAATTTAGTTTTGACGAAAGTAAAAATTAGAAAGGATTTCACACCGTTAAATTTCACTCAATGTGTGTGTGTGTGTGTGAGTGTGTGTAAAAAAAAGAACAATAGATAAGCTGACCTTTAGTGAAAACGCTTTGTCATGCCCAGAATACGCTGATGTCTAATATTACAAGTTACTGTATCAGCTCTAAGAAACGACTACAAATCTCTAGCGGCATTAACCATCAATAAATCACTCCCTTGATGTCATTATTTGATAAGATTTGATGCTTAAAGTTCAAATGAACCCTAGCATTACACTTTATATATTATTACGACTCAGCACATATCGAACAGTTCTGTAATCCGTTTATAACTGTCATTACAGTTAAATGTGAGATCCTTGATAATCCCTGTCCTCTAATATAACATACTAACCTATCGAGGCTAAACTCTTGCTGGCATAAGTTGCTATGCGACATTGCAAGTCACTATATCAAAGCTAGGACCTCGTTTAAACCACAATAAAAGGCCACTGTAATTCTGTAAAATTGCAACACTTGATAATTTGTTACCTCATCAAGCCTAAGAGATCCATCGTATTCTATGATAATTTATTCCTTCATATCTTACCAATAAAGCGCCTCTGGAGTTCCTTGATTGTTACTCATAAATAATGTTATAAGCTAATTTATCTCTCTAAAAAAATCCCTAATTGTCCGAATTTTTGAGACGAAGATGGATGATTTCTATGATTAAGGCTTTCGGACTATTGTCTTCATTTTTATTGTTATTTCCACAACGTTTCGGCCGATATGTCTTCCGGCCTTCTTCAGGTGTTTGTTGAACTAGGGAACCTACACATAGCTTCGAACTACATCATTTATTGAATCCACGGAGGTCACCTGTTTTGATTCTGTTAGCCATAACCGGGTACAAGTGTTAAATATTCCTGTATTGTTACTCGCCTGTAGTCAGGATTGAACCTGCAACCACTAGATGATTGTCTCTTTAGAAGCTTAGGGAACCAACGCATATAACCGTTACGCTATGTACATATACAGCTGGACACATAGAGTAATAGTTATAAGCGTTGGTTCCCTAAGCTTCTAAGGAGACAATCATCTAGTGGTTGCAGGTTCAATTCTGACTACAGGCGAGTAACAATACAAGGATATCTAACACTTGTACCCGGTTATGGTAAACCGAATCAGAACAGGCGTTCCCCATTGATTTAATAAAGGACGTAGTTTGAAGTTCTATGTAGGTTGCCCAGTTCGTCAAAAACCTAAAGATGGCCGGGGGACATATAGGCTGAAACGTTGTAGAAATAACAATAAAGAGGAAGACAATAGTACGAAAACCCTTAATGAGAAAAAAAAAACCCTTCCTGTCATCAAAATCTCAATTTAATTGTGAATATTTCAAAAAAAGTAAATGCACCATTTCATCCAATGACATTGTGAAACAATATATTAGTCCCAATAGTTACGTTCTATTCTCTTTTAACAATTGAAGAAAACGCTGTTTGCGAACGACATGAAGACGCTGCATGATGTTCTGAAGATATCCTGGAAGCAGCTCTCCCCTAAAAAATGCAATAGCTATATTCCCACTTGCTTTTCATTCCACAATCATCCAAGTAGGATGAAGAAAATATGCTGGGCACTGATGCTGAAACAAGAACAAATTATGTTAACATATGGAATCCTACAAATGTACTCACCTGCGTTGGCTAACCAGCAAAAATTATAGTACTTTGCCGACCCTAGATGCCGGGTAGAGGATTTGCCAAGATTTATTGCCGATAGGGAGGAATTGAGAGAGTGTGTGTGTGTGTGAGAGAGAGAGAGAGAGTATCAATGGAATTTGGAAATAATCTTGAGTTGATATTGATGAAGATGATGATAATCTAAAAATACTTTCACTGTGAGTTGTTGTTACGAGTCAACAAGCGATTTTGCTGATGCTGTTTTGAGCTGTGGCAGACAAAAGCTTCATTTATAAATATTTCAAAGTAACCATCAAAAGACATATGAGAATATGTTTTCAATGAAGTCTGTTTTCGGTTGACTCATTAAAAGTAAACGGTTTTCTATCTGTCCAGTGGGTGTGCTCATCTGATTGCAAAGATCTATTTCGTATTTCATCAAAAGAAAGATCGATTCTAAACAATTAGCAAATCCTCTCATCGTACGTAAATGCGCCTCTCTCTTATGACATAAATTCGGCAAAAATAACTCGGCTCAAAGAGATGATACCAAGATAAAGATTTTTTTTCTTCTTGTCAATAGATCGAATCACAACCATATGGACTGCATAAATCCACTGTGTTTACGCGATGATACAATGTCGTTTTAACAGTGTGGTTTTAAAAGCATGTTGGGCAATGTAACAACAATTACTTTGATATCCGTTCTGACAATCATTTTACAACTGATTGCCAAGAGTATAAATGTAGTGTTGCTGTTAAGAAGTAAATGAGACAGAAATGTTGTGCTGAGTTGGATTTTCATTTGAAACTGTTTCTGGAAATAGTGTATGAGCAAGAGTAATAGGAAATACGGAAATATCTCGTAAAAGTGACATTATTGACTTTAGTAAAAATTAAAGAATACGTAATAGATATTGTATATAAGAAATAGACTCGGCAAACCAAATTTATAACCTGGACGAGGCTGTTTTTATTTTAGTTTGCGCTAATACTCTTGTGATAAACCTGAATGTCTCTTTCCTTCCAACCCTAGCAAATAATGGAATAGTCGGCAGACTTAGTACTCTAAGAAGTTCAAATCAGTTTTAATTACTTTCTTATTTTAGTTGCATTGAGATGTTCTCGATTCATTTAACGATAAAACAATATTTATAGAAGAAAATATGTGATGATATTAAAACCATAGCTGGAATAATAAAAGGGATCAAACTCGCAGTCCAGTACATTAACCATTATCCTACCTGTATCCCGCAAAGCAGTAAGGCAGCAGGTATGGTACCTACTTATGTTTGTAGTAGTTAGTCTGATGTATGAATCTCTTTGTTGTTCGAGGTGAGGAAGACATTCTCCTGAAGTGCAAATGAATTTATACACAATATTCATTAAGGTAATAAGCACTTTTGTTTCTTCCTTATATATATATATATATATATATATATATATATATATATATATATATATAGTTTGGTTGGTTGATTAGTCGGTTGGTTGTTTAGGTTTCATAGCATATCAATCAGTGTAGGTTATTCAATGTCAAATCCTTTTTAATACAAATTAACAGTTCTATTTCAAACAATTCAGATAAGCATAACTACACAGTATAATTGTCAAAAATACAACTATTTCAAGCTATTCATTTGATTCAGACAATTTTAATCCTAACGCTTCAGGTAAGTATAATTCATAAAAGTGTGCCAACAGCTATAACATGCACATAATGTTGCATGAACACGCACTATGTGTAAAAGGCTAAGAAAATATATAAAAAAAGCTCACTTGATGAACTTTTAAATGACTATAGCCATGTTGGATTTACTGATCGATAACAATTCAGGAGACAACGTCTCCCTACTTAAAAGAAAGGAGAGTATATATATATATATATATATATATATATATATATATATATATATATATATATGTGTGTGTGTGTGTGTGTGTGTGTGTGTCTGTGTGTCTGTGTTTTATGCCTATACTAATTTAGATGAAACATTTTTATAGGTTCAGCCAATTAAGTTTAAATTTGTCTGCAAAAAGATGTATTTTGAGAGCAAAAAGCGAATATTAACTTCCTTTAACATAAGTAAACTGTGGGCAATACTAGTTCACATGATCTTGTTTTAAGATGAGCTGCTCTTTTCTGGTTGTCTTGAACCTTTTCCTCACAAATCCTCTTACTGAGGTGTACGGTATGAGTGAGATATAAATTGGGAAATGGTATATTTTGTCAATCTGGTAATAAAATTTACCAGTTTTAAGATAATTTAAAAAGAAAAACCCGAATCCAATCGAAAATAACTGAATCCTCGTTGAGGAATCGCTAACCTGCACAACAGTGACATATTAGTACATAAGTTCCAACTCCAATCAAGCACTTGTGTTCACTATCTGACAAATACTTTCAGGAAATGTTAGAAGTTCTTTATCTCTCAGCTATGATTTCAGTAATTTTGTTACTGGTCTTCTACAAAGATGGCCTTGGCATTAAATAAACTACAGATATTGATATGTCATTAAACAAAGAAAACAAACCTATAACAAAACATTTTTAGCATTAGAAACTAGCCATGATGGGGTTTAGGTTATCCATAAAAATCTCATTCTGATATTATTAACACTTTTTGAAAATAATTACTTAGGATTGATAGCGAACTCCGAATGAATTCGACCAAGGATGGATGCATGGTAACTTGAAAAGTCGTTATATAAAAAAAAATAACAGATCTTCCATTCCCAGCCAAAAAAATAAAACAAGAGTTAATTAACATGAGTATGAGAACTGATGATCTAAGTGTTTTGCAGTTGTGAAGATCAATTGAATGGAAATAAAAGAAAGCAATAAGATAAATAGACATTGGTTATGTCTAAAGAAATGAAGAAGCTGTGGAACATGAAATTTAAAAATGGGTTGGTTTAATGGCATATAAACCTTCGTTGGTTATTTGATTAACTTTAAAAATAGTGACAATGTTTTGAAATGCATTTGGAATTTTTATTTTAATATTCCGTATATCTTGATAGTATTATATATCCATGGATAGCGTTCTGTTTTTTTAATTCATCAGCAACTCAGTTTTATTCCACTCTGAGTTTGCATACTTTTTATGTTCTAAAAACCAAAATAAACTATCAAACTCATTAGAAATACACTCCTTACGCATGCAAGCAACCCCTGATGATGGCCTCGGGACAGATTTGGTAAATTTATCCACCTAAAAGGAAGACATTTAAGTGGAAACTCGAAAGGATTTTGATTAAAGTATACAGATAAAATGTGTCTTTACTATTTGCTCAAATATGCTTAAATGAACGACTGCTGCCAAAGTACACACACACACACACACACACACACACACACACATATATATATATATATATATATATATATATATATATATATATATATATATATATATATATATATACTCTGTAAACGAATAGTTTTTTGATAACATTTTTAACTGAGCTACAACTCCTTAGTTTGCACACAGTAACTTATTTCCACATATTGGTAAGAAATACCTATAATTCAATTTTTACACACAGTTAAATGGTTTCAAGTATTAACATCTGACACAAATAATTCGATTTAGTATTAATCATTTATTTGCACACAGTTGAATGGCTTCACCAATTCCTTTCTAACATTAATAGTTTTATTCGTACTCATTTCATTTTTTTCAACCAGCTCTAAGTAATACCAACATGCAACATCAGCAATTTGTTTGCACACAATTATGAAGTCAGACATTTCTGCTTGACACATAAACGGGACCCAAATAGGTACTAACATTCCAGTTCAGAGTGGTTGAGTGTAATATATATAAATGGGTACTCAACCTTCCCCGTAGTTACAGGACTAGAGCATCACTATCTGATATATTATAGTCATATATAGGACATTCGTTCAGTGAGGGTCTTACCACTGTACAGAGATGAAGTCAGCGTATTCTACAGCACCAGCTGATTAGGCTGGTGAAAGTTAATTTCATACCAGTTAGAGTAGTTAAAACTAGACTCTAGACTGGTAGAGCAGGATATAAGAGAATAAAGGAGGATTATCCAAACCACATCAACTTCAGTATCAGCTAGAATATTTAGAAGAGTCCTGGGGACCTGAAGATACTCTCTTTCACACAGATTTCAGGAAAAAATAGTTTAAACTGATAACAAAATCTCGTTTTAATGAAATACTGAGAAAAACAGCTTCAAATAATATCCGGCTATTTTCAGGTCCATCAAAATATAATATATTAACTCTGAGATCCTCTACACTGAAAAACTGACTCTTTTGATTTTTTGGTTTATTTTTTATTGCATATCAACTTTCATATACTATTTAATACCCAAGCCATAGATGCTGAAGGGCATAGCTGGGAGATAAGGGGTAGTCACACCTTTCCCACGGATTTTAGTCGTAAAATGAACGTATTAGCCACACTGGAGTTCAAACTCGTTTACTAGGTGGTCACAGTCTATCACATTAGCCACCACGCCACGAGATACTCCCTTGACTCTTTTGTAATATTACTTTCAATATACTGTAATAAATACTTGATTATAAGTGTATTTACGTACCGCACCGTAAAATCAGGGTTGACAAAAAGTGAATTTTGTAAAAGTGGAGTTTAACAGATTTGAAATTACCGTTTACCTTTTCCTATAACTGCCACCATAGCATGTTTAAAAAGCCTAGTCTGTCCTACTACATACCCATAGCTTGCGAGCAAATAATTGGAATCACACTTTTTCCAAGAGCATTAGCGCAATATCATCAATGCAGCAACTTCTTTCATGGTTGGGTCCTCGTGTCGATTTGACGAAAACCATAAACAGAAGCACTTTCATCAAATGATGGTATAGAAAAGATAAATATAGAGTCAAACAATTTACTTTATTTTAACCAAAAATATTACACGTCTATAAATATTACACCAGCAGAAATATCTTGAGAGGTTAAACCATGAATTTTAAATGTGTCCTCTTTTTAGTTCCTTTATCTAAAGTGACCATTTTGAACTATCAGAGTAAAGATTAAATTTTCTTGAAAACACTTGTTGAGTCAAATGAGAGGCAGATCCAATTTTGACGTGACAATTCCAATCCACATTCAACAGAGTCAATCGACAGACAATTCCGTCTGTGTCACGCTTTTAAAAAGAAACAATTGTCTTTAGAATCCTGCAATGCCTACTTGGAAAAATTATTCAATGTTCTCAAACTTCTTCAACGCATGCTGGCCTTAATTCTGTCACAGCCAAAAGCGGTTCGTGAAATTCTTTGAGACTCGTGACACAAGGAAAGAAAAATTAATTTCCTGAATGCCATAATTCATTTGTTTTCTTTTTCACTTACATTTTTTTAACTGTACACGAGATACGGATTTATTGAAAATTAATAATGGATCGTGCTTTGTGTCAAGCTTTCCTGGGCCTCACTGTGAATGTACATAAGTTTCAAGTGGAATTTTTTCTTACATAACCTTTCACTTTCCTGTGTATTTTTTTGTGAAGTAGGTACATGGATAACTAAAATGGCTAGTCTGTAGTCATTTCTCTTTGGTAAACATTGTTAAGAAAGACTTTAAAAAATCAATCATTATATATATATATATAAACTAACAATATACATATATATATATATATATATATATACAGAGAGAGAGAGAAAGAGAGAGACAGAGAGAGAGAGAAAGTGAGAGTATGTGTGTGCATATCTTTGTGTGTGTGTGTGCGTGCGCGTTTGCGTGTGTGTGTGTGTGTGTGTGGGCATGTGTGTGTGTGAGAGAGAGAGAAAGAGAGAGAGAGAGAGAGAGAGAGTTAAATGGTTACAGAGAATGAATTTCTGAAAAACATTCCGTCATGAAACCACAGATGAAAAACATATAAAGAAAATTGATCTTTTTAAATTTTAAATCATCTAGATTATTGCCAGTTTTACATTGATTAAATCTTCATGAGTCTTAATTAGCCTTTATCTTTATTAGTTTAAACTTGTCTTGATTTTAATTTGTCTTTGAATGTTCAGATATTTACTAGTCTTAAATTGCTAAAATCTTAATGAGTCTTAAATTGCCTACATCTTTAGCATTCTAAATTGCAAGGATTTCAATTACTCTTATATCACCGAGATCCTTATTTTTCTTAATTGCCACGAACTTGAAAAGTCTTAAATTGCATAGATCATCATTAGCCTAAATTGTCTAGACCTTAATTAGACTTCAGTTGTCATGAGCCTAATGAGTTTTATATCAACAATATGATTATTAATCTTAAATTCACTATTTTTACTGAGTCTTATATTGTCAAGATATTAATGAGCCTTAAATTGCCCAGATCATTAATAGTCTCAATTGCCAAGATCTTAATGAATCTTAAACTGCCTAGATCTTTATCAATATTTAACAGTCAATATCTTGATGAGTCTTTTATCGCATAGATCTTAATGAGTAGAAGACAGGAATGTGGTTACACGGTATAAAAAAAACATAAACAACAGCAATTATCTTTGTTGTTCTCATAGTAACAATATTCTAACTATGAGAGAGTGACTCACAGAAAAAGCATGTTACATTTGCTAAGACGATGTTTAAATGATGTCCGACGATGTGGGTACGAAATTGGCGGTCACCAAATACTACAGATTGTAGGTTTGCGCCATTCAGACTTAGATCTCAATATGTGTATTACCAATATTGAGGATTAAAATCCATAAATACAACAAAACCTTTAAATTATATATATATATATATATATATATATATATATATATATATATATATACATAGGTTTGGTTTGATTTAGTTTGGTCTCCCTCTAAAATGACCTATCAATCTGAGTGTATTATTTGATGCCAAACCCATTTTTGCAAAAAAACTGTTGGGGTGCCACTTCAAACAGATCTAGAAAGATAATGGGTACATTACGTTTTCCTATGGGTATTCCTTCTAAAATTAAGATAATAGCTTATACTGAGTTGGAATCGTTGACTACGATATCATTGACAAGCACATAAGCCACTGCGACACGGTTATTATATATATATATATATATATATATATATATATATATATATATATATATATATATATATAGTGGGGAAGCAATATATGCATTCATGTTTCTAGCAATGAAATGATTATTCTTATTTTTAAAATCAAACAAAAAAAAAAGCGATAAATCTAATTTTTTATGATTAGCTCATTATTCAAGCACTTAAAATTCAGCCCAAAGTTTGTAAGCAAGAAAAAAAAAAAGGAGAAACAATCTATGATTTGCTTAACGCTGAAACCAAACAAAAGAAAATTTCAGTTTCTTTATGAAGCCTTTATTACGCTAAATTGGGCTTTTAGAAAAGAAAAACAAATGCATCATCTGATCCTATATTTTGATGGCAAGTTGCATTTGTCCAAATATTGGATCACTTAAGTTGGCTATTGAAGACCAAACAATAAAATGTTTGAAGGTTATGCTGTATTTTGTTTGTGAAATAATGCTTAAACTATGCGTTTTAAATGTAAAGGCACGCTTACTCTACTATAAAGCCAATTTGATATTAAGCCTATCCACATGTCAGCGAACAAGGCAGAATGTTTTTGAATATCTTCTATCGAATAATTTAAAAATTCGTAAAGAAAGCCCTTGCCGCGACCGGCCGACAAACCCTTGCCGCGACCTGCCGATAAACCTAAAACATATCAAATTACACGCCCGAGTTAGGACGATTATATCCGAGTACGACCGGAACTGACTAAGCCCTTTTTTTCTTGCTAACGACCTTGACATCTAGTTATAGTTAAAAGAAAAGGGAGAATTAAAATTAATAACATTCACAAAACACTTCGGCCAAAAATTACCTGATAAGACTTGAACTAATAGTCGTCGCCAGCCTATAGCAGGTTAGGAAAATACTTTACGGCTACACTCATTTTTTATCAAAGAATTTTATATCCACGCGGCTGGAGCTGTGTGTCACAGCACCTTCGAAATATCAGCAAGCCCTTTTCAACGCTTTTTAGGACCATAAGAGGTCTTTGTCTGCGGGTCAGAGCATCTCTGACTGGTCAGTAATGATCAGTCGAAGTAGACGGCCAGGCGGCAAACACGAAGACGGATTCTAAGACCAACCGGTCTTAACTCTCAGTCGGTTCCGATAGTCCGATAAGCTGCGCAGCGCTAATGGCACGGTCCAGCCTTTAGCTACTCCTTCGCTATCTGCGCAGCGCTAAGATAACGCCCATCTTAGCCTCGGCCTTCTGGCCTGTCCGCTCGACAGCTCGGCTTTGACCTGACAAAGCCTTCGCTGCTGTCCGCTCGTCCGCACGGCTTTGACCCGACAAAGCCTTCGTTCCCGTCAGCTCGCCCGCACGGCTTTGACCCGACAAAGCTTTCGCTCTCGTCCGCTCGTTCGCACGGCTTTAACCCGACAAAGCCTTCGCTCTCGTCCGCTCGTTCGCACGGCTTTAACCCGACAAAGCCTTCGCTCTCGTCCGCTCGTTCGCACGGCTTTAACCCGACAAAGCCTTCGCTCTCGTCCCCTCGTCCGCACGGCTTTGCCCCGACAAAGCTTTCGTTCTCGTTCGCTCATCCGCACGGCTTGGGACCCGACAAAGCCTTCGCACTAGTCCGCTCGTCCGCACGGCTTTGACCCGACAAAGCCTTCGCTCTTGTCCGCTCGCCCGCACGGCTTTGACCCGACAAAGCCTTCGCTCTCGTCCGCTCGTCCGCACGGCTTTGGCGCGAACCTAGCCATAGCCATTGTCCGCACGGCTTTGACACGGCAAAGCTTTCGTTCCCGTCCGATACGTCCGCACGGCTAGGGGGCCCAGCAAGGCCACTCGACACTCTTGCAAGGTACAACGCAGTCCACGTAACGACTCGCTGTTACGGACTGTTCTACCACTGCAACAACTGGCTCACGTACGACCCGCTGTACGAGCCAGAAACCAAGCCGACACACCCCCGGTTAATCATACATATCGTCATAACCGAGGATGTCGATCTACCGAACACGACGCTCTTGCAAGGTACCACGCAGTCCACGTAACGACTCGCTGTTACGGACTGTTCTACCACTGCAACAACCGGCTCACGTACAACCCGCTGTACGAGCCAGAAACCAGGCCGACACACCCCCGGTTAATCCAACATATCGTCATAACCGAGGATGTCGATCTACCGAACTCGACGCTCTTGCAAGGTACCACGCAGTCCACGTAACGACTCGCTGTTACGGACTGTTCTACCACTGCAACACCGGCTCACGTACGACCCGCTGTACGAGCCAGGAACCCAATCGACACACCCCCGGTTAACCACAACATACCGTCACAACCAGGGATATCGATCTACCAAGCTGTACTCAACGACCAGCACCGACCATCTAGCTGTACTCAACGACCAGCATCCAACATCTAGCTGTACTCAACGACTCGACCTACGCCAGCGACCCTCGTCGAACGCCCAACTGCGAACACATACAACCGCCACGGACATTTATATTCACGCTTGTAAATACGACGAAATAAATTGTCATTTGTAATTATCATTATCTCACCTTTGTTCCTTCATATTGCTTTGGCTGTTAACATTCACATAAATTCATTTGCGGGGTCGACATACTTATAGGCCCCGCAACACCCTAACAGTAGTTTAGAAGAAAAAGCCTAGAACGCCTAATGCTACCACAGCCCCCCCCCACCAAGAGGGAAAAAAAAGCTCTATAATTCCTGAAGCCTGCTAGGTCCCCAACTGTAGGAAAAAAAAAAAAAAAAAAAAAAAAAAAAAAAACAGGAAAAGTCCCTATACAGCAAAAAAGTATAAGTCAGTACTAGTGAAAGTCTTAAGAAAGTACCTTAATGTTGGACTTTAACTAAGTTAAAACTTAAAAACAAATTCCCCCACCCTTTTTTTTTTTTTTTTTTTATGTACACATGGGAAGCAGCATGATGTACGTAAAGGTATTTGAATAAACCAATGGACGACCAAACTCAATACCCAAATGGGTTCTGGACGTGAGTCTGACGACTTTTCGCTCAGGATCGACAGTTCGATCGGGGAACTACTGCTGCTCCTCTATAAGAGTGGCTTCTATAGAAGAGAATAAAACAGCCATCGAAAGATAACCATGACCCACACTCAAACCACTTATACAAACCGCATCGCTCTTCGCGCGGGTAAAAAAGGGGCGCGTCCTGCTGAGGTTGGAGCCCTGGCCTCGGTGTTCGAAAAATCAGCTACAGAGCTCAAACAATCAAAACTACTAAAATGCAAGCAAACACTACAAATAGCCACATTTAACGTAAAACCTTAAATAGAATAGGACAACTCCCAGAGCTAATCGCATCGGCCGAAGAACATAATATAGAAATAATATGCATACAAGAACACAGATACACGCACACAGAAGATATCAAATATCACGAAACTGGCAATGGATGGTCGCTCGCCACTATATCCGCATGGAAAAACTCTGTCAACGCCGCAGTAGGAGGGGTGGGATTGCTTATAGGACCTAGAGCACTAAAACGCTTAATAGCATAGAGAAAATACAACCTAGAATGATGGTAGCTACATTTAACGGAAACCCCAGAGCAACAATCGTCTCATGCTACAGCCCCACCAATGTTAGTGAAGAAAATGAAATAGTCACCTTCTACAATGAGTTATCCTCATTAGTGCGTAGCATCCCGAAACACAACATGTTAGTCATTGGCGGAGACATGAATGCACAAATCGGGAAAAGCGGAAACAACAAATACAGCCTCCACAACACGTCAAATAGGAATGGGCAACATCTAACAGATTTCATGATAGAAAATAGATTAGCATGCCTCAATACAAACTACCAAAAAAGAGAGGGCAAACTATGGACATACACGTACGCAAACAATACTAAAGCTCAGATAGACTACGTCCTTATAAACAAGAAATGGAAGAATAGTGCATTGAATTGCGAGGCATACTCCTCTTTTGAGGGTGTGTCCACCGATCACCGAATAGTCACGGCGAAAATACGGTTAAGCCTTCGAAAAAACGACAAACGAACAGCGACCACCAAACAATATGACTGGGCCCTATTAAACAACAAAGATGTAAGAGATAAATACGTATTAGAATTAAGAAACAGATTCGAAACACTACAAGAAAAGACGGAAAAAAGTACACCAAACGACGCATACGAAAATTTCGTCAATGCACACCTTGAGGCAGCAGCAAAATACATTCCAACAAAAATTAAAACTAAATATAGAGTCCCATGGGAAACTTTAGCGGTGAGAGAAAAACGTGCACTAGTGAAAACAGCCTCCAAAAACTATCGAAAAAACCCAACAAACACAAATGCCTTAAAACTAAAAACGGCACAATATCAATTAGCAGGCATATATATAAAGGAACAGACAGAATACATTCAAAATCAGATAGATAAGATTAGAGACACGGTGGAAGATAGACAATCTAGAATTGCCTGGCAAACAATAAACGAAGTGAGCAGAAGAAAGAACACAGCCAAAGCAAAACTGAAAGCAGCAAACCAACAAGAAAGAATAAAACTGTGGAAACAGCACTTCGAAAACTTACTTGGAAACCCACCAAAAATAACGCCTGAACCAATCACCAGAATAATTAGCAAACAATTAGACATTAAACTTGGACCGTTCACACAAGAAGAACTCGACTCGGTTCTCAGAAAAATTAAAAATAGGAAAGCTGCAGGACTGGACGAAATTCCCCCGGAAGTATGGAAGACCAGACAATTCGACGACATACTGCTCCGACACTGCAACGCAGTATACAATCAAAATCCGATAGATAGATGGACGAAGGGATGCATACTCCCCTTCCCTAAAAAGGGGGACCTCGGATTAGCCAAAAACTACCGAGGCATAACACTTACATCCATAGCTGCCAAAATCTACAATGCCCTACTACGAAACCGAATAGAACCCAAAATCGACAACATACTTAGAAAACACCAAAATGGCTTCCGAAGAAATAGATCCACGACCTCACAAATATTAACCATCCGCAGAATCCTTGAAGGTGTACGGGCAAAGAACCTAGAAGCGACATTAATATTTGTCGACTTTACTAAGGCTTTCGACTCCATTCACAGAGGAAAGATGGAACAAATCCAACTAGCGTACGGCATACCTAAAGAAACCGTAGCGGCAATAACGATTCTCTATAGAAACACTAAAGTAAAAGTACGATCACCAGATGGAGACACAGAATACTTCGACATAGTAGCAGGAGTACTACAAGGAGACACGCTGGCTCCGTATCTCTTTATCATTTGTCTAGACTACGTACTTAGAACATCGATTGACAAAATCAAAGAGAATGGCTTCGAACTGACGAAGAAAAGAAGCAGAAGATACCCCGCAACAACAATTACCGACGCCGACTACGCCGATGACATAGCGATACTGGCAAATACACCTGACCAAGCCGAAACACTTCTGCATAGTTTGGAACGAGCAGCAGCAAGCATAGGCCTCCATGTTAATGCACACAAAACGGAATATATGTGCTATAACCAAACGGGGGACATCTCCACTCTAGAAGGAACCCCTCTTAAACTAGTAGACAAATTCACGTACCTAGGAAGCAGCGTCGAATCAACCGAAAAGGACATCGAAACGAGGTTAACGAAAGCATGGACAGCTATCAATAGGCTATCGACTATATGGAAATCAGACCTAACCGATAAAATGAAACGCAGTTTCTTCCAGGCAGCGGTCACATCGATACTGCTATATGGAATGCACTACATGGACGCTAACAAAACGGCTGGAGAAGAAACTAGATGGCAATTACACAAGAATGCTGCGTGCAATCCTCAACAAGTCCTGGCAGCAACACCCCACAAGACACCAACTGTACGGCCACCTGCCCCCTATCACGAAAACTATTCAAGTTAGGCGAACCAGACATGCAGGACATTGCTGGAGAAGCAGAGATGAACTCATAAGAGATGTACTCTTATGGATCCCCACACACGGCCGCGCAAAAGCAGGACGACCAGCACGAACGTACATTCAGCAGCTATGTGATGATACAGGTTGTTGTCCTGAAGACCTGCCTAGGGCGATGAACGATAGGGAGGGGTGGCGAGAGAGGGTCAGGGATATCCGTGCTGCCAGCACGATATGATGATGATGATGATGATGATGATTTTGAAAGTACGCACATTAATTCGAAGACGTGGTGATACAATAATTGAAAAAATGGCTGCTATAGTAAGTAAATTTCCTTTTTTGTGTCTATATTTTTATTTTGCTCTTTATTTTTTTAAATTTATATTAATTTTGTCTCATAATAGAGTCGTCTGTTATCATACTAGAATATCCTAATTTTGATCCTGCAGCTTATATATATATATATATATATATATATATATATATATATATATATATATATATATAATATATATATATATGGTGACCTCAAAAAAATCAGAACCTATAAAATTTATTATTACTTCTACAAATATAAAGCAAAATAATTCTAATTCTGTTTTTTGGGGTCACCCTATATATATATATATATATAGTCGTGAGCAGAAAGACCAGAACGATGTTACGCAAAAGTCTAAATGTGAAATAATTTTATATTTAAAAGCTTCATATCATAGGACATTTTTAAGGAAAAATACGGATATAAAGTAAATTCAGTCATTCCAAAATATAAACCTCAATAAACTTATTTTGGAATAGTTGTAAAGATAGCATTCGAAAAAAAAATGATCAAAAATATCTGGATGATTAAATACAGCTCTAAAATTTAATAATTATCTGTTATCATACTAAAATATCCTAATTTTGATTCCGCAGCTCATATATCTATATATATATATATATATATATATATATATATATATATAAGTCTGTGGATGACTATATATATATATATATATATATACACAGGGTGACTAAAAAAAACAGAGCCCATAAACGTCTTTATTACTTCTACAAATATAAAGCAAATTAATTCTAATTCTCTACAATTTAATAATTATTTAGTATTATTAAAAAAAGTTATGTTATGAATAGAAAATAGGGTAATTTACTAAATTACACCAGCTCTTCAGTGGTTCTTGCATTGTGAACGTGGCGAAAAAATG
Source organism: Sepioteuthis lessoniana (assembly GCA_963585895.1). Taxonomy (NCBI): domain Eukaryota; kingdom Metazoa; phylum Mollusca; class Cephalopoda; order Myopsida; family Loliginidae; genus Sepioteuthis; species Sepioteuthis lessoniana. The sequence goes on along the minus strand of OY757912.1, from coordinate 25,382,757 downwards.
TGTGACTTCATTAGAACTTAGAAAACTGATAGTCAAGTTATGTAATAAAGATTAACACTCGATTGTGGATATTTCAAAGTTGGGAAATCAAAAAGTGTTATTCATCATATCATTAGGGAACTGCATCTTGTGAAGACAAGAAACCACATGGCAAGCCTAGGAAAACAATTCTAAGCGAAGACATGTGTTGGTAATGAATCAAAAAAGGATCAATTTGCGGTTACAAAAGCTATCTTTAAAACAGCTGATGCTAATCTTGGGATTAAAATATCTAGGAACACTATTTCTTGAAGGTTTTCTACTAAACCTTACATTTCTAAAAAGAACAAACTGAGCCAATTGAAATTTGCCACTGAACGCATCTTATGGATAGAATAAAAGTGTAATTGCTTCATTTCAGTGATGAGTCAATGTTTAACCCGTTCAGTTTTCACAAGAGAAGGTTCCTTCGATGTTGTCAAGGGAACGATATTCCTCTTAGAGCACTGTTAAATTTGGAGGAGGGAGTATGATGCTGGATTCCGGTGCTGGTCCAAGACCTATTGTCCGGCTACAAGGTAAAATTAATGTGACTGTATACAAAGTGATAGTGAAGAAACATGTTGAACCTAGTTTGAGACGTGGTATTAATCAACCAACTGTAATTATACAAGATAACACTCCGTGTCACACAGCAAAGTCTGTTAAGACATTTCTTTCTGTGGAGGATGTTACTGTTATCAAGTGGACTACTCAAAGCCCAGATAGGAATTCTATTGAGAACGTTTGGAAGTTCTTGAATGAAAGCGCTAAGGAAAAGAATCCAAGAAACGTCGAAGAACTAAGGGCTAATTTAAAAAAAGAATGGGAGAAGATATCCGTTGATGAATGCAAGACATTAATTCGCTCGTGTAGCAAAGGATGTCAAGCTGTTATTGAAAGTAAATGAGTACGCATCAAGTACTAATGAATTAGGAACTCTTTTTTCATTTAGATATGATGTATCCATTATAATAGTAGGATTTTGTTAATCGTTCTGATGTTTTTAATAATCTATTTTTTCGAATGTTAAATAATTATTCTCATAACTTGATAAGGGGGAGGATCCTCGTGGTGTAATGGTTAAAGCGATGGACTGCGGAATCGTAGTACGTCAGTTCGTACTCCAGTCGCGCTATTACGTTCACTTTCGGGCAAATACCCTTGGGAAAGGTATGAACCCTCTTTTCCTCCCAGCTATGGGTTAAATAGCGCCACTACTGTTCTTCTAGGAGAATGGCTTTGGCATTAAATAACCTAGAAAGAGTTGATATGCCATTAAAGAAACCAAACCATAACTTGATAAGAATATGTTTCTTAAGCTTTAAATTTTGGAATTATATAACTTACCTTTATATCCTTATTTTTTCTTAAAAATATTTTTCTATGAAACTTTAAACTGAAAGTTTATTTCACATATATACTTGAGACATTTAGTAATGAAGCCAACTTGAGGTCGTGGGATAACAGTTATGTTAGGGTTTCATGGTCAGTACTTTTTTTATATATAAAACATTATTAAAACGAGGTATTTATCATATTTACCCAACCCGTCCACTAGGGCAGGATATGACACAGGGTCAATATTTAAGCGGAGTTTAACAGGTTTGAATTCACAGTTTTCCTTCTCCTTGACTAGTTGCCTCATCAAGGCTAAAGAACTCAGTCTGTCCTACTATTCCCCTATAGCTGGAGGAGAATAATTGGATTTATACCTTTCCCAAGGGTATTAGTGCTATGTGAAATGCAATCATTCTCGTCTTGGATTTGATCTCGTGTCACCGTGTCCATTTCCCACGACGATAACCATTACACCACGGGCACCTCCAGGTGTTTATACACATACACACGAGTATATATAGGCAGAGAGAGAGGGAGAGAGATAAGATTATTGTGTGAAAAATAGTTACAGGCCATGAAGCTTTTTCAAACCACTTCAAGATATACAATATTGAAAACTATTTTTCTCGAAAGTTTTGTCATATCGTCTTTAAGTATATATCGTCTTCTAACTGAGAGCAACTTTTTTAAACATTATTCTAATTTTAATACTTACTGCTGTATATCATTATATGCATTTAATGAATTCTTTATTATAATAGTTCATGTAGAATTACTAAAAGAATTACTTTAAAATATTATTTACTTTTATATATTTAGTTGTTTTACTCGCATATTCCAACCGATAGTTTTCTGCTTACTGAAATTTAAAGTTAAAGCTCATATGTTTGCCTTTCATAGAAATGATTATCCGCGCTTATAAATTGTTATAATCGGATGAGATTTCGTAAATGAAAGGCTGGATAAAAACAACATTATTTTGAAGGTTCTAAATTGTTTATGCAAATTATTTTTTTTTTTTTGGTCAAATGTCCTTTTTATATGAATTATGCATCTATACAAACATCTAACAGCATATTACATTGTATGAATTTTTTTCCTTGTTCTTATATCGATTTCAATTAATATAACGCATTTGTTACGAATAAACATGCAAATGGAAAAAGCATGAGGTGAATTATTTTTACTTTTAATTTTTGTAGAAAATTCTTAGAAATTATACGAAACTCGATAAATCTTTGCAACAATACCTTAAAAGAAAAGAATGTACATAAGACATTGCTCACATGTGGAAGATTGTCGTTAATAGCGTCTCTGATCCGAAGAACAAAATGTAATGTATAAGGTCGATAATCGATTATACGTTGTTATTCCTTAAATAAATTGCATAACATCAATTCATCCACTTTATAGATTAATATTCCTCTTTCAGAAATTAAAAAAAAAGATCAGTGCTTCCGGTAGAAAAGATTATATTGAAATAAATCATAAAAAAATCATCCCACCCCGGCGAAAGTTTTTTTTTTCTTTAATAAAAGTAAATAATTACATAAAAATCAGAAATATTTCTATAAACGTTGAAGACATTAATTCAAAGTAAACTTATTCTCCCATATAAAATAAAATCGATGTTTATCCATACGTTATATATTTTTTCTATAAGAAAAATGAAGACATCAAAAAAGAGCATTGATATCAATGGGCAGAACGTATATAAATCCCATTCCTCTATATTAAGAGATTCATATAATTTCGATATTTTGAAAGCAACAACTCTGCGGAGTGTGTGGTGCTTCTATGTTGACTGAGTTATCTGCTCTTGCAGGGCAGGCAATGACTTGGAATTATCTGCCTCTGACTGGTATAAAAAGGAGTGAGGAGGAAGTAACCATTGTTTTCATGCTTGCCTGACTCAGAGGCGAACTGGTTGATCGCATCTTCCTTATTTTACAGGTAGTACCTGTAAAGTTCTATATACGAGTCAAATAAACATGTTTAAAAATACATGTATTTGATAGAAATCCATTCTGACATAATACTGTAGATTATTAATATTAAGACTTGAAGCAATAGTTGTTCATTAAGAACTATTTTTACCCTATAACAGTGTGCAAATAAATGACTGATATTGAATAGATATTATTACTTGAAAACAAATTTATCTCCAGCAGATAGGGAGATTTGAAACCAGACGACTCGGGAAAATATTTGAATCACAAATGTCATATAAACGTGTGTAATTTTTTTTAAGGGATAAGTACCAAAAATGAATATAAATATAAATATATAATTAACGAAATTACCTGAATTCTAGGCATAAAATAACACATGACGGTTGATATGTCATCAAATTAAAAAAGCGTGTGCATATATATATATATATATATATATATATATATATATATATATATATATATATATATATGTTCTTGTATAAATTTAGAAGGTTATTTCGATTCAAAATAATAATTATTTCAATCTAATTGATTTAGAAGTAAAAACTTCATCGTCAGAGAGGTTTTATTTAAATAAACACAATGTTGGATGATCAGATTGTTTTTTTAAACATCCAACATGGTGTTCATTTAAGAAACACCGTCTATGACGATAAAGGGTTTACTTTTAATTTAATTTATTCAAATAATTATTATATTACATTGCAATAGCCCTCTAAATTTATGCAATACAATAAAATAAAATTATGTTTGCCATGATTTAAGCAAGTTAAGAATATTTTATTTATATATATATATATATATATATATATATATATCATGTAGTATACATGCAATTTTCCTCATTAAATATATATTTCACTTTTGGACAAATAAATTGAACGCAGACTAATTCCGTGATGCAAGAATTCATGGATGTTAATCCTCTTATAAAACTGTGGATAAACAAGTTGATATATGAATATGAATAAAGCGTGGATTAGCAAAAGAACTACATGGAATGATTACGCTGACATTGCCAAATCTTAATTCTTCTAATATATTCCTTCAGTAAAATCTGAAAACAATACAATCATCCAGGCAAAAAGTTGTTCTTAGTTAGAACACGATGTATACTTAAAGACGAGATGACAAAACTTTCGAGAAAAATAGTCTACAATATTATTTAACTTGAAGTGGTTTGAAAAAGCTTCATGGCCTGTAACTAATTCTTTTACCTAATAATCTTATCTCTCTCTGCCTCTCTCTCTCTCTCTCTATATATATATATATATATATATATATATATATATATATACGTGTGTATGTGTATAAACCCCTCGTTTTAATAATATTATATATATATATATATATATATATATATATATATATATATATATATAAAGTACTGACCATGAAACCCTTACGAAACTGTTATCTCACGACCTCATGTGGCCTTCATTTCTAAACGTCTCAAGTATACAAAAAAAAATGCAATCCTCACAGAAATCGCGAGTCAAATACGTGGTGCTTTTAATAAGTTTCCAGAGCTTTTTGTACAGGAAGTTAAAATTGCCGTAGACCCTTGAAAATTCAGTATGTTATTGCAATACATCCTCTGAGATGACCGACCCATTTATATGATTTCAGGTTCAAATGAACACCTACAGCAGCAATTGGAATACAAAGCCTGATTGTCACAGCTGGTGAATTTCAAAAATACAATCTGGACATGAGGAAGAACGATATGCAATAAAATTGAGTTTAAACTTGGAAAAAAATGCCACAGAAACGCATGGAATACTTCAGACTGCCTTTCGGCCATCTTGCATGAATCGAGCTTATGTTTTTTGAGTGACATAAGAGATTCAAGGAAGGCAGGGAGTCTGTGAGGGATGATCAGAGGTGTAGGAGGAGTAAGGAAGTGAGAACACTAGAGTTGATAGGCCAAAGGGTTAGGGTTAGGGTTACTATGTTGAGGTTTTAAGGGAGTTCAGGAAGAGATTCTGTCGGAAGAGGCCAGCACTCTTCAAATCGGATCATTGGCATTTCTAACCAGGACAATGCACCTGTCCACAACTCCATCCTTGTCAGAGACTATTTGATCAAGATGGGTTTAAGACAGTTCCTGACCTTCCCTGTAGTCCAGATCTTGCTCCCAATTAATTTTGGTTATTCCCTAAGCTCAGAGGCTGTCGTTTTGAGACAATTGAGGAGATGAAAGACGCTGAGACGAAGGTCACTGACACGCTCACACAAGAGGACTTCCATGGAGCCTTCCAGAAGTTGTTGGAACGGTACAAGAAGTGCATTGCAGCGGGAGGGGATTACTTCAAAGGGGAATACAGTTTCATGTGTGTGTAATATCAATAAATGTGCCCATACGAAAAAAGTCTTGAAACTTATTTAATGATCCTTGTATTCCCAGCAAATAATCGTTTAAACAATGTTTAGCCACGCTTTTACTTGAGGTAGCCTTTGTAACTGAATTTGATACCCGTTCACGCCCAAATAAATTAATTGTATATATTTTCTTCTTCTCACTTGATACCATGATAGACCGGGTTGATTATTTAAAATATGATCAGATTCAAGATTAATTTTTACCAAATGCTAAAAATCGATCATGAATAGACTATAGAACTATATAACACTCAAACCACAAAATATCTTGCAAAACTGAAATTAACTGATCCGGATGCCTTCATACAGAACGGGGTTTGGGTTAACAATTATTAAATTTTAATGTCATTCATAAAAAATATGTTATCATGATAAAAATTATAATTTGAATATTAGTTTTCATTATTTAAAAAAGTTAAATCATTTTATTTTTCTTCTTATATTTGTGTAAAGACATCTAATAACCAATTATGAATAGATATATTTTAGAATTCAATAATTTTATTGAATAATTTGTTTGAATCATAATAATTTTAAACTTTTTCTTTCGGTAAATTATAATTATACGTATGCATCGTTAACAATGCCGACAATCTTTTCAGTTTCCGTGTGATCGTTCTGTAAATTAGGTTTGGTTTGGTTTCTTTGTTTAATGGCATACCAACCTTTGTTGGTTATTTAATGCCAAAGTCATTCTCCTAGATGAACAGTAGTGGTACTATTTTACCCATTGCTGGGAGGATAAGGGGATTCATACCTTCCCTAAGGGTATTTGTCCGAAAGTGAACGTAATATCGCGACTGGAGTACGAACTCGCGTACAACGATTCCGTAGTCCATCGCTTTAACCATTACACCACGAGGACAACCCCTCTGTAAATTTTATCATAAAAGTATTTATGAATTCAAATTAGTAAATTCCTACCTCCTGTTGTCACTATGCTTTATTCACCTTCAGAAATCCATATGAACCTAGTGGGAAAAGTTATTTAAAGAAAAGTAACTATTTAAATAGGTCATCTACAATTGCTTCAGAATAAAGAACGATGCCTATGTTAGTGTTGTTTTAAAGAGTCGTGTATTTACTACAAAATAAAATACATTTTTCTAGAGTCACAGATACGTTGTCTTAAGAGTGATAGCGATTTCTGAGTGACATTAAAACTCTTTCGTATCATTCTTAAGGATTTCTGTCGAATGTTTTTCGATAGAAGTGGGCTGTCAGTAAACTCACTTGCCTATCAAAGGATGACTGCAATATATTATATCCCTTTTTCTCCCCAGAAACAGCGGCACATCAAATAAACAAGTAGGAATATGGTCTTTCTACCTTTAAAAGTAAATCTATACACATTGTCAATCCACTGTGGGAGAAAATATCACCTGATCTGCGATCAGCAGATCAAATGAAAAAATATTCGAATGGGTCATAGGTATCTCAAAGCTTGGTAATGGCAAAGACATTTCATTCGTCCAAACGGTATGATCGAAAGAATAGTTTTTTTTCCATATCACCGACACAAAAATTGTATCATAAAAAAGATATGTTGGAGATTAAGACACTAGACAATATTTACCAAAAAAAAAAAAATGGATAAAAAACCAAAACCAAACTTGTACGTCCTTATCTCTAAATTTCTTTTAGTGCGCTTATTTACGCAACCTGAACGTATCTATTAGCTAACCAATATGCACAATGGTTTATCAACGGGGTTTAGAATACGCCGACTGTATCCTTTGTGGAAGAGTTAAACATCACAACAGAGGGATTTTGAACTGGTATTGACACTAATATTCATCTGATTTTTAAGCTGTAGTACTGGGGCTCAATGGAGTATGGTGCACCCCTTCATTGCTATTACACACGGGTGAAAATATATCTCAGAGTCTAAGTACCTTTTAGAGGATCATAAATAATCTAGTTTATGAAGCTTGTTAATCATTAAAATGTGAGTGCTGATTATGTAAGTCAAGAAAAAGGATAATATATACAAATAAGAAAATCAATTCTTTTCATTCATAGAGGGTACTAGTTCTCTGTATCAGAGTGGATTTAGGAACAATGGCTGTTATTGAGTACTTCACAGTACTCCTAGCTTACGAGTAGGAGTTTTATCATAAAATTCACTTTAGTTTCATACTCAAGACACCCAATTTTTATGGAGACTTTCACTTTTGCTGAGGGAAGAGAGAATTTAATGTAAGAACTAAACTACTAATAGGGCTATGTACATATTTGTAATTAATATTATTTGATTCTCTTCACCAACTTGACTTAAGCTGATTCTTTTAATGGAACATGACATTTAAATATGTTTAATGTAGCTGTTTGATGAGTATTTTTTTACTATAGAATTTTAATAGGTCCTCATACTGCTTCTTTGTTTTGTTTTGTTTTTTCTTATTGTGTGGTTTGGGTGCCACACACAAATCATTTCGTTTTCAGTCTTTTCTTCCTTCATAAATCCTTCTTAACTTTTTCTAAAACTTCTAAGTACCTTACTTTCTTTCATTTGATATTTCTTTCTTTCACAAGCGCAATCTTCTTTTTTTCCTTTCTAATGTTGTGAATGTATATACTTCCCCAAACCTTTCACCTTGTCACCCTTGATCAATTCTTATTTAAGAGATGTTTTCAATTCTTAATTTCCTTCCTTGAAGATTGGTTGCTAAACAAAAGCTAAAGAATCCATTATGCCCTAATTTTTATCCATAACTGAAGGGGGTAATGTATGGCTTCAAGCCTTCATCGAGGAAATTAGCACGAAATTAGATGCAAAGAGAGACGCCCAGGATTTGAACTCGAGTCACCAAATTCTATCTTATACGTAATAAGTTATTAACCTAAGGACGTTTCCGTAATGTTTTAACGTAATCTGTTTAATTTTTCCTCGTAATGCTTTAAACTCATTCACATTTCTGAACTGCGATCCATTAATCAATTCGAAACGCGCTTTCTCTTTCAAATCCGTGTTTGTTCGAATAGCCGAATGTTGTTTCTCTTTAGAAATTTGAAAGCTGTCTCCTTTCGTTTATGAATATATTGAGCAAACGTAAGTTAAGTCCAAACCAATTTATTATTAAATAAGGCTATTTTACAAAATAATTATTTCAAGAAATACTGTGACGTTTGAATTGCTATCATGCGTCAAACTTAATATGAAAAATAAAGTTGTTTACCGCTTATTTTAAATGCGCCGTTACAGTTGTCAATACATGGTCTATGCATATAGAGATGATTCGATTGTTGCTTTTCTTTAACTTTGTTTAATCTAGAATTTCATAGAAAATTCCTTGACCTAACGAATGCCATTTTTAAAACTAATATATATATATATATATATATATATATATATATATATATATATATATACGCTCTCCCATGGGGGTTGAGCACTCGGGTGAAGGATTTGTCGGCCGCCGCTATCGTAATGCAAAGCTCTTCGAAAAAATTGAGCACTCTGGTAGCTGTTGCTAAAATAAAATACCTTAGAAATTAGCTTAGCCAACGTGGTCTGCTTGGTGGCCGAGAGGTCAGAAACTTAGTCTAACGTAAAGTTGGACGGGTTTCGATCCCGACTTCGAGCGTCCTGCGTGTCTAGTCACACTGAAGAGTTCTGATAGAACGAAACAGTCTGTCTGTGGATGACAATATATATATACATATATATAGATGTTGTGGTAAATATACATTAGCAGATTAAATTATGCTAACATCATTGTAACCAAATACTTAAATCTACGTTACCTTATTGAATAATGATAATTATTATAATACTAATTATTCTACTTATACTATAAATAATAAGAATTAACGATATTGTGTTTGTAGTGACAACCTTTGCATGTCATCTCACATAAGTCAATCGGTAATTAGACGTCTGCAATAAAAAAAAATAACAAAAGAACACGACTACAAACGCTTTAAAGGATAAGCACCAGACCCAAATACCAGAAAACGAAGAAAAAGTAATATTCAAGGGATAAATTTGCGATAAACATTTAGACCAAATGTGCCCGACTTCTAACGAAGTGATGCGTAGGCCTTGACAGTATCAATTGAAAACCAGGAAAAAATGATGATTATGAGAACAGCTTGTTATTAACATCTGCAGCCAAACGTGAGATTATTCATCAGCACCGTTTAACTAAATAAATATATATTGCTATAAAGAATATATGTGGCAAGATTTACAGTGTTTCCATCGAAGAAATAGTAGGCACCCCCGCTCTTGGGAGAAATTGGACCGCCCGGAAGACAAAGTTCTCAGTCTCATGTGACCGATTGCAATGGGGTCTTAAAGCAAGTCGAAAGAACTGTATATTATCAACTATTAACATGGAAGTAGTTTCAGCTATTATCGCCTCGGTTATAATTTGTTGTAACTAGATGAAATAATTCGAATCAATATTGATATAATTCACGGCAACTCCCATGACCAAAGTTATCATGATCTATCATCATCATCATCATATCGCACTGGTAGCACGGATATCCCTGACCCTCTCTCGCCACTCCTCCCTATCGTTCATCGCCCTAGGTAGTTCTTCAGGACAACATCCCGTATCCTCACATAGCTGCTGAATGTACGTTCGTGCTGGTCGTCCTGCTTTTGCACGGCCATGTGTGGGGGTCCATAAGAGTCAATGACTTATGAGTTCGTCCCTGCTTCTCCAGCAGTGTCCTGCATGTCTGCCTCGTCTAACTTGAATAGTTTTCGTGATAGGGGGTAGGTGGCCGTACAGTTGTTGTCTTGTGGGGTGTTTCCGCCAGGACATGTTTAAGATTGCACGTAGCATTCTTGTGTAATTGCCGTCTAGCTTCTTCTCCAGCCGTTTTGTTAGCGTCCATGTAGTGCAGCCATATAACAGTATCGATGTAACCGCTGCCTGGAAGAAACTGCGTTTCATTTTATCGGTTAGGTCTGATTTCCAAATAATCGATAACCTATTGAAAGCTGTCCATGCTTCGCTAACCTCGTTTCGATGTCCTTTTCGGTTGATTCGACGCTGCTTCCTTGGTAAGTGAATTTGTCTACTAGTTTAAGAGGGATTCCTTCTAGAGTGGAGATGTCCCCCGTTTGGTTATAGCACATATATTCCGTTTTGTGTGCATTAACATAGAAGCCTATGTTTGCTGCTGCTCGTTCCAAACTATGCAGTAGTGCTTGGTCAGGTGTATTTGCCAGTATCGCTATGTCATCGGCGTAGTCGGCGTCGGTAATTGTTGTTGCGGGGTACCTTCTGCTTCTTTTCTTCGTCAGTTCGAAGCCATTCCCTTTGATGTTGTCAATCGATGTTCTACGTACGTAGTCTAGACAAATGATAAAGAGGTACGGAGCCAGCGTGTCCCCTTGTAGTACTCCTGCTACAATGTCGAAGTATTCTGGGTCTCCATCTGGTGATCGTACTTTTACTTAGGTGTTTCTATAGAGAATCGTTATTGCCGCTACGGTTTCTTTAGGTATGCCGTACGCTTGTAGGATTTGTTCCATCTTTCCTCTGTGAATGAAATCGAAAGCCTTGGTAAAGTCAACAAAAATTAATGTCGCTTGTAGGTTTTTGGCCCGTACACCTTCAAGGATTCTGCGGATGGTTAATATTTGTGAGGTCGTGGATCTATTTCTTCGGAAGCCATTTTGGTTTTTTCTAAGCATCTTGTCGATTTCGGGTTCTATGCGGTTTCGTAGTAGGGCATTGTAGATTTTGGCTGCTATGGATGTAAGTGTTATGCCTCGGTAGTTTTTGGCTAATCCGAGGTCCCCCTTTTTAGGGAAGGGGAGTATGCATCCTTTCATCCATCTATCTATCGGATTTTGATTGTATACTGCGTTGCAGTGTCGGAGCAGTATGTCGTCGAATTGTCTGGTCTTCCATACTTCCGGGGGAATTTCGTCCAGCCCTGCAGCTTTCCTATTTTTAATTTTTCTGAGAACCGAGTCGAGTTCTTCTTGTGTGAACGGTCCTAGTTTAATGTCTAATTGTTTGCTAATTATTCTGGTGATTGGTTTATGTGTTATTTTCGATGGGTTTCCTAGTAAGTTTTCGAAGTGTTGTTTCTACAGTTTTATTCTTTCTTGTTGGTTTGCTGCTTTCAGTTTTGCTTTGGCTGTGTTCTTTCTTCTACTCACTTCGTTTATTGTTTCCCAGGCTATCCTAGATTGTCTATCTTCCACCGAGTCTCTAATCTTATCTATCTGATTTTGAATGTATTCTGTCTGTTCCTTTATATATACGCCTGCTAATTGATATTGTGCGGTTTTTAGTTTTAAGGCATTTGTGTTTGTTGGTTTTTTTCGATAGTTTTTGGAGGCTGTTTTCACTAGTGTACGTTTTTCTCTCACCGCTAATGTTTCCCAAGGGACTCTATATTTAGTTTTGAGTTTTGTCGGAATGTATTTCGCTGTTGCCTCGAGGTGTGCATTGGCGATATTTTCATATTCGTCGTTTGGTGTACTTTTTTCTGTCTTTTCTTGTAGTGTTTCGAATCTGTTTCTTAATTATAATACGTATTTATCTCTTATATCTCTGTTGTTCAATTGGGCCCAGTCATAGTGTTTTGTGGTCGCTGTTTGTTTGGCGTTTTTTCGTAGGCTTAACCGTCACCGAATAGTCACGGCGAAAATCATGATCTATAAGGAACCGATAGACTTGATTTTGAGGATTACTCACTTGAATCAGCGTTAATATTTATGAATAAGAATGTCTAATCCTATAGAACAACTGAACTTAGTTTACACCTGCAGAACACTATTACTGAGCCACGTCTTTGTGCTTTTTAAAAACTTTATAGATCAGTTTGAGCCGTAAAATTCAAATTAGAATCATATTGTCAGCGGCGATAAACAAATGTACGTTGGAGTGTCTACTATTTTCTTGAGAGTCGTTCCAAGAGCGGAGACTGTCACTGTTCGACACATAAACTTTGAATCATCTGCTTGAGTCAGTGAGGTCATAACATGTAAGTTTTGATCTCTATCTGCTTTTTTCTGTGACGGAATTTTACAATTAATTTTTCTCATTGTTTCTCTCAGAAGTAAACCGGCTCGTAAATCGTTTCTCTATGAAAGTTATTTTCGTCATCCATTAAACTAAGTGAAACGTAAGGAATTGTCGTTCACTGCACCCTTTATTGTTTGTCCGTGGATTGTCAATCATGAATGATAATAAGACGAGAAAAAGATCATTCGATATATATATATATATATATATATATATATTTATAGATAGAGAGAAAGAGAGAGAGAGGGAGAAAGAGAGAGAGAGAGAGAGAAAGAAGCTCGTTTAAAGCAATCAGTGTTTTTTTCAGCTTTGAAGCCACACACTCTATGTCGATATAACGATGAAATATTCTCTATCAATTATAACGTAAGAATACATTCGAGAAGACGTTCAGTAACTCTCTAGCTCAGTGGTTGAAAAACCGGCCCGCGGGAGCGTCTATAAAATGAAAAAGAATAAACACGTGCACTTGAGTCGAGACTAAGTTACTTTAATTTTAAAATATGCTGTTTTTTGGTAATTCAAAATCTAGTGATGCAGTACTCCCCCAAAAAAATTTGCCCACTCTTGCTCAACCTACATCACGTTCCTTTATATATGTAGCTAAAAAACGTAATTGAAAATTCATAAATCATTCCTGCTTATTTTCTCATTCAAATATTCCATTTCTCATTCAAATATCTCATTTCTAACTTAGAGATTTTACATATTTCAATGTTTGGATTAGGAACATTAACCCACTCCTTAAAATCTTTAGACTTAATCTTAACCAGACAATCTATACCTCTTCAAAGAACCAACCTTAACTGATGGACACATCTCTATCTTAAAATTTAGTCATTTCCTTCATGTGTGTGCTAGCCGACCGAAAGATTTATTTATTTATTTATTCATTTGTTGACCAGTGCTTTAGATTCCTTCGATTGGCCGTGTCATTATTTATTGTTTCTTTATCGATTTTTCCATATATATTGATTTTAAATAAACTTAAACCCCATACTATCCTCACCATCGTTGATATAAAGTCAAAGTATTTTATTTGCTTGTGCCTAAAAATGCATAAACTATAGTAGTTTTGCCTTTGGACTTTGTAAATATTTACGATAGGATTTTATAATTCAATATTGAATTTAGTTTTATAAAAATAGAGTATGTCTTAACTCTTGAGAAGGTTAATATTTTAATTTCCCTTATATACACGAAAAAATATTTTCAAAGATTTAATAATAGCAAAATATATTTTTTTCTTATCCATTTAACCCATCTAAAATATACTTATTTCTTATTTAACGATAGTTTTCATTGTGGTGCAAACGATTATTTTTTTAACCTACGAATCCTTTCTTTTTCAGATTTTTCTTGTTTTTCACATTGCACAATATCTATATTTATTTATCTCTTTATGTATTTATTTATTTTAAGGTAATATTTTTTTTTATTTTGCAAACTTTTTTCTTTTATCTCTGCTTTTGGTTTGCATTCATAATCTTATTCTTTCAAAGGTATTTATAGACGTTTGCTGTTTCTGCATTATGTTTCGTTTGATTAACGTTTTAACAATTTTTAAAGTTTTCTTAAGTTTCTTTAAGTATTTTTTTTTTTAAATTATCTTTCCAGTTTTTACTCACGCTTCTTTCTCGTCTTTCTTTTCAATTCCACTGTACTTATTTCTTACTTCTTTGTCTCCTGGTTTCTTTCTTTATACTCTTTCCATTTTATCTATCATCATCTAATATTTTTCTATTCATCATTTCTTTTTGTTCTACTTCCTGATTTATATCATCTTTCTTTCATCTGTTTTCTCTATTTTCTGTTTTGTAAAATATTTTTCGTCTGTTTTTTTTTTTCGATTGCTTATTCTTTCTTTTCTTTTTTTCTTCTCTGTTTCCTTTACAGAGACATTTTCTCTCTCTCTCTCTCTCTCTCTCTCTCTCTCTCTCTCTCTCTTCATTTCATCTTTTTTTTCTGATGTTATCATTCCTAATCCTTTTTTTTATTATTATTTTTCACTCTGAAAATATTTCAAGCTTTTGAAAAGAAAAAAAAAATCTCGTTTATCACATTCTTAAACTTAACTTCTCCTTTAATCTAGACTTTTGATTATTCTTATTTCTCTTTTATATCATTTTCAGTCTTTCATTCTCTATTCTTCCTTGCTATTCACGTCTCCTCTGTGCCCCGTCAGCTGGAGCTGTGGAATAAATCAACTGAACCTCTGCTGAGGGGTAAGACCCCCCCTGATGTAATGTCCTGTATATGACGCGAAATATATCTGATCCTGAGGCCCCACTAAAGCTGGAGCATTAGCGAACGCAGAGTACCCATTTAGTGCCATTACTTCCAGGTATAATCTAGCCCGGGGCGGTATCACCAGATAGTGACCTATGTATGGATCATAATAAGCTGTTTGACATTCAAACTGAGGGCAAACAAATAACTAATGCTAAATTGAATTGTTTGCAATTGAACTGCTTGATCATTTAACTGTGAGTATCTATAAAATGTGTTTACAAATCATGTGAAGATATAAGCAAGAAATGGATTTGTCTTTAAATTGCCAACAATGTTTCATATCCTAAAATCCAACCGAATAAAGACACGTCTCCTCTTTTTCTCATTTC
Source organism: Sepioteuthis lessoniana (assembly GCA_963585895.1). Classification (NCBI taxonomy): domain Eukaryota; kingdom Metazoa; phylum Mollusca; class Cephalopoda; order Myopsida; family Loliginidae; genus Sepioteuthis; species Sepioteuthis lessoniana. The sequence goes on along the minus strand of OY757912.1, from coordinate 25,367,439 downwards.
TTTCTTTAAAAAATTATTCTCTTTATCTCTTTTCTTTTCTTTTTGTTTCAGTTTTCCTTCACGGACCCAATTTTCTTTATCTTAAATTCATTTTCTTCAGTCTTATTCACGTATTTAATATGTATTTTTCTTTTTTCTTTTCTTCGTTTCTTTTTCAATGTTATTTTCCTTCTGTACCATCGCAATGTTAATGAGGTTTAGAATTCCCAGCCTGTATCTATGCAGAAGAGTAAGACCTCCCCCCAACAAATTGAAATGTGGTGTCTTAGATATGACACTGAATTTCATCTGATGAGGAGGGCCAATTTTTCACTTCATTACTAAAACTCCCAGATTAACTCTGATTTAGAATAATATTAACTGTTAGTGTTCTATCTCTTGGTCAAACAAATCTTTTTAAAAAAAGTATTCGAATTCGATTGAATTCGAATGTTACCATTTAAACGTTTAAAAGTTAATTTTATTAAGAATAGTCATAAGATGTTACAATTGTTTACTTAGAGCCAAATAGCAGTGGCAATGCATTGGCGCTCAATACTCCCCAGAAGCTCTGTAAAAGACCCTCACAATGCTATGCAGTGTACTTTCATATACAGGACACTCTGAAGCTGACTTACATCGCCCGAATCATAGATTAAAAAAATTCTATAACCAATAATGTGTTAACTATTTATTTGTTAAATATGAAGAATTAGATAAACTGAGGTAGATATCCTTTTTTTTAGCTTCATACTTGATTGTATATTTATTTTTCAGGTTTGATTTGTATTTATATACATATGCATATATAGGTAACATGGAAATGTAGAAGAGAATTTTAGGCATAAAATTGGATGTGACATATTGCTAGAAAAAAAAGTGTTTTTTTATCGGTTGTGTAATTCATGTTGATGTTATTTGGAATTGGCGAAAGCTTCTAAATCCCAGTATTCTATTCATTCTTGAAATCATCTTCTTAACTTCTATATTCTCTCCTAAGTAAGATATATTAAACATGATTTTCTATAAGCATCGTCCCTAATCTCTAAACCAAGCTAAAATTCTCTAAAAATGCAATGATCAACCAGATTTCTGAAGTTCTGAATGATTATTCTCAAACTGGAGTTATTACAAGAGTGTTAAAGTGATAAAATAATTTAAAGATTTTGAAAGTATAAAACAATTCTTTTTATGAAATGAATACATTCTTCTGTTTCTTCATAATTCCATTTTAAACAGTATGTTTACATTTGTTTAACCTTATAAATTTAGTATCAAATAATGGTGTTTTTCAATATCTGGCAAATAAGTATGCCTGATTATTATTTCAAAAGGTAAATGCAAAGTATATTTATTGAAGATCCCAAGGAATTCGTACGATCATACTTGAACGAGAAAACAACAACAACAAAAAAAAGATAGATTATTTACTTGGGAGTTGGGATTTTCTATGTTCAAAATGATAGCAGCAGTTGGGGTGGATAGCTGTGAACGTAACAGTCGACTGATATACTTTCAATTAATCCACTAAGCAGATGGACAGAAAGAAAGAAATATGACGAAATAGACGTGGCTAAGAAGTAAACGAAGAGGACATTGTTGAAGTAAATAGAAAATGAATTTCAGAGGAATTAAAAAAAGGAAAAAAGAATGCAAATAGAGAAAATTCTATGGTAAAGAAAAAGCAAGAAGAAAAGGCAATAATGACAGGGAGAGACAGAGGCAGACAGAGAGACAGGTACAGAACGTTTATCATGTATCGTAGAACTAAATACCGCTTGCAAAAAGAGTAATTAGTTGAATTTTAAAATGTTTTGTGTTACCTTGCCTAAGAGATTACTCAATCATTTTCAGGAGATCTATATATATAAGTAAATGAATCAGAAAATATGAAAAAAGCAAACTACTCCAATAGTGATTAATCTATTAAAAAGGTGAGTCAACGTTAATACGATTTAGTTTCAGTAAACCTTCCTCAAGACTTTCAGATGGTGAAACATGTGTTACTAGAACTGATATGAATGTTATAGAAACAGAAATTGGATTACTATTTTCTTCATATCTATCTATCTATCTACCTTAGATTTACAAAAATACCAAATTTATTTATGTTAAAAAATAGAAATAAACAACAAACCGGTTTCGGTCCTATCTGATCACAGTTTGAACTGGGATAACTATTAAGACACAAAAAGAGGAAACACTCGGTAATGTTAGGGAAAAAAAGCAAGGACGGAAATGTTAAATGGTAATCAATCTAAGACCCAATAAACATTTCTCTCGGTTTACTGAGGGGCGGTTTATGAGTCAAAATATGAATGGTCTCTAACACTTTGACATGGAAATCCGAGTGGGACCTGCTTAAAATAGTAAACAGGTCTGCACTGTAGGACGAAGTACAATCACGGTTATTTATCAGATTTTCAGCAATAGAAGACGCGATGGATAGTTAATATGGTCAGCAAAGTAGTTTACGAGCAGTGTTTTCGTAGGTGCACGTTTAACATCTTTAATTCATGCATCCTATCGTTGATTTGTTCTCCCGATGTATTACAAACTGCAAACACATCTAAAAGAATATATCAAAGCACAGTTATGTTGTAGCAAGGAGACCATCTTTCCGGCCAGATGGCAAAACAGTACGAGTGCAAAAGACAACACGCAAATTGGAAGAAAAGTAACACTTCCGAACGCAAGCAGAGATCTGATTAGCAAAATGATCATTGATATCACCAAGCAAAGCAGCTTGAGATAAACAGGACATTTCTGGGCTGAATCGACTTTTGTCTTATGAAAGTGAGCAATTTTATCCCTTAAAGAAGATCGAACAATGTCTTTAGGGAAGCCATTGTTACAAAGAGTCTCAGTGATAAAACTAACTTCACAGTCAAGTTTAAACTCTGAACATATATATACATTGGGGGCTATATAGTTAGTTATGAAAATGTATATTTCAAAATTATATTTCTTTCCATCTTTCTATGTATATCTTTTAATATGTATATATATATATATATATATATATATATATATACTCCCCTACCCCCGTGGGGTTGAGTTCACTGGCGAAGAAGTAATCGTGTTGCCATTCGCGTCTATTGCAAGCCTCTTCGTAGTTGAATTGAGGTCTCGGCTAACGTTGAACAGATGCATGTAAAAAATAGTAATTGTGATTCATAACCGTTTAAAATTTACTTCGCAGCTAATATCTCCTCGTGGTTGAATGGTTATAAGCTTTCGTTTGACGTTCGAGTCAACCGGGTTTCGATCCCAGCTACAGGAAGATACTGTCTAGCCACACTGATGAGTTCTGATTGAACGAAACAGATCTGTCTGTGGATGACTATATATATATATATATATCATCATCATTATGTCACGCTGCCAGCACGGATCTCTAACCTGCATCGCTTGCGGGAAGTCTTCAAGTCTATATCCTGTATCGATACATGCATTTTATATATAGAATCTAGCTGGTCATTCTGCCTTTGCTTGTCCATATGAAGTATCTCGCTTATGAGTTCGTCCTTACTTCTCCAACAGTGTCCCGCACGTGTGGTTCGTCTAACTTGGATAGATTTTGTGATGGGTTGTAAGGGGTCGTACAGCTGCTGTTTTGTCGGGTGTTGCCTTCATGATTTGTTCAATTTTGTTCGCAGCAATCTCGTATAATTGCTGTCAAGCTTTTTCTCCATTCGTTTAGTTAGCATCCACGTAGTTCATCCATATAGCAGTATCGATATGACAGTTTCTGGAGAAAAAAAAACTGTTTTATTTTATCGGTCAGGTCTGACTTTCATTAGACCGATAGACTATCATTAGCTGTCCATGCCTTTGCTAGTTACGTGTTGATGTCTTGGTTGGTTGATGTGAGACTGCTTCCAAGGCAGGGGAATTTGTCCACGAGTTTCAAATGCCCACACTTTAGTGTAGAGAAGTCGCCTCTTTGATTAAATCACATGTATTCCGTCTTGTCTATGTTGACTGGGAGGCCTATTCCACTAGCTGGTCGTTCCAGACTATATAGCTGGGTTTCAGTTTGGGCGGGTGTATTTGCCAGAAGCGCTATGCCAACGGTGTAGTCCGCGTCCGTAATTGCTTGTGTGTGATATATTCTGCTTCTTTTCTTTGTCAGCTTCAAACGATTATCTTTCATTACATCAATAGACGTTATAAGCACGTAGTCTAGACAGGTGATAAACAGCTATGGGGCTGTGTCTTCTTGTAGCACACCTGCTACAATATTGAAGTAGTCTGTTTCTCAATCCTACACGTGGATTTTTACTTTCGTGTTTTATATAGCTTCATTATGACTGTGAGATTATCCTTGGATAGACCGTAGGCAAGAAATATTTACTCCATCTTCTCTCTGTTTATGGAGAAATCGACGAATACTATTGTTGGCTCAAGGTTTTTTTGCTTTTATACGTTCTAGAATCCAACGGATAGTGTAATTTTGTGATGTGGATCAATTTTTCTGAAAGTCATTTAGGTTCTTAAGTATTTTTTAAAAATTTTTGGCTCTATGCGGTTGCGTTCTTGAGCATTGTATATATTAGCCACAATGGTTATAAGGGTTATACATCGATAGTTCTTGGTTATTCCGAGGTTGTTCTTCTTAGGGGAAGGGAGAATGAATCCCTTTGTCAATCTGTTTATTGCATTCTTGATATAAACAGCATTACGGTGTCGGAGGAGTTTGTCGTCAAATCCTCTTGTCTTCCATACATCTGGGACATTTCATCAAGCCCTGCAGCTTTCCTATTTTAAATTACTCTTACTACTGAGTCGAGTTCTTCTTGCGTCAACTCTCCTACTTTGATGTCTTGTTTATTACTAATAATTTTCGTGATAGGTTCATGCGTAACTTTCCGAGTTTTTTAGAGTAAATTTTCAAAATGTTATTTCTATAGGAGTATTCGTTCTCCTTGGCTGGTAGCTTTAAGTTAAGCTTTCACTGTGCTCTTCCTTCTGCTGACTTCATTTACCGTTTGCAATGTAATCTTAGATTTTCTATCTTTAATCGAGTCTCTAAACTTATTGATTTGATTTAGTATGTATTGTATTTGTTCTTTTAGGCAATTCATTTTATGCCTTGTTAAGTTTCTGGGCATTGATATTGCTTGGGTTCCTCCTATTGCTTTTAGAAACAGTTTTCACATGTGCACGCTTTTTTATCCAACCGCTAATGACAAACAGGGGACTCTAGGTTTAGCTCTTTGTTTAGTTGGTATGCATTCTGCTGCTGTTTCAAAGTAGGCTTGGACGAAGTTCTCATATTCATCTTTCGGAGTAATGTTTCTGATATTTCCTGAAGAGCATCGAATTCGTTTCTTAGTTTTGACTTATATTTAAGTCTAATTTTCTTATTGTTAAGTCGGGACTAGTCATAGTCTACGGTTGTCGTTTTTCAGGCCGTATGCAAATATCCGTGTGCTTGAAATAGATACACGTGTGTTGAAATGCCCATCACCGGTTATTCTTATAGTTTTATATTTGGGTACGTCTCTACCAATCTATCTTTCTGCCCCTTTGTCTAACTTTCACACTTATATTATGATTGACACAAACAGAAGAAACGTATCAAAATTTTAGTTGAATTAGTGAAGACGTGTGATGACCATCTACACTTTTCAATTAACTGATAAAAAAAATGGTGTATTAGTCTATCAAAAATTATTCTTCTGAAAAACGCTACTCAGAATCAGAAGTCTGAGTATCCTTTTAGAAGATCGACTGTGTTATGAAGGCATTTGATTTAACTTCAGTAGTCTTGGAAAACGCATTAATCATTTTCTTTTACATCAACCTATTGATAAAAAAGTACGGCAGACTAGGTGCTTCAGTATATATATATATATATATATATATATATATATATATATGGTTGCACACTAAAAGCATCTCTGTCGTAATTGCAGAAATGCTCGTATTCTGAAATGTATTTTCTTCCAGAAACGTTTCTCATAAATTTGGGAATTATCGATTAAAAAAATAACAAACAAACATTTATCTGATAGGTAACGATGGAATCATTTATCTAACATTCTCCTTTTCTGTATTTTTCAATGGCTTATATTCAGTAAGCTTCTCATATTTTTTAAGTCTTCTTCCTATTCATGAGCGAACCTAAAGTTCAGATAAATATCTTTCTAAAAATCTATTCCCAAAGCATTTTATCTGCATTGAAGACAATACAACAGCGATTTCTAAGGATTCCCTTTTCCCACTCTCTTTAGTTTCCCACTCATATATTTTTTCTGGTACCTTATCTCTCTTTCTCTCTTTCTCTCTTCCTCTCTCTCGTTCACACACACACACATACATATATATATATATATATATATATATATATATATATATATATATATATATTGTGCACTTGTATGTAAATGTAATTTAGTATGTATGCTCATGTGTGTATAAATCTTGTCTGTAATTACGTGCGTGCACTTACTTGTGTTTATTCTTTTTTGGTAGAATTTTTAATGTGCTTTTGCAAGTGTTTGTGCATGTGTATATTTTGTTTGAGTGTGATGCATGCTTGATTATGCCATAAAATATTCGACCTTAGAAACCTTTGAGTTGCCGTAGTTGAAGGCGAAAATGCATTTGATTTCAATTCTCCTTGCAATTTAAACGAAAAATCACTGACACGGAAAATCGACAAAAGCATTAAGGACAGGTTTAATTTCTTGTCATGTTCTTTCTGGAGTTGGAAAGAATAGCGTAAACATTAATCATATTAATTGAATATTTTAAAATGTACGCTGAAGCTAATATATATATATATATATATATATATATATATATATATATATATATATATATATATAAAATAGAACGGTCCACGAAGAGATTCGTATTTTTTTAATTGATTTTTTTATTTTTTCAAAAAATACAAAACTCTCCGTGGACCGTTCTATCTTAAATATATCCTAATTCTTTCTTTGGACCTACAACAACCATCTTATATATATATATATATATATATATATATATATATATATATATATATATACAAGTTTGGTCTGATGCTGGCGTAAGTGTGAAACTGACTGGCAACAATAACGTTGAATTTGTTTCCTCGCTATTCTTCTAAAAATTTATGTCCTATCTCTGATATCTATCTATCTATCTATCTTTCTGTGTAAGAGTGTGTTTAGAAGTACATATTAAAATCCTAGTAGATATGAACGTGCCAATAATTTTGTATTGGTGGGGATATGAAAAGCATGGCTCAATAATTTTGGATCAATATATGTTAATAATTTTTGAGCACAGCATTTGTTGAATTTTTCTCCAGAATTTTTTCACATCAATCGAAAATAGTTATCCAAACATACGTGCATATATACGTGATGCATTCAATAAGGTTCCAGACGTTTTTTTGTACAGGCATTTAAGATTGTTGTAGAGACTTGAAAATTCAGTATGTTATTACTATGCATCTTATGAGATGACTGACCAATTTTTATGATTTCAGTTTAAAATGAACACCTAGAGCAGCAATTGGAATACATCCTACTAAAGCCTGATTGTCACAGCTGGTAGATTTCCACAATGCAATCTGGACGTGAGGACACTTTTGAAGAACGATATACAATAAAATTCAGTTTTAAACTTGGAAAATATGCCACAGAAACGTATAGAATGCTTCGGACTGCTTTTCGGCCATTTTAGTGAATCGAGCATCAGTTTTTGAGTGGCATAAGAGATTCAAGGAAGGCAGGGAGTCTGTGAGAGATGATAAGAGGTGTGGGAGGAGTAAGGAAGTCATTACTCCTGAGTTGATTGACCAATCGGTCAGGGTTAGGGTTACAATGTTGAGGTTTTAAGGGAGTTCAGGAAGAGTTTCGGTCTGAAGAGGCCAGCACTCTTCAAATCGGGTTAGTGGTATTTTTTACCAGGACAATACACCAGTCCACAACTCCATCCTTGTCACAGACTATTTGACCAAGATCGGCATCAAAACAGTCCTCCGCCCTCCCTATAGTCGAGACATTGCTCCCTGTGACTTTTGGGTATTCCCTAAGCTCAGAGGCTGTCGTTATGAGACAGTTGAGGAGATGAAAGAGGCTGTTACGAAGGTGACTGACACGCTCACAAAATATGACTTCCATGGGGCCTTACAGAAGTTGTAGGAACGTTACAATAAGTGTTTTACAGCTGGAGGAGATTACTTCGAAGGAGACGAGTTTCATGTGTGTACTACCAATAAAATTGCCCATACGAACAAGTCTGTTAACTTATTTAATGATACTCGTATATATATATATATATATATATAGTTGAGAGCCTAAAGTTCGAAAGGATATTAAGTACATTCTAAGTGAGAAATAAGTCTTAATTTTACATATTCATTGAACATTTTATCAAGAAAAATTAAGGATATAAATGTAAATTAGTAGTTTTCCAAGGCTTTCCTTGTAGTTGCTTGGCTTCACCTAACCCAATTTCCTATGTACTAATGATGTCACAGATTTTTTTTTTCGTCACGCTTACAATGTACGGTCCAGTGAAAAGCTGGCCAGATTTTTGGTAAAGATACAGGACCTCTTGTCAGGCAACACGGAAAAATTAATGCAACTTTATACAAAGGGTTACTAAAGAAACATGTTGTACCTAATTTGAGAACTGCAATTACTCAACCAGCAGTATTAATCAAAGATAACGCTCCGTGTCACACACCAAAGTATGTTAAGAAATTACTTTCTGGTGAGGATGTTACTGTTATGGAATGGCCTGCTCAAAACCCACGTCTATAAGAGTGGTCCATAAGAAAAAAAGTTACGTTTTAGTTCGTCATTGCTTATCCAGCAGTGTCCCACATGTCTTCTTCGATGGTTTTACCGATAGAAAGTAAGTGGCCGTACAGATTTTGTTTCTTTGAGTTTTACTTCCAGTATTTATTTAACTCCTAGTATTCTTGTACAGTTCCTGTTTGAGACTTTTCTCTATATTTTTTCTCAGTGTCCTTGTAGTGCATCCGTAAAGTAGTATTGATACAAACCCTGCTTACATGAAATTGCGTTTTATTTTATCAGACAGGTCCTACTTCCACAATGCCTATCAGTAGCATTCCACACCTTTACTAGGCGCATGTTATGTCACTTTCAGTAGATGAAACGCTGCTATCGAGGTACGTGAATTTGTCAACTAATTTCAGAGAACCGCCATTTAGAGTGGAGATGTTTGCTTCTGCATTAAAACGCATGTACTTAATTTTTTTTTTCTGCGTTCATCAGGAGGTCAAATCCTTCATGTTGTAGACTCCAGGCAATGCAGCTGTAATTCGGCTTTTTAAAGTGTATTTCCATGAACCACAATGTCATGTGCATCATCTGTGTCTGTTAGAGGTCCAGCAAGTTACCGTCTGGTTCTTGGCTTTTTTAGTGTAAAGCCATTTTCTTTATAGAGGTTCGAAGAACGTAGTCTATGCAGATGATCAACGTTGGCTTTCGTGTTACTTTAGAGCATTATTATGGTTGTGACAATTTCTTTGGGGAGACTATTTGTTAAAAGTATTCATTCCATTTTCCCTTCTGTGTATGAATTCAAATGCCTTGAAGAAATCTACAGACTAGAATGTCGACTCAAGGAATTTTTGCACCAACACAATCTATCATTTGACGGACAGTCAGAATCTGTGAAGTTGTGGATCGACTTCTCTAAAAACCGTTCTGACATTTTCGATTTTTTAAAAAAAATTCTGGTTCGGAGAAATGTAGTAGCAGAGCATTGGAAACGTTAGCCGCTATTAAAGTATGAGTCATGCTTCGGTAGTTATAGGTGATTCAGAGGTCACCTTTCTTGGGAAGGGAGTGATTCACCCTTTTCTCCATCCCGCTGTTGTGTTTTGGTTATATTAGGCATTGCAGAATCGGAGCTATAAGTCATCGAATTTCCTTGTCTTCCATACTTCTGGGAGTATTTGGACGAGACCGCCAGTTTTTTTTAAATTTTCTTTTATACTATACTGAGTTCTTCTTGAGTAGCCTGTCCTACTTTGATGTCTACCAACTTATTAATAATTTTAATATCTATGGCTTTAGGGAAGTTTCCAAGCAGATTCTTGAAATATTCATTAAACCTGTGAGTTCGTTCTTCTTGGCTGACAGCTTTGAGTTTAGCTTTAGAGTCGCTCTTTCTTTTACTCACTTTATTTTCTGTTGGCCATTTTATTTGAAATTGTCTTCTTATTTTATTGATCTGGCATTGAATATATTTTTTTCTTTTTGTTATCAGTAATTTAATCCTCTTTATGCTTTCTTACGTTTACACGTATTGGCATAAGTTGTGTGTCTTTTATTTCACCAGGGTGCTGTTTTTACGTTAACTTGTTTATTTTCGGAAATCTTCGTGTATCCAATGGAACTCTAGTTTGGGACCTTGTCTGATTGGTATGTATCCAACTGCTGCTTCCATATGGAGTTAGTGAAGTTTTTGTATTCGTCATTCGGAGTAAGAGTTTCAGATATTTCTTGAATTTTATCAAATTTGTTTCTCACAGCTATCGAATATCTATTGCAATTATCTTAATTGGCAAGTGAGAAGAGGTCATACTTTGTGGTTTTGGCTGTTTATGACGTATTCTTGCGTAGACTCAGGCGAATCTTTGCAGTGACAATTCTGAAAGCGGAATATATCCATTCGAAAGAAGAATATGCTTCACAATTCAGAGCACTCTTAATCCATTTCTTGCATATGAGTATGTAATCTATTTATGCTTAAGTATTATTTAAGTTGAGTTTGGTCCATAGTTTTCCCTCCCTTTCCTAGAATTTAGTATTAAGGCATCTTAGTCATTTTTCGAATGAAAATTATGTTAGATGTTTCCAATTTCTATTTGACTAATTGAGTAAGCAGAATAGGTTGTTTTAGTCTTTTCTATTCGAGCATTTATGTCTCCTCTGATATTTGTACGTTGTGTTTTGGAATAATACGGGCCAGGGAAGATTGCACGTTGTAGAAATTGATGAGGTTCGTTTCCTCTCTGGCATTGGTGGGACTGTAACAGAAGGTGAGTGCTGTGCTGGGGTTGCCGTTACATGCACCTATCATCATTCTCAGTTGTATTTTCTCAATGACATTAAGTTATTTTAGGGCAAGGGGAATTAGAAGCATTCCTATACCCCTTATAACGGCATTGACGGAGTTTTGCAATCCGGATGCAGAGATAAATGTTCACCCATTGCCAGTATCGTGATATTGTATTTCTAGTTTACAATGATAGTATTTTTGTTATTGTGTGCAAACGAAGTCTATTCTATGCTCTGCTGCAGACGCTGTCTGTTCTGGTCGCTGGCCATTTCTATTTAAAGTTCTAATGTTGAGTGTCGCTATGTGTACTGTGCTTTGCATATTTGTAATTTTTTTTTTTTTTTGTATGGATGAAAAAACAATTGCACAACATTTTGAAAATTTAGAAGTAAACAGTGCATGAATTATTCTAAAATCCCATATCCGATTATTGATTATTAAACTTTTGCCCCAGTGATAACTATTTATTCACGAAAGTTATGTAACCATTATATTCTAGTTATCTAACTAAAGCTTTCTCATTCTGATGTAATCTCGTCCAAACTTAATCTCAACTTAACAAATTATAACGGTTATCCAAAGGTACTAAATAAAAAAAGCTTTCTTTCTTCATATCTTCTTGATTTGAATTATATAAATCTAGTTTCAAGTCGTATATACTCAGGTTGTTACGAGAGTTATTATCGATTTTCAAAAGGGGGGATTTCCTCCAAGGAAGTGTTAAACATGGCGGACTGCGACATCGTTTTAAGTGAGTCGAAACTCTCATCGCGCAACAACGTTTACTTTTAACTTATGGACTTGAGAAAGGAATGAACTCTCTTATTCATTGGGGTGTCCTCGTGGTGTAATGGTTAAAGTGATGGACAGCGGAATCGTAGTAAGCGAGTTCGTACTGCAGTCGCGTTATTACGTTCATTTTCGGGCAAATACACTTGGGAAAGATATGAACCCCCTTATCCTCCAGATATGGAAATTTACTAAGATTTTTGCTTAGATGTGGCACAAGGCTAAATGAAAGGGGCACCCAATGAGACTCGAACTCACTCGTGTAGGTTTGCTAGCCGAGCTTGCTAACCATTACACCACCAGAGGCGCCTCATCCTCCCAGATATGGGTTAAATAGTACCACTATTGCTCTTCTCGAAGAATAGCTTTGGCATTAAATAAACTACTGGATATCTATGCCCTTAAAACAAAGAAACCAAACCAAACCATCTCTTATTCATCAGATATGGCCTCAGAAATACCACTCTGGCAATAAATGTCCAACAAAGATCGATATCGCATTTAAAACAGAAGACAAACCATTTTAATATTATCTATTACCCTTGTTCTTTGAGGAATACTTCATTCTAAAATTAGTCCATTTTAATATGCGACGTTCTCCCATGGACACCGTCACACGAACTTTGACCGACCGGCAAGAACTTATCTACAACAGCTCTGTACCAACACAGGATGTCGGTTCGAAGATCCACCGGAACACGAATGTGTGAATGAAAGTTAGGGAGATCCATGCTAGTATATATATATATATATATATGTGTGTGTGTGTGTGTGTGTGTGTGTGTGTCTGTGTCTGTGTGTGTGAGTGTGAATGTGACTGCAGTGGCTTATTCAGAAATATGCAACAATTTATCACATAAATAAAGACACACACTAAGACACACGAATATGTTTGTGTGTATGTGTGTAAAAGTGACAGCAGTGGCTCAGTCGAAAATATGTTACAAATTATCACATGAACACAAATACACACAAAGACACACACACAAAGACACACGCATATATGTGTGTGTGTGTGTATGTGTGTGTGCGTGCGTGTGTGCATGTGTGAGCGTATATGTGTGTGTGTGAAATATTGGAATGTCCTAAAGCAATCTATTTCTATTTCTTTTTCTTCTCTGTGGGTACAAATAGCAGAACATGAAAATTAATCCGGCAGTATTTAAATTTAAATGTTTTCTTTTTAAATGTGGATTCATTTCAGAAGATAGATTACCTATTATAATTGCTCCTGATAATATTTTAATATAAGAAAAAAAGTTGAACATTGGCAGAATATTCAACTTTAATAACCTTATCCTTTAAATATCCTGTCTTTTCATACCGTCATCATCAAGTCAGAGTGATTGCATGGAGTTCCAGGACACTCTTGCCATATGTCCCTATTGTACATCGCTCCTGGTAGGTCCTCCAGATTGCATTCAGTGTCAGTAGAGAGCTGATGGAAGTAATTCCTTACTGATCAGCCAACACTGGAGAGTTCATACAAGAACGCCATTTGTGAGTTCATCCTTAATCATCCAGCAGAGAACAGGATATCTAATTCCTATGAGATATATACTTTGTAAAATAAGAGGAGGGTGGTCATAAAGATACTTTTAATATTGTTGCTCCTATTACATAGCCTTCCATAATGTACATAGAATATTCATAACTCATATATTTATAACATAGGAATCCCGAAACACAAAAAACACTAACGACTTCTTAGTTCAGGTACGAAACTTTTTATTACCTTAGAGTTAAAAGGTTTTTCGACATAAGAAGAGAGAGACACAATCCTTCTATGCTGACTGCTTTTACATCGTCAGCTCCCAGCCCCACTAACCCACGGAGCCCGTAGCGCACAAATTCGTCTGGCCACAACGAGCCACGAAAGTCAACCTTCTTCTTTCTAGGCAGGAACTCAACTAACTGACTTTTCTCAAATCTCAGCCCACGTTTCCGGTGCGTGACGTCTTTTACATCGGTGGTCATATCCTCTATCTGGGATTTTTATTGTGACACTTTTGAATGACACGTGCGCTCTGCGCGCGCGTGAACGCCTGCGCTCATGTTTGCACCTAACTAACCCACGCACTGAGCTGAAAGGTTCTCAGCCTAACTAAACCCAAAGGCAAGATATATAGAACGAAATCCCTCGGCCATTATATTACACTCCTTCCGGGTTTTAAAAAAAAATACTGCACATAGCTGTGAAATTTAAATCTCATCAACTGTTTCTCCGTACGTTTCCTTTGCGTTCAAATGGTTCATCTATAGAGTAGTAGTAAAATATACACAGGTTTGAAGAAATGCCATTTTATTCCTTCAGAGAGATCATATTTCCATGTAATTGAAGACGGCTCTATAGCATTCCACACTTTTTCAATACGTATGTTGGCATGATTTTTAGTAGATGAGATATTGTTACCGAGGTATGTGAACTGGTCTACAAATTTCAGAGACATGCCACTTAAAATTTAGATGGCTCCGTTTTGTTAAAAAAATAAGCATGTGACTCTGTTGTACTTGTGTTCATGTATAGATGAATGCCTTTTGCTGCTTGCTACTCGCTATGCAGCAATGTTTTTTCTTGGTCATGCGTATTTGTAGTAACGCCAAATAATATGCATGATCTGCGTCTGTTATCTTTCCAGTGGGATATCGTCTCTTTCTTTCACGTTTAAAAGGGAGAACAAAAAAGGAAAACTAAACAAAGAGGGAAATAAGGTTATTTTTGTATTAGTACATTTTATTATACTCTTTTAAAACTTCAATGTTTTTTCTCTCATAATATGTGGCTTTTCCCAACATCGAAATGAGAAATATTTCAACTCAGTTGAGACAAGACGTTGTATAGAAAACACAAGCTTCTAATGTTGATTGATTGATTTATAAAAAGTAAAGAATTTCTTCAGACAACCAACTGTTTGCTTTAAAATTAATCCATTTTCAAGCAGCCGGCATTGTTAGCGACCGTAGTTGAGGGAAACCAGAATGCTCCCTTTTCAATTGCTACTACACCGAGGCATAGGGGGGGGCACTACCCCTTTCTCTGGATTGCTCCACTTTACCCTTAATATGTACCATTCTGAGTGTTAAGCAAGGTGATATCATGTACCATTTTTAAAGTCTTTGGTATGACGCGACCTGGGATAGAACCCAGGTCTCCCGGGCCATTGGCAAACACTCTACCTACTAGGCCCATGAGCCGGTTATGTCCAAACGATTAAAAAACAAACTAAACGGACGATAATAAAAGAGGGCCTAATGCTAAGGCAACTTACATATCCATTAGATTCATCATTTGCTTTTAGCGCCTTCAAGTAAAGCTAAAATGCAAAATATTCCACTCAGATTGTGACTAACGACTTAAGGCCAGCCCTCCTCTAAAATACAGTTTTTCCTCACACCCAAAAGTAGATATTCCAGCCAGGTGTGTCTGTGGGGAATTCCATTATCTATACCGATTGCGTAACAACCACTTTTCTATTGTTTAATTGAAGATATTCTAAACTATTTTTATTTAAAACAACATTATTCTATATCGTGTCCTAGAGGATCTATAAAATTCATAAACAAATTTATTCAATGGTTGTCTGACTTGGATGTTTCGCCGACAAGTTAATATACGTATATCAGTTTATTCAGGGTTTGCTCACTCGGACAATTTTGTTATTTTCTATTATTCGAAATTTCTCTCACAAATTACACCAAAATAATGACGTAGTTTTTACTGGCTGCACTGTCATGGGCAAAAAGAATAATTACAAAAGCAATATGTACAGTTAGTTGGTAATCGTCGTTAACTACGACATTTTTCAATATTATAGTAACTTCGACTGATTTGGATTCAATACTACATTGCAGAACATCTATCAGAAATTTATCATTGTGTCTTACCAGTTTGTTTTGAATATTATTATTAGTATAAGAATTATGGGTATACAGATAAGATTTGTGAAGGTGAACTGACAGTCACGCAACCCAACACCCGAACGTCAAACACACGTTTTATTAAAACTTGCACGAAGGGCCATCAGGGAGGTTTTTCTGCTCTTTGGCCACAATCCATCATGCTGTTAGCTCAAGAAAAAATACTCATCAATATTGAAAAGTGAATGGCCCCAGGTTTAATAAGTGACCACTTGAGATTCAACTTTCCATCGTTATTTCGTTTGCATTATTTTCAGTGATTGTTTTAGCTACTGGATTTACCAGATGACTCAAGCAACATTCCAACGAAATATTGCCGTTAGATAACATTGGATACGTTTAGATATCGGGGAACAAGTGGCAAATTATTTAATAATTCCGTTTTCGCTTGGTTGTGCGAAATCCCTGGATTCATTTTCTTTCAGATGAGTGTGCGTTTTTTTCTTTGTTGTTTTTTTTTATATATTTATACATTTTTTTCCGAATGCTGCAGCTTATTGTCTTTAACAAAGAAAGAATATTCAGTAATGATATATATTTGTAAAGATAAACCATATCAGAAATATTCTTCGTTGTCTGTTTCGCATCACACTCAATTTATTTCCCGCTTTGGATTTTTGCTAGAGTGAATACAATTGAATATATATGGAGACCAGGCTAGATGACTTGATGTAATGTGAAGGCAAAAATTATATATATATATATATATATATATATATGTGTGTGTGTGTGTGTGTGTGTGTGTGTGTGTGTGTGTGTGTGTGTGTGTGTGTGTGTGTGTGTGTGAGTATGTGTGTGTGTGTGTGTATGTGCTATAGATAGATAGTAAGAAAGAGAATAATCATTATTCATAGAATATCTAGTTTTACACGAACCGTCGTATAAGTCAGCACTTACGAAAAAAACTTTGATCACCAAATTTTTTTCTTTTCTGGTAGGATTGCTACTCTTTTGTGCAGAGGCAAACTGAACATGATACTTAGTTGAATGTTTTACTTAATTGTTGTATTCCCTGATATTTTCCTCTTTTTGGATACCTAATGAAATGAACACTTGCTATTTAGACGAAAGGCAAGTCCTAGCAGAGAGTCGTCTCACTGAAGACAAGTTTTATTATTCATGTGAAGGCCAGAAACGAATTATTCAGCAGCAAATGATCTTTATTTAATCATCCTGTCATGGTCTGAGTGTAAAATATGGTTAAACGTAACCCTTCCTCAATATAGAATCAAAGTAAATATAATAAAAATAGTAAGCTCCGTTTCCATTACCTGTCTGGGGCTTCGTCCGGCACCTTACAATAAACATAGCCCTTGTCCTTTACGACTAGGCGATGGCAACAACTACTAAGGTCTACCGCGTCTAAGCAGACCGGAAATGAACTTCGGGTCGTAAATACCTTTCTGAGTAGCTTCCGATACGACTTGATAAATATGATGTTTTCCTGTTGGTAGTAAAACGTCCATGTCTTAAAAATCTAAAAAAATAAAAAAAAATTTAACGTATCTATATTTTAATATCCTCTTTAATCTCCATTGACACATCCCATTTTTCTTTTCTCTTTTTGAAAAGCTATTGATTTTAGAAACATCTTTTGAATAATTCTCACCTGTAGTAGATTTTTTTTTACTGATTTTGAAAATTATCCAGAAGAAACAAAATAAGCCTTATTGTAAATAGAAAAGAACAAAAAA
>OY757912.1:25273154-25349816 GCA_963585895.1 Sepioteuthis lessoniana | reverse complement strand
CAAAAAATGTTAATCACTTTACTTTAAATATATATATATATATATATATATATATATATATATATATATATATATATATATATATATATATATATATATATACTACTTCTCACCAATAGTACTGATGAAAATAGCACATTACAAGAGACCCTTAAAAATAAATCTGTTTTTAATTTGCCCCAAGAAATCTATATCAACAATAAAATCCCATTTCTAGGTCTACTAATAGATACAAGAAATATTGACCGATTTCTCATCTCCTCATTTAAAAAAAACACTGACATTAATCTCTATACCCTCAATTTCCAAAGTGAATGCCCTTTCCGTTTTAAAAGAATTTTTAAAAAACACTTATTTCCTGAACTAAGCCACTATCCTCCTCTCAAACTATCTTCCTTAATGAACTTAAAAATATAAAACAAATCCTTATGAATAATAGGTTTCCCAACTACATTGTTGATACCAAAATTAAACATTTCATTTATAAAACTGAACAACATAACACAGAAAATATCCTAAACTATAAACAAAGAATAAACCTATGCTAAAAAATCATAGTAATTAGATGAACATAAATTAAAAAAACCTTTTTCCAAGAAAATATTCTCCCTACCGATTCTCCCCAAAGAGTAAGACATATCATTTACTCCAACAAATTTAACACCTCCAACCTAATTATTTCTAATAATAATTCATTCTCCACTGAAATCCTTGATAGGACAAGCGTCATATATATGTTCAAATGAACCTTGTGAGACTGTGTCACCATAGAAAAATAATGCGTATGTTAGTCTTACCACTACAAATCTTTCTAGACAGCTTACAATGCGCCTTGTTAATTCTAGCTCTATATTCTTACATTTTAAAACCAATTTTATAGCAAACTCCAAATATCGAAAAAATCTAATTGAAAACACTACTATAAGAGCACACAGAATAAATAAGCTACGACTACAAATCCTTGAAGCCCTACATATAAAAACAAAATTAAAAAAATTGAATTAATTTTGAAAATGGCGACAATGTTTTAAAATACTTTTTATATATTTTAGAAAGTATTCTATATTTCTAGATAATGTTCTATTTTTGTTGATAGCATTGTATTTTTTTAAATTCATCAGCAACTAAGTTTTATCCAACACTGCATTTGCGTAGTTTTCTTATGCTATACAAAACAGATAAAAACAACTAAACTCTTCAAAAATTCTCTTTACACATGCAAGAAAACCCTGATGATAACCTATGAAAGGTTCGAAAGCGCTCGGGACAATTTTGGTAAATTTATCCACTAATTCAAACTTGAAAGAAAGACATTTTTAGGAAACATGATAGGATATTAATTAGATTATATAGACAAAATGAGTATTTATTATTTATTAAACATGCATAAATGAAAGAAGGCTACCTAACTACCCTCCATATATATATATATATATATATATATATATATATATATATATATATATATATATATATATATAACCTACAGCGAAAAAAATTTATGTATTTATAATTTTATATACATATTATCAAACGTATAAATAGATTATACCTGTTGTACATATATATATATATATATATATATATATATATATATATATATATATATATATACGACAGGTATAATCTAGTTATACATTTAATAATATGTATATAAAATTATAAATACATAAAAAATGTCATGCCGCATTCGTGGAATTAGTAGCTTTCTTATATATATATATATATATATATATATATATATATATATATATATATATATATATATATATATAAGAAAGCTAGTAATTCCACGAAAGCGATTATCCATTTTTAATATTCCTGACAAAGTAAAAACCTTGAATGTTCATAATTCTAAGAACGTGTAAAATATTTATTTTCTTATAACTTATATTATACAATATTCATTCTTAAATTCTACTTAAGAATTAATCCCTACGAAATTAAACAGTAAGGATAGAGTGAGAACAATGATATGAATATATAGCTCTCCATGCCGTACTTGAGTGTTTTCAATCAGAAAGAAGAAAAAGAGAGTCCACGCAGAAAGAAAGAGATAAAATGTTTCATAGTGTCTGGGTGGAATGCTGTAGAGTTTTGTTATAAAATGTCACGAATAATGACCGTTTCTTTCGGCTTAAAAATAGAAATAGACAACCGGTTACCTCACAAGTTTTCCTTGATTCAAAATCAAAAAATATTCTACTATTATTTTGGTTATTATCAGCGCGGACAGCTATATATGTATATATTATTTATATATATATATATATGTATTTCTCCACACACACACACACACACACACACACACACCGATTCAATATGTCATTATGATAAGTTGTGAGTCTCTGAAATAAGAAAACACATTTTTAAAGATTTTTTTCCATGAATATGTATGGAATTGGTTTATTGCAAAAATTCTTTTAATCCGGCAAAATTATATTTGTGGAAATTCAAAATTGTGAAAAATAAAATACATTGCTCCAGGCTTGAACAGAGCCCTGTCATCAATTCTTTTCTTGTCTGAAATTTGGAAATCCTATAAAATTCACAGAAGGAGGGTGTATGTACGGAGAAAAATAGTTTTGCCCTAAAACGTTTACCAATCGGTTAAACATTAGTCTGCAATTACGAGCCTGATTTGAAACGACAGTATATGTCATGTAAACTCACTGATTCTCTGGTAAAAAAACTATATATATATATATATATATATATATATATATATATATATATATATATATATATATATGTGTGTGTGTGTGTGTGTGTGTGTGTGTGTGTGTGTGTGTGTGTGTGTATTGCACATAATGATATTATTTAATCCGTTCCTATATATACAGTTTTGTTTGGTTGAGTTTAATGATATATTGTAGGTCATTTAATGGCAAATCATGTTCATACATATAAGTTATATATATATATATATATATATATATATATATAAATATATATATATATATATGTATACGATTTGTAAACTCATTTTGTGGATAAATTTGTAACTGACCTGAACTGTTTTTTGCTCACAATCAAATGGCTTCAAGTATTACTATATACCAGTCTCAATTCAACATCAGTCATTTATTTGCGCACTTATTTAGGACCTTATCAGCAGCTATTTCTCCGGGTCAGAGTTGAACCAGGAGAAATATCAATCAAGGGGTACTCCACATTCCTAAAATTTGGAGCTGAACCATCGGATTGTTCAATGTCATATCCAGGACACAAATTTTTGAGAGGGCTATTACCCTTCTGCAGAGATGCAATCGGTGTATTCTACAGCCCCAACAAATTGGACAACATATATTGTGTCAGAACCCAGAGAACCTACTAATTAGTTTACTTGACATGCAGTAAATGCGGATCCGACTTGGTGTCAAATAATTTTACTTTATGAGGGAAGACACCTTCAGCCAAATTTGTAAACGCATCTCCATCGTCACACAAATCCTTTAATGAAGTTTGTACTTGTTTGAAAATCTAATGATAAAGGGACCAGATTGTACTGCGAATGACAATTTTGACCTCAATTTAAACAAGGTTGTGTTGAAATGCCATCGAGGTGGATCATGAATGCTGATTGAAAAGCATTACACGAGCAATAGAGCTTATCGACAAGTCACGATGCCATGTCTCTATTCAAATAGCAAACAGGAATCATGGGAAAAAGTTGCCGTATATTCGCTACCTTGAATCTACAGTAAACTCAATAATAATAATAATAATAATAATAATAATAATAATCAGTGACACGAGTAGGTGAGCAAGGTGATCCACTGGGAATTGTGCAAGAGGTATAAATTTAACCATACGAGCAAATGATATATGCACAACCCAGAGCCATACTAGAAAATGAGAGAGAATTTCCTCTGGGATTTTGAGATACAGACAGACATCTAATCTCAGCCAGACGACCAGTCCTAGAGGTAGTCCACAAAAAAGAGTCCCAACCGAATATGTTTTGTTTTTTTTGCGGTTACGGCTAACAACAGTGTAAAACTAAAGGTGAGAGATATAAATACCTAAGCTTTGCAAGAGGAAGAAAAAAAACAAACAAACAAGAAACTATGGAAAATGAATGTGACAGAGAAACCGATTCTAATCGACGCTCTCGGTACAGTAACCAAGAGATAGGTACAGGGACTTGGAAGAGTTGGGAATAACAGGACGAGTGGAGACCATTCGGACTATAGCATTGTTGACATAGGATAGAATATTGAGATTAGTCCTGGAGATATGAGGAGACCAGCTATCATTTAGACTCCAGTAGAAAAGTATAAGCTAACGCTGGTGTAAAAATCTCTCAAATGTGTAAAATTATAATAAAAACAACATGTCGTGAGCTAGATTTTGCAGTTCCAGAGAACCACTGAGTGAAATAAATAACTAATTATAATGTTGATCATGCAGGTGACGGATATACTAACTGTAGTTGTTGCTCTTGGGATGTCCCACAAACGGTTGGAAAGGGATATAGGACTGTTGAGAACGTTCGGAATACTGAGAAGAATCCTTGGGAACTGAGGAGACGTGTTGTCATTCAGAATCCAGTGAAAGAAAATCAGCTTACGTTGATGTAAAAACACTCCCAAAGAGTGAAGAGATAACTGATAATATTTATTAATATAATAATATAAAGAATTAAGAGACAGTAATAGAAAATTGGACCAGAGAAGACCAAAAAGGTATCCTATCCTTGTTGAAGGAGCAATTTTGCACTAAATGGGGACAGATAATGATGGATTGAATTGGGCAGAAGCCAACATAATTTTATACAAAACGCCAGAAACTTGCGGCACCTAGAACGATATTAAAGCAAAGGTTTGGTTTGGTTTGGTTTGGTGGGTTTGATGGCATTTCAACCTATGTAGGTTATTTAACGCCAAATGCATTTTTATGTAAATAATCTGTTCTATTTAAAACAATTCAGTTTAGCATAAGTACACAGTTTAATTGTCAAAAACATTTATTTCAAACTATTCAAGAAGTTATATGTAACAATTCAGTTAAGTGTAAATACAATTTTAATGCCGAAACACAGTTCTTTTTCAAATAATTCAGTTAAGCATAAGCACGCAGTTTAAATGTAAGTACGGTTTAATTGTCAAAAACATTTCAAGCTATTCAGCTTACTCAAACAATTCAATTAAGCATAAGTATGCTGTTAGTTCTATTTAACCCATAGATAGGACCCTATCAGGTGCTACCACTCCGGGCCAGAGTGGACCTAGAAGCGATGGTAATGAAAGGGTACTCCGCATTCCCCAAAGCTCCAGCATCACTGGAACCTCACCATCAGATTGTTTTGTGTCATATCCAGGACACTCGTTGCGGGGGTTCTTACCCCTCTGCAGAGGTGCAGTCAGTGTATTCTACAGCACCAGCTTACTGGGCAATGTTAAAGCAATGCTGTTATTACAACCTTGAGATACTAAAATATTTGGACATCAAAAACGTGAAGAATATGAATAAGAAAAACCTTCCTAATTGAAAACCAAAAACACAACAGACCCCTGCACCACTATAAACAAATATTCTAAGAAAGGAAAAAACACAGACGTATACATTGGAATAAAAATATTTTTAAAAATAACTGACTAGTCTGAGACTTCGAGTTGAAGAGATAAATCCAAAGAATTTTGCCAAAGAAGAGAGACTCAAAATACGCAGTTCAAGATCAAGCAATATGATCAAAATAGGACATTCAAAAACAACAAAACTAAATTCTACCAACAAGCACTGAATAATGTATCAAGACAAACCATGCAAAGCAATAGAAAAAAATTAGAATAAAATATGAGAACAGAAATAACATAAAAGAAAAGTCGAATGGACAAATTATATAAAAAATGAATTACCAGAGCTCGAATTCATTAAGCGGACATACACAAAGACTCACTCAGAGAAACTCCCCCAAATACCAAATTGGAAAATTCTAGTCATGATGGAATACATGGATTTTAGTTTTAAAAAATCACGCCCATCTACATCTTACTGGATCTAAAACTGAGTAAATGACAAGAAGGGCGTAGAAATGGATGGATAAAGTGGAAAACTGATCAAGTTATGCTACAAACAAGAAACATCTTCAGCACATCTAAATAATATGTGGACATTTTCTATTTAAGCAGATTTTCAAAAAAATGCATTATTCGCTTGTATACCGCAAACTGTTTCTGAAACAACAGAAAGAATGTCGCAGAGCAACAAGAGATATGGATAATGTACAATTCATTGACCAACACATCCTAAAGTCAGTAAACACAAGACTAAAATGCTGCAACGGCATGGATTGACAAAAAATACCTTACGTAAATCCCGCTCAGTTGAATAACAGAATGTCTGAAAATATCAACACATAAGAAAAAAATCATAAGCTTAATTATGAAATCTACGAAGAACAAGAAAGAGCAATGAAATGCCAGAGAGAAACAACTATATCTGAGGTAAAAATTCAGAGAGCCGTCTTCTCGGTAGGCAGGTGGCTACGAAAGCAAAATCTCAATAGAGAAACTGAATTTGTTCTATTAGTAGCAGAAAACAATGCCCTAAGACACAATTACATTAAAATGATAATAGATAATATTACATTAAAATGGTCATAGATAATATTAGATTAAAATGATAATAGACACAATTACATTAAAATGGTAATAGGTAATATTACATTAAAATGATAATAGATAATATTACATTAAAATGATAATAGATAATATCACATTAAAATGCTAATAGGTACAATTACATTAAAATGGTAATAGATAATACCCAACAGAAGTGTAGGTTGAGTGGTGGCAAATACGAATCGGTTAATCTCATCTAAGCAAATGGAGCAAACAAGCGCAGAGTACTAGACTAAAAATGCCGGGAGAGAAAGGCGTTCCACAGAGAATTGTGCAAGAATTTGATAAAATTATCAAATGACATAATGCACAAACCAGAATCCGTTCTTGAAAATAAAAAGCATAAAATTATCATGGATTGTGAGATACAAACATGTCACCGAATCTGGATCAAAGACAAAACATAGTCTTAATTTACAAGAAAAAAAGAACGAAACCATTGAAAGGTTTTTGCTTTTCCGGTGGACTGCAGAGCTGAAATAATGAAATCTAACTGATTGATATATACTGAGACTTTGAAAGAGAACTAAGAAATTTGTAAAAGGGACTTCATGAAATGGAAATAAGAGGAAAAATCGAGATTATCCAGACTACAGTATTCTTGAAATTACTCAGAAGATTCCTACAAGACTGAGGAGACTGGCTGTCACTCAAAATTCAGTGAATCACCATCAGGTGACGCTGGTGCAAAAAACACTCAAGGAATAATAATGATAATAAGCACGTTTTCTGCCTTAACTAGTAACATGATAATTATTATTGTAATTTACTCATTAAGGTTTTTCACATAAGGGTTAGCTGATGGTCTTTCACTGGAGTTTGAGTGACAGCAAGTCTCCTCAAGTCTCCATGACTCTTCTCAGTATTCTGGCCGTTATCAATTGTGCAGTAGTTTGGATGGTCTCTAAGCGTACGCCAATTTCCAAGTCCTCCATTCACTTTAATCCTTTAGTTACAATTCCAAATGCACCAATTACTATTGTTATAATTCTCACCTTCATGTTCCATAGATTTTTCAATTCTCTAGGAAGATCGAGATACTTATCCTTCTTTTCACATTCTTTCAGTTTTATTCTGTGCTCACCCGGAAACGCAAAGTCAACAATTTTGCAAGTTCTCTATTTTGGATGATAATTTCTAGGTATGGTTTTCTGGCCGAGATTAGGTGATCCGTGTGTATGTCAAAGTCCCATGAGAGTTAGCGTGCGTTTTTTTCTAGGATAGGTGCTGGGTTGTGCATATACGATTTGTTGGTATGGTCAAAGTTAAATCTCTTGCACATCTCTCAGTGGATCACCTTGCCGACCCATCATGTCTGGTCTTATATTCCTTCTGTGCTAATTTGCTGCATTCGCTTATTGATAGTTTCACCTTTGTAACCGCATAACCTACATTTGCTATTTTGTTGCACCTTATCTATTCTCGCTTTGATATGATTGGCTCTTACGGCGTTGTTTTGTGTTGCTATTAGGAGAGATTCTGTTTCTCTCTCAAAGTTTCCTTTTCTTAGCCATGCCCAGGTTTTGTCGTGTGAGACCTTGTTATTTATAAAGTCGTTTAAAGCGACCATATAGTTGCTTTCCTTCACATTTTTGTTTCCTACTTATTGTCATTCTGTTGTCCATCGTGTTATCATTATCGTTTCTGATGACTGTAATCAGTCATCCTTCGTGTGTTCTTGTGTAGTATTCGAGTCGACGAATCGATGTGTCAACGTTGCCTTTAATGCTGACAAGTCCTCTTCCTCCCTCTTTCCTTGATACATATAGTCTGTCAACATCGTCTGTGGGATGTAATGGCTTATGCATTGTTATTAGTTTTCCAGTTCTTCGGTCCGTTTCTCTGGTCCACTTGAGAAAAGGTCCTGAGTATCTAACGAGTGGTACAGCCCAAGTTTTTATTCTCTTGATAAGGTTTTTGCCGGAAAATTTTGTCACGAATAGTTTTCTATTCTTTCTGAGATATTGTTTTTGAATTATGTCTTTCATTTCCACTTGTTTGATGTATCAGTTTCCTAGATGCCTAAGTATTTGAAGGTTTCGTTTTCTGCGATCGTTCTAGTCATGTCTTGATTTGGTAGCTCCATTCCGTCAGTTAAAAGTCGTTTGCCATTTTTCATTACAGGCATGGCACATTTTTCTTTTCCAAATTCCATTCCTACGTCCTGACTCTATATTCCAACTGCATGCATTATAGTTTCCATTTTTTTTTTTCATTTTTTGCAAATAGTTTGATGTCATCCATGTACATTAAAGGATTGATTTTTTTCCTGCGATCTACTAAGTTAGCATCCAGCAGTGCGTTTTCTGAGTATGTGTTTAAGTGGCATCGTGGAAATTATCAATAGTATGGGTGATAGAGTATCTCCTTGGTAAATACCTCTTTGGATCTTTGTTTTAGGTAAGCTTCTTCCTCCAGCTGTCAATTCCATTCTCCAGGTTTTCATGGTTTGTCGATAAATTTTATGACTTCATATGATATTTTGTACATTTTGAGGCTGTTTATTATCCAGATATGTGGAACCATATTTTATGCCTTTTTGTAGTCTAAAAATGTCAGAGTTAGATTTTTCCGTCTGGTCTTGCTCTTGTTTAGGATGTGTTAGTCTATGTAAAGTTGCTCTGCTGTGTCTCTGGATCTTGGCAGCATCCTATCTATTCGTCAGGGAACAATATGCGGCTCGTTATCGTGTTATAAATCTCTTCCCTTATTTGTGCTGTTAATATTTTCTACATCATTAGTACGCAAGTTATGGGTCTGTAATTGCTTAGGGCAGTTCCTTTTTTGGGTCCTTTTGTATCAATGTGGTCCCTCCTTTGGTCATCCATTCGGGTACGTGTGCTGTCTTTAGGCATTTATTCATTTCTAGTGCTAGTCAGTCGTAAATGGAAGTGAATTTCTTGAACCAGAGGCCATGTATTCCATCATGGTCTGGCGTTTTCCAGTTTGATATGTTTTAAGTGTTGTTTTGAGGTAATTGTTGTTTCTCTTTCCTGCCTTGTTCGAGTCACTCTAGTTCTCTTGTCATATTGCTGATCCATTCATCCTTTTCCTTACGTTCTTTTGGTTGCCATATTTTTGTCCAAAATCGTTGGGTTTCTTTTGCATCCGGTTGTTGGTATATTTTATTGTCATCTCCTCCCCATTGTTGATAGAATTTTCTTTCGTTGTTTTTGAATGTCCTGTTTTGTCTGCATTGTTTTACCCTTTGTTGATATCTCTTTAATCTTCCTTCTTTCACCAGTACTTTCTATTTTATTTCCTTAAGTTTTATAGTAAAGTTTTTCTTGTGTTATGTTTTCTTTTCTCTTCCTTATTTTTCCAGCGTCATTCTTTTGTTTTATCATTTTTGTCTACTTTCGTAGATTTTTTATCGTAACTTCTAGTCGAAATTCCCATCCTTGTTTTGAGTTTTCTTTCGTGCTTTTTGGGGTGATCCCAATTGTCTCACAAACTAATTTCGCTTCTGCATAAATTAGATCATTTAATTCGGTTATATTATTTGTTTATATGCATGTCGGTACTTGATTCACTTCATTTGTCTCTGCTTTATCTATTATCCATTCAATATTTCTTAATGATGATAAAGTAGTCTTTTCACTGTTAGAAATTCTCTTAAAACTTTCTAGATTTAACCTTTTTTCTTGTGTTAGTATTTGTTCTGGGTTGTTTTGTTGTGCAGTGTTTGGTTGGGTGGGGTATGCCTTTTCCGAAGTTGCTCGTTCATTTCGGATGGGCTGTGATTGTTTGGTAATATTTGATGAGCCAGGTAAATTATTATTACTACCTTGTTCATCATTTGTTTTCTGGCGTATTTATAAAATTTCAAGGTGAGAAAACCAACCCTTGTTCTAACGTGATCAGCGAGTCTCTGGCTAGTTGTCTGAATATTAGAATGTTCTTACCAGATTTCCATCATTCTTTCCTTATATCCACTTTGTTTAGAGTTACTCCTAAAATAAGTGTCGTGCAAGTTTGTTGTCTTCTCTAGTCCAAGCTTTCCGTTTAGGTCTCTGTTTGGTGTGGTTTCTTAAATCGTCACTTGTGTACCTGAAACGACAACAACTAACATTGGCAGGATGACTTTCCGGTCCCCTATGTTGGCAATTAAGAGAGCACCTGCCGATCATGATACCCAAGCCTGAGGCCTGGGTCCCTCGTTGTGTAATATTTGGATTTGACATTTTATTATGGGTAGTATATTGTGGCTATTCAAGACCCAGAGATTGTTTATTATGTGCACACCTACCACAGATGTGACTGATGAATGTCACAGTGACTGTTCTTTAACAGCGGGTCACAAAAAAACAAAAACAAAAAAATAACCCAAGTTTCAACTTAATTAAAGTCTACTGACTTACGCAAATGATTTAATTCATAACGGGTATCTGAATAACATTTTAAAATATTTCCGCTAAAATAGAAATATTTGAATAAATACTAATCTCCTGATAATTTTCCGTTGTATGGAGGACGGGAAAAATTCAAATACTTTCAGGGTCCATCAAATACAGATTTGCTTAGATAAAGAGTAGTCACAAAAGTAATATAGAGATAATTAGGCGCTAAATTTAAACATCTATTTCGAGGTCTCAAAAAAATATACCCGAAATGAATTTGGGGGTTTATCAAGTCTTTATTTAAATACAACTGTTAACCAAAAGATTTTACAAGAAACGAAAAATCAATGTTTTAAATATAAGACATAATCACCAAACCATATTTCTTAGAGCATCACTCACTGCAACAGATTCGTTCGGTTGTTCTAGTTCAAGCTTTCGAAATGTTTTGGAGTTTATTATTATTATTGTTTGTGTAGGTTTAGTATCTGTTCAACTGAAATTTTTCTTTTCTACCAAAGTTATTAACAGTAGAGGGGAGGAGAAAGCCAAAGTAAAAATAGGACGAGTGGGAAGGAACACGAATTTTCGCTCAAATGCTCTTAGATGATAAGTCAAAAGTAGGACTAGCCGACAGAGTCTACTGTCATGCATTAATTCAAAACTGGCGAACCCTGAAGGTAACAAAATAATTGCTCAAATGTAGGTATAAATAAGCATGTTCTCTGTCGTTGGTTTTGATATTATCATATTTACCCAACCCCTCCGCTCGGGCAGGGTATGACACAAGGTCAATCTTTAAGCGGAGTTTAACAGGTTTGAATTCAAAGTTTTCCTTCTCCTAGACTAGTTTCCTCAACAAGGCTGAAGAACCTAGTCTGACCTACTATTTACCCATAGCTGGTGGGAGAATAATTGGATTCATATCTTTCCCAAGGGTATTAGTGCTATGTGAAATGCAATCAGTCCAGGATTTGAACTCGTGTCGTCGTGTCCATTTCCTTCGTCGACAACCATTACACCAACACCACCTCGGTTTTGATATTATTACAATTATTATTTGTCAGTTTAAGTCTAACCAGATGGAAATAATCCTTACAGGTCTTAATCTTACAATTACTGGTTCCGGGATGTCGACTGCCTTTAATAGCATAAACACATACGATGACCCAGAAATACTAGACAATTGCTCAGAACGTTCAATGCCTATGATTTTCAAAAGTAGCATATATACGAACTTATAGTAAGTTAAAACTTAAGAAAAAAAAAGAGGTATGAAATAAAAGAATTAAAAAAAGAGAAATAGAAAGCAGAACGTGAAAAAAAAATTATCTCCTTTCTTTTTTTTTACCTACCAAAGGGTTCTCTTTAAGAAAACAAGTTCACGTCTGTGTCATGCATGCAGATTTTAAACAACGCCAGTGTCTGTTATATCCACAATATACCATCCATGATAAAAATGTTGAATCAAAATATCACAAAACGTGGGACACAGGCAACAAGTCTGGGTGTCATGATAGGCAGTTACTCTCCTGATAGCCAATATGTGAGACCCGATAGTCATCCATCAAGGAATTTCAGGTAAAAGAATGATGATCTAAAGAACAGCACTAAGCAGAGACTCAAACACGAAACATGGACTAGGGAATAAAACAAACTTGCTCTACACTACTATTTTACCTTCTGCTTCTTTTCTTCGTCAGTTCGAAGCCATCCTAACTGATTTTGTCAATCGATGTTCTAAGTACGTAGTCTAGACAAATGATAAAGAGTTACGGGGCCAGCGTGTCCCCTTGTAGTACTCCTGCTACAATGTCAAAGTATCCTGTGTCTCCATCCGGTGATCGTATTTTTACTTAAGTGTTTCTATAGAGAATCGTTATTGCCGCTACGGTTTCTTTAGGTATGCCGTGCGCTAGTAGGATTTGTTCCATCTTTCCTCTGTGAATGGAGTCGAAAGCCTTGGTAAAGTCGACAAATATTAATGTCGCTTGTAGGTTCTTTGCCCGTACACCTTCAAGGATTCTGCGGATGGTTAATATTTGTGAGGTCGTGGATCTATTTCTTCGGAAGCCATTTTGGTTTTTTCTAAGTATGTTGTCAATTTTGGGTTCTATTCGGTTTCGTAGTAGGGCATTGTAGATTTTGGCAGCTTTGGATGTAAGTGTTATGCCTCGGTAGTTTTTGGCTAATCCGAGGTCCCCCTTTTTAGGGAAGGGAAGTATGCATCCCTTCATCCATCTTTCTATCGGATTTTGATTGTATACTGCGTTGCAGTGGCGGAGCAGTATGTCGTCGAATTGTCTGGTCTTCCATACTTCCGGGGGAATTTCGTCCAGCCCTGCAGCTTTCCTATTTTTAATTTTTCTGAGAACCAAGTCGAGTTCTTCTTGTGTGAACGGTCCTAGTTTAATGTCTAATTGTTTGCTAATTATTCTGGTGATTGGTTCATGTGTTATTTTCGATGGGTTTCCTAGTAAGTTTTCGAAGTGTTGTTTCCACAGTTTTATTCTTTCTTGTTAGTTTGCTGCTTTCAGTTTTGCTTTGGCTGTGTTCTTTCTTCTACTCACTTCGTTTATTGTTTGCCAGGCTATCCTAGATTGTCTATCTTACACCGAGTCTCTAATCTTATCTATCTGATTTTGAATGTATTCTGTCTGTTCCTTTATATATACGCCTGCTAATTGGTATTGTGCGGTTTTTAGTTTTAAGGCATTTGTGTTTGTTGGGTTTTTTCGATAGTTTTTGGAGGCTGTTTTCACTAGTGCACGTTTTTCTCTCACCGCTAATGTTTCCCAAGGGACTCTATATTTAGTTTTTAGTTTTGTTGGAATGTATTTCGCTGCTGCCTCGAGGTGTGCATTGGCGAAATTTTCGTATTCGTCGTTTGGTGTACTTTTTTCCGTCTTTTCTTGTAGTGTTTCGAATCTGTTTCTTAATTATAATACGTATTTATCTCTTATATCTCTGTTGTTCAATAGGGCCCAGTCATAGTGTTTTGTGGTCGCTGTTCGTTTGGCGTTTTTTCGTAGGCTTAACCGTATTTTCGACGTGCCTATTCGGTGATCGGTGGAAACACTCTCGAAAGAGGAGTGTGCCTCGCAATTCATTGCACTATTTTTCCATTTCTTGTTTATAAGAACGTGGTCTATCTGAGCTTTAGTATTGTTTGCGTACGTGTATGTCCATAGTTTTCCCTCCCTTTTTGGTCGTTTGTATTGAGGCATGCTAATCTATTTTCTATCATGAAATCTGTTAGATGTTTCCCATTCCTATTTGACGTGTTGTGGAGGCTGTATTTGGTGTTTCCGTTTTTCCCGATTTGAGCATGCATGTCTCCGCCAATGACTAACATGTTGTGTTTCGGGATGCTACGCACTAATGAGGATAACTCATCGTAGAAGGTGACTAGTTCAGTTTCTTCACTAACATTGGTAGGGCTGTAGCAGGAGATGATTGTTGCTCTGGGGTTGCCGTTAAAGTAGCTGCCATCATTCTAGGTTGTATTTTCTCAATGCTATTTAGCGTTTTTAATGCTCTAGGTGCTATAAGTAATCCTACCCCTCCTACTGCGGCGTTGACAGAGTTTTTGTCCATAAGGATACAGTGACGAGCGACCATCCATTGCCAGTTTCGTGATATTTGATATCTTCGGTGTGCGTGTATCTCTGTTCTTGTATGCATAGTATGTCAATCTTACGTTCTACGGCCGATGCGATTAGCTCTGGTATTTCCCCTGTTCTATTTAAGGTTCTTACGTTAAATGTGGCTATTTGTAGTGTGTGCTTGCATTTTAGTAGTTTTTATCGTTTGAGCTCTGTAGCTGATTTTTCGAACACTGAGGCCAGGGCTCCAACCTCAGCAGGACACGCCCCTTTTTTACCCGCGTGAAGAGCGATGCGGTTTGTGTATGTGGTTTGAGTGTGGGTCATGGTAATCTTTCGATGGCTGTTTTATTCTCTTCTATAGAAGCCACTCTTATAGAGGAGCAACAGTAGTTCCCCGATCGAAGTAACGATCCTGAGCGTATAGTCGTCAAACTCACGTCCATGGGTTTATTCAAATACCTTTACGTACAACATGCTGCTTCCCATGTGTACGTAAAAAAAAGGCGGGGGGTAAGTTTTCTGAAGTTTTAACTTAGTTAAGTCCAAGATTAAGGTACTCTCGTCAAACTTTCACTGGTACTGAATTTTTTTTTTTTTTTGGCGGTATTGGGACATTTTCCTAGGCTTTTTAGTTTTTCTTCTATACTACAGTTGGGAACCGAGGAGGCTTCAGGAATTATAGAGCTTTTACAAATGACAATTTTTTTTGTGTGTGTGTGGTAGCATTGGGTGTTTTAGGCTTTTACTTTTTCTTCTAAACTACTGTTAGGGCTTTCTTTAAGTATTTTTAAATTATAGAAGAGATTCAGAAACGTTTTCCCGTGTTCGCTGACATTTGGACAGAGTCATATATTCAATTTGGGTTTATTGTAGAGTAAGCGTGTCTTTACATTTAAAACACATAGTTTAAGCATTATTTTACAAACAAAAATACAGCATAACATTTTGTAAAATTCAGCATTTTAAATTAATAGGACTTAAAGACATACTGACCACTATTGAAACATTTTTCCTCTGTTGGCACCTGAGTTCAAATCATTCCTCTCCCTTTTAGCGTTTATTTACTACTGAAGTTTTGGTATGTTTTGAGACGGCCTATTGTTCGAGTCAGGGGGTGGGAAGGGATACTAATTTCATCATTTTTTATTTCTTTTTCCTTTCTGTTTTTTTTTTGGGGGGGTCGCTGTGATAGCGTTGGGTGTTTTAGGCTTTTACTTTTTCTTCTAAACTACTGTTAGGGCTTTCTTTAAGAATTTTAAAATTATATTATAGAAGAGATTCAAAAACGTTTTGCCGTGTTCGCTGACATTTGGAATTACCGACGCTGACTACGCCGATGACATAATGATACTGGAAAATGTACCCGACCATGCCGAAACACTACTGCATAGTTTGGAACGAGCAGCTGCAGGCATAGTCCTCTATGTTAATGCACACAAAACGGAATATATGTGCTATAATCAAACGGGGGACATCTCCATTCTAGAAGGAACCCCTCTTAAAAGGGTAGACAAATTCACTTACCTAGGAAGCAGCATCTGATCAACCGAAAAGGACATCGAAACGAGGTTAACGAAAGCATGGACAGCTATCAATGGGCTATCGATTATATGGAAATCAGACCTAACCGATAAAATGAAACGCAGTTTCTTCCAGGCAGCGGTCACATCGATACTGCTATATTGCTGCACTACATGGACGCTAACAAAACGACTGGAGAAGAAGCTAGACGGCAATTACACAAGAATGCTACGTGCAATCTTGAACAAGTCCTGGCAGCAACACCCAATAAGACACCAACTGTACGGCCACCTTCCCCCTATCACGAAAACAATTCAAGTTAGACGAACCAGACATGCAGGACACTGCTGGAGTTGCAGGAACGAACTCATAAGAGATGTACTCTTATGGACCCCCACACATGGCCGTGCAAAAGCAGGACGACCAGCACGAACATACATTCAGCAGCTATGTGAGGATACGGGATGTTGTCCTGAAGACCTACCTAGCGCGATGAACGATTGGGAGGAGTTGCGAGAGAGGGTCAGGGATATCCGTGCTACTAGTGCGACATGATGATGATGATGACTATTTTAGGATCAAACCTACACAAAGAGGATATAAAAAATCAATCATTGAGATCTGGCAAGAATGCACAAGTTTCCAAACAACTATAAACCTATAACCTGCCTACAAATCATGTGAAATATATTAGCTGCACAAATAAGAGGAAAGATTTATTTCTCGCTAACAAACCGCCGATTGTTCACTGAGGAACACAAAGAATGCCACAAAGTATCCAGATGCACGGGGGAGTTATTCTACATAGATCAACACACCCTCGACTAGATCAAGACCATATGGAAAAATTAGCTATGGACTGGATTAGCTACAAAATATCATATGATATGGTCCTGCAAAGTTGTATTACAACCTGTCTCAAATGTAGAAAATATCCTGATGAAGTCATAAACTTTATCGAGAAAACCATGAAAAACAAGAAAGATGAATTAACAATAAGAGGGAGAAGCTTAGCTGAAACGAAGGTCCAGAAAAGTATATTTCAAGGATATATACTATGACCGTTACTATACATACAGAATGGATGACCAAAGGTAGGACCACGTTGATTCAAAAGGACCCAAGCAAAGGAACGACCCCAAACACATGCCCATAACCTGCCTACCGGTGTTATGGAAAATATTAACAGCTCAAAAAAGGGAAGAGATTTACTACTCGCTAACAAGCCCGGATTGTTCCATAAAGGAACAGAAAGGATGCTGCAAAGGAACCAGAGGCACAGCAGAGTTACTTTACATGGGATCAACACATCCGAAACGAGAGCAAGACCAGACGGAAAAAAAAATCTAGATATGGCCTGGATTGATTACAAAAGGCATATCATATAGTTCCACAATGCTGGATAATAAACTGCCTCAAAATGTACAAAATATCACATGAAGTCATAAACTTTACCGAGAAAAAACATGAAATCCTGGAGAGTGGAACTGACACCAGGAGGAAGAAGCTTAAATGAAGCAAAAATCCGAAGAGGTATTTTTCAAAGTGATGCAATATCATCTTTACTATTCATAATTGCTATGATGCCACTTAACAACATACTTAGAAAATACACAGCTTGATACAAACTTACTAGATCACAGGAAAAGTTCAATCATCTATTGTACATGGATGACATCAAACAATTTGCAAAAAAAGAAAAAGAACTGAAAGCGCTAATACATGCAGTTAGAATATATAGTCAGAACATAGGAATGGAATTTGGCGTTTAGAAAAATGTGCAATGCTAGTAATGAAAAGTGGAAAACGACATCTAACTGAGGACGGGAACTACCAAACCAAGACAATATTAGAAGGCTTGAAGAGAAGGAAACGTAATAATACTTGGGCATCTTGGGGGTTGACACCATCAAATAAGTGGAAATGAAATACAAAATCAAAAATAAAATATCTATGGAGAACTAGAAAACTACTCAAAATAAAACTTTACAACACCAATCTTATCAAAGTAATAATGCATCCCTCGTTTGATATTAGGGACCTTTTTGAAGTTGACAAGAGAAGAACTTAAACAAATGGACCGAAGAATAAGAAAACTAATGGCCATGCATATGGAATTACATCCCAGAGACGACGTTGACAGACTATATGCATCAGGAAAAGATGGAGGAAGATGGCTTGCCAGCATTGGAGACAGCGTTGACGCATCCATACAACGACTTGAAGGCTACATAGCAGGAAATTTAATCAAAACGATAAATATCTTTACTGTCCTACTTAAAATAGATGAGGGAAGAACGTAAACAAATGGACCAGAATACAAGAAAGCTAATTACAATGCATAAGGCCTCACATTTCAGAAATAGCATAGACAGGCTATATGTGTCAAGAAAAGGAGAAAGAAGACTAAGATAGCAATGGAATATGAATTAGAAGGGAATATCCATTGTATTCTATAGAGCTTGGCAAAGGAGTTGGAAATTGGAGGCTAAGAAAATACCACCTAAACTAGCAGCTTCGATTAGATCGGCCAGAGTACTGAGAAGAGTTCTGAAGACTTGCAGCGACAAAGACTCCACTAAAAGACCCTCAACTAACACTGACTTAAACAGCTTGCAAGAAATAATAACCATAAAAATAATTATAATAAAATAATGATAAGTATTATATCTATAATTGTTGTCCAGCAGGGACTCAGACATATATGTTTTGTTTCAAATCGGTATATATATATAATCCAATATATACAGAAAGAGCAATCACTAGAAGTAGAATTACATTAAAAGAGAATATCAGAACGACCAATGGAAACTTCAAATAATAATTATCTGAAATGCTCGGAGCCGGTTAGGTTAAGTAGATTAGCTTTTTTTGGTTTAGTTTTACGACATACCCACTTTTGTGGGTTATTTGATGCCAAATCCTATTTTTTTACATTGATATTAAGTATATATTTTTAAATAGTTTTCGTAGATATACACAGTTAAATAATCAAACAGTTCTATATCTAACAATTCATTTTAGCAACAGTCAAAAAATCAAATGCTTCCAAGTAGAGATACGGATCCCTTACAATTCAATCAAACACCAGTCATTCTTTACACACTGTTAAACGATCAAACAGTTCTATTTTTAACAATTCAATTTAACATAAGTCATTAGTTTGCACTAATTTTAAATGTCAAACAGAACTAATTAACCCATAGATAGGACTCTATCAGGTGCTACCACTCCGGATCAGAGTAGATCTGTGAGCGATGGCAATGATGGGATCCTCTGCATTCCCGAAAGCTCCAGAATTACTGGAGCTTCATGTTCAGATTGTTTCGTGAAATATCGAAGACACTCGTTATGCAGAGGATTTTAACCCTCTGCAGAGATACAGTAGGTGTATGTTAGTGCCCCCATCTTACTGCACTTAAACGGTTTGGTAGAATATAGTAAACAATGAATCTCATTTAATCAGGATAATTTCAAGCAAAAGCTCAACTCGACTACAGAAAAATCAAGGAGGTGTCCGTAGTGTAATGTTTGTAGTTACCGGAAATTGACATGCCGACACGAGTTCAAATCGTGGACGAGGCTGTTTGCATTTCACATTGCACTAAAACCTTTTGGAAAGGTATTAATCCAATTATATTCCGCCGAGATATTGGTAAATAGTAAGGCAGACTATGTTCTTTAGCCTTGGTGAGTCAAACTGTATAGGAGAAGAAAAAGAATGAAGTGAAACTTGTAAAATCCCGCTTTTGATCTTATGTCATATCCTACGCGTGTGGCGGTGTTGGTAAATAGTCTGCAAAAATATATATATATGATATTTTTTTCCTTTTGTGAGATCTATAGAAAAAAAAATTGTGAAATTTTTAGAAATCTTTAGAAAATAGTACTGAAGAAAAAAGTATATGACTGTGCATTAAGCCTTAGACTCAACAGAAGACATCGATTTGCCGTGGTAAAAACTGAAATAGGAAGGAAAGGGTTTATCTGCAATGTCGATTCGGCTCAGAAAGGAATTTAATACAATACAAGAGATGATTTATACGTAAATAAAGAAAAAAAAAAAAGAACGGAATTTTTTAAAGAAAGAATATAATTGAAAAGTGTCGTATTTGCAGACGGATAGTTTCGAAAACCATGAGTTTTACTTTCTAGTTTTCGTCCATAAAATGATAGAAATCTGTTCATTCTTATGAATCTATTTCCTTTCTTTCTTTCTTTTTTTCTTTCTTTCTTTCTTTCTGTCCTATTTTTATTATTTCTATAGAATGCCCACATCCTTATACTTTCGAACCCACTAATTTCTTAAAATTTTCCTTTCCCTCCATTTCTTTTTCACATTCCTATCTTTTATTTCGTGACTTTCCATTTCTTTTCTTTTTTCATATCAATGGCTGCTGTTGGATGTGAAAGCAAAATATGGAATCATTTTGAATTTTTTTTAAAACTCTGATTAATTCAATTTTGGAAAAAAAAAACTTGATAAATACAAATTTTCATGATTAGCTCTATTATTCAAGCACGTTTTCATAATAATTCAGTTGAAGATGAGTGAGCAAGAAAAGAAACAACAAAGAATCCATGATTAGCTTAACGCCTAAACAAGCCAAAAAAAAATGTCTTCCGAAATAATTGTAGTCTCTTATGGTCTCTCCCCAACCCAGGACTTAACTCCCTTGATTACGCTATATCGGTAGTTTTCGAAAACAAATAAAAGCAACTTATCATGCAAATATTTGTCCGCTTAACGCTGCCATTGAGGAGGAATGAAATGAAATGTCTGAAGAATTTATTTTGAAGTCATGCAAATCATTTCGAAGGCCTGTTGATTAAATAATTGAAAAAAATGGACGCCATGATATGTAAAATTAGTGTTTTGCTTCTATCATCTTATTTTTTGTTTGTTTTTAAACTAAAATTAATATTGTTTTATAATAAAGCCGTCTATATTTATAACTTTATATTCTTAATTTTGTTTATACCCTCTATATGTCAACAGATATTATTTGTCGGATGGGAAATAAAAACACCATAATGCTTTAGCATTTAAGCTTTTAATTGTTTTACTCATTTTGCTAAGTCCTTGTGGTTACGGAAGCTGGAAAAAATAACAGACTCCATGTAGCTTGATTTTTTTTTCTTTTTTTAAATAACAGGCGTCATGTATCATTTTTGAATCAATGCACAGTAACATTCGTTTCCTCGAACCCCAGGCACCAAAAAAGAAAAAGCAACCGAATCATGAAATCTATCAATCTATCAAAGGTGTATTTAGGAAGCATCTTTTCATTAAAGCTAGTTTGGTTAAATCAAATCGAATCCTTGTGATTTTATTTTTTAAATTTTTCTTTCAAGAGTCCAAATGTTTATTTTTATGTTACGATCTTGAAATTCTCTAATGATTTCTTCAATAAGCCATTTGTTGTAAGCCGAGTATTTTTGGTTCTTATCAATACTATCATTAAGTAAGATGTACGTTTATTTCTTAATTAAAACTGTATAATTATTAAACCCAAGTATTATTTTGTTTTGCTTTAACCGGATCATTGGCCAAGTGGGTAGTGTGTTTGCCAATGATCTGGGAGACCGGGTTTCAATCCCAGGTCGAGTCATACCAAAGGCTTAAAAATGGTACCTTATACCTCCTTTCTTAACACTCAGTAGTATAAGGTACGTATCAAGTTTAAAGTGGGGCAATTAAGGGATAGGATTAGCACCCTCCCCTACAACTCGGTGTAGTAGCTACCGAAAAGGGAACCTTCTTGTCGCCCTCGACTACGTTCGCCAACTTTACTTTATACTTTTTTTTTATCAAAAAGGTGAGTCTGAGCGGTAGCAGCATTTTTAAAAAAATATTATATATATATATAGTCATCAACAGACATATCTGTTTCGTTCTATCAGAACTCATCAGTGTGGCTAGACATACCAGCTTCCCGTACCTGGGATCGAAACCCGGTTGACTCAAACGTCAATCCAAGCCTCTAACTCTTCAACCAGTAGCAGCGAAGTAAATTTTAAACGGTTATGAATCACAATTATTATTGTTTACCTATATCCGTTTAACGGCTACCGAGACCTCAATTCATATATGAAGAGACTTGCAATAAACGCTAATGGCAACACGATTACTTCATTCGCCGGAGAACTCAACCCTACGGGGACGGGGTAATAGAAAAGCCCATCAACACTTTGTGCCTGGTGTACGTGACATTAAAGTGATGATCTTCTCGTTACTGGTCATGCATGGTCTACTAGATGAAGCGTATCATGTTATAGAATAGATTTTTTAATCTGCGAACACGCACTCCGGTATTCGCATAGAATGTGACAATATAATATATAGAATGGTACGGATATCTATTGTTATATAGTACAAGTAGTATAGGTTGATAATACTTTGTAATGATCTGTCTGTAACTGGAAATACATTTAACATCAGTTTTTCCCAAACTGTTTTCATTTTTGTACCTCGAAGTAATTACCTGAAAAAGGATGAGAAAAAGAATCAACCGGAAAATTGCATTAATATCACAATTACGAAAAAGAGATTAATTTGTGCAAACATTTTCCATAATGCAATGTCAAATATTTTGCAAAGAAATATCCTAAAATGTTTGGTGATTGTTTTAGCAAATTATGAATCTTCTATGTCCGTTTTATTTCTTACGATTAATCTTATAATGTACGGGGTTAACGCAGTAAATAACGATTTTTGTGTGC
This sequence comes from Sepioteuthis lessoniana, assembly GCA_963585895.1. Taxonomy (NCBI): domain Eukaryota; kingdom Metazoa; phylum Mollusca; class Cephalopoda; order Myopsida; family Loliginidae; genus Sepioteuthis; species Sepioteuthis lessoniana. The sequence continues at coordinate 25,326,998 of OY757912.1, read as the reverse complement.
TTCAACGTTATTCTTATCTACGTCGCTATGTTTTGCCATTTTTGTTTGATCATCATTCCATACCGTCATTGTGTAAACTATATTTAATAAGGCCTCTATATTTTCTGCAACCGTTTCCCACTCTTTTCATCAGCTAAATAGCTATTATTGTTAATAGCGTGCAGTCATCTCTTCACTGTTAATAGAACTTGACCTTTTCTGTCGTTTGCTTTTCAAAGTTCTTATAAATGTCCAAATCAGACAATGCGTTATCTATCGACCAGTCATTTTGGGAAAACATAATATATTTTGTCTCTTTAATAATTCTTTAACACCATTGTTTATAGAAACAGTACGTCATTTATAGTTTTGATGATATGCTTAGAACAAAACAGTGGACCTATTACGCCTTTTTCTTGCTTTTATCATTTTTTTTTCTTGCTTGGATAAAATGGTTTTACGGTAGTGATACGATTGTATGTATTGTTAAGATGTATCCTTTGAACAGCATTAGGTGGTTCTTTGATTTCTGACTCATGAATCATTCTTTGTTTAAATATTTTACATTAGTTGCTGAACGAAAAAAACTAACTTCATTTGAGGTCGTCACCATTGGACAATCAGAATAATTATATCAAGACTTCAATGGAAAGGAACAGATACAAGCTAGTGTAGAAATAATATACTCCAGTAATATGTTTATTGAATTTTTACCTCATTCTCTTAATCAAGAACAAATACCAAGGTTGATTTTTTTGAAAGAGCCTTGAGGGGTTGGGGTTTTTAGAGGTAGAATTTAAAAAAAAATATATATATAAAGAAGTATATAGAGAAAAATGCTGACGTCATCCTTAATATCACGGGTGATAAAAGCGATTTAATTTGCGAATGATCTTTGCTAAACAATATTTCAAATCTGAATAGCCATCGCAACTCAAAATGAAACTGATTTCAAAGATATTTTATACATCTGAGACGGCAACTGTCGATTTCTCTTCTTGTTCCTAAAGCCAAAGTACATCTTGAAGTAGAGTAGTTTTCACACAAGAAACGAGATAAAAAAATCTACTAATGCCATACTTGGTATCTCTTTGGAGTGTATTTTCCGCTGGAAAGTATCCGTGGAATTGTGTATCAATTGTGGAGAGTATTGTGTTTGAAAAAACGAAACTCACTAAAATTTTGACTTATTGTTACACACACACACACATACACACACACACACACACGCACACACACACACACACATATATATATATATATATATATATATATATATATATATATATATATATATATTTATAGAAGGGTATTCAAGACTTGAGGTGAATTTTCCGTGAAGAGTTAATAGAAAACATTGTTTACTCCTGCACGTTTTTCAAGAAAATCAGCTCGGAGATGTCATTTTATGTCGTTGAAGATTATCAGCATGTACTTTTTGTACTGACCGCTGCGCCATAAATGTTTTCTTACCTGAGATTTATGATGTTTCTAAGATATAAACTGTCTTTTCGACTAAGGCTTGCCAAGGCAAACCCAATTTGTTAATACGTTATGACTAAAACACTCTTCTCCGTATAGATCACACATTCTTCTGTAAATTAAAAATTGTTTGCATTTTTCAACCCCCTAAAAATGTATGAGAAACTTTTATTCAAGCCTGGAGCATTCTCTTTGATTTGCTCCTACTTTGATTAGCCTCAAAACAAATATTTTTGGCAGATTAATTTTTTTGTTGTTTAATAGCATATCTACTTTCTTGGGGTATTTAGTACCAAATCATCCGGCTGGAAGATGAGTAGAGATATTAAATAACCCCTTGCTTTGAGTATTAAGGGGTTCATATCTTTTCCAAGGATATTTGTCAGAAAGTGAAAGAACGCTGCTTGAGTTCGAACTCGCTTACTAACGACACCCCTGTTCAGCGATTTAACTCTTACGCCACGATTTAAATAACTCCTGCTAATTTCAAACAATGTTGTTTTTACTTATCTGAAAAAGAAAATATTTTACCTTAAAAAATCCCATAATTTATTCTCTGAATCTTATATATATTGTAATATAAACATGATCAATGACTCATTTTGCTTCCTATATAAGAAAAACTACATTAAATAGTAGTACTTTATCCTTGATAACGCAACTTGCAGAGAAATTCAAACTGAGGGTATTTTGATCAGGAGAATCTATGATATAGAGGTGCTCCGTTCATCTTTCATCAACCCATCCATAAATTGTGACTAGTTTAGAGGAGCCTTCACTTTTATGAACCTGCATTTAAGCCATTTTGTAGTTCATGTCTTTCTCTGTACTTTTGGCTTCATATATAATTGACTGATTTATCGAGTGATTTAAACAGTAAGTAATCCTGCCTGGTGTTAGTTTTTCTCGAAAGGTAATATAATTGTGTTTATTGTACATCTGGATTTTTCATACAATTATTTTTGAAATATTAATTATTTTTTACGCATTTCGATCAAATAAAAAGCATTTATAAACAGACCTATTCCCCCCATATATAATGCTCTATCAGATATTTACACTCCGGTTAAGTTGACCTGGGAATAATGGAAAGAGAATCCACACTTTCCAGATTTCCAGAACTAGAACGTTACCATCAGATCTAGTTCTGTGTCCTATATTGTACACCTTTGTCGGGCACGACAGGAGAACTAATTCTACTTTTATTAATTATATGGATCATGCCTAATGGTGTGAATTTTTCAAATAAATATTCAGCTTTTAATTATTTCGGGCTTTAGAAATATAGTTTCCTCCAATTAGAAGTTCAGTTAATTATTTCTAACATCTTTACTCAAATGAATTTTATTGTCATTTGTCACTTTACGCTTTTTCTTATTTTTAAGTAAATGTATAAAATGTACTCAACATATCAAATCTATGCAATAATTATTAATTCTATTAGCCTGTCAATCAAGCATTGATCTTTTGAATTATTCAATAATTCGCTTGTTAAATACCAGAAATAATTAACTCTAAACATAGAAAATGATGTTCATATATAAAAAAAATCAGCGAGTTATCAATTATTTGTAGTTTGGAATTGTCTACTAAATAGCTTTCCATGATATTTTGATCTCAGAATATATATTTACCAACCCCTTCAAACTTTCATGTAATGATAATTGGACATTTTAAGTGGAGTTTAACATGTTTGAAAACAGAGTTCTCGTTTAACTAATAATTTATACTCAACACAATAAAGACAAGCGACACAGTCTTTTAAAAAAATATGTACCTCTCACTTTATTTGAAAGGGTTGTGTGTGAGAGGGAGTCGGAGACCGAACTGAACAGAAACATATTGACTCCCACTCTTATGGCCATCAGCGTTGTGTCTTTCTCGTTCTTCACTGCTGCTCAACCGGAGGCCCGGGGGCCCAGCTATCTGCTGAGTGCTGTTTTCTCTGCAGCATCATTTCTACAACTCTTCTGATCCCCAAACTGGTCTGGCCTCCAAAAACTCTCTGATCTCTAAACTGACTGACTTCCTGTCTCACCGAGTTATATAATAGTTCAATCGCCCACTCAATATCTCCCCATAACTGGTCATTAAAATGTTTCACTTCCGCCGTCTTTGGAATGGCATGTTTGATCGTCATTGAGCGGAAATTACTGTCATGCAGTTCACAGGTCACTCTCTTCCGGTGCATCAGTTTGTGGCTGCACCGTGCGATTTTAACCCTGTCCCATATTGTCAGCCAAGCTCGCCCACGCCAATGGAATAGGCACTTCTGCCGTCTTTGGAATGGCATGTTTGGCGGGGTCGGAGGTCAATATACAACACTAGACTAGTCACTATAAAAAGGTTAAAGAACCTAGTCTGTCTAACTATTTACCGATAACTGTAGGGGAAACATTTGGATGCATATCATTGTAAGTATATTAGTGCAATGTGAAATGCAAAAATCCTCGTCCGGATTCTGATCTACGGTGGCTATGTTCATTCCCTACGATGATATCCATTTCGCATCAAAGGCGCTTTCTTTGATATCAGTATATGAAAAGAACATAATTAAAATCGACGAGTTAATAGATGGAACGTAAATTCCTGATAGATTACCTTATAAACTTTTATAGAATATTTTTGAAGATGTCAATGATTCTAAAAGAAAATGTATCAACTACTCATAGTAAGCTCACTTTTTCAACTTCATTCTGATTTAACTTACAAAGATCTTTCCTGAAAAAGTTTTGCTTGATAGTTAATTGTGTTCTACGCCATATCAAACCACAAGGTTTATTTATAACCAGATCTTCTTTTTACAAATAATATTTCAATAAATATTTTGTCTGTAACTCTGGCTAGTTACCGACAACCTATTTTCTGAAAAATCATTTGTTTGTGCACAGGTAAGTAGTTTCAATCATAGGTATTCCTTGCGCTCAGTGAAATGGCTTCAAGTTTTTTATTGTTTGCATAGAGTTAGATGGTTTCAAGTATTGCTACAGTTTCCACACAGTTAAATGATTTCAAGTATCAGTATGTTTCCACGCAATTATAAAGTTTAAGTTATTTTTATCTAACACAAATAGTTCAGCTTTTCAATTACCATTTGTTTCCACACATTTAAATGATTTCAAGTATCAGTTTGATTCCACACAATTATAACGTTTCGGTTATTACTATCAAACACAAAGAGTTCAGATTTTCAATTACCATTTGTTTCTACACAGTTTAATGATTTCAAGTATTGGTATGTTCCCACGCAATTATAAAGTTTCAGTTATTACTATCTAACACAAATAGTTCAACTTTTCAATTACCATTTGTTTTCACACAGTTAAATGATTTCAAGTATATTAAATGATTAAATAGTTCTAATTGACCAACAGATTCAACCCAAACAAATACAATCACTTCAGGTCTGAGCGGATCTTGGAATAATGGAAATGAAGAGGTACGTCACATTCCCCCAAATCTCCAGGACTGGCGTCTGACCATCCGATGGTTTAGAGTGATATCCATGATACTCACAAAGGTGTACTGGGGGCCTTAACTTTTTGGAAAGATGCAGTTGGCGAATTTTACTGCCCCAGCCGTCAGGTTTTTATTTTATTTTGGAGACTTAACCTTTAACGATATAGTGTGATTATAATTGGAGACGTTTGTTTTGGCTGGTTTAAATCTATTTATCTCAATAATTCTTGATAATCAATCAATTCCTTTTTTCTTGTAAAAAAATTGAATATCTACTTCTTGCGAAAACTCCTTCATATTTTAAACAAAGATAGATACAAAGAAATTACACTCTTTTTTTAGTTTCGTCTTATCTTTATTTTAAAATCCTTTTAAAAAATTTTCGTCAAAAACGTTAATAATTTGTATTGAAATTAACCAATGGCTTCAAGATGTCAGGCTTCACTTTCGTAATTAAAGTAAGTAAGTTGGCGATCATAGTCTAAGGTGACCCGGAGGCTCTCTTTTCGATAGCTACTACCCCAGGGTGTAGGGGTGGGCGCTACTCCTTTCCCTGGATTGGTCCACTTTACCCTTGATCCGTACCTTTATAATGCTGAGTGTTAAGCAAGGAGGCATCAAGTACCAATTTTTGATTCTTTGGTATGACTCGACCCGGGATTGAACCCAGGTCTCCCGGGCCATTAGGTGAACACTCTAACCGCTAGGCCAATGTCATTAAATAAACTTATCTTACTTTGGCTGATCATAAGTATAGATTCAGACTCACTGAAAATGATATCGTTCTCGCTCTCTAAAAAAGCACAACCTGAAGAGGATGCTTAAATTACTAAGAACAGGTTTATCTAGTAAAATGCATGGTGAGTATCGAACTATCGAAAAATAGTTTACGAAATAAAACCTTACACGATAAGTGATCTTTTTAAAGATTTAGGCGTGACTAGTACACAAGTATAATACCGCTGGTAAAAATCAATCTCGTTATCACAGTGTAATTGATTATCAATTATAACTTGCTGTCAATAACTTTACGATCAGTTTCCTTATACATTTACTACATTTAGCAGAATTAATGATTTTAATAATATCGTTGGGGTAGTAAATGTTTCATCCCTCTAACTATGGGTTAAATACTACGGCTACTCTTCCTCTATAAGTTTGACTTGGGCAATAATTAACCCATGAACGTTTATATGGCATTAAACAAAAAAAAACAACAGTATTTTAGCATGCGATAACGTAAAAATAAATGCCTAAATATTTCGAAGAAAGAACCCAGCATAAATACTTAGTTAGGAATTTTCCCCAGTCGAAGGACGCTGCACATTAACAATAATCTCATAGTTGTCAGAGTTAACTTCTCATTATATAAGCTAATCAAAATGATTTCGAGAATATATTATCATAAGGAACGCATAAAAAAAGCCATACGAGTAACGCGTCATAAAATTAGAACAACATTTTGTCATGTCAGTAAGGCTTATAATAGACTGAAGGTATCTCCTACTGAGGGGTAAGGCAATACTCACAAAAAAGGACTCCAGAAGTATTAGTCTAAACAGCAAGATGGTGAGGCTCTAGACCTCTGTAATGCGTAGTAGCCCTTCATTTTTCCCAGGTCATATCTGATCGAGAATAGTAATACGTGTTAAAGTCGTGACTGTGAGTCAAATGAATGTTTCAATTTTATTTATGTTCAAGAGAACCGTCTAAAAAAGAAACTTAGACAAAAATATAAATATAGATGTAAATTGAACACGATTTCCTAACACTTGACATTATATTGAATAGGTCCTCGTTGGAAAATAACTGAAGAAAACTTTTTCATTACGTGAATAATTCAATAGTGACATAAGAACTACCTTCAACGAGGATCATTTTTTTTTGGCGGGGGGGAACCAAGAAACAGTTAGTAGCAGTGGTAATCTTTGGAAGGAAGAAAAGCATTCACTTGAACATTTTGGATCTACGTTGTTCATTTTTTATTGCCCGATTGACATTTAATGGAAAAGACGAATAACAAGTTCCTTGTAAAGTTAGGATCTACTTTACATTTGGTTCTTCTTTAATTTCTTTAAACTCTTTTGAATTTTCTGATTTTCAGCTTGTACAGATTCTCCTGCTACGATTCCTCAATTCAAATGTTCAAATGTTAAACTTGTACCGAGACGGTTCTCTCTATTTTAGTCAGCAGTTATGTTTATCATTGACTGAAACCTGCTAAGCAACACTTATAAAGTAAATCCACTGCTTATATCCAATTATTATTGGTCTTCATGTCAATGCACACAAAACTGAATATATGTGCTATAATCAAACAGGCGACATCTTCACACTAGACAGAACCTCTCTGAAACTAGTAGACAAATTCACCTACCTAGAAAGCAGCGTCGCATCAACCAAAAAGGACATCGACACGCAGCTAACGAAGGCATGGACAGCTATAGATAGGCTATCGATCATATGGAAATCAGATCTGACCGATAAAATGAAACGCAGTTTCTTCCAGGCAGCGGTCGTATCGATATTGCTGTATGGATGCACTACCTGGACGCTAACTGAAAGGCTGTAGAAGAAGCTAGACGGCAATTATACAAGAATGCTGCGAGCAATATTGAACAAGTCCTGGCGGCAACACCCCACAAGGCACCAACTATACAGCCACCTACCTCCCATCACGAAAACTATCCAAGTTAGACGAACCAGACATGCAGAACACTGCTGGAGAAGCAGGAACGAGCTCAAAAGTGATGTTCTCCTATGGACCCCCACATACGGCCGGGCAAAAGCAGGACGACCCGCTCGAACATACATACAGCAGCTATGTGAGGATACGGGATGTAGCCCAGAAGACCTTCTAGAGGAAATAAACGATAGGAAAAAGTGGCGAGAGAGGGTCAGGGATATATGTACTGGTTGTACGACATGATGATGAGGAGGAGGAGGAGGATTATTGTTTTGAAAAATTATTAACAGAAATATACATTCATTTTCACAGAATTCCAGGTTCCATGAAGAAATAACCCTGGTTTCAAAAAATTAACATTTTCCAAAAATGCATATTATTATCACGGGACTTTCCGGAATATTTTAGATAGATATCTTAATGAACATTAATTCTTGCTTTGCAATCTATTCTTAAAGAAAACGCGTACGTCTGAAAATACCCTTTATTCAAATCTCTTCTATCTGGCTGCTTATCAGTCAAATATGTTTTTTTTAAAGCCCTTCTCAATGTGCTTTGCGAATCAAGGAAATTTTGTAATATTATTGGCTTGAATTCAGTGTTTTATTTTCGTAGACCGGTTCCAATAGTAGAATTTTGCTTAGCATTTTGCATAAGTGTGGCACAAGGCCATATGAATAGGGCACCCAGTGAGGCTCGAAGTCACTCGTGCAGGTTTGCCAGTCTAGCATGCTTACCATAACATCATCAGAAACGTCTAACTACTTACGATTGTATGGTTAATGAGACCACGTTCCTCTAATAAATACCCATTAATGGGTAAAATTGGATTCATATATTCTAAAAATGAATTAAAGCAGATTAAAAAAAAATAATTGAAGGTTCGACACCGTGTCACCAAGTTCATTTCCTTCGACAATAACCGATATGCCATGTTTATCTACGCATTTTTTGTGCGAGGTTTTCTATGGCGGATTTGGTAAGAGATGCACTGCAGCATCGAAGTTAAACAACATTGATACCACTCACATTATTACCTTCACCTCGTACAAATATTCTTGGAAACGGTAAAATAACCCTCCAGCAATAGGTTAAATAGTTCTATTTCTGTTTTCTCATAGGGGGATACTGACATTAAATAAACCACGGAATTGGAAATATCATTAAATGAAAAAGTAAGAAAACTATTTGCTTCGTTGCACATTAAGATCGGGCAAATATTTGCAAGATTTGAATTCGACACATTACTATTACATCGTCATCATCATCATGTCGTGCAACCAACAAGGATATCCCTGACCCTCTCTCGCCACTTTTTCCTATCGTTCATCGCCTCTGGCTGGTCTTCTAGCTTACATCCCGTATCCTCACAAGCTGCTATATATATGTTCAAGCTGGTCGTCCTGCTTTACCTCGGCCATATGTTGGGGTCCATAGGCGTACATCACTTATGAGCTCGTTCCTGCTCCTCCAGCAGTGTCCTGTTTGCCTGGTTCGTCTAACTTCGATAGTTTTTGTGATGGGAGGCAGGTGACCGTATAGTTGGTGCTTTCTGGAGTGTTGCTGCCAGGACTTGTTCACTATTGCTCGCAGCATTCTTGTGAATATGCCGTCTAGCTTCTTCTTCAGCCGTTTAGTTAGCGTCCAAGTAGTGCATCCATCCAGCAGTATCGACACGACCGCTGCTTGGAAGAAACTGCGTTTCATTTTATCGGCCTAGTCTGATAAAAAAAATATCGACGGTAAATTTTAGTGAACTGTTCAAATTAATTCAAATAAATAATTATTTGGGTGATAGCGTGTTTAATTATGTGTTTGACTCTTTCAAGGGCGTCTTTTACAATAAATGATTTTTAGCGTTGTTGTCTTTGCATATATCATCGAATTTCATATATACTTTAGAGTGAACAAACAATAATTTCAAATGATGTATTGTTTACATTAAAAGCCTGTTCTGACAACCTATGGAAGCAATGAATGTTTGAATGTAGTTTTTGTTTTTGTTTTTTAAGATAGAAAAGAAATTACTTATGTGTCTTCCAGACTACTTTACGAGATATCAGACTGTCAAGTATTACGGAGGCCAATATTTTGGGTGGGGAGGCAAAAAGTATTAGAAACAAGACATGAAATTTATTCATTTCGGTAAAAAGAAAGGTGTTTTATTACTCCAAGAAGAATTAGGAAGATTTCTATTTATTATTATATTGTATGTTTATTAATATTTTAAGGTCAACTTTTTAAAACTGTTTTATTTTACTTTGTTTTGTTTTTATCTTACTTTCCCCGATAATGCTGCATTCCATTAAGAATTGGAAAATATAATAGGGAAACTATTAATAAGTTGTAAAATTTGTTGAAGTGATGTGTTCTATTTACTAAATAAAATATGTTAACTGCAATTTTAAGAAACTAATCCTATTTCATCGTTCCAATATTTATTGAGATATTCTTCAAAGTTGATTTTAAATTCTGAAATCAAATTTTGAACTCAGATTAAATTACTAAAATGAAGAATTTAACAGCAAGATTTATTGAATTCTAAAATATTCCTATAATGTAAATTACTGAAACTGAGTTAAAATAGAAAAACATATCTGTATTTTGTTAATACAACATCGTTAAAATGCACTTGTTTGAAGAATAATGAAGGAACTGCTTTCCAACCTTATATAAAACATTATATTTGAATTGGAGACTTCGGTAAAGCTTACTTAAATTATTAAAATTGTAAAAAAAAAAAAACAAACACACATAACCATTGAATATTAATTAGAATTCTTTCTTCTATTCATTTACAAGTAATATATCATCATCATCATCATCATCATCATCATGTCGTGTCGCCAGCACGGATATCCCTGACCCTCTGTCGCCACTTCTCTCTATTGTTCATCGCCTCTGGCAGGTCTTCAGGGCTACATCCCGTATCCTCACAGAGCTGCTGTGTGCATATTCGAGCTGACCGTCCTGCTTTTGCTCGGCCATATATGGGGGTCCATAGGGGTACATCACTTATGAGCTCGTTCCTGCTCCTCCAGCAGTGTCCTGCATGCCTGGTTCGTCTAACTTGGATAGTTTTCGTGATGAGAGGCAGGTGGCCGTATAGTTGGTACTTTGTGGGGTGTTGCCGCCAGGACTTGTTTAATATTGCTCGCAACATCCTTGTGTAGTTGCCGTCTAGCTTCTAGTAATATATATATATATATATATATATATATATATATATATATATATATATATATATATATATCTGGTACAATTGTTTAAATCATTACTCCAGGTATAATAATTTGATGAAATGGCTACTGACCATGTCCGTCTTGTGATAGAAAAAACGAATATAATTTTGATTTAGAGTTTTTTTTATTGCAAATAGTTCGGAGAGAATGTGAAAGACTTGAGTAGAGATGACTTATGTTCTTTGAAAGAGGGAAAAAAAGAGAATACCAAATTCGCTTATCGTAAGAAAATGCTGGGTCTCTTTGTTCAATGGCATTTTTAACGTTTGTGGAGTATTTCATGAAGAAGGCATAGATCTTAAATACAGCTGTGATACTATTCAACCCATAGCTGACGGGGATAACGGTGTCCATACCGATTGTTAGAAAAGACGGCCATATTTTCTAACACACACACACACACACACACAGTCTTTCTCTCTCTCTCTCTCTCTCTCTCTCTCTCTCTGATATTACAGTGTGATATTTTTGGTTGTATGGGTTTTATGGCATATCAACCTTTGTAGGTTATGTTATGCCAAATCCATTTTTATGCAAATATTCAGTTCTATTTCAAATAATTCAGTAAGGCATTGCTACACTGTTTAATTGTCAAAAACGTTTCTATTTCAAGCTATTCCGCTTCGTCAAACTGTTCTAATTCAGCTATTTAAGTTTAGTATAAGTACAGATTTTGTTTACACAGTTAAATGGCAAAACAGTTCTATATTAAACAATTCAGTTTAATGTAAGTACAGTTTCAATGTCAAAACTAGTTCAATTTCAAACAATTGAATTTTGCATTAGCATGTAGTTTAGGTGTATATACGGTTTAATTATCAAAAATAGTTCTCTTTCAAGTTATTCACTTTATACAAACAGTTCAGATTAGTATAAGTATGCTGTTATTTTTTTTAACCCATAGAGAGGGTCCTAATAGGTGCTAGCACGTCAGACCAGAGTGCACCTTGGAGCAGTGGCAATGAAGGGGTGTTCGGCATTTCTCTAAAGCCCTTAGCATCACTGAAACATCACCATCAGATTGTTTACTCTCATATCTAGGACACTCATAAAGGGGTATTTCCTCTCTGCAGTGAACCAGTCAGTGTATCCAATAACCCCAGCCGACTGGGCAAGTAATATATCCTTTTTCTTTTTTTAATATATGGATCACAGATTTAAAAAAAATACAAGCACATGTAACCAGCTGGATTACATTGTGATTGGAAATATTGTTTGCTATTAAATGTGTATTTTATTTACAATATTGGTAAGGTATTTATTTGAACAAAAACAACATTGAACATCTTTCTGTAGTTACTGGAAATAAGTCCCTTAGAACATTATAATGAATGAGGCTTAAATTTTAAAAAAAATATCGGATCGATTGCTTGAGTTTGCTACTGTATACCGCGCCGATGAGCCAAACCAGTTATAACGAGACAATGAATTATTATCTCCCTTGGGGAATGAATGAGTTTGTTGTACTTCATGACAGCCGCAGAAGCCCATTTTTTGCTTATGTTACCTTTGTTCTTTGAACAACAGAGACGTATATTAACCTCTGCCAAGAAATGGTAAAGACTTTTGCTATTTTACTTTCCTTATCAAGGAATTATTTTTCATTTTTACTCCCCTTCCTCAAACTTACATTGAACAATATGTGCATATATCTTGCAGATGAATAGCATTTTTTTTTGTCTTTCTTCTTTATACCAATGCTATATATAGTGTATGTATAAAAGGATAAATGTCAATGTATGTGTAAAATGCGTCGATCTTGTATTTGCTTTTTTCATATATTATGAATATATTGATGATAGTACTGGTCCTTGTAAGAGGGGAAATGACCAAATATCTTCCTTAGCACTAAATAGTATAATTGTATCCATATTTACCAACCCCTCCGCTCGGGTAGGATATGACACAAGGTCAATTTTTAAGCGGAGTTTAACATGTTTGAATTCAGAGTTTTCCTTCTCCAGAACCAGTTGCCTCACCAACCAGTCTGTCCTACTATTTACCAATACCTGAGGGGAGAATAATTGGATTCATACCTTTCCTAAGTATATTAGTGCTATATGAAATGCAATTAGCTGGTCCAGGATTTGAACTCGTGTCACCGTGTCCCTTTCCTACACTACGAGCACCTCCACAAAAATAATGTAATACTATCAATATAATTTCGATTAATAATTCCTTGAACTTCCCCAAAAGCTGTTATCCTCATTTTCCTGAATCCAGAATGATCATTGGCAAAGAAATAAATATTGCTTCTAATGTAAAAATACGTTAAAATCAGTATAATTTATATATATTTTTTTAAATTTTTGTTTTATATATTCAGTTTTTTTTTGTACCATGATATTTACGATTTTCTATCCCTTTTCATGTCTCAAGATATTCTGTAAGGAAAGCAATATTTATCCTGGTCTTTTTCTTTTGAGATTAGTGTGGAAAACTAAAAAAATACTTGTTTGGATTACATGTAATTAAGAACAATAGATTGTCCACTCGTTTTTAGGTGTCATAAGAAGCATCTTTAGTACAAGAACTCTAATGCCAGTCTCTGTCTTTCGGAGAGTAAAAAGAAAATGCAAATAATGGTTTCTATTACATGGGATCGTTACCAGATCATTTCGAAGGCTCTATTTTTTGTGCCCATTATTTCAGTTGAGAAGCGTAAGCCAGAACAAGTTAAAATTGGTACTTTTCTGTCTGATACATTTCTATGTCACCTTTAATGTGTGCTGCTTACGTCATGTTTTTATCCTAACATCCAGAGGAAAAAGGGAAATTAAAAGCTGTCGTATTTCTAACTTTTTATATTTAATTCAAGAACCATGTCATAATTAGATATTTTAATCACGCTGAGGATGCCCATATGATGCATTAGTTTCTCACTGACAAACAACGTCAAGTGATTCGATTCACCAGTCTTACATTCAATCCTTTTTCTGAATCATGAAAATTTACGTCTATTTGAATTTTTTTTTTCTTGGCTTAATGAAGTAGTCAGTAAAACAATAAAAAGTTTTCATGGTAACGTTGGATTCTTCTAATTTTGGGCTTTTTTATGAATGGTAAATGGGAAAACATCCATGATATATATAAAAAAATGAGTTATTCTTTAAATTCTCCTCCTCCTCATAATCCTCCTCCTCCACCTCATCATCATCATCAAGGCAACTAGTCTAGGAGAAGGGAAACTGTTAAACTCCGCTTAAAAATTGACCTTGTATCATATCCTGCCCGAGCGGTGGGGTTGGTAAATATGATCAAGGCGTGGAAAAAGCAACGAATCTTTTGCCTCTGTTTCACTCTCCGTCCCTACCGATTTTCGTAAATTCACAAGGACTCTTGTGTCCAGTCCGAACAGATAAATATAATTTTATTCTTATTTGTTAAACACAGTTTTTTTATTGGTTAAGAGTTCATGATAAAACAATCCTAATACCTTCATCTTTACCTCTTCCGTATATCCGGCATGTCTAACTCTTTTTTTTTATGGATGGTTTGTAAGATGTGAGGGAAGTGGCCGTATAACTGCCGTTTATGGAGAATTGCGAACAGGGTAAGTCCCAAAAAGTATTAATCATTTTGTGTTGGATGAACTCCCACTCTATTCTCTTAGAGAGATCAGATTTCAGTATGTTTGATAAAGACCCCCCGTTTATCTATACGTCTGTTCACATCACTTTCAGTTGATGAGATATTGCTACCAACGTATACCATCTACTCTAAGATTTTACCTTTAATCTCCGACTTTATAACAACTATAGAAGTATTCTCGGTGTTTATAAATCATGTATTTTTAGTTCATCTTTGTTATTGATATATGTTTCTTTTTCCATGCTGTCAAAACTCTAAACATTGGCAAGATTTAACTGATCCTCATTCTTATATATATTTCCTTTTAGAAATATCTCCTTTCCCCATCATGGGGCATAACTCATCAGTATATGATTTAAAATATCTAATTGTAATCTCTCATACAAAAAAAAACAAACTGTATTTTCCATACATTGTTTTTAGATTAAATAATTTTTGACAGTTAAATGATTTCAAGTATTCTGTTTGATAACAATTACACTGACCTGCGTTAAATTATTTTTCAAAGTAATGTATTTATCAAGTAATGTATGATGTCCATTTCATGAGGTATTCAAAAGTACCATCCATTGTGTTTGGTCAGGTCTAGTTTTTAAGATGTAGTTGAATAATTCCCAACGAGCTGTACACAATAATAATAATACTGATTCAAAAGCCTGTGGACTCTACTTGTCGCAGTTGATCGTTGGTAACATGTTTAGTATAGTATATAATGTTGCATATGTACCTAAGTACAGTGCACCCCCCTATTCACTAATACTTACATACCTGGAAAAGGCGGGGCTGATCCTTGAAGTTCAAATGTACAGTGTCAAGAGTCAACAATGGACTGAGTGATGATTTATCTTTTCTCTGTTCAACTTGACATTTGTATTCTTGTAAGAATGAATTGCAACTGTAAGAATAATCCAGAAATGTGCTGTTATATCTGTAGTTATGGGATTTTTCATAACCGTCAAGCAAAAATCACTGCCTTAGTGAAGAAGGCATATTACGATTAATTTGGAATCAAATTTGGGGATCAGGGTTAATCATTCGTTCCCTACGTTTACTGGAAAATGTATGGAGAAATTGAGGGATTGGAGGAATGGTAATCGGAAGAGTATGCCATTTGCCATTCCAATGGGCAGAGGGAAAGGAAAATATATTACGGTACTATTTCTGCATGATAAATCTAAAAGGAATAAATCGCAGGAAAATGAACTATTTCCAATAACCTGATGTTCTTCTGACGCAAGACCAATGCCTCATAGATCAAACCTTACTGTTCCTGAGCAAGATGGTAACATGGAAAATAGGTCTGATTCTGAACATAGGGATATGACTGTTGTAGCAGTATACAAGCCAGAAGAGGACGATCAGTCAGTACACTCGACCAAAGCAGAAATTAACGGCCTGATACGAAACCTGAACCTTTCAAAGAAGTCTAATCAGCAACTAAAATCAGATCTCAAATAGGAACATCTGTTGGGCCCAGGAACAACGTTCAACATGTATCAATACAGTGAGAGAGAATTAAGACATTTTTCACTTTTCAGGATAATTTATCATTGGTGTATTGAAACAAAATTGCTGGATTGATCAAATCAATGGGTATAGAATATAATGTCACGAAATGGAGACTTTCATCTTACTGAATTGGCCTTTAGTACAAATGAAAGAAATTCACAACAGCATCAATAATTCCGTGTATTCTGTTAACAACAAAGAGCACATATGATTGACTTGTTGAGATCATGAGGTGGTTAGACAGGTCCTAGGTCTCCAAGGTGGGTACACAAAGAATCCTTGTTTTCTGTGTCTGGGACAGCCGGGCTGACCACCAACATTATATCATGCAGGAGTACCCGTAAACTGTTGCTTGCATAACATTCAGTCTTAACCTCTCCTCGAACCGCACAAAATACTGCTTCCAACCTGACATATCAAATTAGGTGTAATTAAGAATTTTTTATAAGTAATAGACAGGGAAGGCAGCGGGTTAATTTTGTCTAGATGTTCCAATAGATAAGAATACAGAAACTCAAGTCTGGTATATTTGACGAACGTCAAGTAAGAGAACTAATGAAATAGTCAATGTTTGACAAAGCACTGTGCAAAGCTAAACTGTTTAACTGGCAGTCTCTGAAATTAGTAATAACAGACTTCCAGGGAAACCACGGAAATGTGGAATACGAGAAGAAAATAGAAGAGATACCGAAGTGTTTCCGTCAACTCGGAACATGAATGTTAGTCAAACTGCATTTTCTGCGGTCAGACTTGAACTATTTTCAAAAAACCTGTGAAACATTGAGCTGACTGAGAACTTTCACTAGGACATTCGTATTATAAAATAGCTCTATCAAAGCCGATGGGATGTAACTTTCTTGCTGACTATTGCTAGTGCTTAATGCGGTGTCTGCCTTGCATAAGAGAAAACACCAATGAATAACTTCTTTTGCGTATTTTTCTGTTTACTATGGCACAATGTGAGCTTTTGTCAGATACATCAGCCTTAATTCAACATTATTTAATTCAATAAGAAAACAGTGTCATAATATTACTCTATATATTTCAAGTAAGAGCTTGTATCTTAAAATTTGATCTGATCAGAAAAAAAAGAGAATAATTTTTTATTCAGCGCAAAGAAACTTCCTTAAAATCAGCTTCTACCTTGAAAACGTCGCAGGACAGTATAATCTATTCAATCATTTTCTTTTTTTACCCTGTTTTCTAGTTTTACGTTTTCTAACACAAGATTAATAATTTTCAAACAAATTTATTTGAGCCAAAGATGGAACACTAACATAATGAATAACCTGTTTACAATAAGATTTGAGGACTTGTTAACTCTGATTATCACGGCTTTGAACTGCCTTTAACTACAAATGTTATATTTTGTCAGGGGTTGGATGGTATGGCTTTGTTTAAGATTCGTTTATGAAGAAATAAAAAATGTCCCTGTCCTGTCGAAAGTAATAAAATAAATAGATTATGAAATAAATTCAATCACCGGTCAGCCAACGCACAAAGACAAATTAAGTAACAAATCTCAGACAACGGTGCAGCCATTCTTTGAAGTTTGTGTTAGACGGTCTGAAAATTCTTTGGCAAAGGATTTTGAGTTGTAAGGGTATATCTCTAGTATGATAGGTCTAAGGCTATTTGACCGTCAAAGTAGATTCGATCGTCACAAAGGCTGGGTGAAGTGTAGTATGTGTGTTTGTGCGAAAGTGAGTGTATCCGACGATCAACACGAACAGTTCAAAAACCTCCATATCCTAAATTGAACTGAACATTTATCAGAAACGAGCAGCGAAAAGTGTCTCATTGTCAGCTTTTTTAACCCCTACTTCTCTCTCTCACACTTTCTTCTCTCTCTCTCTCTCTCTCTCTCTCTCTCTCTCTCTCTCTCTCTCTCTAAAAAATCATTGATATTTTTACTTATTAATTATCTACGGACTAATAATAAAAAGAAAACTAAAATTTCTTGCGTTTGTTACAATTAGCATTATCTTGACAAGGAAAATATCAAGCACCTAGAAAGAACACGGTAATCTGCGTGTTTCTCCGACAACAAAAGGACTAAGGAATTTGATCACCCATAGAAAAGAAGACTGGAAAAGGATTGAGCTGTGCTTTGTATAGAAATCACCACTCTCTGAAAAGCTGCTATCCTATGTAGCAGTCCAAAATGGCTAACGATTTCAGTCTTCAGATGATAAGTTTTATACATGCATTTTTGCTTTTTATGTGCAGCAAAAACTGCTTAACATCCACAAATAATAAATCCAAGAAAACTGGTGTCTTCGGAATTAAAATTAGAAATTGATTTACTGACTCGTTAATGGATATGCGAGCGTGTATGAAGGTGTGTGGTTTATTTTAGTTTTATATGTCAGTCCTTTGCTCCCAATTGCCGAATACGAAATTAGATTGTCATATACAAGAGCATTAAATACATCTTCTAGGCGCGTCGAAAGCAATCGATTCCTTTCACACACACACACACACACACACAAACACTCTCTCTGTCTCTGTCTGTCTGTCTGTCTGTCTGTCTCTCTCTCTCTCTCTTTATCTCTCTCTCGTCATCCGATAGATTATGAGAGAAGTGTTAAATAACAATGCAGCTGATCATTTGTTGAGTGCTTCTTTGAAAATTTGTTAAAAAAACACGTACCATCTTTTTGTAGTTTCATTCTAACGTTGTCCACAAGAGGTTACTTAAAGATTAAGTGACGCAAACGTACAGTTGTACTAACACAGTAAGAATTTGCAAAAAAAATTATGTTTCATTCTTTCGAAGACATTTTATATCTTATACTTCCATGATTGTTCCTGTCCTTTAGGAAATGCATATGATACCGGAAGAACGATAAAATATCTACCCGTCTAACTTACGTGTTATCGAAACACTTATTTGATAGCGTTCCTCCCTAATCCCAAAAGAAAAAAAAAACATGATGAATATTACTGTTCTTACAAGAAGTTCGTGAGACTTAAAAAGGATAGAAAATCGAACCGGTTGAAATGTCAGGATACCAAAAAAGGAAAATAAAATAAAAGGAAAATAAGAAGGATAATAAATTATTCGACACTTTTTCAAATGATTTACTTATAGATTCTCTTTCAGCTCTATATTCATAAGCCGCTCATGCATTTTCGAGCAGTTCACCTTTTCAGTTTATTTATTCTAAATCCTTGAAAACTAACATCAATTATAAAAGAAGTTGTCATGTTTATGTTACATTAGCTAATCGTTTTCTCTTGAGTCAGATCAAGTGTTCTATTTAGATGAATATCTCTCAATTTTTTTTTACTATTCTTTTTCTTCAATATTACTTCATGTGTCTCTTCGTAACTTTAGTCTGAATTATTAAAATTAAAACGCTTACAAAATTCACAACGTACTTTTTTCCGAACCAGTCTATTTACCATATTAATTTCCAATATTACTGTGATTTCATTTTTGGGTAAAAGTAGGATAGACTGTATCTTTCAGCTTTCGTAAGGCAACCAGTCTAGGAGAAAGGAAAGTTCTGAGTTCAAATCAGCTGTACTCCTCTTCAAAGTTAACTTTCTGTCACATCCTTCTCATAGAGGTGTGTTTGAGTAAATACATGCGTATTTATCTTCTTGTATAATTTTTTTTCAGGATAATTTTTTTTACTTTCTCTTCAAATTGGCTGTGCTGTAGTTGTTTTTTAAATTTTTTTTATTAGAGTCGTTCAAAAACAGTTTAGTTTTCTACAACCCCTCTTCCATGAATTAGGTTAATCACCAGCTCATTTTAAAGCTAAGCTTTTAATTAAGTGTTTTTCTTACTCTATACTGGTTGCTTATTCCTGGCTAAAAAGAAAAAAATAAAAAGTATCAGCCCTAATATTTTACCCGTAACTGAGGAAGAACTGGTTGATTTATTAATTTCCCGAGACCATCAAAGCAACGTGAAACGTTGTAAGCCTCGTCTAGGATTTGAAATCCAGTCACCGTTTCCATTTCCTACATGGGTTATCGTTCCGCTCAATCTTTATCCACAAACAGTTGATACTAATGCTATGCTTTTCTTATGTTAATTCTTGTCTCACTTCCCATCCACGAGGTCATTTGAACTGCTGTAGATTCCATTATTGAACTGTCTTTTTTATTTCTTTTTCTCACATATTCTGTGTTCTGCTGTTCACTTTTTTTTATCTTTTTTTATCTTTGTCTTCCTTTGTTCTTTTATTTTATACAACCATTTAACTATCACCATTTCTTTGAATGTCGGGTCACAATAGTCTTAAATTTTGACAATTTTTTTTTTCTGTTTTACGTTTTTAATTTCAAATTAGATTCCGGCGTGGCCAACAAACTTATCGTCCTTTGTTCCAGAGAATTCGGTTCCTTGTACAAATTAACTTACTATAATATATTAAATCTGAACAATGATATAGGTTCTTCGCTCTAATTTCCTCATTTTACACGTCATGAACTTTTCCGTTAAATTCGTTTATTCTTTCATTATGTTTAGTTTGATATCTTATACATTAGGGTTCCAATGTAGCATATTCTTTTCTATGACTTGATTAGTATATGTATAGTTAAACAATCTAATATACCATATGTCAACTTAAAGAGAGTGACATTCTTAGAATAAATAGATGAAAAAATGAATTTATTGGATTGGTTTGGTTTGGTTGGATTTTATGGCATATCAACCTTTTTAGGTTATTTAACGCAAAATCCATTTTAATGTAAATAATCGGTTTCATTTAAAACAAATCAGTTTAGCATAAGTTATCAGTTTAATTGTCAAAAACAATTCCATTTCAAACTATTCAAGCAGATATATATATATATATATATATATATATATATATATATATATATATATATATATATATAACAATTCAGTTTAGTGTTAGTATATTTTTCTGTCAAAAACAGTTCAATTTCAAATAATTCAGTTTAGCATCAACACTCAGTTTATATGTAAGTACAAATTAATTGTCAAAAATATTTCTATATCAAGCTACTCAGTTTAGTCAAACAATTCAGTTTAGGATAAGTATGCCGTCAGTTCTACTTAACCCATAGATAGGGCCCTATCTGGTGCTACCACGCCGGGCCAGAGTGGACCTGGGAGCAATGGCAATAAAGAGGTAGTCCGCATTCCCCAAAGCTCCATTTATTTGTCGCTGCCTCCCACCAGACACGACTTGACACAAGGTCAAAAGCCCGAAGGCCGATTAAAGTGGGGATAAAGGGGAGGGGAGGTCGGGAACGAATCGAGACTCGAACCCTGCTTGTCAGTGCTGCTCATCGGCTCACTTAGTGCAATGTGAGCCAGATGAGGCAAGCAGTTTCACGAACCCAAATGTGGGTCCGGGCACGTATGCCAGTTTACGGCTTAAACTAGACGCTCGGTCTAGTGCCGTACATGGGGGACAAAGGAGACAAAAATGCAGCTCGCCCACCCGAAGGTAGCCAATCGAAACTAGGTGCCTAATTAAAGGCCCCAGGTCTGCCATTGTTCCTTTTGCAGAGCCACGCTCCGGACCGAAGTCCAGAACAGGCTCCGGGGCTCCGCAAAAAGCTAAAAGCCGAGTGCGCGCCGCATTCCCAAAAGCTCCAGCATCACGGGAACCTCACCATCAGGTTGTTTCGTGTCATATACAGGATACTAGTTGGGGGTATATTACCCCTCTGCAGAGGTGCAGTCGGTGTATTCTACATTTTTGAAAATAATAAGAATCTTAGATAAAATCGATATACCTTAATATTTGTCTATTTTTTTTATTTCTTCCGTTTTGAACTATTTTATGAACTCTATGTAATAAAGTTGAGAACCCAAAAATCATGGATTTTTATTTTTGTAATTTTTTCTTAAACAACCGGATCTATTTTTGTATTTCTTTTTATGCGTTGATTTTCGAAATGTTTTCGATATACAACGTTCGTTCTCATCTACTTTTACTCGTAATTAATGTTCTATGTTCAAATGACTTTTCCATAACAAAGTGCATGTCCGTTGACAAGGTTTCATTTTCTTTTAACTCGTTCCTTATTTTATTTTGGCTTTCTTTTTTATCCTTTGTAATTTTTGCGTTATTTATTTATCCATCTTTTTTCGCCTTTTTTTTTTACATTCGTTTTCATTTTTTTTTTTCAGGAATTCTTTTTGACTCTTTTTAAAATTGTTTTTTCTTCCCTTTTTACTCTCCATAGTTTCCTTTTCTTTCTTTCTACTAAATAGTTTTTCTATCTTTTGAGGTTTTTCGATTCGTTTTGTTCTGGCGTTTTTTTGTTGTTGTCTTGATTGTAATTTCTTTGTTCATCGATTTTAACTTGCTTGTAGTCGTCCTCAATGTTTGTTTTCTCGTGTTTTTCTCTGTTTGTTGCTTTTTTTTTAAAGTGATTTTTCTTATACTATTTTTCTTTATAACATTACATCTATTTACTGTTTGTTTTTCATTTATTTTGTTCCAGATCTTTTTTACCTAATTTTTTTTTTATTCCTTTTCACTTTTATTTTAGTTTTTTTCTAGGTCTTATCATAGTTTTCTTTCGTTTTTTAAGTTTTATATGCTGTGTTTTTAAGTCAGTTTTCTTTGTTTTATTTATTTTTTTCAAAAGTCTATGATATTTTCCTCTCATTTTCGACATAGATTCTGCTACACCTGTTTTCTATTTAGCTTTGTTAATAGGTTGCGGAAGCAAAATTAGGAATATTCTAATATAATAATAAACGACTCAATTATAAAACAAGATTAATTTTAATTTAAAGAATAAACAACAAAATAAGATGATAGACATAAAAGAAAAAATTTACCCAATATCGCTCCCATTTTTTTTTCCAGTATTGTATCAACACATCTTCGAAACGATTTGCATGCCTTCAAAATGAATTGCTCAGATATTTCATTCCATTCCTTCTCAATCGTAATCTTAAGCGAACGAATATTAGGATGGGAGGTTGCATTTCTTTTGTTTTCTAAAATGACCCATAGAGTATAATCATGGGGTTAAGGTCTGGGCTTGAATACTATTTAATTGCTGTCGTGACAGTTTTCGCGTGGACTTTCAATGCATTAGTGTATTTTGTTTTTGTCTTTGTGAGATCCTTTTTGATCACCGCAGTGAGAGCAATAAAAAAAACATCTTTTTGTTATTTGAACAATAACGATGAGATGTTTCTTTTTATTGCTCCACCACCCCTTTTTTTAAAAAAGCTCTTCTGAAAAAAAAGTTATCCTACGGTAGAAAAATAAACTTTGGCTTAGATTAGGCCTTAAGGAAATCGTAGATTTACAGCTGTTTCTTTCCTTGCTCACTCATATTGGGCTGAATGTTACTTAATAGAAGTGTTTGAAAGATATATCTTATCGTGAAATTTTAAATGTACCACTCATTTTTTAAAAAACGGGACTGAATAGACTAAAATATTTTTTCCTTATTTTACTTCTGCTTTACTTAGGTCTCTTTATTTTTCCTTCTTACCTTGGGTTTTTACGTTGACACTCGCTCTCTCTTTCTCTCTCTCTCTCTCTCTCTATATATATATATATATATATATATATAAAGTTTTAGTTGGTCCAAAGAGTAATTTTTTAATGTAAAATCGATCCACAATGAGATTATTTAAAGAAAAAAATCTCATAAAATGTTTATTATATCCTTATATATTTAATCATATTATATCTTATATATATATATATATATATATATATATATATATATATATATATATATATATATATGCATTTGAAGGGAAAATGCTGATAGATATTTGTTTTTTAACATGAGATCGAAAGAAGCTATGGAAAATAAAGCAACAGTGATAGCTATCGCAAGCAAAGCTTTTCAAAAAGACTCTACGAATCTGGAACATGAAATAAAATACTGAAATCATTATGACCATAGCATTATTAAAATTGGTGAGCATATTGACACAAGTCCTGAAGACCTGAGGAGACTTGCTCTCACTCATACTTCAGAAAAAATGTATATATACGAGCTTCTTTTAAAAAATCCCGGCCAGAAGACCAGACATCATAATAATCAACAAAAAACAAAATCTGCAAAATTGTCGACTTTGCTGTCCCGGTGGACCACAGAATAAATCTGAAGGAAAGTGAAAAGAAGGATAAGTACCTCGACCTTGCTAGAGAATTGAAAAACCCGTGGAACATGAAAGTAACGATTGTGCCAATTGTGATTGGTGCCTTAGGCACAATAACTAAAGGATTATTAAAAGGCCTGGAAGACTGGGAAGTTGGCGGATGGTAGCATTGCTAAGAACGGCTAGAATACTGAGACGAGTCCTGGAGACTTGAGGAGACTTGCTGTCACTCAAACTCCAGTGAGAAACCATCAGCTAACACTGATGTGAAAAACTATAAAGGAGTAAATAATAATATGCATACTCAGAAAATGCACAGCCAGATACAAACTTAGTAAATCGCAGGAAAAATCAATCATTTAATGTAGATGGATGACATCAAAACTATTTGCAAAAAATGAAAAGGAACAGGAAACTCTAATACACACAGTTAGAATATACATTCAGGACAAAGTAATCGAATTTGGTATAGAAAAATGTGCCATGATTGTAATAAAAAGTGGCAAACTGCATCTAACTGGCGGAAGGGAACTACCAAATCAAGATAAGATTAATACGCACGCAGAAAACGAAACCTACAAATACTTGCGCATCTGGAAGGCTGACACAATCAAACAAGTGGAAATGAAAGACAAAATTCATAAAGAATATCTCAGGAGAAATAGAAAACTACTCGAGACAAAACCCAATTGCAGAAACCTTATCAAAGGAAAAAAGACCTGGGCTTTACCACTCGTTAGATATTCCGGACCCTTTCTCAAGTGAACCAAAGACGAACTTAAACAAATGGAACAAAGAACAAAAAAAAACTAAAGACAATGCATAAGGCATTACATAACAGAGACGACGTTGACAGACGATATGTTTCAAGGAAAGAGTGAGGAAGAGGTCCTTCCAGCATTGAAGAAAGCGTTGACGCATCGATACAACGACTCGAAGACTATATACAAAAACACGATGGAGGACTCATTACAGCCATCAGAAATGATACTGATAACACGATGGACAACAGAATGACAATACGTAGGAAACAAAAATGGGAAGAAAAACAACTCTATCAGCAGTTTACCTCACACGACAAAACCTGGACATTGCTAAGAAAAGGAAACTTTGAGAGAGAAACAGAATCTCTCCTAATAGCAGCCCAAGACAACGCCGTAAGAACCAATCATATCAAAGCGAGAATAGATAAGATTCAGCAAAATAGCAATTGTAGACTATGCGGAGACAGACATTAAACCATCAATCGCATGATAAGCGAATGCAGCAAATTAGCGCAAAAGGAATATAAGACTAGACATGATTGGGTCGTTAAGTGATTCACTGGGAGATATGCAAGAAATTCATATTTGATCATATGAACAAATGGCATATGCCCAACCCAGCACCTGTCCTAGAAAATGACACACATAAATTCATATGGGACTTTAACATGCACGCGGATCACCGATTCTCCGACAGAAGACCAGACCTAATAATAATCTACAAAAAAAAAAAAGAGAATTTGCAAAATTGTCGACTTTGCTGTCCCGGATGACCACAGAATAAAACTGAAAGAATGTGAAAAGAAAGATAAGTACCTTGCCTTTGCTAGGGAATTGAAAAATATTAGGAACATGCAGGTTACAATTATACCAATTGTAATTGGTGCGTTTGGAACAGTAATTAAAGTATTACTTAAGGGACTGGAAGACTTGGATGTTGGCGGACGAGTGGAGATCATCCAAACGACAGCATTATTGAGAAGGCCAGAATACTGAGAAGAGTCCAGGGAACTTGAGGAGACTTGCTGTCACTCAAACTCCACTGAAAATCCCTTATCGTTAGCTGATGTAAAACACTCTAATGAGTGAATAATAATAATAATAATAATAATAATAATAATAATAATACACACGGATCGCCCGATCTCGACCAGAAAACCAGACCTTATAATAATCAACAAAGAAAGAGTATCTGCAAAATTTTCGACTTGGCTGTCCCAGCTGACCACAGTATAAAATTGAAAGAATGTAAAAGAAGGATAAGTACCTCGAACCTTGCTAGAGAATTGAAAAGACTATGGAACATGGAGGTGACAATTGTACCAATTGTGACTTGTGCTTTTGGCACAATGACTAAATGATTATTAAAGGACCCGGATGACTTGGACGTTGGTGAACGAGTGTAGAACCTCCAGATGACAGCATTATTGAGAACGTCCAGAATACTGAGGAGAGTCCTGGAGTCTTGAGGAGACTTGATGTCACTCAAACTCAAATAAAAAATCATCGGCTAACACAGATGTGAAAAACTCTAATGAGTGAATGATAATAATATAATAAAATAACTAATAAGAAACCTGTGACAACAAGAAAAATGACTAAGTCTGAGAAAACAATACTCGAGAATATGGTAGGACAAAAAAAAAAACAACCCCATTAGAACAAATGATACAACTCGAAAAGATAAATCAGAAGTTAATAGCGAAATAAATAATACTAAAATGGTACCGTCATAGGATCAAACAATACGGACAAAATTGGACATTCCAAAACCACGAAAGAAAATTCAACCAGCAAGTAGGAAGAGAATGTACGAAGACATACCAACAAGGGCAGGGAAATGAAGCAAAACAACTTTGGAGTGAATAATTGATGGTGATTGGCCAGTGGTGATTTGCCAGTGCTAGTTTTCTCAGCGGTGATTTGTCAATGGCGATTCATTAGTTTCAGTTATACCAGTGACACTTTCCCAATGGCGTTTTAACTAGTTTCAGTTTTGCAAGTTCCAATTTGCCAGGGTCAAATTCCCAGTGGCGATTTGCCTGTGTCAGTTTTTTCAGCGTTGATTTGCCAGTTTCAAATTCCTGGTTGTGGTTTATCAACGGCAGTTTTCTTAGTAACGGTTAACAAGGTTCAATTTTGCCAGAGGCAATGTGCTATTGAGTAAAAGAAAGCCAAGACAGGCAGACAAACAGACAGAGACAGATAGAGGGGAAGAGAAAGAGAGAGAGAGACGAAAATTTATTTGGCTCTCCTTTCGCTTTCTTTTATTTCTATAATGTAATTTCACCGTTCCCACTGAACACTGAAAGAAAAGGAAAAACAAAAAGAAAAAAAATCTATAATTAACATGTGGGTAACAGTGATATCGATAATAGTAGGAGGTCGGGAAACTGTTTCCAAAGTTTTCAAAAAAAAAATAACAGATTAGATGTAAAACAGAGAAAGAATAAAGATCCTCCTTACCACAGCATTGATAACATCGGCTAGAACGCTGAAAAGATTCCAGAAGAAACGCGGAAGTTTGCAGCTAGATTTCAGTGAAAAACCAACTACCGCTGGCGTGAAAAGCTTACAGGAAGTAAAATTGTAATGGTTACAAAGTCAACCGAACGAAAAAGAGTAAAACAAGACAATTCAGAAAACAAACATAGAAAGAAAAAAGGAGTTCCAGTGAGACATTACTGACAAGATGACCTAGACACAGTTAAGAATAAGAAACTTTAAAAGAGAAACTGGGCCTCTTAATTACAACACAAATCAATCCTGTAAGGACAAATTATATCAAAGCAAAAATGAATACTACTCACCAGAATAGCTAGTGTAGATTATGTAGAGATAGAGAATAAAAGGTTAATCTTATAATAAGCGAATGCTGAGAATTAGCACGAAAGGGATTACAAAGGCAGGCATCTCCGGGTAGGAAAAGTGGGTGTCCTCGTGGTG
This sequence comes from Sepioteuthis lessoniana, assembly GCA_963585895.1. Lineage (NCBI taxonomy): Eukaryota > Metazoa > Mollusca > Cephalopoda > Myopsida > Loliginidae > Sepioteuthis > Sepioteuthis lessoniana. The sequence continues at coordinate 25,299,263 of OY757912.1, read as the reverse complement.
TAATGGTTAAAGCGATGGACTGCGTAATCGTAGTACGCGAGTTCGTACTCCAGTCGTGCTATTACGTTCACTTTCGGGCAAATAACCTTGGGAAAGGTATGAACCCCCTAATCCTCCCAGCTATGGGTTAAATAGTACCTCTACTTTTCTTCTAGGAGAATAGCTTTGGCATTAAATAACCTAAAAGAGTTGATATGCCATTAAACAAAGAAACCACACCAAACCGGGTAGGAAAGGGAAACCTACTGCAATTGAACAAGAGATAAAAATTTGAACCTACTGCCAAATGGGATTTGGATAAACAAAAAGCTCGTAGAAATTGAGATGCATAGAATAATCTGTGACTTTGAAGTACGAGTGAATTTTTCAATCCCATTAAGAAAGCCAGACATAGTGTTTATTATCAATAAAGAAATACATGGTCATTAGAGGTGGGGTTCCTCGTGGTGTTATGAATAAAGCACTTAACTGGGGAATCATAGTAAGCTAGTTCAAACTCCAGTCGGGCTTTTACGTTCACTTTCGGATAAATACCATTGGGAATCCTCCAATAGTTAAATAATACCACTTACTTTTATTCTAGAAGGATACATTTGGCATTAAATAACACAAGAACGATGCTCAGACATCAAGCAACGAAACATACAAAATATTTTCATTGGTGGATTTTGCAGTTACAGAGAACCACAGAGTCAAAAATTAATACAAGTTACACGATAGAGAAAATCCTTGATCTAGAGAGAGAACAAGAGAAAAAACTGTGGGATATGTATGTGACATTGTTTCTAATTGTATTTGGCGCGCTCTGAAAAGTTAACCAAAAGCTTGGAATGCTGACAAGAAGAATTGGGATTCAGAGAAAAAATTGAGACCACCCAAACCACAACGACGTTTAGATTGACTAGAATACTCAGAAGAGTCAAGGAAACCTGAGAAAATTTGCTATCACTGAGATTCCAGGGAAAGGACAGGTAATGCTAGTGTGAAAGCCACACGACTTGTAGAAGAAGAAGAAGAAGAAGAAGAAGAAGAAGAAGACAAAAATGGGAAGAAAAACAACTCTATGGTCGAGTGGAGACTATCAAAACTACTGCATTTTTTGCTGCCAGAATACTGAGAAAAGTCATGGAGACTTAAGGAGACTTGCTGTCACTAAAATTCAGAGAGAGACTATCAGCTATCGCTGATGTGAAAAACTCTTAAAGAGTAAATAATGAGAAGAAGAAGAAGACGAAGAAGAAGAAATACAATGTATGAGTAAATGAATGAAATCGGCACAAAATGAATAAAAGATTAGGTACGATCTGGTTAGAAAAGTAATCCACTGCTAATTGTGCTAGGGATTGAAATCATACCATATTAGCAAATGGAATATGTACAAACCAGAATCCATCTTGGAGAATGATACGCATACTATTCGAAACATCTTATCCCATCCAGAGGACCTGATATACGAAAACTAAAAAAAGTATTTGTTCCCTGATAGATTTTTCTGCTGTAGCTAACTCCAGAATAAAATTGAAAAGAAGCGAAAAAGTATGACAAGTATTTTGATAAAAAAAGAGCATAAAAAAGAAGCTCTGGAACACGAAGCTAGCAGAAAAAGCAATTGTATTTGCTGGGCTAGGAACAGACCAGACGCCTAATAAAAGTGACTGGCAGCATTAGAAGTCGGAGAAATCGAGACCAAGTAGACCACAACGTTCTTAAGATCGATTATAATACTCTGAACAGTGCGGGAGAAGATAGCAGATTTGTTTTCACTTAAACCATAGTAAAATATTACCTATTAAATGTGTTGTGAAATACTCGCAACTTAATTATTCAGTCAGTGATAAATTAAACATCCTGAAAAAAATTATCTTTTTAAAACGACCAAGAACATAAGCAACCTACTATTCATTTTATGAGTTAAACTGCTTAACCATATTCTAAGAAAGTGAAAATAAGGTAATAAGTTCACTGAATCAAAGTGAAAAGAAGAAATCTTATATTCATGGATGACGTCAGTGGTTAGGTTTTATGACATACCAAACAATGCAGGTTATTTAATGCCAAAGCCATTTTTATGCAAATAACCGATTATATTTCAAACAATTTAGTTTAGCATTTGTACACAGTTTAATTGTCAAAAACATTTCTATTTCACTCTATTCAGTTTACTCCAACAGTTCGCATTGAAACAGTTCAGTTAAGTATGAATATAGATTTTGTTTACACACAGTTAAATGTCAAAACAGTTCTATATTAAATAATTCCGTTTAGCGTAAGTACAGTTTCAATGTTAAAAACAGCTCCATTTCAGACAATACTGTTTAGCATAAGTACACATTTTAAATGTAAGTACACAGTTTAATTGTCAAAAATATATCTATTTCAAGCTATTTAGGTAACTCAAACAGTTCTAATTAAAAGAATTCAGTTTATCATAAGTACCCATTTTAGTTATATTTAACCCATATAGGGGACCCTATCAGGTACTACCACTTCGGACCAGAATAGACCTGGGAGCGATGAAAATGAAGGGGTGCCAGGCATTCCTCAAAGCTCCAGCATCACTGGAAACTCACCATCAGATTGTTTAGTGTAATATGCAGGATACTCGTTGTGGGAGGGGGGTCTTACCCTACTGCAGAGGTGCACTCGGTGTATTATCAAGCGCCAGCCGACTGGGCAATGGATGAAGTCATATTTTTGCCAAGAATAAAAACTAATAATTTGTTTTGGTTTTATGGCATATCATTGTAGGTTATTTAATGCTCAATACATTTTAAACATATAAACAATTCTATTTCAAGTAATTCATTTGAGCATTAGTACACAGTTTTTATTCCTCTAACAAGGTCTACGTTTTCGTTTCTCTTTTCTTTTTCTTTTATTCTCGCCCTGGCGTCCACCATGACGGCAAAGTCCACTATTCTCTTAATTATTTACCCATTTAGAATTTTTCACATCACCGTTAGTTGATGGTCTTTCACTGGAGTTTGAGTGACAGCAAGTCTCCTCAAGTCTCCAGGATTCTTCTCAGTATTATAGCCGTTGTCAATAATGCAGTCGCTTGAATGGTCTCCACTCGTCTGCCAGTTTCCAAGTCCTCCATTCCTTTTGATAAACCTTTAGTTACTGTGCCGAAATCATCAATTACAATTGGTATAATTGTCACCTTCATGTTCCATATTATTTTCTAATTCTCTAGCAAGGTCGATGTACTTATCCTTCTTTTCACAATCCTTCAGTTTTATTCTGTGGCCATCTAGGACAGACAAGTCAACAATTTTGCAAATTCTCTTTTTTTTTTGTGTTTATTATTATCAGGTCTGGTCTTCTGGGCGAGATTAGGTGATACGTGTGTATGTCTAAGCCCAGTTGGAGTTTATTTGTGTTATTTTCTAGGACAGGTGCTGGGTTGTGCAAATACCACTTATTCAAATGATCAAATATAGATTTCTTGCACATCTCCAAGTGGATCACCTTGCCTATCCAGTTGTGTGTAGTCTTGTAATCCTTCCGTCCTAATTTGCTGCATTTGCTTATTATGTGATCGATAGTTTCATCTCTTACCGCATAGAGCGCATTTGCTAATTTTTTGCGTCTTATCTATTCTCACTTTGATATGATTGGTTTTTATGGCGTTGTTTTGTGCTGCTAAATGGGGAGATTCTGTTTCTCTCTCAAAGTTTCCTTCTCTGAGCCACGTCCAGGTATTCTGGTGTAAGATGTTGTATATTAGTCGTTTAAAACGTCCATAGAAATGTTTTTCTTCCCATTTTTGTATCCTACTTATTGTCATTCTTTTATCTATTGTGTTGTCAGTATTATTTCTGATGGCTGTAATCAGTCCTCGTTCATGTTTTCCTATGTCGTCATCGAATCGTTGTATCGATGCGTCAACGCTGTCTTCGATGCTGGCAAGTCCTCTTACTCACTCTTTTCTTGATACATATATCCCGTCAACGTCGTTTCTGGGATGTAATGTCTGGTTCATGGTCATAAGTTTTCTTGTTCGTTGGTCAATATGTTTAAGTTTATCTCTGGTCCCCTTGAGAAAGGGTCCGGAATATTTAACGAGAGATACAGCACACGTACTTATTCCTTTGATAAATTTTCTGCTAGAGAGTTTTTTCTCGAGTAGTTTTCTATCTCTCCTGAGATATTCTTTTTGAAATTTGTCTTTCATTTCCACTTATTTGATGGTATCAGCTTCCAAGATTCCCAAGTATTTGTAGGTTTCGTTTTCTCCGTGCGTTCTAATTTTGTCTTGATTTGGTAGTTCCATTCCGCCAGCCCTATGTCGTTTGTCACTTTTCATTACAATCATGGCACATTTTTCTATGCCAAATTCTATTCCTGTAAACGGACTATATATTTTAACTGTGTGTATAAGGGTTTCAAGTTCTTTTTCATTTTTTGCTAATAAGTTGATGTCATCCATGTACATTAGGTGATTGAAATTTTCTTGCGATCTACTAAGTTAGTATCCGACAGTGCATTTTCTGATTATGTGGTTAAGTGGCATCATGGCAATTATGAATATTAGAGGTGACAGTTCATCTCCTTGGAAAATACCTCTCTGGATCTTTGTTTAAGTCAAGCTTTTTCATCCTGCTTTCAATTCAACTCTCCATGTTTTCATGGTTTTCTCGATGAAGTTTATGACTTCCTGTGATATTTTGTACATTTTAAGACAGTTTATCATCCAGCTTTGCGAAACCACAGCATATGCCTTTTTGTAGTCAATCCAAACCATAGCTATTTTTTCCGTCCGGTCTTTCTTTCATTTTGGATGTGTTGAACTATGTAGAGTAACTCTGCACTACCTCTGGGTCCTTTGCGTCATCCTTTCTGTTCTTCAGGGAACGATCCATGGCTTGTAATTAAGTAGTAGATTTCTTCCCTTATTTGTGCTGTTAATATTTCAACATCATCGGTAAGCAAATTATGAGTCTATAATTGTTTGTAGCAGTACCTTTGCTTGGGTCATTTTGGATTAATGTGGTCTTTCTTTTGACCATCCAGTCAGGTATTTGTACATCTTGTAAGCATGTGTTCATTTCTAGTGCTAGTCTGTCGTGAATGGTGGTGAATTTCTTGAACCAGAATCCATGTATTCCATCATGGCCTGATGTTTTCCAGTTTTATATTTTTTACTGTCTTTTTGAGAATTTCGATGTGTATTTCCACTTTTAGCTTTCTTCGATTTCTTCTAGTTCTCTTGTCATATATTTTTATCAATTCAGCCCTTTCGTTATACTTTTTTGGTTGCTATATTTTCGTCCAAAATCGTTCTGTTTCTATGGTGTCTAGTGGTTGGTATGTTTTGTCATGCCCTCTATTATTATTATTATTATTATTATTATTATTATTATTATTGTTGTTGTTGTTGTCGTCGTTATTTGATTCCTTGTGAGGTTTTCACAGGCGGTTGAGCGAAAGTCATTCTTCCTCAGTCCCCATGACGTTTCTCAGGTTCATTACTGATGTAAGCAATGCTGTATTCTGGAGGATTTCGATTCATCCACTGATTTCCAATTTGGTATATGCAGAGGCCTTTGCATTTTTTTAGAAAAGTAAAAGACATTTTGGACACTGGAAAAATCTTATCGCTTTTGTTTTCTCTTTCATATTCTTTCGCGTTTAATAATATGCTGACATCATCTGGACCTTTTTTAGATTGGACGAACCCCGCGAAATTCAACGAAAGACTGTAACAGTATAAGAATGAAATAATCTCCTTAAAGATATAATCTTATAAATACCAATAATTTTTTTCTTGTTAATATCTTAATCCCTCTATTTGCTGACGTATTGTAATTAATATTCTCTGTAAGAGAAAATATTTCTGAAAAGAAAATAAACTTTTTATAGCAGCTATTTTCTCCCAAAATTCTTTTCGTTGCTATACTATTGTATGAATACAATGAATAAATGTCTGCCTTAAAGAGTTGTCTGACCAATTATGGTTCCTGTTTGGTGTCTAAAATCATTTTCAGAAATCTATTTTAGATGTATTTTCTCTTCAGATCTTTTTCAATAGGTTGCCGGCTCTGATTCAGGCCTTGTTCTATATAAATGTGCGGGCCAGCATGCACTACACACGGTCCTAGTCAAAGAGTGATTTAAGATGACTGTTAATTGTAAAAGAAAACTTCGGGGAATTTCTAAGGAACTTTACTGAATAATATAAAGGATGCTAACCAGGAAGAATCGTTGAAAGAAGGAACCCAAAATATGTTTTAAAATCTGATTGGATATGGAAAAAAAAGGTTAAGCATTCCTCATGAAAACTGCCTTTAAGACTGTTTGAAGCAGACAGGGTTAGAATTTATCTAAGATTGAACATTAATGAAAAATAATATGGTTGTCATTAACCTTTCACTGATAAGTGTATTAAATTATGATTTCAAGGAGAAATCAGCTGTGGGCTTTATTGACCTTTCTAAGGAAATATCTCTGAAAATGTAAATACAAACCCGCACGTGGGAATGTGATGACAGTTTCGCTCCGAGTTTTAGAAATCAGTTCACTACGATCTATTGTGTCCCTCGATTCCTCGTTGACCTACACAAACTTGCATATACGCCAATGAATTGAAGGAAGGAGGAAATGTCTTTAATCTGCTGATGCCTTCAAGGACAGCTTGGTAATACGCATACGTAGTAAAATTTTCAAGAGAAAAGATGAAGTCACCTTTATTCAATAATAATGAAAGACAAACGTAGATTGAGATGAGGCTTCTTAATCTGAGAATTAATTTTTATTTATTGCGGACTTTTTGTCCTCATCTTGGTAGTTTTTGTGTTGTTTCTTCGGTCACTACGTTTCGGCCAAATTTAACCTCTGGCCTTCTTCAGGTCCGATAGACAACAACTATGGGAGGCAGTAATTACTGGCAGTGCCATAGACAACAACTATGGGAGGCAGTAATTACTGGGGATACGGTTACAAGACTCAGCATTCCTATCCGAGGTCGCGGTAAATCACCTGAAGAAGGCCAGAGGTGAAATTTGGCCGAAACGTAGTGAAAGAAGAAACAACACAAAAACTCTCAAGATGAGGACAAAAATCCGCAATAAATAAAAATTAATTCTCACAAACGTAGAAATATAATTTGCTCTTATCAGGGAATAAAACTTTCCTATAGCTACCGATGGAATTTGTTTCCATGTACGGATGTTGAATTACGGCCAAAACAACAACAGAAAACAAAAATGAGGCACATAAAACACGGCTTTATAAAAGAATATGATTTTTTTTTTGTTGGATCGCGACGTCTTGAGAAATTTTAAAAACTGTCGTTTATGTTGATTTCGGTGACTCGAAAATTGATGATGGATACAAGTGACTGTCTTATTGTTGATTTGATTTGATATACTCTTATACATTTACCAATAATAATGTTGTCTCTACCCGCGTCAGGGGACGATAAAGCCACATTGTTATCATATCGACGCTTGTCAAGTAAGCTTTTTGCTATTCTACTCCCTTCTATTCGTCAAACTGTATGTTCATTTAATAATACTTTTATAGCTATTGAAATAAGTTTATGTATCTTTCTTTTTAATTCTTCTTGAATATGTATTATGGATAATATATTGAATATTCATGTGAGTTTAATTGAATTTATTTTGTCTTCTTTGAGCTTCCTAAGTATATTAGTGTTAGTATATCACATATATTCTAATGCTAATTTTGATTCTTGGAAAGTGAAACTTCAATTTAATATCTTTCCTTCCATCAAGCACTCTAATATCATTATAATCCCTAACGTATAAACTTGAATAATATCATTTGGAAGGAATTCCTATATTTTACAAAATGTATTAAATTTCAATTAAGAGTACTATGTTAAAATAAATACTCCCTGAGGTTAAAAGAATATAAGCCTGGTTTCTATGCCGCTAATATTTTAACGATTTCTCTTTGGTAAGTAAAACCTTATAAATCATTGCATTTTATCTATTTTTAAAAATTATAGTAAAGTACATACGTTTCAAATCGAAAATTTTACCAGAATGCCATCAAAATTAGGAAAATAAAATAAAAAATACATAATTATTGGAATGTTACAGAATGGGATACAAGATAGGCAGATGGTTATTCCAAATCTACAACGAAAAAAGATTACCTACAAATTAATTTAGCTGCTCTCGAAGACAGAAATAAAACCCTGACAAGTTGGATAAATTATCCAATACTAGTGAAAGTAAGACACTATCTTAAAAAAAATATGACAGGTAACCTCAAATAAAAATTGACATATGTCGAAAACATGTTTTAAGAAACCTCTTGTATTTAAAAAGTAACGTTTTCGACGTCATATAATACGTTTGGTTGTATAAGACGCATCCCAATTTCGGCAGGGTAATTCAAGAAAAACATATCTCTATTAACGTGAAGAAATTAATATAATGAATATTATCAATGATTACATTTCAATTTTCATTATAGCCTTTTAAAAAATGACACTTGGTATATGAAAGTTGCACAAAGTCTTAGCTGATAGGAGTTCCTAGGTTGTTAATTTTTGACTACTATCGCGAATATTAAAGTTACATATGCTATATAAGACACGGGGGAATATTAGAAGATAGTTTTAGTAAAAAATGGCGCCTGTTCTGCCGTCAGATACGGACTATTAAAAACTAATTGTATTTAGCTGTAGATAAGGGAAATTTTTCATAAAAGTTGCTTTGAGCGAATAAGATGATCAGATAAATCAGGATTGTACTTTTATAGTGAGGCTTACGAAAATTATGTTAGATGATCAGGTAAAAAACTTATTTCACAGAATATCTTATAACAATGTTTAAACATGGAACTGGTTGAGAAATGGTAAGGGGAAGATTCTTCAAGAGTTGGTGAATTAATTCGGCGCGACAAGCATATTAATGCAAAATAATTCATTAATATTGCTGAAACAGGTGTACTGTCATCTAATGGCAAAATATTGTCTTCAGTAAATCCTGCTCATATCATTTTTAAACATGAGAAATTAATAGCGTGACTGGAGTTGAATTGCTTTACTTGAGGCCAGGGTCCAGCGCTTTAGATATTACTCTACGGAAACTTCATCTAAATTATTTGTATTAAGAATAGCTAGTAGATGCTATTATTGTTTCTTAAAGATTATAATTAGAAACGAATTAACTGTATGGCAAAAGTACTATTATTATATAGAAATAATAAATTAAAACTATATAATTATTGGTTTAAGATATTAATACTTGAAGCCGTGCAACTGTGTACAATTTTTTTTTTTGTATATGATAGGAATACTTGATATTATATAGAGGGTAGAGTGTTCGCCAGTGGTCCGCGAGACCTGGTTTCAATCCAAAGTTATACCAAAGACTTTAAAAATGGTACTTGATACCTCCTTGCTTAACACACAGCGATATAAGGTACGTATCAAGGGTAAAATGAAGCAACCAAGGTATAGTAGCTATTGAAAGAGGAGCCTTCTGGTCTCCCTCGACTATGGTCGCCAACTTATATAAAATTTTAAAAAATCTAAAGAAATAACTATTTAAAAAAAGTAAATTTAGACATGCACCCATCTAGTTCGCCCAACACAAGGAATAAAATAACTCTGGGTGGGTTGACATGCCGTTACAATCAGAAAGTCAGGACTTGTAGAAATTGATGATTATTAATTTAAAATCATTATTTAAAGAAAAAGAAAATAATCGTACAAATGTCATTTATGAGATTGTTTTGAAAACTATTTGTGTATATTTTACAGACGGGAATTTCCTACTTGTAAGGAACAGTGAAGTAAAAAAAAAAAGAAATCAAATCGATTGCAACGAGAAAGTAATTACTCGCAAAGTGGTTGGTTCCCTATAAATCATTAGAAGTAAGTTTTATCTGTAAGATATTTATGAATGATAAGTAGAGGTGCCCGTGTTGTAATGGTTATCGTCGTAGGAAATGGACACGGCGACACGAGTTCAAAACCCGGACGAGACTGAATGCAGTTCACATAGCACTAATACCCTTGGGAAAGGTATGAATCCATTTATTCTCCCTCCAGCTATGGGTAAATAGTAGGGTGGACTGAGTTCTTCAGCCTTGGTGAGGCAACCAGTCTAGGTGAAGGAAAACTCAGAATTCAAACCTGTTAAACTCCTCTAAAATTTGACCTTGCGTCATATCCTGCCCGAGCGGATGGGTTGGATAAATATGATAGATAATAAACAACTGAAAATGTTATCTACTACTCTTCAATGAGATTTGATTTTTGAAACAGTCGGCTGTCAGGGTGTTAAGATATTGACGACTTGAGTAAATGTTCTAAGTGCTCACTAAATGCTATATCTACTTTTATTTAACCACACACACACACACACATATATATATATATATATATATATATATATATATATATATATATATATATATATATGTATGTATCTTCTTTAAGAAAAAAACAAAGACCGGTTAATTTAGGGTTATAAATTTATTTCCATCCTGTTTTTCAGTTTCTGGTGTGAAAAACAGGATGGAAATAAATTTATGATTCTAAATTAACCGGTCTTTGGTTTCTTCTTAAAGAAATGTTGCTCTGTAATAAATTACATTGAGCTCTCTACCAGGAAAATTTAAATGTTCGGCTCTTGAATGATTTTCTTGTCCTGAAGGAATTACTTCAAACTCTGGTTTAACTTGACCGAATAATACCTATATATATGTACGTATGTAAGGTGTGCAGATAAGGTTACCTATGATTCTTTATTGCCATCCGTCCCTTTTGGCTATCACAGATGAAAAATTCTCTAGACTGCATCAGGTGTCCACAAAGAGCTGATGAATGTTTTTTTTTCCAGTTGCCCAACATCGATGCGTCTATGCGTAGGTGCCGATAGGAGAACACTGCTTTATGTTTGTCTTTACTTTTTGACAGTGTCTTACATGTCTTGCCTGTTTTACTGAAATTGTTTGAGAGATGAGAGCCAATCGGCTGTACATGCTTTGTTGGTGTTATTTTTTTCAAGAATTTGTTCAAAAAAGCATTCCGTTCCAGTGTAGATTTTCCTCGAGTAGTTTCCTCCAAATACTACGATCAGACAATTGTAATGTCTCAACATAAGTTCGGAAGAATTCCGACTTCAGTTTTATCAAAGAGATTTTATATTCTTACGATCGTTCATTATACAAGCAAAACGGATATAATTAGTCATAATATATATATATATATATATATATATATATATATATAAATAAAGAAAAAGAAACAGACAGACAGACAGCCAGACTGACTAGCAGGAAGAGTATACTCTAATAAAATCAAAGAATTTCAAAACGTGTTCGAGTGTTCAGTCTTCTTTTTCTTTACTGAAAACAAGTTAAATGTGTTATTATGCACTGAAATGAATAGCCAATACTTCTCAGGTTGCAAATCGATTATCATATATTTTGCATATAAGAAAGTGAAACGTTTCCACCTCGAACGGACAGTCGTAAATGAGAAAATGTTTATTTTATGGGAATATATTCATTATTTACAGTCATTAATCACTTTAATGTAACCATTTAATTTCGATTGTCATACTTACCAAATGAGCTTACACGACTTTTTAAACTGTGCTGTTAATATATCTAATATGATGTAATTTTTACGCCTATTGCCTATTTCAGTATTTACATAGTAAGGCATCCGATATTTATTAAGTCCATCTCAGTTGCCAGGGTTACTGCCGATTGTAAAATGCTCTTTTTGCTAGGATTTCTGATTCATCTAGCTAACTTAACAAACTTGAAGGCTCTTCTTAAAAATGAGACAATAATCTCTAGATTGATAAGGATATAAGTACAACCTATATTCCTTGTGAGGTCTTGGCATTCGTTGGGTTAAGATGGTGGAGATATTGAATAATTAAACGAACTAAAAGCTAACGCCTCTTTTCCACGCAGTTATATTTTTGTTGCACGGGTTACCAGGGAAACGGACTCAAGAAAATTAATTAGTATAGCAGATCTTCCTCAAAGAACTTGGTCGTATATCCCAGTAAGCTGATCTTTGAGCTTTTTCTTTGGCTGAAATATTACTGTAGTCGATACGACTACACTAATATTATGTTGTTATTGATTCATAATGAAGAGTTTGGTTTGGTCTCTGTGTTTAATGGTATGTTAAACTTCGTTTATTTATTGTTAAAGCCATTCTTATCTAAAGAGAGCAGTCATATTGTATTGTTATATAATTGCGGAAGGATTTTTTTTTATATTATCATTTTCCATTGGTTATATCTTTCGGTTTAGTTAGGCTTAGAACTATTCGACTTAGTGCACGGTTGGCGCACACATTGAGCGCAGGTGTTCGCGCACGCGCGGGCACGATATGACAATCACAGATGTCATAATAAAAACACCGGATAGGAAATAGTAGTGGGAATGTGAATGACGACATACCCGGAAGCGATAGGCTGAGGATTTTGGGTGAGTTGAGATTCGACGCTAGGCGAAACGGGTTGAAATTTTTGAGCTTGGCGAGGCCAGTTCAGTGGGGTCTACGAGATGCGCCGCGCATTGTTGGGTCAGATGGAACAGTCAGAATAGTAAGAATTGAGTCTCTCTCTTCTCGTGTTGAAAACCTAAAAGTCAAGAAGGTAATAAAAGTTTTGTACCTGAACTACCGAGAGTCGTCAGTGTTTCGTGATTCCTACGCCTGTGAACGTTTTACGTATCCGTATATTTTACATAACCATACGTAGCCGTATCTTTCACATATTCGTATTCTGAATATGTTACAGTATAACCTATAAATTGGAAGGAAGAGGGCCCATACCTTACGCACGGGTATTAATATGAAACTTAAGGTAATGCCGAAACTAGAGTTAGAATTGGCTTACTTTAAGGACACAGTCCAGTAATTTAGCTATTTCACCCCAATAACGAAAAATTAGATTTGTTACTATTTATTTGTCTAATTATATATATTTTTAACTGTCAAATTTATTTCTCAATTCAGCTGTCTTTAAGACAGGCACTTATAAATCCTTTGATGCAAATCTTGCCGTTACGGCTGATCACATGGTGAAACTGAAAGAAAGGGAAAAGGATAAGTACCTAGACCTTCCTAGAGAACTGATGAAAACTATCGAACTTGAAGGGTGACGTTGATACGAATTATATTTGGTGCACTTGGTACAATCACAAAAGGACTGATACTGGGTATGGAGGACTTGGAAATAAAAGGAAGACTGGAGACCATCTAGACTACAATATTGTTGAGATCAGCATGAATACTGAGGAGAGTCCTGTTGTTTGGAGGAGACTTGCTGTGACGCAGACTCCAGTGAAAATCTCTGAAAAGAGGAAAATAATAATATAGTAAAACTATTCTGAAAAGGATATTTAAAATCACCAGTAACCCTGGCAACTTACTTGTAACATGGAATAGATAAATATAAGAATGTTTAAACCAGTACGGTGTAAAAAAAAAAAAAAAACGCAGTAGGCGTTAAATTTACATCACATTAAATGTATTAATCATTGGGATTAGAATATGCTGACTGTATTTTCTTCTGAGAGTTTAGACGCCTTCGAAAAAGAGAAAGCCCTGAGTTTGAAACGAAACTGAAGCTGATTGTCAATATCAGGTTCTGAAGATCTAGTGAGTATTGATTCATCCTTTATTGTTATTATTCCCAGTTCAAATCTGACTTGTAATGGTCGTACTTCTTAGGGTCCTATCGATGGGTGAGACAGATCTTTTAGAAATTATTTGTATTTGAATAATACTTGATTTCATGAAACGGTAAACTATCTGTAATCAGAATAATTACTTGAAATGATTATTGCTTACTTAGGGTTATTATTAGAATTCATTATTTGAAACCATATAACTGAACGAAACAAGTGATTATCATTTAATAGAAATAATCACTTGAAACCATATAATTATAAGTATTAGATAGGAATACGTGAAAGCCTAGAACTGTGTGTAAATTAAGTATTAGGAAGACTTGATATGTTATAAACGTGTTCAAAATTTCTGAATCAAAAACGACAATTTTCTCATGATAAGAAAAAAATATATCTTCTCACGGCAATATATATGATTTTTTGGAGACAGTTCCTGGTGTACTTGTTACCGTCTCAAGGCAGGGAATCGGTGACCAAAGTGCGCTTAAAAACTGACCTTGTGTCACATCCTGCTCTTGCTGACGAATGTTGTATAGCCACATACATATACATAATACAAATATAAGCGTAAACATAGTTAACAATAATGACGAACTTCAATGAACGATCGAACACGCTTCTTTATAAAAAATATAATTTCTCACACTTTATTCTCGAAAGGGTGATGGTTGTTGTGTGTGAGAGATGAGCTGAAGACGGGACAGACTGCTATATTGACCCCAAGTTCTTCTGACCATAGCAGCACTTCTTCCACATCTTTACTGGGTTGCTCAACCGTGGGTTACTGAGAGCCCAAGCCCTCTGTCTGGAGCTGGTTCTTACTCCACAGGCATCCTGTCGCCAACTGACTCAAGCCGTCTGTGCCCTGGTTATATTGTCTCTCGCCCACCTGCTTCCACTGTTCTTCCGCTTATTTACACAGGTGCATCTCTCGATTGATGGCTCGGTCGAGGGTCAATATATAACACGAGTAAGTATATATATATATATATATATATTAGAACACTCTCACTGATTCAAAGATATAAGACCCTAGAAAAGTGGGTACTTTGGGTTCAACACTAAAATAAAGCTGATGGGGAGCCTCCATTTCTGGCGTTCTGAGAAATGGGTAGAATGCAGGCAGGTTGACTTGTCATTAAAATCAATCAATATCTCAATCAGACCATCATTTAATAATAGCTATTTCCTGAATGTGTTTATATCAAAATTTATTATATATTAATAAAGAGGGATTTAGACTTAGACGGAAATTAGCAAAGCAATTAAATTAATCTATATTATTTGTGATTCGACTCAGTGAAGTAACTATTATTTATAATTGTATTCTAAGTTTTGAACGTTTTTTTGTTTGTTTTAATAACTAAAAATAAATAAAAACAGATTAATAAAAAATCAACAATTTATTAGCGCCACCTATTAAAACTGTTTAATCAAATTACTTGAAAGGTTTATCGTAATTCGACTCGTTTAGATTATTTGTATAGTTTCGTCATTAAGATTAATTTGAGAATTAATGGTTTTACTGCATTGGCAAGCAAGGCACGTTTATTAGCTTCAGTCAGTTAAAATCTAATATTTTACAAGGGAATTTCTTCGATTTTCAAATCACTGTAAGAAACGTTTCAATCGGACAAATCTTCAAATCATCTGAGTATTCTTCTTTACCACACCTGTAGTTGGGACCAATTGTGTCAAAATATTAAAAGAAGCTATTTTTCTCATTAATAAAAACCGCAACTAATTTTCTGCACTTTGTAAAAAAATAGGTTTTATTTTTTTAAAAATCTGTTGACTCAGAATTTCGGAGCGAACATCTTTGTTCGTGAAACAACAACTCGACTTAAACTAAGTATTATTTTATTTACTGCATGTTTTCACACAAATTTTAACTAGTGTCGTATTTTTGTTTAAAACTAAATAACAACAAATCTCATCATTTTTCCAGAACTCATCTAAGTATTCTAGAATCTATTAACATTGATGTGGCCTTAATAGTCTCGATTCGTCATTTGGTATTCAGTTATCACAGTGTTTTTTTTTCCAGACATTTAAGGACCGTTCCATGTTCTCATGTCATTCATAAAAAATATATTTTAAAGATTCGCTCGCTTAAAAATGAGAAAAAAAAAACTCTATGTAGTTTTGATATTTTTAAAATTGACAATCCTTTTATACCTAAATGACTTACTCCGATTTTTTAAGATTTATTTCAAAAACCTGAATGTAAAAATACGACTGAAATAGTGAAAATGTATACTGACAATTTCTTTGTAAATTTTAATTTTTTTAAGGGGCTTGACCAAAAACACAGTTCGGAAAATACTGTTTATGGGGAACAATCCTTTCAATAATTTACTACTTAACTCATAAAATATTTTCAATTTCTATTACCGTTCTGTCTCTTTATATCTTAAGGTTATAAACATTGTAAGTGGATCATATAAAATGGATTGACTATGATATGTCTATTACGATTGTAAACTAGCATCAAAGTATAATAAGACTGGGCATGACTGGGTGGGAAAGGGAATCCATTGAGAATTGTGCAAGAGATTAAAAATATAACAGACTGATAAATAGCATATTAAATGGATTGAATATGATATGTCAATTATGATTGTAAACTAGCATCAAAGTAAAACAAGACTGGGCATGACTAGGTGGGAAAGGGAATCCATTGAGAATTGTGCAAGAGATTAAAAATCAAACAGACTGATAAATAGCATATTAAATGGATTGAATATGATATGTCTATTATGATTGTAAACTAGCATCAAAGTATAACAAGACTGGGCATGACTAGGTGGGAAAGGGAATCCATTGAGAATTGTGCAAGAGATTAAAAATCAAACAGACTGATAAATAGCATATTAAATGGATTGAATATGATATGTCAATTATGATTGTAAACTAGCATCAAAGTATAACAAGACTTGGCATGACTAGGTGGGAAAGGGAATCCATTGAGAATTGTGCAAGAGATTAAAAATCAAACAGACTGATAAATAGCATATTAAATGGATTGAATATGATATGTCAATTATGATTGTAAACTAGCATCAAAGTATAACAAGACTGGGCATGACTAGGTGGGAAAGGGAATCCATTGAGAATTGTGCAAGAGATTAAAAATCAAACAGACTGATAAATAGCATATTAAATGGATTGAATATGATATGTCTATTACGATTGTAAACTAGCATCAAAGTATAACATGACTGGGCATGACTGGGTGGGAAAGGGAATCCATTGAGAATTGTGCAAGAGATTAAAAATATAACAGACTGATAAATAGCATATTAAATGGATTGAATATGATATGTCAATTATGATTGTAAACTAGCATCAAAGTATAACAAGACTGGGCATGACTAGAATGGAAAGGGGATCCATTGAGAATTGTGCAAGAGATTAAAAATATAACAGACTGATAAATAGCATATTAAATGGATTGAATATGATATGTCTATTACGATTGTAAACTAGCATCAAAGTATAACATGACTGGGCATGACTGGGGGGAAAAGGGGATCCATTGAGAATTGTGCAAGAGATTAAAAATATAACAGACTGATAAATAGCATATTAAATGGATTGAATATGATATGTCAATTATGATTGTAAACTAGCATCAAAGTATAACAAGACTGGGCATGACTAGAATGGAAAGGGGATCCATTGAGAATTGTGCAAGAGATTAAAAATATAACAGACTGATAAATAGCATATTAAATGGATTGAATATGATATGTCTATTACGATTGTAAACTAGCATCAAAGTATAACATGACTGGGCATGACTGGGGGGAAAAGGGGATCCATTGAGAATTTTCCAAGAGATTAAAAATCAAACAGACTGATCAATAGCATATTCACAAAGAATTTGCCCATATAAATGAAATATATAAAGCTATCTTGAGCTTTAGGATGAAAACGGATCACTTAATTTAGGCCAGAAAATAAAATTTAGCTTTTATAACCAAAAAGTGAATATATTGTCATCATATGATTTTACCGTTTTTGAAGACTTTATAGAAAAATGAATGAAACCAAGAATATACACAAATAAGGCATCTTGCCAGAGAACTGACCAAGTATTATAACCTCAAGGTGATGGTGATATGAACTGTAGTTGGCGCCCTTGGAACGTTTCTCCAAATTCTGAAAAAGAGACAAGGGTAACTGGAGATCAGAGATAAAATCAAGTCCATTTATACCACCACACTATTAAGATGAACACAATCATTTAGACGAGTCCTGGTGACCTGAATAGATTCGCTGACACTTACTGGGTCGGCAAGGTGATCCACTGGGAAATGTGTCAGAAATTTAATTTTGTCCACACTAACAAATAGTATATGAACAACCCAGTACGTGTTCTAGAAAATGACACACACACTCCAATGGGACTTCGACATACACAACGATCACATAATCTCGCCCAGGAGACCAGACCTAATAATAATCAAGCAAAAAAAAAAAAAAAAAAAAAAAAAAAAACTTGCAAAATTGTCGACTTTGCTGTCCCAGCTGGCCACAGTATAAAACTGAAAGAATGTGAAAGGAAGGATAAATACCTCGACCTTGCTAAAGAATTGAAAAAGCAGTGAAACATGAAAGTGACGATTGTACCAATTGTGATTAGTTCTTTTGGCACAATAACTGAAATATTATTAAAAGGCCTGGAGGATTTGAAAGTTGGCGGACGGGTACAGACAATCCAAATGACTGCATTGATGAGAACGGCCAGAATCCTGAGAAGAGTCTTGGAGACTTGAGGAGATTTGCTGTCACTCAAACACCAGTAAAAAACCATCAGCTTACACTGATATGAAAAAATCTGAAGGAGTAAATATTAATAATAATAACAATAATCATCCACATCATATCGTGCTGGCAGCACGGATATCCCTGACCCTCTCTCGCCACTCCTCCCTATCGTTCATCGCCCTAGGTAGGTCTTCAGGACAACAACCTGTATCCTCACATAGCTGCTGAATGTACGTTCGTGCAGGTCGTCCTGCTTTTGCGCGGCCATGTGTGGGGATCCATTAGAGTACATCTCTTATGAGTTCATCTCTGCTTCTCCAGCAATGTCCTGCATGTCTGGTTCGCCTAACTTGAATAGTTTTCGTGATAGGGGGCAGGTGGCCGTACAGTTGGTGTCTTGTGGGGTGTTGCTGTCAGGACTTGTTCAGGATTGCACGCAGCATTAGCAGTAGTAGCAGCAGCAGCTGTCTGTCGAAAGTGGACTTTGCTTTTCCGGTTCACAACAAAGTTGAAATTTAAAAAAATAAGAGATGAGAACTTGGACCTTGCCGGATAAGATAAAAAAAATATGGAACATAAAGATTACGTTGATACTAACTGTAATTAGTTGGGTTGGGGCAATCCCTAAAGGCTTAGTAAGGTGTTGGTGAAAGAGTTGGACATCTAAACTGAGATCATCCTATATAGAGTAATACTTATTGAGAAGAGGCCTGGAGACTTGCGAAGATTTGCTGTCACTCTAAATCTAGTGAGAAACCATTGGCTAATGTTGGTGTAAAACGCTCGATAAAGAGTAAACATGATTATGACAGAACAGATTTGGGCTACGGAATCTAGCATATTAAAAATTGAAAAAAAAAAATTCGGCGTGGATTTTAGAAAAATAACCATAGTACCTGGATTTTAGAAGATTGGGGTAGTACGTTGACAAACCAAAACTAAATGTTTTTTTTATTAATTAGTGAAATAGAAAACAGGAAAAATAGAATGCTTTTCTAAAAATTCAGAAATATTGTTTAATTTTTGGGTAGCAGAAATTATAGAAAAACATATGAAGTTGATATTTCTAACCAGAGAAAGAAAGAAAGCTTAATATCTATTAAGTCATCGGAGAGACAGCTAGCTAAAACAGTAGTCGAAATAGGGCCGCAAAGGGTTCAGCCAGATCGTGGCCAATTTTTTAATGGTAAAAATAAAGCTTTGAGAAATGGAATTTTTAAAATTTAATTTTGGAAATGTATAATATGCTGATGACATTTGAATCACGTGATGAGAGGGGCACACCCAGTGGAGAGAAGGGCACATAGAGAACTCATGATTGTAGGAGGGGGGCAACAACCCATTATAACAGTAATGGCTGAATTTGTATGGAAACAACCAACCTCCTCTTCTGGTGGCTGGCTCAATGATTTACTGTGGGAGTAGAAAAGTGCAGCAGTGAATGGAATTATTTATTAATGATTATTTAAGGAGAAGACCGTTGATGAGATCAGCTCACTTGGAAATGAGACAAAATCATATAAACAGTTTTTTGCCGAAAAGTGACAGTAGTTAGTGTGTTGTCGGGTTGAGATCGAATCCGAGCTCCGGATTCAGAGATAACCTGATTCTCTTACATCCATGTTCTTCCAACAAGTTGACGTTAAGAATTAACGTAACGCATTGAGTATACTTAATTGTTCTAAGTGACGAAGGCTGACCGTGGACTTAGAGTGACCGCTGCAAGATAGGGATCCGATTCCGAGACATTCTGCTTCTTATTTACGAGAAATGGAACATTCAAGAAACAATATTTATTTTTTAACTGAATTATTCTTTTTCTGGCTAAAGACATAACCCTATTTTTATACAAATCCGTGTCTGTCATTCTCTGGACTTCAATTTTGTTTCCATTTTTATTATTATCGAATGACAGACTGTTCAGTTATTTCAGCTTTTGGCATAAACAGTGGTTTCAGTTGTCTGGATTAAAAATTCACTGCGTGGGCCGACGACTGGTTCGGCTGAAAATTTGATCTCCCACCTGGAAGGTTAGACATCGATTGGTCGAGTAAACGACTGTGTGTCAACATCACCCATCAAAATGTATTTATTTCAAGGATAAAGTGGCCATACATTACAAACGAATCTTCCTCCAAAATACCAAAAGCAAGAACACATACGCTTATATATATATATATATATATATATATATATATATAGATGACTATATATATATATATATATATATATATATAGGGGAGTATGCGCGCGCTATGAACACTCAGTAAGTAAAGTTGGCAACCGTAGTCGGAGGCTGCCCAATCAATAGTTACTACAGCGAGGTGTAGGAAAGGGCGCTATTTCCTCCCCTAGATTGCTCCATTTTACCTTTGATACGTAGCTTATATTCTCGAGTGCTAAGCAAAAAGGTATCGAGTACCATTTTAAAAGTATCTGGTATGACCCGACTTGTGATTTAACCCTGGTCTCCCAGACCTCTGGCGAACACTCTACCCAATCAGATAATGGGCTATGAACACTACTAATACAAATATATCTTAGAGATTAAAGAAAACAATGAAAAGCAAAAGACGGCAAAATAATTAAAAAAAAGCAATAAACAACAGTATTTTGTATAATGTCAAATAATTTACAGTTATTCACCGAAAACGCAAAATTATCCGTTTGTCTACAGCAAAATGATAGCTTCCTATTATATTTGCAATGAATGTACTTAATCACTGTTACTTAAAGTATGTGATCTCGCAGACAGGTAGCATATCTGTGCCAAATTGCTATTCGTTCAAGACCAGTAAAATATCACGTAAACATTTGTAGTATTCATTATCTTAATGTGAATACTATGAATGTATAAAAAATAAGACAATATATATATATATATATATATATATATATATATATATATATATATATATATATATATATATATATATATATTGAGAGAGAGAGAGAGAGAGAGCGAGAGAGAGAAGGAGAGACTTTGCTTTAACAAAAATTGGTATATTTTGAAATGTAAATGCAAAATGATTTCGTTTCCTTTTTCTAAAACCTTCACCAATTCTCATTCAAATTTTCTTAGATTTTAACAGCATCTGTAGAATCAACTGAAAATAAAAGGTTCAATTTTTGAATGTCTTTAATTTTCTCCGAGAACAGCAATTCTATATTGAAATGACAATAAAATTTTTAAAAAAATACTGATTTTTTTCGACATATGATGTTAATATTTGACATCTCTGTTTAATGGCATATCAACGTTCATGGCTTATTTCATTGCAAATCAATATTCGAAGAATAACAGTAAAAGTAATATTTTGTGATGGGGATAAGGAAATTCAAAAGTTTCTCACGTCTGAAAATAAACGTTTGAGCTCAACTCAGAATCGAAACCTACTTAACAATATCGCTGTCCAGCACCTTAACCACAACAACAACAAGTCTCTCCTCTTAAATTTTGAGATTACTTGAACGAGAATCGGGTAAGTTATACAATGATATGATATAGATTTTTTTAAACAACATTTAAATGTTTTTTTAATAAAATGTGATACATTATAAGACTTTAAAATTGTCAACCGAAATCTAAGAAGAACATATGTTAACGAGAAGTAAAATGAAACATTGAAGAAAAATAAATTAAATAAGGAACGATAGAGAATCAGATTGAATTAGAAAATCAAACAAAGATGGAAAATGAGCCTTTTTCTTTCGCAAAACTACAAAAAATTGGTAAAGAAGAGAAAATTTCATCAGCAAAAGAGTTCTCTCCACTTTGGAAGCACAACGTTATGTTCTTTGTTAGGAGCCGACATGGTTGTTTAATCAAGAATCTATGGAAGCACCTAACTATCATATATACTCAGGTCATCTTACTACTTGAAATATATCAATGAATTGCAAACTAACTGAATTTATGTGAAGAATAAGTATAACTTATTGATGAATTCAAACTAGTCATCTTATGTTCGCAATAATAGTCACGATTTATTATAGGTTTAAGCAATGTTATATTCCATCATGAAACTTTTCTTTTGCGCGAGAATGGCTACCGGCTCATTGGCCTAGTGGGTTGAGTATTCGCTAATAGTCTGGGAGACCTGGGTTCAATTCCAGATCAAGTTATATCAAAGACTTTTAAAATGGTCCATGATGTCTACTTAATTAACACTCAGCTATATAAGCTACGTATCAAGGGTAAATTGGATCAATCTAGGGAAAGGAGTAGCGCCCTCCCCTACACCTCGGTGTAGTAGCTATTGAAAAGGGAGCATTCTGGTCGCGCTCGACTACGGTCACCATCTTTACTAACTTTTTACCTTGATTGATACCGGACATTGGCATAATGGTTTGTGTATTCGCCAATGGCCCGAGAAACCTTGGTTCAATCCCAGGTTGAGTCATACCAAAGACTTAAAAAAATAGTACTTGATGCTACCTTGCTTAACTTTCAGGATTTTAAGGTAAGGATCAAGGGTAAAGTGGAACAATCCAGGGAAATGAGTAGCGCCATCACCAACACATTGCTGTAGAAGCTATTGAAAAGGGAGCCTTTGGGTCACCCTCGACTATGGTCGCCAACATTCCTACTTACCTTTATTGATGCTATCATGAGTTCATTCCTTGGCTCAAGGATTAAATTTCAAAACTTAATAATCACATAAAAAGAGAAAATCCTTATTTTTACCAAGTTTGATGGATCCCCTGCAGAAGTTTAAGACCTCCCGAAAAATGAAGTCTTCGATATGACACAAAATCTCCTCTGATGGGGAGGCTCTATATTTGGAAATTTTGGGAAGGTTGTGTATCATTTCATTGCCATTACTCCCTGGCCAACCCTGACATTAAAGGTTTAGTATGTACGGGTAGAATACGTCTGTTTAAAATTATTTGACAGTACCATGTACCAATTTTTTTCTTTTACTACCAACAACACAAAACTATAATCATGACCATATAATCAACGTTAATTTATAACCTGTAGCCATTAAATACCATTAGATACTTTACATGTCCATAAAATATATCAACCGTTGAATCTTTTCTTTCCTTTATTATTGAAATTATGAAGAGAGTAATTTCTTAGAATAAGCTTTGAGGTTTATTATAGCGAGCTTTGCTTTTATTGTATTTTGTAGTTATAAAGTTCATATGATTATGATTTTGTATAAAGGGTCAAAGGTTTTTCCAATATGTTGGTACGTGTGAGTAAATGACACGTATATGATATGATCAAAACAGGTCAGGCCATGGAAACTATATGTGTTTGGTAGTTACCTTGTAGTTAGTTTGCAGAAATATATTTCATTGTTCCACTCTCTCTCTCTCTCTGTGATTTTAAAACCACGTTGATGAATGTTCAGTTGTCTAATTCACGAAGAAGCTTTACGCGTTCAAACTGGATCATTGCCCAGTCGGCTGTGGCTGTAGAATACACTGACTGCACCTCTGCAGAGGGGTAAGACCCCCCACCAACGAGTGTCCTGGACATGACACTAAACAATCTGATGGTGAGGTGTCAGTAATGATAGGGCTTTGAGGAGTACGGAGTCCCCCTTCCATGCCATTGTTCCCAGGTCCACTCTTGCCCGGCTTGGTAGCACCTGATAAGGCCCTATTTTTGGGTTAAATAGGACTAACGGCATACTTATGCTAAACTGAACTGCTTGACTAAACTAAATTGCTTGAAAGAGAAATGGTTTTGACAATTAAATCGTACTTACATTTAACTTCCAGGCAGCAGTCGTATCGATACTGCTGTATGGATGCACTACTTGATCGCTAACTAAATGACTGGAGAAGAAGCAAGACGGCAATTACACAAGAATGCTGCGAGCAATATTGAACAAGTTCTGGCGCCAACACCCCACAGGGCACCAACTATACGCCCACCTTCCTCCCATCAGGAAAACTATCCAAGTTACACGATCCAGACATGCAGGACACTGCTGGAGAAGTAGGGACGAGCTCATAAGTGATGTGCTCCTATGGACCCTCACGGAAAAAAGCAGGACGACCAGCTCGAACATACATTCAGCAGCTATGTCAGGATACGGGATGTGGCCCTGAAGACCTACCAGAGGTGATGAACGATAGAGAGAAGTGGCGAAAGAGGGTCAGGGATATCCGTGCCTGCGGTACGACATGATGATGATGACGTTTAAACTGCGTGCTTATGCTAAACTGAATTTTTAAATAGAACTGTGTTTTTGACATTTAAACACTACTTACACTAAACTGAATTGTTTAATATAGAACTGTTTTGACATGTAACAGTGTGTAAACAAAATCTGTACTTATACTAAACTGAATTAGCTGAATTAGAACTGCTTGGCTAAACTGAATAGCATGAAATGGAAATGTTTTTCACAATTAAACTGTACTTACAGTAAACTCCGTACTTATACTAAAATGAATTGTTTGAAATAGAACTATTTTCATAAAAATGGTTTTGATATGCCATAAAACCAAAACAACCAACCAACCAAACTGGATCATAAAACGACGGAAGCAACCAAAGAATTAGTTGTGCAAAAAATGAAGATGTAGTTGATTAGAATAATGTAACCTGATAGTTGAAGACATTTTGTTGCCATAATTTCGATGATCAGGCAAAGTCCGCTAGACCTAAAATTGTGGATACTGTGCTGATGTTCCCAGCAGTAGGAGCAATAACTGTGTGTGGTAGTCGGACATTATAACGTTAGCTCGTCGTTTTACAGTCTACTGAGATCCATGACGTTGCCAAAAGTACACTGACCGACAAAATTGTGCTCCATGATAGCAAAATATAGACGAACATCAAACTCACTTTATTATATATTTTTATAAAATCGATTCACTTCTGATTCGAGTTTTTTGTTGTTTTTCGTATGTAGTGGAAATACTATAATGTATTTGATTTTTGAGTGCTATTTCTTCGAGTTTCTGTCCAATAGTTAAAACTATATATTAAAAAAAACTGTCAATGTTCTTTGCTCTCTTAGTTTTGAGGGATTCAAATAATAACAAGGGGGAATAGAAAAAAAATAAATGAAATTAAAAAATGATATAGATATTTACCAACTCCTCCGCTCGGGCAGGATATGACACAAGGTCAATTTTTAAGCGGAGTTTAACTGGTTTGAATTCAGAGTTTTCCTTCTCCTATACTAGTTGCCTCACCAAGGCTGAAGAACCCAGTTTGCCCTACTATTTACCCATAGCTGGAGGGAGAATAATTGGATTCATACCTTTCCAAAGGGTATTTGTGCTATGTGAAATGCAATCAGTCTCGTCCAGGATTTGAGATCGTGTCACCGTGTCCATTTCCTACGACGATAACCATTACACCACGGGCACCTCCAGCATTAAAAAAATGATATAAAAGAAGCCCCTGACAGGAAAAGAGGCGACCCATGCGCAAAAAACAAGGAACCGTCTCGACAAATGAAAGAACCCCGTTGTCTTTTCGGTTTTGAACTTGTGTCACCGTGTCCATTTCCTATGATGATAGCCATAACACCACGAGCACCTCCGTTTATCTTTTTATGAACAGTAGTTTATACACTTCTTTTGAGTAGTTGGCTATCACAAATATTTTAACATAAATGCAGAAAAGCATCATTTTTTTGTTGATGTTTTAATAAGATTAACATTGTATGGAGAAGCACATTTGTGCATTGGAGAGCGATGTTCGGTTATAAACGA